>JBBGZY010001446.1:425000-1025000 GCA_037952925.1 Lithobates clamitans | reverse complement strand
CTTACATTGGTGATCAGTGAGAAGAATGTTCCTTACATTTGTGGTCAGTGAGGAGAATGTTCCTTACATTGGTGATCTGTGAGAAGAATGTTCCTTACATTGGTGATCTGTGAGAAGAATGTTCCTTACATTGGTGATCAGTGAGAAGAATGTTCCTTACATTGGTGATCAGTGAGAAGAATGATCCTTACATTGGTGATCTGTGAGAAGAATGTTCCTTACATTGGTGATCAGTGAGAAGAATGTTCCTTACATTGGTGATCAGTGAGAAGAATGATCCTTACATTGGTGATCAGTGAGAAGAATGTTCCTTACATTGGTGATCAGTGGGAAGAATGTTCCTTACATTGGTGATCAGTGGGAAGAATGTTCCTTACATTGGTGATCAGTGAGAAGAATGTTCCTTACATTGGTGGTCAGTGAGAAGAATGTTCCTTACATTGGTGATCAGTGAGAAGAATGTTCCTTACATTGGTGATCAGTGAGCAGAATGTTCCTTACATTGGTGATCAGTGGGAAGAATGCTCCTTACATTGGTGATCAGTGAGAAGAATGTTCCTTACATTGGTGATCAGTGGGAAGAATGTTCCTTACATTGGTGATCAGTGAGAAGAATGTTCCTTACATTGGTGATCAGTGGGAAGAATGTTCCTTACATTGGTGATCAGTGGGAAGAATGTTCCTTACATTGGTGATCAGTGGGAAGAATGTTCCTTACATTGGTGATTAGTGGGAAGAATGTTCCTTACATTTGTGATCAGTGAGAAGAATGTTTCTTACATTGGTGGTCAGTGAGAAGAATGTTCCTTACATTGGTGATCAGTGAGAAGAATGTTCCTTACATTGGTGATCAGTGGGAAGAATGTTCCTTACATTGGTGATCAGTGGGAAGAATGTTCCTTACATTGGTGATCAGTGGGAAGAATGTTCCTTACATTGGTGATCAGTGGGAAGAATGTTCCTTACATTGGTGATCAGTGGGAAGAATGTTCCTTACATTGGTGATCAGTGGGAAGAATGTTCCTTACATTGGTGATCAGTGGGAAGAATGTCCCTTACATTGGTGATCAGTGAGAAGAATGTTCCTTACATTGGTGGTCAGTGAGAAGAATGTTCCTTACATTGGTGATCAGTGAGAAGAATGCTCCTTACATTGGTGATCAGTGGGAAGAATGTTCCTTACATTGGTGATCAGTGGGAAGAATGTTCCTTACATTGGTGATTAGTGGGAAGAATGTTCCTTACATTGGTGATCAGTGGGAAGAATGTTCCTTACATTGGTGATCAGTGGGAAGAATGTTCCTTACATTGGTGATCAGTGGGAAGAATGTTCCTTACATTGGTGATCAGTGGGAAGAATGTTCCTTACATTGGTGATTAGTGGGAAGAATGTTCCTTACATTTGTGATCAGTGAGAAGAATGTTTCTTACATTGGTGGTCAGTGAGAAGAATGTTCCTTACATTGGTGATCAGTGAGAAGAATGTTCCTTACATTGGTGATCAGTGGGAAGAATGTTCCTTACATTGGTGATCAGTGGGAAGAATGTTCCTTACATTGGTGATCAGTGGGAAGAATGTTCCTTACATTGGTGATCAGTGGGAAGAATGTCCCTTACATTGGTGATCAGTGAGAAGAATGTTCCTTACATTGGTGATCAGTGAGAAGAATGTTCCTTACATTGGTGGTCAGTGAGAAGAATGTCCCTTACATTGGTGATCAGTGAGAAGAATGCTCCTTACATTGGTGATCAGTGAGAAGAATGCTCCTTACATTGGTGATCAGTGAGAAGAATGCTCCTTACATTGGTGATCAGTGAGAAGAATGTCCCTTACATTGGTGATCAGTGGGAAGAATGTTCCTTACATTGGTGATCAGTGAAAATTATATAGAGTTAAGAAAAATAATTTAAAAAAAAATGTAAAGCACCCCCATGATCCCCGCACATGCTCTATATGAAAAGCTTTATGTAGGATGAGCACATGTATGTAAACATGTGTCTATAGACGCAAATGCTGGACACGGGAGCCCACCTGCAAGGTAACCCCCCCGGGAGAGCGCTTCTCCTAGGGAGTTATCTGATGTGGGGAGGAGCCGCGAGAGCCACCCCCAGATGTTCGAGGTTAGGGGCCACTCTGTGCGAAACGAGCTGCACAGTGAAGGTAAGTATAATATGTTTGTTATTTTAAAAAAAACAAAAAACGAGCCTTTACAATCACTTTAATTTTAGAAAGGTACGGTTGTTGCACTTTCTTTAATGTAATTCTGTGACGAACGCATGTAGTGTGGGCAGTGCAAAATGTAGGTGGGGATTTGTGTGCGTGTGGCTTGAGTGTGGGTGGGAACACATGAGCGGGGACAGGGGGCCCCAGGATCTCCTATTGCCCGGGGGCCCCATGAGTTGTCAGTCCGCCCCTGGTTTCATATGTACACTTTGGTCACGAGAAAATAAATAAACTTCACAGTGTGTCTCTATCAGAAAAAAGGAAGAATTAAATAATCAATAAAGAAATAAATAGAAACATAAAAAAGCAAAAAGGACAAAAATAATAGTAATAACGATAAAAAATCAATAATTACATAAACGCCGAAGCAGTATTGGGGCTATTTAAATTGTATATTTCTCTAAATTTGGCTTACAGAGTCATATCTAGAACAAAGACGGAAAGGGGTAATTGAGTGGGGGGTGCAGGAAATGGGGGCAGAAGACGAAGGGATCATAAGCAGGATGAAATAAGTACGATTGTGTAATTCCTGAGCCAACATCTCTTGGGGTTGCCACCTAGTCCCTTTTAAAAACCGAACACATATTTGTACTTGGAGTCTATATGCAAGAACGAGTAAGAACATGAGAGAGGAAAAAGAGCAAGTGACCTGGGGTATGCCAAAAGTCAAGTGGTCAGTACACCTGAAAGGGGGCAAAAATGAAGACAGTAGGATAAATAAGCCAACAAGTTTATTTAAGGTAACATTACATCATTCAGCCAAATGCCTGAAAGCCTGAGACATCTCAATACGCGGGTCTGGGACATTTCTAGAGAAACACGCTAAGTTCTATCTGCCCAATGTTTTAATAATGTGCACCTGGACCCCCTGCCGAGAGGCCGCGGAAGCCGCCCCTATCCTGAAAGAGTGCCCAGAAAACATAACCAGGTTTAACCCCAGGTTGGTCAACAATATGCAGCAATGTTTGACAAAACGCCATCAGCTGGTCCAAAACTGCCACGGGTCACCAAGCACTGCCTGTATTGAAAAACCTGATGTCAGTAGCGGCTTCAAACTGCTGCATTTTACATGTAATCAAATGTAGCTGGAAATGATCTGCATGTCTAACCAGCTGACTAATTGAGAGCACATGGGAATTCGGACCAGTGTGTGTGAACTCACCTGGCCTGAGGAACCCGTAGAAAGCCAAGTATATGGCTGCTTTGAGGACCACGCTGATCAGCCTCCCGAAAGGTGACCTGGTCAGCAACTCCGATAAGCCCTGGAAAATGTGTCCCGAGATGGGGAGTCTGCTGATGGAAGGAGGGGGACTCCCTCTCCCTCTCAAAATGGCTTTGATGGAATGGGCTGAAAAGATGGATGGTCTGTTTGGGTCCTATAAGGCCAAAAAATGCTGAACTCCCGCCAGATAAGTTTTGATCGTGCCATACAACAGCTTTAATTGAGAATGACAGTATGTCACGAAACCCAGCAGGTACCGAAGGTCGTAACCATCGAACCAAGGGAACCAGGACTGGAAGACCTGGAAGGTCTTCCAGGCCATGATACAAGCCTTCTTAGTGTTGACTGATAGAGATTTATGGATCAATGCCACTGCGTTGGCCCAATGGGAAACAAATCCATCATCAGTTGAGAGGACTGCGGGGATGGCGTGGCGCAGGTGTCTGCTTCTGGAACCTGATGAAAAAACGAGTAGTTAAACTGTGACAGAGCATCTGCAACCACATTCTCTGCCCCACTAACGAATCTGCAATGAATGTGGAAATGAAATTGCAGAGATAACCAAATCAGCCTGCGAACAAAGGACATGATTACCAATGACCTAAATCTGCCCTTGTTGATGATCTCCACTCCAGCTTGATCGTCTGTTGAGAAAACAACCGTCTGCCCTGACCATAACCTACCCCATACCTGGGCTGCTGACACTATAGGAAAGATTTCAAATAGTGCTGAAGACTCTGTGAAACCCAGGATGGCCAACATCTCCTCCGGCCATGGCCCTGCAAGCCAGTGAGTGCCAAAAATGGCAGCACAACCGGAAGAGGCCGCTGCACCTGTCACAACCTGAGGAGAGGATATGGACTCCGCGGGGATGAACATGGCAATCCCATTCCAACGCTGGATGAACTCGTCCCAGCTTGACCCAAGAGTCAGAGTCAGGGGCTGATGGCAACAAAGCTAACAATCTCAAGATAAAAGACCTTCCCTGCGGAATGATCCTCCTTGCGAAATTTAACAAAGCAATTGGGCAATTGAAGATCATGGGTCCCCCAGGTTTAATGATGGCTGCCTCATGGGAGCCAACATTAATATAGGCACCAAGCTCTGTGACATGCAGAGTGGCAGAAGGAGTGTGGTGGGTATGATGGGGGCAGTATGTACAGGAGAGGAGTGCGGAGTGTATAATGGGAGTAGTATGTACAGGAGAGGAGTGCGGAGGGTATGATGGGGGCAGTATGTACAGGAGAGGAGTGTGGGGGGTATGATGGGGGTGGTATGTACAGGAGAGGGGTGCAGAGGGTATGATGGGGTAGTATATACAGGAGAGGATTGTGGGAGGTATGATGGGGGCAGTATGTACAGGAGAGGAGTGTGGGGGGTATGATGGGGGTGGTATGTACAGGAGAGGAGTGCGGAGGGTATGATGGGGTAGTATATACAGGAGAGGATTGTGGGAGGTATGATGGGGGCAGTATGTACAGGAAAGGAGTGTGGGGGGTATGATGGGGGTGGTATGTGCAGCAGAGGAGTGTGGAGGGTATGATGGAGTAGTATATACAGGAGAGGATTGTGGGAGGAATGATGGGGGCAGTATGTACAGGAGAGGAGTGTGGTGAGTATGATGGGGGCAGTATGTACAGGAGAGGAGTGTGGAGGGTATAAAGGGGCAGTATGTACAGGAGAGGAGTACAGAGGGTATGAAGGGGCAGTATGTACAGGAGAGGAGTACAGAGGGTATGCTGGGGGCAGTATGTACAGGAGAGTAATGCAGAGGGTATGATGGGGGTAGTATGAACAGGAAAGGAGTGTGGGAGGTATGATGGGGGCAGTATGTACAGAAGAGGAGCGTGGAGGGTATGATGGTGGGCAGTATGTACAGGAAAAGAGTGTGGAGGGTATGATGGGGGCAGTATGTACAGGAGAAGAGTGTGGTGGGTATGATGGGGGCAGTATGTACAGGAGAGGAGTGCGGAGGGTATGATGGGTCAGTATGTACAGGAGAGGAGTGCGGAGGGTATGATGGGGGCAGTATGTACAGGAGAAGAGTGTGGAGGGTATGATGGGGGCAGTATGTACAGGAGAGGAGTGCGGTAGGTATGATGGGGGCAGTATGTACAGGAGAGGAGTGTGGGGGTTATGATGGGGGCAGTATGTACAGGAGAGGAGTGCGGATGGTATGATGGAGGCAGTATGTACAGGAGAGGTGTGTGGGGGGTATGATGGGGGTGGGGGCAGTATGTACAGCAGAGGAGTGCGGATGGTATGATGGAGGCAGTATGTACAGGAAAGGAATGTGGAGGGTATGATGGGGCAGTATGTACAGGAGAGGAGTGTGGAGGGTATGATGGTGGCAGTATGTACAGGAAAGGAGTGCAAAGTGTATGACACGGGGCACTATGTACAGGAGAGGAGTGTGGGAGGCATGATGGGGGCAGTATGTACAGGAGAGGAGTGCGGATGGTATGATGGAGGCAGTATGTACAGGAGAGGAGTGTGAAGGGTATGATGGGGGCAGTATGTACAGGAGAGGAGTGTGGATGGTATGATGGGGGCAGTATGAACAGGAAAGGAGTGTGGAGGGTATGACAGGGGTAGTATGTACAGGAGAGAAGTGTGGTGGGTATGATGGGGCAGCATGTACAGGAGAGGAGTGCGGAGTGTATGACAATGGGCACTATGTACAGGAGAGAAGTGTGGAGGTTATGATGGGGGCAGTATGTACAGGAGAGGAGTGTGAGGGGTTATGATGGGGGCAGTATGTACAGGAGAGGAGTGTGGAGGGTATGACAGGGGCAGTATGTACAGGAGAGGAGTGTGGAGGGTATGACAGGAGCAGTATGTACAGGAGAGGAGTGTGGGGGGTATAATGGGGGCAGTATGTACAGGAGAGGAGTGTGGGGGGTATGATGGGGGCAGTATGTACAGGAGAGGAGTGTGGAGGGTATGACAGTGGCAGACAGGAGAGGGGTTTCTTACAGCGTCTATGGGGTAACCATGAAGCGATGTTGGTAAGAGAAGGGAAGGAAAGTGACCATGGAATGATGTCTAGGGTTGCCACCTTTTCTTCATGCCGAACCCGAACACTTTAGCGGAGCACGGCATGTTTGTTTGTAGTACACACGATGACTTTAAGCACCTTTGGGTGCCCCATGGGGTACTCTGCCTATGGGCCATTCTTACCTCCATGGGGTTTGTCTATGGAGTGCTCTAACATCCATGGGGTAATCTATCTATTGTGTTACTGTAGCACCCATGAGGTGCTCCAAACCTTATGGGGAGCTCTAACCTCTATCGGTTGCTTTGTCTATGGGATGCTCTAGTGTCTATGGGTCACTCTAGCATCTATGGGGCACTCTAATCTCCATGGAATACTCTAACCTTTACTTTGTCTATGGGGTGCTCTGACATCTATTGGTCACTCTAGCATTTATGGGGTGCTCTAATGTTTATGGGGTGCTGTAACATCTATGGGGCGCTCTAAACTCCGTGGGGATGCTCTAACGCCTATGTGTATCTCTAAGTCCGGCTTTAGCTGGCTAACCAGCCATTCCTATCAGCTGTTTTTACTTTTTGCACAATACATCATTGATTATGCAAATATTTATTCAAATGTCTAAGAAACCATAAATTTGGTTGAGTTTATAAAGATTAATGGTGTTGTGCTACCCTTTAACCATGTGTAGAAACAGATATTTTAAATAGATTATATAAAAAAGTGGTCATTGTTTCCACAATCCCAGTGCTGCAAATCTATAAATGCCAATAAAAATATACTCAAAAATATTATCACATATGTTGAAATATAAATGAACATGTTAAATACATATACCATTGTTGTAAATTACATAAAGAGCATCCAAAATAATTAAATCCACAATCTCAGTGCAGTGAATCATCAATAATACATAACGAGGGTTGCCTGATCAGAGAGGACACCACATCCCATTTTTTATGAAAAATACATGAAAAAATAAAAAATTGTGTGACTTTTAAGGTGTCAAAAAATGAGGAATAAAGTATTTTTTAATTATAAAAAATATATTTTATTAGTGTCAATAAAAACATTTATCATAAAAAATCCCTTTTTGCATGTCAAGTTCAATTCATATATTTATACAGACACTACCGCTCTACATGTTTCGCTTCGAGTGAGCTTCTTCAGGAGTAACTAGCGTGCTGTATGAAATGATACTAAAAGAAGTAAAACAACAACAAAAATGGGATTAATTACTGCTAAATGTATAGTTTGTTAACAGTTTGTCAAAAAATAGAGGTGTACAAAAATACACACTTATATATGTATTAAATATCTCCATAAAAGGAATTTTACAATCAAACATTAATTGTTGAAACATTAAAGGACCTACCTAGGCGTTGTAATTATTGAGTATTTCCAGCAGATGACTCCATGTCAAGTGCATGATAACCACAGGGGGGCGATGTAAAGATAATGACTGAATCCTAAAGAGGAAACATATATATATCTAAATAAGGTGTATATATGGGGTGTATAGAGGGACCTAACCCCTTTGTCCACATATAATATATAATATAGTACATCTTTGGGCTCTATGAATTGGGCCCAACTTGTCCCAGAGAAAGGGAAAATAATAGAAATAATAATAATCAAGAATTATCTGGATTAGTAGTAGGACCAAAAGGACGGAAAAGATTATCATTCAAGCCAAATATTGCCCTGAGAGAAACAGCAAATTTGCTAGGTGTAAATATGGATGGGGCAGGATCCAGGTCTATTTTGGATATCACTCCGCCAATGTACCCCCAGGAATGTGATTATCCCAATTGGAAGTGGCATCAAGAGTGGCTTGCCTAAAAAAAGCAAGCCAGTCAAACAATGGTAGTTTTCAAACAGTAATAAAGATTTATTCATTAATTAGAAATTTGCTAGTTCAAAAGAGGGAGGTGAACAGCAAACCAGATGTTAAGCTTACCTGCCAGCAATAAAAATGAAAGGATGTGGAGGGAGAGGAGAGATAGCACTCTCTCTCTCTCATTCAAATCCTCTGACAGAGAATGGTGGCCGAAGCCGCATCCCTGTTCCGGAAGTGTCTGACATCCCTTCCGGAAAGCGGACATCATTTCCAGGTTGCCAGTGCGCACGCGCAATCCAAGATGAAGGAACAACGCATTGCGCATGTGCGATCAGCGGGACCCCATCTTGGATATGGGCTGCCAGCACATCGCAAACGCCACTGGATGTAAGCACCCAGAACAGCGCAGCAACTGTGACAGCTTAGGCGGAAGGGGGACAGGGCCCGAAGCCCTAGCAGGAAAAAGAATTCAACCTATTAGAGCAGCACTGGACTGAATCCTAGCGGGCGCTGGTCAACAATCCAAATTTGATCAGATATGGAAGGATCGGTGCCCCAGGGCGTCCATGTGGTTAACAAATGGCCAGACAATCAAGTCATTCCGCTGGATTACCTTCAAAAGAAGTTTTTTTAGAAAAAATATTATTGAACAATCAAATTGAAAACAAAATCCCGGTATATAGATTCATTTTGATGCTTCAGTACAAAGTTAAATATAACGAATTATAATGTTATGCCCCGTACACACGGTCGAACATTGATCGGACATTCCGACAACAAAATCCATGGATTTTTTCCGACGGATGTTTGCTCAAACTTGTCTTGCATACACACGGTCACACAAAGTTGTCGGAAAATCCGATCGTTCTGAACGCGGTGACGTAAAACACGTACGTCGGGACTATAAACGGGGCAGTAGCCAATAGCTTTCATCTCTTTATTTATTCTGAGCATGCGTGGCACTTTGTGCGCCGGATTTGTGTACACACGATCGGAATTTCCGACAAAGGATTTTGTTGTCGGAAAATTTTATAGCAAGCTCTCAAACTTTGTGTGTTGGAAATTCCGATGGAAAATGTGTGATGGAGCCTACACACGGTCGGAATTTCTGACAACAAGGTCCAATCACACATTCTATCGTGTGTACAGGTCATAAGAGTGTACATAATCGCATATTAAGAACACTTTTAAAGTTTTTGAAATTGAATACACATTGTTCTTTAGAAGTTTAGTTTTTCTAAAAAGTCAAGGCATTGTGATGTGCTTCTATAAGAACGGCTTATAACTTAGTGCATCATTCTAGCCTGGAGGTTTTAGGGCTGACAAATTATGAATCCAGCGAGCTTCGCTTTGTAAGAGTATTTTATCACTATTATCCGCTCTTTCATTTAAAGGAATATGTTCCAGTGCAAAAAATGCATCTGAGAGCAGTCAAAGCCATCAAATAAGCCCATATGGCGGCTAATTAGGGTCTCCATTCTTTTTTTGGACACCAAGGAAACATGGGCTCGAATTCAATGAAAGAAGGGTCTTTTAGTTTTACCTACATAGTATGCCCCACATCTACATAACATAATGCAACCCTCAAATTTTCCACTCACCCACTCGCATTTTGCGAGTGGAAAATTGTTTCTGGCGAAGAGCTGGGCTGCCAGGGAGTAGGGGGCGAGTAACGCCGGCATGCGGGGGTTGAACGGGAGCCGTTCTACCATCGATCGCCCCGGGAGAAAAGAGCATGGATCACAGAGCGATAGCCTGCTGTTACCGTTTACATTGCAATTGCCTCCGCTCGTGATTACACACAGCCCCGTCCTCCTGACCCCGCTCCTGTGATATCCAGAATGCCAGTACAATTCTGGGACATGTTCTGTCTATCACAGTGTCTATCACAGGCACGGGGTCAGCCGGGCGGGGCTGTGTGTAATCGCGAATGGAGGCAATTGCAATGTAAACTATAACAGCAGGTTATCGCTCTGCGATCCAGCGGTTTTCCTCTTCCCCGTGATGAACCTCTGCACAGGTGAGGTGAGACTGCAATGATGGGCACAGGTGAGGCTGCAATGGTGGCACAGGTGAGGTAAGGCTTCAATGATGGCACAGGTGAGTTGAGGCTGCAATGGTGGCACAAGTGAGGTGAGGCTGCAATGGTGGGCACAGTGAGCTGAGACTGCAATGGTGGCACAGGTGAGGTGAGGCTGCAATGGCGGGCACATGTGAGGTGAGGCGAGGCTGCAATGGTGGCACAGGTGAGGTGAGGCTGCAATGGTGGCACAAGTGAGGCGAGGCTGCAATGGTGGGCACAGGTGAGGTGAGGCGGCAATGATGGGCACAGTGAGCTCAGGCTGCAATGGTGGGTACAGGTGAGGTGAGGCGAGGCTGCAATGGTGAGCACAGGTGAGGTGAGGCTGCAATGGTGGGCACAGGTGAGGTGAGGTGAGGTGAGGCTGCAATGGTGGGCACAGGTGAGGTGAGGCGAGGCTGCAATGGTGGCACAGGTGAGTTGAGGCTGCAATGGTGGCACAAGTAAGATGAGGCTGCAATGGTGGGAACAGTGAGCTGAGACTGCAATGGTGGCACAGGTGTGGTGGGGCTGCAATGGTGGACACAGGTTAGGTGAGGCGAGCTGCAATGGTGGCCCAGGTGAGGTGAGGCTGCAATGGTGGCACAGGTGAGACGAGGCTGCAATGGTGGGCACAGTGAGCTGAGACTGCAATGGTGGGCACAGGTGAGGTGAGGCTGCAATGGTGGGCACAGTGAGCTGAGGCTGCAATGGTGGGCACAGATGAGGTGAGGCAAGGCTGCAATGGTGGGCACAGGTCAGGTGAGGCTGCAATGTCTTATGCCCTGTACACGATTGGACATTGATCGGACATTCCAACAACAAAATCCATCTGATTTTCTGATTGGCTCAAACTTGTCTTGCATACACACGGTCGCACAAAGTTGGAGGAATTTCCTAACATCAAGAACGCGGTGATGTACACCATGTACAACGGGGCTATAAAAGAGATTAGCTCCTTTTGCTAATTTCGTGTTGGTAAAAGTTTGGTGAGAGACGATTCGCGCTTTTCGGACTCATGGTTTTTAGTTCGTTTTGTGCTTGTGGGTTTGTGTCTGTTCTTCAGTGTGTGTAGTGAGTTGTTCGCATTGATTTATCACTGTGTTCTTGTCCACTAATTGCTGATTTTCAGGTCGCTCTTCACAGGCCTTGCTGTTCTTCAGTGCGTTCTGTTACTTCGTTCTGACCAGCCGACCGTTTTGAAGCCATGTAGCGTGTATGTA
Organism: Lithobates clamitans; assembly: GCA_037952925.1. NCBI lineage: Eukaryota > Metazoa > Chordata > Amphibia > Anura > Ranidae > Lithobates > Lithobates clamitans. The sequence continues at coordinate 1,013,440 of JBBGZY010001446.1, read as the reverse complement.
CTCATCGTAGAGTTTATGCTGTGCAGGGGCTTGGTGTTGGGGTTCTTACTTTGACACAAGCCCAGTCCATGAACAGGGTGGAGAGGAGTTCATGGACCAAGAATTGGTTGCTCAAGCGTCACCAATTCTGTCACATGCCTTTGCTCCGTGAGAATAATCCTGATGATTTTAGGAACTTTCTCCAGATGACGGACCCCGTTTTTCACAGTTTGTTGGCTTTGCTGACCCCTTATATCAGCAGGCAGGATACCTGCATGAGGCAAGCCATCACTCCAGAGCAGAGGTTAGTCGCCACGTTGCGGTACTTGGCGACAGCGAGAAGCCTGCAGGACCACAAGTTCTCGACAGGCATCTCCCCCAAGGCTCTGAGGATCATTGTCCCAGAGACCTGTTCTGCCGTCATCCAGGTCCTGCAGAAGGACTATATTAAGGTAAGATTTTTATCCTTTAACATCATATTTTATTGTATTTAATGATGGATAATATATTGTATTTTTTCATCATTCCCTAATTACTATGATTGTAATATGCTGTGAATGTCCCCTCTGTCCTCGTGCATGCTGGAATGCTTTAACTTTTTTTTGTCCTTCATACATATTTGCCTTCACTTACCTCCCCAGCATGCTCTCCTGGGCCTATATCCACCTCGCCTAGTCACTTAACAATGTATTTTGTCAACTCCATAGTAGTGCTTTACCCTAAACACCCCCTAAAATGTGTACAAATGTTATTTGTGTCCTTAAATTCTGGCAGAGTGCCAGAGGCTTTTTCTTTTTTGGGTCACAAACTCATTTGGAACCCTCCCTCCCCCCAACTGCTAAGTCAACCCATAACAATCCTCTATCTGCTAACTTTGCCATACCCATACACACTATACCTACCTTTTTTGTGGTCAGATTTCTGTATGAATTCCCCAAAGCACGTAGTGCAAGGGCCTGCCTGAATACTTTCAAATGGTACTGTTAAAAGTTTTTCTATCCTATTGTTATCTTGATAGGTAATTGCAGAATGTTAAAATTGTGCTCCAATTTGGACAGTGTGTATTTAGATTTTTGTATTGTGTAAGTAAGGAGGGGCTGGCCAAAGTAATACACATTATTTAGGCATTCATCTCTCAATGAAGTGGAGAGGGTTACCTGTCCAAAACATCTCCCCCCTCCTAAAATTTTGACAATGGGCCATCAGAGGGGGTGAGGAATCTAATAGGTGGACCTTATTCTTTTGTCTTTAAATACTCCCTAAAATAAATGTTATACTGATGTTGGCCAAGAATGTTTGTGTCTAATCTGCTTTCAATGTTTATGTGCAAAATCACTAATTTTTTTATTCTTGTTTGACTCCACAGTTTCCTTCCAACCCACAGGAATGGCAGACTGTGGCCTCTCACTTTGCCCAGCGGTGGGACTTTCCTAACTGCGGAGGGACAATTGATGGGAAACACGTCCACATAGTCCCACCCCCCAACTCGGGGTCATACCATTATAATTACAAGGGGTTCAATAGTATTGTGATATTGGCGGTACTTACGAGTTCCTGTATGTGGACGTGGGGAAGAATGGCCGAATGTCGGATGGTGGAGTCATCGCCCAGACCAAGTTCTACAGGCGTCTCCAGAATGGCAGTTTGGGCTTGCCACCTCCAGCAGACAATGCGGAAGGACTCCCATTCGTCTTCGTTGCGGATGAAGCGTTTGCTCTGGGGGACCATCTTATGTGGCCATTCCCTATGAGGACCCTCACCCCGGACCAGAGGGTTTTTAATTATTGGCTGGTCAGAGCCAGAAGAGTGGTGGAGAATGCGTTTGGAATAATGGCCAGCCGGTTCCGCCTATTTCTTACACCAGTACACATGGCGGAATATAAACTCAACCACATCATCCTGTGTTGCTGTGTTCTCCACAACTTTTTAAGGAGAAGTTCTTTGAACTATGCTGCCTCAGTTGGGCCTGAGGCCGGAATTCATATTAATGAGCCAACCCTGACGGCGCTTGAAACTGGCCGTCCTGGCTTGCCCCCCCAGAGTGCCCGCGAGGTCCGTATAAGATACATGGAATACTTTGCGGGTAGGGGGGCCATCGATATGCCAGACAAAGTCTAAGACGTTTTTTAAATAAAAATATATTTGAAACTGAACAAATATTTGCTTTAATTTACTGCTTGACTGTCTTTTAGCTGTCTCCTCGGTTATGTTTTATTAATGTTCTAATTTTTTGGCCTTTTTCTTCAACAGTGCAAACAAAATTTCATTGACACATGAGGTGACAATCTCTTCTTTCGTTAACTATTATTATTATGTTGTGGGTCTGCTACACACACAACTTGTTTTTGTTGTTAATGTATGTAATGCATTACTGACAAAAATATTAATAATTTTCAACACCATGACCGAAATTTGGGGAGTCATGAAAATGGCGTGATTGCGTAAAATTACAAAGCACTGTTGGGTGTTATTTACTAAAGGAAAATACACTTTGCACTACAAGTGCACTTGAGACTGCACTGAAAATGCACTTTTAGTGCAAAGTGGATTTTACTTTAGTAAATAACCCCCATGGTCACTGAAAACAACAACTTTACTTCAAAAAATGCTTTTGAGCATTGAAAGAAGAAGCCACACATTATTGATTATCAATCTTTTTAATCAAAGCACAATCACATGTGCGTTTCTAAAAGGGTTTTTGAACAAACCAACATGTTTGTTGTATAACAACTGTGGAACTTACAAAGTTCAACTTTTTTAAAGTGAAGGCAATATCAGACATGAGTATGTACAAACTGTGTTTGATATTGCGTTCAGCAGATGGGGTGAAGTCACCCCTGTAAAAGCCAAATTTAGAAGATGCACACAAATTGCCTAATGTCAACATGTGCTAGCTGCCATTGGGGGATCAATGGACGTGTTTTGTGGGTGCAACCCCTTCCTCTCAGCTACTTTATTATTGAGGAAGGGGTTGCACCCACAAAACTCGTACATTGATCTCCAGTGATGGCAGAGAGCACATGTTGACACACTGTCTGCATCTTCTAAATTTGCCTTTTAACATACGTAAAAAATGTTTGTTACAAAAAACAGAAGTAATTTAGGGATTTCTGGGTGTTTTAGATTCTCCCTAAAACATCAATGATGTTCTTCATTTTGTTTTGAACATCATTGATGTTTTGCTTTAGGTTTTCTAAATCTCGATTACACCCCATTATCTCCTCGTTGAGGATCTGGGCACTTTCACTGGTGAAATGACATTCCTCTTCCACAACATCTCGATCACCTGCAAAAAAAAACAAAAAAACACACCATGTATTATAAATATGCAGGCATACATCTCTTACCTGAAGCTGTGGTCTGAGACAATCACCTGTTGTGGTGACAATTTCTCCCTCCTCCTCCTCTGGTTGGGTTTAGGTGATTTCCCCTTCTTCCTGAGGTGGGGGGTCCCTGGTCTCCTCTGATGAGTGGTGTCCTCCGAGTCTTTTCTCCCCTATGTGAACAAAAATAGGTATACTTAGCACACAGATAATTGATGGCAGAAATAGGAATATGAAACATTGCTTGGAAGTGTTGTACAATTGTCTGTTTTGGCAGAGTTTCAAGCTGAAGACATTTTTTTGTCCTTTGTAAAGCTTGAATACTTACCTGTTTTGTGCAAGCTTCACAGATGGAGACCCCTATACTATACACTGAAGCGCCTGTGAGGGCCCCCTAATAAATAGGGTGTTCTTTTGTCCCACACTAGTGCTCCAGCGTCCAGATGTGTAAACAGCTGCTGAGTGTCCTCTCCTTACACAGAATCTAGTTTGCATTTCATTCTAGTTACAAACCCATCTAGACAACAAACTTTTATCAACAGAAGTAGGCCCGAAAAAACGTATTGAACTGCATCTGGCCAAAACATCATATTTTAGTGGCCGAACGAACAATGTTTCCTACAAACGATTAATATGCCCATAAGCATGAAAGTTGACATTTTAAAATGTACAACAGTAAAGAAAAGCACATGGAGCAGCATGAACGTCATAAAAAGAAAGAATAGGAACACAGCACACAGCACAACTACTTACTTTTTTGCAGCACTCTCCTTATCCTTTTATACTGAGCGTGCTCCCTCAATTTGAGGTCCGACCACCGTTTCCTCAGTTGATCCCCAAAATTCCTGTGCAGACTCTTCACAACTTTAGCCATGATCTTGGCCTTTCTCACATTTGGGTTTGGGTAAGGTCCATACTTCCCATCATAGTCAGCCCTTTTAAATATGTCCACCAACTCTACCATCTCAACAAAGGCCATATTTGAGGCCTTAAATCTTCTCCTCCGGGATCGTGACGTTTCTGGCTCTGGTCTTTCCTCCTCCTCCTCGCTGTTGCTGCTATTATCATGCACCTGTTGTGTCTCTGCCATGTGCTCTTCCCCACTGCGCCGAAAGAGAAGGGGCAGGGAATAGACTAGAAAGAACGTCAGGGGCGGGCGGAGTACGTACATAAAGCGTAACACGTGTGCGTTGTACGTACGATCTGTGAGCGGAGGAAGAGTATCGGAAGCGCCGATCGTGGTAAAGAAGGTACAAGTTTAACTTGGGCCTATACTGCTTATAGATTGAGGCCTATGTTGGGACAAGATTAGGAGAGTTTAGCCTGACATTAGGGTTTGTCTTGTGTTGTGTCTTGCAGAGAAAATGGATGGCTTCAGTGATCACAACTTCCTCCCCCTGTTCATAGACAAATACAGGGAGCTGTGTTGTCTGTGGCAGGTCAAACACCCGCATTATAATCATAAACAAAAGAGGCAGGCAGTGCTGGAGAAACTGCTGGAGTTGGTGAATCCGGTGGTCCCCACGGCAACCATCCCCTATTTAAAGGCCATAATTGGTGGCATGAGGAGCACTTATTTTAGGGAGCGCAAGAAGGTTGCGGATTCCCAGAGATCAGGAGCTGCAGCAGATGACGTTTATGTCCCCAGGCAGTGGTACTATGACAGACTGCGATTTCTGTCAGACCAGACTGAAGTCAGAGAATCCCTCTCAACCCTTCCTTCCACTCTTCCTTCCAACCCAGCTGAGGCTTCCGATGTCCAACCTGGGACTTCCAGCCAGGAAGAAGTGGAGGAGCCCAGCTTGAGACAGGTATAGCATTCTTCTACAGATTTCTTGGAAAAACATAAATGATGTTTACTAGATGTTATTATTGATCACTAATTGCTGATTCAATAAAGGCGTTTACATATCAATAGACAGTAGTGGGCAAAAAAATTGTGACAAGAATGAAAAATGCTGGGGTCAGAATGATAGTCTTTTCTATTTATTAACATTCAATTTGCAACAGTCATGAGCTGCAAATTGTGTGTAATTGATGAAGAAAAAACTAAAACGAAGTCTCTTTTTCATACACAGGAAGACCTCAGCCAGGAGGAGGCTGTGGAATGTGGCACACAGGAGGAGGCTATGGAATGTGGCAGCCAGGAGGAGGCGGGGGTTAGTGGCAGCCAGGAGGTGGCCGGGGTAAGTGGCAGCCAGGAGGTGGCAGGGCCCAGTAGGAGCCTCACACAATCACAGGTTCCTCCCCTCCGCCTTCAAAACAAAAGACCCAGGAAGGGGAGTAACATGGAGGATTCAGCACTCAGGTTGATTCAGGAGGCTTCTGCGTCCCTCAGAGCCACCCCCACTCATGAAGAGGTCTTTGCCTCCATGGCTGCCACCAAACTGCAGGACATGAAGGAGGGCCAATGCCTCATGTGAGGAAATCATTTATAAAACATTAAATAAGAGGTTAAAGGGCAAAATCACACCCAATACCCACCCGTGTGAGTTGCATCATCCTCTTCCTCCTCCTGCCACAACTCCAACACCACAGACACAGCCTGGAAGGAAGAGTGGAAGGAAGACAAGAAAGTGATGGCCTGGGTTCAGTCTGGTCTGACAAAAGATGCACGCTCTTGTATGACCACAGCCTGAGGACATACATGTCATCTGCTGCTGTTCATGTTCTTTTGGACTTCTGGGCCAGATTGTACTCCCTTAAATATATGGACTCCTCAGACCACCAATTTTACCTGAAAATAGTTGTGTGCCCTGGGGGCCAAATGCTTCGCCAATTTCTGCTATTTCTCCAGCGTTGCCTCCCTCTTTATTTGGTTATGACCCCTTAATAAAAGTACTTTTTGGAACTAATACTTGCCTATGTGTGTTTTCCTTCAAAAAGGACAGTTTGTTTGTGAGTAGGCAGGTACATTTCAAAAATACAATGTGAAATTAACAAGAGACACCAACACCAACCAATCTCCTTGAGATTAAAAAAGACAAGATAATAATGGTGTTGTGGTAACTTGACACACAAAACACACCCAAAACTATTCTGGAGATCACCAAAAAAAAACAAAAAAAACAAAAAAAAACAGGAGATCTGCATTTAAAAAAAAATACAACAAATAATACCAAAAAATAAATTAAAAAAAAGAAAGAAATTTACGGTAGTTGTGACAAATCAAAATATATTCATGAAATCACGAGAAATAATAAAGAAAGAAGTTTGTGAGAAGTCTGTGTGAATATAAGCAGCAAAACAACTTAATTCTTCTAGCATTATAAAGAAGAAGAGAGTGCACTGCATTAAACAATTTAAAACATTGCAGCGTGACGAAAGTGCTATATCCATGACGAACGCTAATTTTACCAGACCGAGCTGTTCCGTCTCGGAATTTATTCTGAGCATGCGTGGCACTTTGTGCGTCGGAATTAGCCACACCCAGTCGTAATTTACGCGAACGGATTTTGTTGTCGGAAATTTTATAGCCTGCTCTCAAACTTTGTGTGTCGGAAAATCAGATGGAAAAAGTCTGTTGGAGCCCACACATGGTCGGAATTACCGACAACAAGCTCCGATCGCACATATTCCGTCGGAAAGTCCGACCGTCGTGTGTACAGTGCATATGTCTGGATAATTAAAATCCCCCATTAATATGACACTTCCCATTCTTGCCGCTAATCCAAATTGTGATAGGAGATCTGACTTCACTTCCTCCCTCTAGTTAGGGGGCCTATAGCATACTGCCAGTATTACTTTCCCCTTTGTTTCCTCCCTTTGTAGCTCTACCCATAACGACTCCACCTCCTCCCTAGCTCCCTTAGTGATGTCATCTCTCACATTCACTTGTGTATAATTTCTGATATACAGGCATACCCCCTCCCCCTTTTTTACCCTCTCTATCCCTGCGATATAGGGAATACCCTTAAATGGTTGCCAGCCAATCATGAGAGCTGTCGAACCAGGTCTCTGTAATTCCTACAAAATCTAAATCCTCCTCGTACAACAGCAGCTCTAGTTCTCCGATCTTGTCCGCCAGACTCCTGGCATTGGTGAAAAATCTCTAGCACCTACCTATGTAGAGGATGCTACATATATATCATAACTTTAGGATCCATCTAGAAGGCAGAAATCACTGTAGCAGATACCGCTAATCCAGTGTTCTCCACTTGCTTCTGGACCCATTTCCGAGTGGCTGCTCTCTGAATACAGAAGCTTCATTGTCGCAGTTGACAGGCATTACTGCCCCCCGAACACAACTCCTTCAGTGGGGTTGTGCCACAACCAAACCGCAACATGCATTTGCGGTGCAGTGGTGCAGCATTTGCAGGGTTAAAGCGGTTGTATAACCCCCTTTGTGATTTTTACCTACAGGTAAGCCTATAATAAAGCTAACCTGTAGGTAAAATTAATATATCTCCTAAACCTGCACTGTATGGAAGATATTCACCCTGCATGCAACTACTGACGTCAGCGGCGCATGCGCTCTGAAGGTACCAAAACTTCAGAACTTCTTGCCGGAACCGAGGGCTCACGCACGCATGCAAAGGAGTGAAGTCATCGCGGCTCTGGCCACTCACAGCGTCCGTGAACCTGGAAGTAATGCCGGGGGAACATGTCAGCCCGCTCAGCGGTGACCCGGCGCCACGGCAGGGTCTTCGTTCTAAGGTAAGTATTTCATAATGAGCTAGTATGCCTTTGTCTTACAGGTTTTTGGTTTTTTTTCATAGGGTTTACAACTGCTTTAAAACAGGCAATGAGGAGGTGACAGATCGCCTCCTTACTGAATGTCAAAGGACTCTGAAAAGCGCAGTCCCGCTGCATGTATAATTGAAACCTAGATTAAAAAAAATGTATATTGGCATATTTGCATGTGGGTCGATAATAAGAATATTTTACATTAAGCATTCACTAGAGATAGACTTCAGTAGTTTTATCCTTTATTTGTTCTTCTAATAATAAATCTTTTCTTTTTTGAAGTTGAAGTTTTGAAGTTTGAATCTGCCAGCATCTTTTAGGGATGTTGATTTCCAACGGTATTCCACCCAATATTACCATAATATTATTGTCCGCTTGGGATGGCCTAAACATGGAGGTCTTAAGAACGACGATAACAAGTTCAATGATTACCTGCTTTTTCTTCTTCCTGTTATTTATGGCAGCCATGTTAACCATCTTCTTCACCAATTCAGTTGCCCGAGAAACACCTCGCTACATCCTTTTTATCCACATGATCATTAATGACGCGGCCTACTTATGCTTCGCCCTTCTTATTTTTATCTTTTATGTTTATCACATTACTTTACCTGTCCCTGTCTGTTACTTTATGATCATTCTATGCTCGACCAGCCTTAAGGTCACGCCTTACAATCTGGCGGTGATGTCCTTGGAAAGATATGTTGCCATATATTTCCCCCTACGACACGGAGAGTTTTGCACCATTCCAAGAACGTTTCTTGCCATTGCTTTGGTATGGACGATATGTCTGATTCCTAGCGTTGTTGATTTTATTATTCTGTGCTCCTCTGTTAACAAAAGCTTTTTTTTACTTTATGTGATATGCTCCGAGTCTAATTTTACCATCATCCCCATGCAGGAAGTATTAAGAATTTTTTGCTACATCTTGACGTTTTCCCTCGCAGGGCTGGCAATCCTCTTTACTTACATCAGGATCACCCTGATTGCGTGGAGGATTTTCTCAAAAAAGGAATCAGCCTCCAAGGCTGCGAAAACCATGATGCTTCATGCTGTTCAGCTTATGTTGTGCATGTCAACCTTTGGCTGGAGCACTGTAGAATTATTTACCAAGGATAATTTAGTTCTTTTACCCACCATTAATTTCTGTTTTTTCATATGCCTTCCAAGATTCCTCAGTATAATTATCTACGGTGCACGGGATGAACTGTTCTTTGGCTACATAAAGAGATGTTTTGTGCGCAGTACTTCCAAAATTGTCCCAAGCTCAGCAACATGAAAGATGGTAGACCATGACCTGCATGTCTCTGGTTCTGAGATACAGATGAAATGCCTATTGTTCCAAAATAAATATCAAGGCCAGATTTATACTTTCTGTTCAACTAAGCCACTCCTCCTAATCTTAAATCTAACATTAGTGTTGCATTAATTTTAGACTCCATAGCCCCAGAGCCATACGAAGACTAGTAGTCGAGAAGGTTGAAAGAGAGAGGTCACCATGGCAGTACACCCTGAGCTGATTACTAAAAGGCTAGGAAGAACTGTCCCCCTACTCTGATAACAGTTAGTTTCTAGCCGTATGGACTCATATCAGAGGAACTGTAAGGACACATTAGACTATCATTATCAAAAACCGAGGCAGTAATGGTGAAATCTCAGGTGGCCTTAACCCTGGCAGCAGTGGTGGCTGGTGGTTTTATGTTGGGGGGGGGCGACAAACAACAGAAACCCCCCCTCTGCGGCAACTCAAACCCCCCCACCCTCCCGCTGTCTGCCGGTCAGTCCATCGGCACATACCCCATCTAGGCAGCAGGCATCCGAGTAGCAGCAGTAGGCATCTGAGTAGTAGCGGCGGAGATCGTGTATCCGAGGAGCGGTGGCGGAACTGGGCATCCAGGCTTCGCCAGAGACTGGGCATCCAGGCATTGGCCAGCGGCTCTTCTCCTCCTCGCTTCTGCTCTGAGTCTCCTCCCCTCCTCTTGGGCGTCCAATAGGATCGCCTGTCCATTCAGCCAATCGGGTGATGGGTATCAGACCCGCTTCCCGAATGGCCAAGAGGAGGATCAGTGTTGCAGTGCTTTTTGAATTCGCTGTTGCAACACACCTGGGTGGGCTCCGGTTGCACTCTCTGTGTCCCAAGCCCACACTGGCTCTAATCAGGTGCTTGAAAAAAAAACCTGGCCGCTGTAATTCATGCACCCAGTGCCCTGAAAGTGGCTGGATGCATGAATAGGAAGTGGCCCCGGAGGCCATGGATAGAGTCATGCTATGCATGACTCTATCTATTGCATATAGGGGGTGGCCTGGAAAGAGGGGGCGGCGTCCGGGTGCCCCTAATGGATGGGCCGCCCCTGGCCATCAGTAAATTTAGTAACTCTAATTTTTAAAGCTGTCAGTAAATGTCCGAGAAATTTTATGTCAGTAAAAATCAGTCCTTTTTTAAAGGCAGGTTAGTGTTGGCTCGGCAAGTATAAGAAAGAACACGTTGACTGCTTGATGCAGCACCAGCAGCCACTTATTCAGGTAGAGTTTGGAGCCAGTTGGAATAATTTTTAAATAGAACAGGCTGGAGCCGGTGGTAGAAGGAGCAGGTGGCCGCATTTGCTGATCTTGCTCCTCTAGTTCCAGCTGTGAAGTGATCTGTGAAGCTTGTCTGGCAGCAACAGCTCCTGAAGCCTGTGCCCAGGGCCCACCGTGCCCGCAGCTACATTACACTCTTCTGAGTAACCTGTCCTACTCTTCTGCAGCCGCAGTTATCAAGTACTGTCAAGGAGGGGGATTTGGGAGTGGGAGTAGAGCACTATACTGTGGGAGGGGGCGATTTGGGGAAAAAGGGGGGACCCCTGAACCCTGCACTCTGCACACAGTGCACCCTTGAACCCTGCACTCTGTATGCAGTGCAGTCCTGAACCCTGCACTCTGTATGCAGTAAACTCCTGAACCCTGCACTCTTTACGCAGTGCACGCCTGAACCCTGCAGTTTGTATGCAGCGTACCTCTGAACCCTGCACAACCCTGACACCTGCACTCTGTACACAACACACCCTTGAACCCTGCACTCTGTATGTAGCGCACACTTGAACCCTGCACTCTGTACATTACCTACACTTGAACCCTGCACTCTGTACGTTGCTCACACCTGAACTCTGTACATAGCAAACACCTGAACCCTGCACTCTGTATGTAGCGCACACCTGAGCTCTGTACATACATAGCACACACCTGAACCCTGCACTCTGTATGTAGCGTACACCTGAGCTCTGTACGTACGTAGCACACACCTGAACCCTGCACTCTGTACGTAGCGCACACTTGAACCCTGCACTCTGTACATAGCACACACCTGAACCCTGCACTCTGTACGTAGCGCACACCTGAATGCTGTACGTAGCACACACCTGAACTGTGCACTCTGTATGTAGTGCACACTTGAACACTGCACTCTGTGCTTAGCGCACATCTGAGCTCTGTTCATAGCACACACCTGAACCCTGCACTCTGTACGTAGTGCACACTTGAACCCTGCACTCTGTACATAGCACACACCTGAACCCTGGTCCCCCAAGATTCTGCCCTTGGACCTCTACTATTCTCGATCTACACATCCTCCCTGGGTCAGCTGGTAGCCTCCCATGGCTTCCATGTCCATATCCATTTACATGTCGATGACACCCAAATCTATCTCTCTGCCCCTCAGCTCACCCCATCAGTCTCCTCATGCATCACTGATTTACTAACAGACATATCAGCTTGGATGTCAAACCACTTCCTCAAGCTGAATCTATCTAAAACCGAGCTCTTAATATTTCCTCCCCCACGTGCCCCTTCCCCTGACTTCTTTGTCAAGTTAAATGGCACATCTATCAATCCGTCCCCACATGCCAGGGTGCTAGGGGTATTCTTAGAGTCTGAACTGTCCTTTCAGGCCCACGGACAATCCCTGTCCAAATCATATCACCTTAGCGTCCGCAACATTTCCAGAATACGTCCCTTTTTAACTAATGACACCACCAAGCTTCTAAATCACTCCCTCGTTATCTCGCCTTGACTACTGCAACTCCCTCCTCATTGGATTACCTTTACATAGACCAGGGATATGCAATTAGCGGACCGTGATGGGACTTGTAATTTTGCAGCAGCTGGAGGTCCGCTAATTACATATCCCTGACATAGACTATCCCCCCCTTTAGTCCATAATGAATGTCGCTGCTAGGCTCATCCACCTTACCAACCATTCAGTGTCCTCCACCCCTCTCTGCCAATCCCTCCACTGGCTTCCACTCACCCAACGAATAAAATTCAAAGTACTAACAATAATTTACAAAGCCGTCCACAACTCTGCCCCCAACTACATCACTAACCTAGTCCCAAGATACCAACCAAGCCGCTCTCTTCGGTCCTCCCAAGACCTCCTGCTCTCTAGCTCCCTTGTCACCTCCTCCCATGCTCGCCTCCAGGATTTCTCCAGAGCTTCTCCCATCCTTTGGAACTCCCTACCCCAACCAGTCCATCTGTCCCCTAATCTATCAATCTTTAGATGATCCTTGAAAACCCTTCTCTTTAAAGAAGCCTATCCTGTTTCTAACTAATACACTGTTTTCCTTCCTCCATTAGCTCATCCCCCAGAGCTATTACCTTTTTTATTAATTGACCCTCCCTACTAGATTGTAAGCTCTAATGAGCAGGGCCCTCTGATTCCTCTTGTACCAAATTGTAATGTAACTGTAATGTCTGCCTTTATTTTGTTAGATGTTGCGCAAACTGTTAGTGCTTTATAAATCCTGTATAATAATAATAATAATAATAATAATAATCTGCGGTCTCCAAACTTCAGCCCTTTGCTTACCTTTATCCTGCCCTTAAGGCACTATTCCTTCCACTGACACCAATAATGGGGCACTATTCCTTCCACTGACACCAATAATGAGGCACTATTCCTTCCACTGACACCAATCATGGGGCACTATTCCTTCCACTGACACCAATAATGGGGCACTATTCCTTCCACTGACACCAACGATAGGGCATAATTCCTTCCACTGACAATAAAAATGAGGCACTATTCCTCTCACTGACACTAACTATTTTTCCCCTTAATACCAAAGATCGGGCATTGTTTAGTCCCACTGGGCACAGTCCGGCCCCCCTGAAGTCTGAAGGACAGTAAACTGGCACTTTCTTTAGAATGTTTGGAGACCCCTGATGCAAACAAAAGTATTGCCAGCATTAAAAAATGAATAATAAAAAAAAGAGTGTAAGAGTGTAAGAGTCCCTCCCCAAACCATACCAGGCCATTCAGCTTTGAGGGAAACTCCATTCCAAAATGTAAAAATAAAAATGGTGTGGCGTCTCCTCCCAATCCATACCAATTCTCAACATGGGGCATGTGCTTTAGGGGAGTGGGGGCTCTGCCCAAAGCACCTTGCCCCCATGTTGATAAGGAGAAGGCCGCGGGGTAGGGGGTGACCATGCTCCCTTTGACATCATGGATGAGAGTGTCCGAGTGTTGCCGTAGGGGCATAGTCACCCAATGACTTCACAGAGTGACCCCCTCCCCCTGTGTTCACTTACCAACAAGCGGCTGTCATTTTTTTCCCTTCATTTTGGTGTGGGGTTCCCCTCAAAATCCATACAAGACCCAAGGTGCCTGGTAGAGATTGGGGGGACCAGATGCTGTTTATTAAAAATAAATGTTAATGCTGACATTTGTTTTGTTTACATAGTTGTTAAGGGCGCAGCAGCCGCCCGCTCCTTATCAACTAGCTACTCCGAATGAAATGAGACGAATACTGAAGATTCGAAACAAAGTCCGAAAATGAATCGGTTCAATTAACTAATACCTTCGAAACAAAATTCTTCAATTACAAATGCATCCAAAGCAAAATGAAAATTTGCGGCATGCACATGTCTACTTATAACTACTCAAACATCTCCCTCTCTGTCATACCTTGTGAAGCACAGTAGATGCTTCTTAAAACAGAAGTTATCTGCATGTCTCCCTTCATTCCAAAGTACATGCAGCAGTTTCAGGCTTGCTGTCCATGAATAGTGTGGTACATGGAAACTCTAGCTTAGCTACTCTCAACTAGGGTTCCTCTTGCTAGGGGTTCCCTGAGCAATGAGTAGTTTCTATCTTATAGATAATTGTAGGGCCCTCCTTTAGTTAAGCTTTTAGGTAGGGATGAGCCTAACACCCCCCGGTTCGGTTAGCACCAGAACCTGCGAACGGACCGAAAATTCGCGCAAACTTTAGAACCCCATTGAAGTCTGTGGGACTTGAACGTTCAAAATCAAAAGTGCTAAATTTAAAGGCTAATTTGCATGGTATTGTCCTAAAAAGGGTTTGGGGACCTGGGTCCTGCCCCAGGGGACATGTATCAATGCAAAAAAAAGTTTTAAAAACAGCAGTTTTTTCGGGAGCAGTGATTTTAATGATGCTTAAAGTGAAAAAAAAAGTGAAATATTCCCTTAAATATCGTACCTGGGGGGTGTCTATAGTATGCCTGTAAAGTGGCACGTGTTTCCCGTGCTTAGAACAATCCCTGCACAAAATGACATTTTTAAAGGAATAAAAGTCATTTAAAACTGCTTGCGGCTTTAATGTAATGTCGGGTCCCAGCAATATGGATGAAAATCAGTGAGACAAATGGCATGGGTACCCCCCCACCCCCCAGTCCATTACCAGGCAGGACAGTGCATGCATCCCTGATCATGTCCCACTGGCGTGGGGAAGAAAAAACAAGCTCCCCTGACCCTGGTGCCATAGTCGCACAGGTACTCATTGATGGCCCTCTGCTGTGTGTGCAGCCGCTGCAGCATGGCCAATGTTGAATTCCACTTGGTGGGCATGTCACAGATTAGGCGGTTCTTGGGCAGGTTAAATTCCTTTTGGAGGTCAGCCAGCCGAGCACTGGCATTATATGACCTGCAGAAAGGCACGCAGACTCTCCTGGCCTGCCTCAGGACATCCTGTAAGCCCGGGTACCTTCCCAAGAACTGCTGCACCACCAAGTTAAGGACGTGAGCCAAACAGGGCACATGGGTCAGTTGTCCCTGTCGGAGGGCGGAGAGGAGGTTGGTGCCATTGTCGCAAACCACCATACCTGCCTTAAGCTGGCTTGGCGTCAACCACCTCTGAACCTGCCCCTGCAGAGCTGACAGAATATCTGCCCCAGTGTGGCTCCTGACCCCAATTACACCAGCTCAAGCACCGCATGGCATCTTTTGGCCTGCGCGCTTGCGTAGCCCCTTGAATAGGAAGAGGCCATGGAGTAAGAAGAAGAGGAGGGGTGGAGAAGAGAGGTGTGGCAGTATCACCACTAGTAGTATTTTGAAGACGTGGTGGCGGAACAACCTCCAACACTACTGCACCCTGTCCTGCATCCTTCCCAGCTGCCAGAAGAGTCACCCAGTGCGCTGTGAAAGACAGGTAACGTCCCTCTCCATGCCTGCTGGACCGTGAGTCAGCAGTAATATGCACCTTACCGCTGACTGCCCTGTCCAGCGAGGCCAAGACATTGCCTTCCACATGCCGGTAGAGAGCCGGAATCGCCTTCCATGAGAAAAAGTGGCGTTTGGGAACCTGCCACTAAGGAACTGCACATTCCACAAACTCACGGAAGGGGGCAGAGTCTACCAACTGAAAAGGCAGCAGTTGAAGTGCTAGCAATTTAGCCAAGCTAGCATTCAACCGCTGGGCATGTGGATGGCTGGGAGCTAACTTCTTTCGGTGGTGCAGCAGTTGGGGCAGGGAAATTTGCCTGGTACAATCTGACGTTGGTGTACCGATAGCAGATTGCCCCCAAGTACTTGGCTGTGACACACCTAATTCTACACCTCCATTCCTCTCAGTGCAGGTCTCAGAGAGGACTGAAGGTATAGTGGGGTTGGAGATCCCAGCTGATGAGGAGCAAGGAGAGGTCCTCTTTGTTCTTTGGTGTGGGTCTTTTAGGTACGCTTGCCAACGAACTGCATGGCAGGTCAACATATGTCTGGTCAAGCATGTGGTGCCCAAGCAGGAGATGTTTTGGCCACGTGAGATACGCTTAAGACATATGTTGCAAATAGCAGCGGTGGGATCTGATGCACTCATCTCAAAAAAGGCCCACACCAAAGAACTTTTGGAATAACGCGCAGAGACAGCAGCGCCCTGCACATTCGGAGCTCTGTGGTGTGATGCGGTCGGTGTGCTGCCCTTAAGCTGGCCCCTGGAGGGCATCCTGCCTCGTTGGTAATGTGCCTCCTCCTCCTCCTTCTCTCTCCTATCAGGCACCCATGTGGAGTCAGTGACCTCATCATTCCCCTCCCTCCTCATCACTAGAGCAAAGCTGGCAGTATGCTGCAGCTGGAGGAACAAGACTGCCAGATTGCTGTCCTTCTTGGGCACCCCCTCTCTCTGGGCTCACGTTACTGCCTTCCTCTAGCTGACTACTATCATCGGAGCCTTCAGAATGGCGGGCATCCTCCTGGAGCATATACCCAACACTGTGGTCAAACAGTTCGGGGGACTCCTCAGGAGCACATGGTGGGGCTAGGGAAGGAGTGACTGATGCCTTTGAGCCGAGGGAAGAGGACGCGTTGGCAGCTGCTTTGCCAAAGTACCCTGAGCCTTGGTGAGAGAGGATGAGGAGGATGAGGACGACTTGGTCATCCACTCTACCAAGTCTTCCGCATGTTGAGGCTCAACACGGCCAGCTGCCGAAAAAAAGCACAAGCGTTTCCCACGGCCATGTGCTGATGAGGATGCACCGTCTCCATGACCAGCTCTGTTGCCTCTAGACACAGAGCCTGCTTGCCCTCTTTTATTGGCTTGTGACTGTCTGCCTCTCCTTGTTGGCTTTCCAGACATACTAATGGCCTGCAGTGAGATGTAGCTGCACAAAGCTAAGATGTATATATATATATTGATACTGCAGCTAGCAGAATCAACTGCCTGCCTGTAGTATTATTAGTATGAGAACACCAGCAATTGTCTTCAGGTAGCTTTAGGTACACACTGTGCAGAGGACGCAGTACACTAACTGTAAATACTGAGCTGCCTGCCTGTAGTATTAATAGGAGCAGAACAACAGCAATTGTCTTAGGGTAGCTTTAGGTGCACACTGTGCAGAGGACACAGTACACTAACTGTAAATACTGTAGCTGCCTGCCTGTGGTATTAATATAAGATCAGAAGAACACCACTAATTTTCTTCAGGGAGCTTTAGGTGCACACTGTGCAGGGGACGCACTACACTAACTTGTAAATACAGCTGCCTGCGATACTATTAGGATCAGGAGAACACCACCAATTTTCTTCAGGTAGCTTTTAGGTGCATACTGTGAAGAGGACGCACTACACTAACTTGTAAATACTGTAGCTGCCTGCGGTACTGTACTAATAGGATTAGAAGAACACCACTCATTTTCTTCAGGTAGCTTTAGGTGCACACTGTGCAGAGGATGCAATACACAAACTTGTAAATACTACAGCTGCCTGTGGTACTGTAGTTATAGGATCAGAAGAACACCACTAATTTTCTTCAGGTAGCTTTAGGTGCACACTGTGCAGAGGATGCACTACACTAACTTGTAAATACTGCAGCTGCCTGCGATACTATACTAATAAGATCAGAAGAACACCACTCATTTTCTTCAGGGAGCTTTAGGTGCACACTGTGCAGAGGACGCACTACACTAACTGTAAATACTGTAGCTAATAGGACTAATAGGATCTGAAGAACACCAGCAATTTTCTTCAGGTAGCTGTACCTACTGTAAAAACACCTGCCTGCCTGTCAGTAGTAGGAAAAAGAATAACAGGAACGGATCTAGCTAAACTGAATACAGTGTATATAAACTGTATATATATATATACAACACCTAGGATGTATATATATAAACAATACACTGCAAGTACAACTGACTCACCTGCCTACTCTATCTAACTTAAATCAAATGACACTGTCTCTCTGTCTATCTATCTCTCTCTCTCTACACACTACACAGGGCCGCCGTGCAGGGGGCCTTATATAGTGTGGTGCATGTACTAAACCCCCTGAGCCATAATTGGCCAAAGCCACCCTGGCTTTGGCCAATTACAGCTCTCTCTACTGACGGCGCTGTGATTGGCCAAGCATGCGAGTCATAGTGCATGCTTAGCCAATCATTAGCCAGCAATGCACTGCGATGCCGCAGTGAATTATAAGCCGTGATGCGCCACTCGAATTTGGCGCGAACGGCCCATATCGTTCGTAATTCTGCGAATGGCCAAACACACGATGTTTGAGTCGAACATGGGTTCGACTCCAACACGAAGCTCATCTGCACCTCTTGCTCGATCTGTTTGATCTGCACCTCTTCCCCCCACCCCTACCCCTCTGTGTCTGCCCACACTTCAATCCCTGTGTCTCAGAAAAAGAAAGTTGGGGCCGCAAATTTGAAGTCCAGCAGCCTCGGATACATCTGGATGAGAGGTGCTGACTGCCAAGGGGTGAGTGAGCTCCCTGTCTGTGACAGAAGTCTCCCCCTTCTCTCTCCTGCATCTGAGTACTGTAAGTACACTAGGGAAAATCAGGGTTCTCAGAGCACCCCTTACATCAGAGTTCCCCTTTACACCAGAGGCCACAGTGTTTCCCCTTAAATCAGAGTCTTCTCTGTACATTAGAGTTCTCAGTGTCCCCGCTTAAATCAGGGTTCCCAGAGCATCCCTTATGTTAGAGTCCCCAGAGTTCTCCCTTACATCAGAGTCTGCAGGGTCCCCCCTTACAGTGAAAGGGTTCGAGTTCAGATGTAAAAGGGGAAACCTGTGGACTCTGATGTAAAGGGGGGCTCTTGTTATTAATTTCATATGATTAGAAATGTTATTTAATATCAAAATATATGTATTGTTTATACTATAAAAAAAAAATGCAGTGCGCCGCTAAAGTAGTCGGGTTTGACTTGAAGAAAAGGTGGCAACCCTACATGTAATGCATGAGAACACGGCATATGATAGCTCTATGCATTTCGTGGATTTATCCACTCTTCAGGGGAATGCACGTAAATTAGATGAGTAATGTAATATGATGGAGATAAATTCTATATGGTCTGACCCTGCCAAGGAGAAAGAAGTATGAAATAAATAAACTGTAAAAAAAACCTGTATAGACTCCACTTTCTGAAGTATTTACAAAATATACCTGCATGATAGGAGTATGGCACTAAGAGCCAGAGATCCCCTAAGGGCATCAGCACTGGGAGCAGAGTTGGCGTGGACGGGCTATGGCCCAGCAAGGATGACATTCAGGGAGGGCAACCCCCAAGGTGGAAATAATCTAAAGTGGCCATGAGTTCTGGAACCATCAAAGGGTACTACAGAGAAATAATATATTTAATCACAGTGTGCAATATGTCCTATACAAGGTAAAGGATAGGACAGGGGGATAGTGGAGAGTATCAGTGAGGTCCGAGCTAGGTGAAAAGTATGAAGTAGTTAAAAATGTGAGACAAAATCACCAAGCAGAAGAAATAAAGATCAACCTGAATGTGGCAATGGGGACTGGTAATAAAAGTGAGTGACAATTTACCTGAGACTAGTGCATGGAACCCTAAAAACCATAGTATGCGAAGAGTAAACCAGTGTGAACAGATAAGACCACCTTTGTGAAACAGCCACCCCAGAATGAGACCTAAAAGGGCACAGCCATCACGCCCATCAACGTCACGCTGGTGGGTACTGTGGAAGGGGGGCGCCTGCAACTGGGCGGACAAGCCTCCCAATACCGGCGCCAATACCATCCCTCCATTTAGCCACTCCTTGTAAACAGCCTTGGGGGGGGGGGCGCCGCCACGTGACGCGGCTCCGCAACTCCGCCACTGTTAGCATGACATTGATGTGCGGTGCGGCGAAGGGACGTCCACCCACCCTAAAAGGAGGAGGAGGAGAAAGACCCGTGGGACCCATCGCAGCTCCTGGAAATGATGGAGCCAGGGCTCCTAACTGGATAATGCAACACACTCAACCATGACAGAGATAGCTATATCTAGAAACGGGATGGGAAATGTCGGCCCCATCCAGTGGGAGTTAGCCCAAAGGAGAGAAGGGAATAGTTAATGAAGTTAAAAGTACATAATGAAATTGGTATTAATCAGACCTAACTAGAAAGAGACTACGTGCTTCCATCCTTGTATAAATGAAAAAAGAGAAAGAACACTTGAGACTTTAAATGAGGCGGTGACTTGGTTTCATGTCCACTAAACGAATACAAAGCACAGCATAGTCTCCTTAACTGCTTCTCGTCCACGTCATTGTAAAATGACACATGGGTGGGAACCCAATTGTTCATATGACGTCCTCTCGAGAACGTGCCTTACGGCGTGATCTGCCCGCTGCATATGTCATGTGATCGCTGTGACCAATCGCAGTAGACCACATGACAGTTATAAACAAAAGATGATTTCCTTTCATGCCATTCATTGTATACATTTGTGTTGCTAGTTATGATTGGTCACAGTGATCACATGATACAGACAGGGTCAATCACAGCCCATTTGTACCAAGTGATTAGCTGTGACCAATCACAGCTAATCACAATAGACAGCGTCTATTCACTGTCATTCAGTACAAATATTTGCTTATAGCAGTGAAAAAAAAGCAAGCATAGTATGTAAAAAAAAAAAAAAAATCCTGATCAACTCCCCAGAGTGGTACAGTGCTACTATGGTAACACTGTATTTCTCTGGTCACAGTATGTTAAAAAAAGTAAAAAAAAAAAGAATAGAAAAAAGAAAAAAATATTTTAAAAAATGTAAAAAAAATATATATTTTTTTAACATACTGTAACCAGTTAGTGCAGAACCAGAGGGGAAATGGAGCACTGACAGGTGCTGCTGGTGAAGAGATATGGGTCAGTGGTTTGGATCAGGGGAGGAAGCAGTGGAGTATCGCCAGGGGGTAATAAACAGTTAAACCGGTCCAAACCTACAGAACTAGGTTCCGGTATATATGACCAGTGGTAGCCAGCTTCTCAGAGCAGAAGGGACTCTGTGACATGGGATAGAAAAAACAGAAAAAAAGCAGAGCCGCTCTAAGGGTAGTAAATTAGATAAAACAAGGCTTTAATACATGTTAAATTTTGCACTCACATTTGAGTAGAAAAAACAGGCATGGAATAGTGCTCCTTGACATCGTAAAGTCTCATCCGGTTTCCCGCTGGGCTGTGGTGGGGTCAGACCCCGGCCGCTTCCGGTTGCATCCCTAGCTCCAAGGTAAGGGATTCCCTCAGGAGCTACGGACGCCACCGGAAGCGGCCGGGGTCTGACCCCCCCACAGCCCAGCGGGAAACCGGATGAGACTTTATGATGTCAAGGAGCACTATTCCATGCCTGTTTTTTCTACTCAAATGTGAGTGCAAAATTTAACATGTATTAAAGCCTTGTTTTATCTAATTTACTAACCTTGGAGCAGCGCTGCTTTTTTTCTGTTTTCTCTGTAACCAGTTAGTGTCCCTGGTCACCGCCACACCAATTATATGATGATGCTGTACTGCCAGGGCCGGTGCTACCACTAGGCAAAGTAGGCAGCCGCCTAGGGCGCAGCCACTGCCGCTGGCTTCCCTACCCTCCATCGGGAGGAGGGGGCGCCGGGGACTTGTCAGTGCCTTGTTCTCTATCCGCCTGTGTCAGTTGTAATGCCGCTGTCAATCCTTTCTGTGCGCCGTGCTGTACTGTGGAGGAGGCACTGGGAGATTGTCAGTTTCTCGCTCTCTATCCCACTGTATGACGGGAGTGGCGCCGCCGTTACTCATTTCATTTGGGTAACTGGTGAATGGGGCACAGAGCGGGAGCTGCAACAGCTGTTAGAGGGAGTTTTTTCACTATCTTCTCCCTTCAACAGCAGCCAGCCAAAGGAGAAAGCGGGCAGGACAGGCCTGTGTAAGACATCCGCGTGACAGACAGACACACAGCACAGCGCTCCCCTCTCCTTGTACTGTGTGTGTGCTCCCCCTCCCAGCCCATGTGTCCTGTACAGAGACCCTACACACCGCTCAGCCACTCACTGGAGAGCACGGAGCACTGAGCGCCCAGAGCCAGCATCGGGACTCCGCCCACTGACATGATCCCCTGTGAGCTGGAGGTGAGTGCTGTCCTGGCAGTCCCGTGTGCCTGGGCACTGATATGAGTACAAGGCTTAGATCAGATCTCACAAGGGATGGCCAGAGACTGCCATTACATGTACAGGAAGTCAGGAACATAAGAAAAGGAAACTTTAGGAAAGACATCCCTGAGTATTAGAAGTTCAAGACATCAGCCTGGGGGGGCAGCCCAGTGATATTATATACTGCTATGTATATACCATGGACTGGGGGGACTCTGATGTTTTATAGTGATGAGGTGGCAGTGGTAGGTACCCTAATATATTTTAGCACTGTCATGTAATGAGAATGACCATGTCTATGGTGTCACTGGTAGGTACCCCAGTATCTGGTAGCATTGTCATGTAAAATAGGTGCCTAGTAGCATTATTGTGTGGTAAGGGTGGCAATACTAGGTACCATATTGTCTTATAGCAATGCTATGGATGGCAGTGGTAGGTGCCCTAATGTCTTGTAGCACTGGCATGTGATGAGGATGACCATGTGTATGGTGTCACTGGTAGGAACCCTAAAGACTTGTAGCATTGCCATGTCATAAGGTTGGCAGTGATATGTAGCCTAATGTCTTGAAGCATTGCCATGTGTTATAGGTGGTAGATATCCTTATGTATGGTGGCATTGCCATTTTATAAGGATGGCAGAGGTAGGTAACCAAATATCTGGTAGCATCTGGCAGTGTGTCAAGGATGGGAGCAGTTGGTACTCTGTCATTTAGCATTGCCATGTGGTACAGATGACTTTGATATGTATCCTTATGTCTGGTGGCATTGCCATGTGATAAGGATGGCAGTGGCAGGTACCCTAATGTCTGGTAGCTTGATAAGGATGACCATCTGCATGATGGAAGTGGTAGGTGCCTTAAAGTCTTAAAGCATTGTCATGTCATAAGGATAGCAGTGGTTGGTACCATAGTGTTTTCTGGCATTGCCATATGTCAAGGATAGCACCAGTTGGTACTCTATCATGTAGCATTGCCATGTAATAAGTGTGGCCATGTGTATTATGGCAGACGTAGGCAGCTTTGCCATGTGGTTAGGATCCTTTTAGATCAACACCTACAGCTAGGTGCATTTCTACCTAAGACTCTGCTCACCCATAGTGCAGTGACCTGTGTTTTAAAAATTTTGAATTTTTTTTTTTTTTGGGGGGGGGGGGGGGGGGCAGGGAGTTGCGAGTAGCTTGTCTTGCCTACGGTGGAAAATAGTCTAGCACCGGGTGCTGGGTGCTTCATTAAAAAGGCTCGGTATACGTGGGAAGGGCAAAGGGGGTGGAGTCAGGGGTAAGGCCAAGGGGGCGGCAAAATGAGGTTTCGCCTAGGGTGTCAAAAATCCTTGCACCAGCCCTGTGTACTGCACTGGTGACAGTATAAAAAAATTCGGAACAAAAAACAAATTTTATTTATTTTCTTAATTTTTCAAAAAATTGTGACAAAAAATTACAACCTCAAAAAAACTCACCATGCCCCTTACTAAATACCTTGCGGTGTCTACATTCCCAAAAGGGCTAATTTGGAGGTTATTTTTACTTTCCTGGCATTTTCAGGCCATTAATACATCAGGATATGATGATACTGTATTGCACAGGTGACAGTATGGAAAAAAATTAACAGTGAAAGAAAATGTTTTTTTCTTCATTTTCTTCATTTTCCATAAAATGTGACCCCCCAAAGTTCATATTCATAGAATGATTTCTTTTTAAATAAACGATAATATGACTAACATTTTTTAACATCTTAAAGTAAAAAAAATTTAGTCATATTATAATTTATTTAAATATAAATTGTTCCACTGTGCGGGGTGGTGTCATCACCAGTATGCCATCTTGCTAGCCCACCTCATCTTGAAGGGCAGCTTGCTCAACATACAGATGGTTATATTGGGGTACCATGTATACTGATGTATTTTATGACAAATACTATTTGTATCTATAACATATTATTTTTGTAATAAACTTACCTTTTTATACATACCTGGTCTGTCTATTAAAATCCTGAGGGGTATAACCATGCCTTCTGGCACCAGGTTTTTCTCAATTGGATTAGACAGACTGGTTTTATACACATCTACCAATCCTCATCTTTTATTGTCTCTATGTGAGCAGTGATCTCAAAGTGAGTGTGAAAGACGACCTAGTTGATGGAGATTGTGTTTGAGTCTAAAGCATTATGGGTTGACCTGTACATGGGTTGTGCATACTACAAAGGTTGTCATTGGAGTTTGTTATTGACCTCCCAGTGTTAGTGAGGCGAAGGAGACACAGCTCCTTGCACAGATGGAAAGGGCTGCAAGGGCTGGGGTAGTGATAATTATTGGGGATTTTAAATACCCAGAAATTGACTGGAGTAATGGCACTGCTGGGACAGTTAAAAGGCAAACATTTATAAACCTAAGAGTGTGCCTGGGAACACCCTAATCACCCTGTGTGTGTTAGTGTCTTGAGATCTGCCTGGGCTGCTGTGAAATGCTGCATCCAAGCATTGAGCAGCCCCCACTGCCTGTGAGACAGTTTCACATTGAGCAGATCGTGAGGCTTGTAAGATCTGCTCAGAGTGTGAAACTGTCATGTAATGTGACTGCATGCAGGGAGAGAGAGGAGCTGTCAAATTTGGGGGATGGGCGGGACCAAGTGGCTATCAAACACCAGCCAATGGGATGGAGTCTGGGCGGGCTGCTTTGTGTATGTGGATCTGCCCCCTTTCTTAAGTAGCCAATCATTGGCTGGTGTTTAGATAGCTGTTAGGTCCCACCCATCCCCGACATCACCACTGAGTTGTGACAGCTCCTCTCTCTCCCTGCATGCAGTTACATTACATGACAGTTTCACACTCTGAGCGGCTCTTACAAGCCTTATGATCTGCTCAATGTGAAACGCCCCCTCTCCTCTGTCAGTGCCAATCAGTGCCACCTGTCAGTGCCAATCCGTGCTTCCAATCAGTGGCAATCAGTGCCACCTGCCGGTGTCAATCAGTGGCAGTGCCACCTGTCAGTGCCAATTCGTGCTTCTAATCAGTGCCAAACATAGCCACCTGACAGCGCCAATCAGTGCTGCCCATCAGTGCTGCCCATCAGTGCCGCCCATCAGTGCCACCTATAAGTGCCAATCAGTGCTGCCTATCAGTGCTGCCTATTGGTGCCGCCTATCAGTGCCCATCGGTGCTGCCCATCAGTGCTGCCCATCTGTGCCGCCCATCAGTGCCACCTATAAGTGCCAATCAGTGCTGCCTATCAGTGCTTCCAATCAGTGGCACCTATTAGTGCCAATCAGTGCCCATCAGCACTGCCTATCAGTGCTGCTATCAGTGCTTGCAATCAGTGCCACCTATCAGTGCCAATCAGTGCTATCAGTAGCCATCAGCGATGCCTATCAGTTCCAATTATCAGTGCTGCCAATCAGTGCCCATCAGTGCTGCTATCAGTGCCCATCAGTGCTGCCTATCAGTGCCAATCAGTGCTGCCTATTAGTGCCCATCAGTGCTGCCCATCAGTGATGTCCATCAGTGCTGCCTATCAGTGCTGCCTATCAGTGCCAATCAGTGCCACTAAATGCTGCCAATCAGTGCCGCCTTTCAGTGCCAATTAGTGCAGCCTATCAGTGCCATTAGTGCTGTCAATCAGTGCCACCTATTACTGCCAATCAGGGCCCATCAGTGCTTCCAATCAGTGCTTTCTATTAGTGCCAATCAGTGCCGCCTATCAGTGCTGCAATAATTCCAGTGATATGTGATTTCACATGTAATACACATCAAAATGATAAGACATAAACATTTTTTTTTAAACTTAGTAGGGGTGGTGGAAACCCCTCTACAGATAATTGCAATACAAAATATATATGCATATACCCCCCCAATATGCAGTTTACATTGCATTAATTCTGTGGACATTCAGTTCACGTTTTTTCCTATATATTTTTTGACTATGCTGGTTACTATGTTATGTATGTCCCCATAGTTGTTTGGTTTGCTTCGTCCTGCCTTTACAGTATATAGACACTGTAGACTGGCCACCTTTGGGTTATGTGAGACGGTATGCCTTACTAATTATATTGTATTATATATAGTATATTGTATTCTATTTATATTTTTCCTTTTAATTTTTGTTAGTCATTCTGATCCTCCTGAAGAAGCACAAGGTGCGTAACATGTAGAGCCTAGAACATTTCTAAATCACTTCCCTGTAATATAACCAAACTTTTGGATCCATCACCACAATGGAATGATCTCCAAGTTTCCATGTAGTTGTCATTTGATAATAAACAGTAGCTGCATTTTATCTAATATTTGATTTATGAATGTGGATGTTAATATAGATTTACAATAAAAATATATTTTTGTACAAATTGTTTGGTTGTGCCTAAAAAGTCCAAGCCTCGTTTCCATTTTTTCCTTCAAACCTACCAAGACATGGCCATCCACCTAAACTGACAGACCGGGCAAGGAGAGCATTAATCAGTGAAGCAGCCAAGAGGTCCATGGTAACTCTGGAGGAGTTGCAGAGATCCACAGCTCAGGTGGGAGAATCTGTCCACAGGACAACTATTAGTTGTGCACGCCAAAAATCTGACCTTTATGGAAGAGTGGCAAGAAGAAAGCCATTGTTGAAAGAAAGCCATAAAAATTCCAGTTTGCACGAAGCCATATGGGGGACACAGCAAACATGTAGAAGAAGGTGCTCTGGTCAGATGAGACCAAAATTTTACTTTTTGGCCTAAAAGCATAATGATATGTGTGGCGGAAAACTAACACTGCACATCATCCTGAACACACCATCCCCATCATGAAACATGGTGGTGGCAGCATCATATTGTGGGGATGTATTTGTCAGCAGGGACAGGGAAGCTGGTCAGAGTTGATGGGAAGATGGATGGAGCCAAATACAGCAATCTTAGAAGAAAACCTGTTAGAGTCTGCAAAAGACTTGAGACTAGGTCGGAGTTTCACCTTCCAGCAGGACAACGACCCTAAACATACAACCAGAGCTACAATGGAATGGTTAAGATCAAAGCATATTCATGTGTTAGAATGGCCTAGTCACAGTCCAGACCTAAATCCAATTGAGAATCTGTGGCAAGACTTGAAAATTGTTGTTCACAGACGCTCTCCATCCAATCTGACAGAGCTTGAGTTATTTTGCAAAGAAGAATGGGCAGAAATGTCACTCTCTAGATGTGCAAAGCTGGTAGAGACATCCCCAAAAAGACTTGCAGATGTAATTGCAGCGAAAGGTGGTTCTAGTATTGACTCAGGGGGGCTGATTACAAATGCAAGCCACATTTTTCACATATTTATTTGTAAAACATTTTGAAAACCATTTATCATTTTCCTTCCCCTTCACAATTATGTGCCACTTTGTGTTGGTCTATCATGTAAAACCCTAATAAAATACATTTACGTTTTTGGTTGTAACATGACAAAATGTGGAAAATTTCAAGGGGTATGAATACTTTTTCAAGGCACTGTATGGTTTTAATTATAGAAAAAGATATCAAAAATAGCAAAGTTTGTCTGGTCTTTCATGCAGAGTCCAATAAACTTCAGTGTAAGTCAAATTCTGGGATGAGTTTTTGTGGACCATTAGAGGGCATTTATTGAAAAGACTTAACTAAACAAAGGGCTTGAGGGGTGTTGAAGTGTTTTATGCTACTAGAGTGGACATTCCCTTAAAGCAGTATTAAGGGTATCTACAGTCAGGTCCATAAATATTGAGACATTGACACAATTCTAATCTTTTTGGCTCTATACACCACCACAATGGATTTGAAATGAAACAAGCATGATGTGCTTTAACTGCAGACTTTCATCTTGAATTTGAGGGTATTTACATCCAAATCAGGTGAACGGTGTAGGAATTACAACAGTTTGTATATGTGCCTCCCACTTTTTAAGGGACCAAAAGTAATGGGATAATTGGCTGCTCAGCTGTTCCATGGCCAGGTGTGTGTTATTCCCTCATTATCCCATTTACAAGGATAAAAGGTCCAGAGTTAATTTCAAGTGTGCTATTTGCATTTGGAATCTGTTGCTGTCAACCCTCAATATGAGATCCAAAGAGCTGTCACTATCAGTGAAGCAAGCCATCATTAGGCTGAAAAAACAAAACAAACCCATCAGAGAGATAGCAAAAACATTAGGTGTGGCCAAATCAACTGTTTGGAACATCCTTAAAAAGAAAGAACGCACCGGTGAGCTCAGCAACACCAAAAGACCCCTAAGAAATCAACCAAAGAGTTTTTTAAGGGAAAGAAGTGGAATGTTATGCAATGGCCACGTCAATCACCTGACCTGAATCCGATTGAGCATGCATTTCACTTGCTGAAGACAAAACTGAAGGGAAAATGCCCCAAGAACAAGCAGGAACTAAAGACAGTTGCAGTAAAGGCCTGGCAGAGCATCCCCAGGGATGAAATCCAGCGTCTGGTGATGTCTATGCATTCCAGACTTCAGGCTGTAATTGACTGCAAAGGATTTGCAACCAAGTATTAAAAAGTGAAAGTTTAATGGATGATTGTTAATCTATCCCATTACTTTTGGTCCCTTAAAAAGTGGGAGTCACATATACAAACTGTTATAATTCCTACACCGTTCACCTGATTTGGATGTAAATACCCTCAAATTAAAGCTGAAAGTCTGCAGTTAAAGCACATCTTGTTTGTTTCATTTCAAATCCATTGTGGTTGTGTATAGAGCCAAAAAAATTAGAATTGTGTTGATGTCCCAATATTTATGGACCTGACTGTATATGATTTAAATAATATGGAGCATAAAAAACAATGGATCTATAAGATTTAAATAAAAGGGAGCAATGAAAAGAAGGGATCAATATGATTTAAATAAAAGGGACCAATGAAAACAAGGGATCTATAGGATTTAAATAAAGGGGAGCAATGAAAACAGAGGGCAACAAAGTCTCTTCCTTCACCACAAAACCAAAAAAATACCAAAAATAAATGTATAGACACAAAGGTTTGATATAAAATCACATTGTTTTATTTGTTTACATAAACTAATTTTAAACGTATACCCCTGAAATGGGGGATCTATAGAATTTAAATAAAAGGGAGCGATGAAAACAGGGGATCTATAGGATTTAAATTAAAGGGAGCAATGAAAACAGGGAATCTATATGATTTAAATAAAACAGAGCAATGAAAATAGGGGATATGTAGGATTTAAATAAAAAAGGAGCAATGAAAACAGGGGAAGTATAGGATTTTAAAAAAGGAGAGCAATGAGAACATGGCATTTATGGGATTTAAATAAAAGGGAGCAATGAAAACATGGGATCTATAGGATTAAAATAAAAGGGAGCAATGAAAACAGGGCATCTATTGGGTTTAAATAAAAGGCAGCAATGGAAACAGGGGATCTAGTGGATTTAACTAAAATAGTGTAATAAAAAATGGGATCTATAGGATTTAAATCAAAGGGAGCAAATAAAACAGGGGATCTATATGATTTAAATAAAAGGAAGCAAAGAAAACAGGGCATTTATAGGATTTAAATAAAAGGGAGCAATGGAAACAGGGGATCTATAGGATTTAAATAAAAAGGAGCAATGAAAACAGGGCATCTATAGGATTTAAATAAAGAGGAGCAATGAAAACTCTGACATATAACATTTTAATTGCAATGTGAATTAAAATGTAAAAACAATCAACTTTTCACCCAGGCATTTCTGGTTAAAGATACAATCAAATACATAAATTACAGAAAAGTCTAGGTCAGTGGTCTCCACTTAACTTTCTTCACTTTCTTTTTCTGAGCCTTCAAAGACTGCCCTGGAAGAGAAAAATTGAACTTTTATTGGACAAAAGCTTAATTATTAATTTTAACAAATTATACCTGAATGGCCTAACGATCCTCTAACTACTTTGAATTATATTATCAATTGTACAGAGACTCATGCAGTGCCAGTCACTTGGAAATCCTTTTTATTTTAAATCTTTTTATTGGTTTTCTTGTCAGACAAAGACAAACAAATTATAACAAATATTATTATTATTATATTATTATACAGAATTTATATAGCGCCAACAGTTTGTGCAGCGCTTAATATGGAAAAATTAATGATATAAGGTATAACATATCCAAGCTATATACCAAACATACATAAATTGCTCATTATAATGACCGCAGATGAGTAACATCCCTATTAAATGTGAAGACGTAACCATTATCTAAGGGACGAATGCAAATATAAGAAGTAAATGATAGCAAAAATATATAATTGAGCTAATATCTTGTTTGAGCAATATTGTGAGAGGATTATCATACAAAACAGGCTTCATGTTAAAAATCAAGGTCTGTTCAAATGATCATGATTCAGATGTTAAGGTTTTTCAAAGTCCGGTCAACATAAAAGGTAACCAAAAGATAGAGAAGAGAAAAAAAAGAAAGGATGAAAAAGGGGGAGGGGTAGGATAAGGGCAGTCTCAGATTTTAAATATTGATAGATAGGTATTATATGCAGGGTTGACAAGTATTATCAAATTTAGTTTGGTGGTTATGTAACGTGCAGGCCATCTTATCCTTGATCATGATCCAATAACATTTTTATTTGACATAGTCAAACATCACCTTCTGACTGGTTTCAACAACATGTCATAGCTATTCTAGCAGTCAGTATTGTATAGGAAATTAATTGTTTGGTATGTTTAGAGAGAACCTTATCAAATTTCAGAAAGAAAAAGCAATTTCTGGGGATCTAATAAGATTTATATCCGTAATTAAACAGATAAAGTCAAACACGGAAATCCTTTTTGTCATCTTCAATGGTCAGCCTTCTTCTTGAACAAAGAGTAGTGGTTAACAAGTTTCTATTTTCAGGACGGTCTGAAATTATGGAGACATTATAAAGGATTTATTTTTATTTTTAAAGAGCAGCTTGATGGGTTTCCTCCACCTACTAACTGCTGACAGACTACAATGGAAGTCAAGGCAACCTTTTTCTTCATCCATAGCAATCCTTACTCCTAATCAATATGGCTGATCATTTTGGATCCTTCACACTAGGGATGAGCCAAACACCCCCCCAGTTCGTCTCGCACCAGAACTTGTGAACAAGCAAAAAATTTGTGCGAACACGCAACCACCGTTAAGGTCATAACACAAACATGAAAAATCTAAAGTGCTCATTTTAAAGGCTTATATGCAAGTTATTGTCTTAAAAAGTGTTTTGGGACTCGGGTCCTGCCCCAGGGGACATGTATCAATGCAAAAAAAAAACAGACGTTTTTTTCAGGAGCAGTGATTTTAATAATGCTTAAAGTGAAACAATAAAAATGAAATATCCCTTTAAATATCATGCCTGGGGGTATCCTTAGTATGACCGTAAAGCAGCACATCTTTCCCATGTTTAGAAAAAAATGTCATTTAAAACTGCTCGCGGCTATAATGTATTGTTGGATCCCGGCAATATAGATAAAAATCATTGAAAAAAACAGCATGGGTTCCAGTTTATTACCAGGCCCTTTGTGTCTGGTATGGATATTAAGGGGAACCCTGTGCCAAAATGTAAAAGAAAATGGCGTAGGGGTCCACACCAAAATCCATACCAGGCCCTTCAGGTCTGGTATGGATTTTAAGGGGAACCCAGAGACAAAATAAAACAAATGGCGTAGGGGCCCCCCCGAAATCTATACCAGACCCTTATCCAAGCACGTGACCTGGCAGGCTGCACGAAAAGGGGGGGTGAGAGAGCACCCCCCTTCCTGAACCATACTAGGCCACAAGCCCTCCCATGGGGAGGATGCTTTGGGGTCCCCCAAAGCACCTTGTCCCCATGTTGATGGGGACAAGGGCCTCATCCCCACAACCCTTGTCCGGTGGTTGTGGGGGTCTGTGGGCAGGGGGCTTATCGAAATCTGGAAGCTCCTTTAACAAGGGGACCCCCAGATTCTGGCCCTCCCCTATGTGAATGGGTATCGGGTACATTGTACCACTACACATTCAACAAAAAAAGTGTCTAAATTGTAAAAATTACAGTAGACTATTTGGGACAAGTCCTTTATTAAAAAAAGAAGTGTCCGGCGATGTAACTCCATCATGTGACGTCATGTAATGTCAGAGGGGACAGGGCCACCCGTTTACATCACTGGGTGCCCTGCACCCTGCCTTTGGCCAATCATGGCTCTCACAATAGAGCGCACTGTGATTGGCCAAAGCATGCAGGTCAGGTGCATGCTTTGGCCAATCATCAGCCGTTAATGCACTGCGATCTCGCAGTGCATTGACGGTCTCGCCGTTCATTATGGCGCGAGTCCCACGGGCGCTCATTTCCCGCGAACGCCTCATAATGTTTGATATTCAGGGGACTGGCGAACACCCGATGTTCGAGTCAAACAAATGTCTGGCTTATCCCTACTACCCAGCCATTCAGTTAATGTATTTTGTGCAATAACATGCCTTTTGTCTTTTACAATGGGCTGCCTTAAAGCAATGGGCAATTGAACAAAAAGCGCAATCTGCAACTTTTTCTTTAAACACAGCACTGCAGTGTGAGTCTGTAGGCACCTACCTTATTTATGTGTTGGGGTGCCATTCTAATTGATTTTTTTTAAATGACATTTTGCTTTAGGACAATGCACTGAGAACAAAGCTTTTAGCTCTAAAACACTTGTAGCTCTAAAACGCAACAAGCCAGATCCCATTCATTTTAATGGTCCCTGTTCACATCTGAGCATTTTGGCGCCTGAAGGAAAATGCCTAAAGCTCAATAAAGTACATGAGCTTCTTTTTGGTAGATTACATTTTTGGCCCCATAGACCTTAATAGAAACGCCTAAATGAAGCATTTTACAAGTGTTTATGAGCGTTTTCTGCTCAAATAGCAGCTCTCCGCCCCTATTTTCCTCAACCTCTCCTCCCCCTAGTGCTTTCTATGGGCTAAACAAAATCACACGAAGCTTAAAAAAAAACACCTTTTCAGGTCTGTTGCTAGCTGGGGCGTAACTAGAAATAGCAGGCCCCATAGCAAAATGTTGTATGGGGCCCCCCTGCAAACAGCCCCCCCCCACAGCTGCCCTATTGTCAGTGCAGCATAACTTGTGCCCCATACAGCGTGACCTGTGCCCCATACAGCGTGACCTGTGCCCCATACAGCATGACCTGTGCACAATGCAGCATGACCTGTGCCCAATACAGCGTGGTCTGTGCCCCATACAGCGTGACCTGTGCCCCATACAGCATGACCTTTGCCCCATACAGCATGACCTTTGCCCCATACAGCATGACCTGTGCCCCATACAGCGTGACCTGTGCCCCATACAGCATGACCTTTGCCCCATACGGCGTGACCTGTGCCCAATACAGCATTGCCTGTGCCCAATACAGCCTGGCCTGCCTGTGCCCCATACAGCCTCACCTGTGCAGAGGAAGAGGCAAGCCCCCCGGATCAGCAGAGAGCGGGATTGCCCGCTGTAATAGCATTCATTTGAATTTCCAGTCTTCCCGGTGCTCATCGTCACATAGCCCCACCTCTTGGCAAGACGCCTTTGATGACGTTACACATCCCACATTGGAGCGGCGTTCTGTCTATCAAAGGCGCCAGGCCAAGAGGTGGAGCTAGGTGACGATGAGCACCGGGAACACTGGAAGTTCTAATTAAAGCTATTGCAGCGGGCAATTCCTCTCTCTGCTGATACAAACAGCTTGCCTCTTCCTCTCCTCTCTCTTCCCCTGGCTGGGAGACTGTGCCAGCGGTGCTCTCATCCTCACGGGGCCACAATCGGCTGCGGTACCCATAGCGCCCACATGGGTCGCTATGGTGGTAGTTCCGCCCCTGGTTGCTAGGGGGTCACTCATAATCTGCTTCTTCCTCTCCAAGGCGCCTGACGTCATTTCCCTCGGCGTCCGTGCTCGCTAGTGCTCCTGGGAGATGTCTGTCATCATTTCCCAGGAGCCACTGGGCAGCGCCGAGGGCTTCGTTGCCATTACAACAGGGGCGGGCACTTCACCGCTCATTGTGATGGTAACATCAGAAGTGTACGGCGCTGCGCCGTACATATGGCGCATGCGCGAGAATGGGCGGTGCATGCTGGTCGCTCAGCTGCACCAGAGCCTGGAAGATAGTGCTTGTGGGCTTCACATGTCCACAAGCACTATGGAAACTGACACAAAACAGGAATTATAAGATATATTCCTCTCTAAAATCAGCAATCGAGCGCCGATTAATAACACAAACGTGAGCGCTCTAAATAAGCATTATAAACAAAAGATATGGATATTAAATAAAATAAAAAAATTAACAGTGGGAACTTTAAGGATTGAAGTGACCAAAGACTATTTTGGGTTGATCACCTTACTTACAGAGTTGGGCCTCGGGGCTCTCTTCTGTCATAGCCAGCAGCTCCTCTTCCTTGCACTGCTCTGAACTTGCGGGCCAGTCTGATGTCATCTCAGCCCCGCTTTTGGCCCCAGGCAGAACTGCTGAAGAAGAGTTACATTAATCAATGGAAGGAAAGTAATTTGGACCAGATTTGTACATTTCTCCTCTTTAAGCTTAAATATGAGCCTGATTTCCAGTGGTGGCCAATGCTACAGTGGTTGGATTCGAATCCTCATAACCACATGACAAAGCAGTTATGTGCCATCACAGGCATCACAACCTCTGCAAGGACACAGACCTTTAGATAGATACATTATGGATCATTATATAGGTGTATATGTACAGTATACAGTAAATACAGTAAATGTGTGTCCAACAAGGACACAGGCATTATGGATATATAGAAAGGGTAAAATACGTATTGAGCAAGTCACCATTTTTTCTAGGTAAATGTATTTCTAAAGGTGCTATTGATATGAAATTTTCACCACATGTCGGTAACAACCCATGCACTCCCTACATACAAGACAATACATACAGACAATGATCCCAAATACAAAGCCAAGGAAAATCTCAATTGGTTTCAAAGAAAGAAAATAAAGCTGATAGAATATCCCTACCAATCACCTGACTTCAATAGAATCCAATAGAAAATCTATGCAAAGAACTAAAGATCAGTGTTCATAGAAGAGGCCCATGGAACCTTCAAGATTTGAAGACTGTTTGTGTGGAAGAATGGGCCAAAATCAATGCATGCAACTAGTTTCTCCATACAGAATGCATCTTGAAGCTGTCATTACAAACAAAGGATTTTGTAAGAAGTGTTAAATAAATTTTAGTTAGCGTGTTCAATATTTTTTTTACACATAACGTAATTTCTGAACTTATTTGTTTTGGTTTCTTTGTATGTATGGATTGCATGGGTTGCTACCTACATGTGGTGAACATTTCATGTCAGTAGCACATTATATTAGCACAATATATTTACCTAAAAAAATGTGACGTGTTTAATACTTATTTTGCATGCTGAATATACACTATATTACCAAAAGTATTGGGACACACATGAACTTTAATGGCATCCCAGTCTTAGGCTGTGGGGTTCAATATTGAGTTGGCCCACCCTTTGCAGCTATACCAACTTCAACTCTTCTGGGAAGGTTGTCCACAAGGTTTACGAGTGTGTCTATAGGAATGTTTGACCATTCTTTCAAAAGCGCATTTGTGAGGTCAGGCACTGATGTTGGACGAGAAGGCCTGACTCGCAGTCTCTGCTCTAATTTATCCCAAAAATGCACCTCGGGTTGAGGTCAGGACTCTGTGCAGGCCAGTCAAGTTCCTCCACCCCACACTCGCTCATCCATGTCTTTATGGACCTTGCTTTGTGCACTGGTCCAAATCACTTGGCGGAGGGGGGATTATGGTGTGGAGTTGTTTTTCAGGGGTTGGGCTTGGCCCCTTAGTTCCAGTGAAGGAAACTCTTAAGGTGTCAACATACCAAGACATTTTGGACAAAGCAAGGCCATCATGCCCCAGACTCTCCTACCTGCCTTATACTCACCTGTCTCCAGTCCAAGGTTATATCACCTAATAAGATTTGTCAGAATTTCTGAGCCGGACCAGTGCATGCATGGTGTACTCTTCACTCAACCCTATGGAGAATTCGTGCTTTGCAGAAGAGTTCTCCAAAGGACTGATTTGAGAGTGCACAGCCCATGCCCATGCTCATCGGTTTTGATAGCGATACAGTACCTTACTGGATTACTTGACAAAGGCTCTATGTCTTCCCTGCTTTTAAATAAAAAAATTTCGGCTGGAGTATGGATTTACACATACCTCCCAACTTTAAGAATTTATTAATGAGGGATAATTCAGAATGCATAACCTGTCAAGAGTGTAGCTCACAGCAATGAAGAGTGGGTGTGGTGAAATTGTGGGTGTGGCTGTATTGTTATAGTGGGAGGGGCTTCAAATAGAACTATAGCAAAACTTTTTTTTTTTTGGGATAGAGCAAGGGAGGGTTATGACCCCTGTTAAACTTTTTTTCGCCATCTGTGTCCCATTGCGGAGTTTTCCCTTCACTTCCAGTCCCATAGCTAAATAGGAAGTGAGAGGAAATCCCTGGAAATTAGGGGAATTGCTAGTGACCCCATTGGAATATTTCCCCTCTTTTACTTTTCTGGGAACAACCCCAAATTTGGGATTTTCTTTTACTTTCACTTTCAGTGATAATGGGAAACTCCTTAACAGGAGCACAGACAGCAATAAAAACTGACAGATGTTCTAATCCATTTACACTCTGTCTAAAACGGAAAAAAAAAGTTATGCCTTCAGTTATTCTTTAGCCTCGGTTCACACCAGAGGCTGCATGACTTGCAGGTCGCCTCACCGAGGTGATCTGCACACGACTGCCCGGGCGACTTGCAAAACGACTTCTGTATAGAAGTCTATGCAAGTCACCCCCAAAGTCGTACAGGAACCTTTTTCTAAGTCGGAGCGACTTGCGTCGCTCCGATTAGAACGGTTCCATAGCACAGAACGGGAGGCGACTTGTCAGGCGACTAGGTCGCCTGACAAGTCATCCCTGTGTGAACCGAGCCTTAAGGCGCATGGTTAAACAAGACCCAGATTTCCTTCAACCTTTAAAATATGCTTTGATTGTTGAATCTCACAGACAAATATAAACCTCAGCACAATTTATTCAGGGCATCTACTTTCCTGACACAGAGCTGCATAGTTAACATAGTTCAAAGAGCTTCTTTTTTGAGATTTGGAATTCCGAATGTTCCCAGAATCTCACTAAAATGAGACACCTTTATGCAGCTTTTTGGCATGGGGGTAGGGGCCCTGATTAAATAGGCGGACTTTGGGTGGATCATTGTGAATGCTTAAAGAGATACTATAATGGTTTTTGATCTTTAATCGTAGTAGTCATAGTTTCCTAACAAGTGGTTGGCAGGGGATCCTGGTACCTATAGTTCTCCAGCACCATGCTGATTAGTCTACAAGCCTCCCTCTCTGCTTAGTTACTGCTTTGTCCCTTTGGGGATACATAGCAGTAGAGGGCAGAAATCTCTAGCTGGATTTTGGGTGGGGCATGGTTAACTTGTGACTTGTTGACTTGTGTCAACCCCCAACATAACAGGCACCAGAAGATGCCAGATGGTGATTTCATTTTCACAGGTATCCTTGAGGGCCAACTGACTATCACCAGACTTGGGCACTGCCACAAAAAGGGTGAACCTTTACCTATGCAAATAAAGTCTTTCTCAAAGTCTGTATTTGCATAGCAACTTAGGCAAGATCTACTTGCAATGCCATGAACTGATGCCTGTGTTCTACCCCATCATACCTTAAATCCATCTCCATTAGACATACCTACTTTTTGAGATGGCAATGAGGGACACCTGTTAGCAAAGGTATGTAGGCATGAGACACACCCCCTGCCATGCCCCCTTAAAGGAGAATTATACAAAACAATTAATAGTTCAAGCCACAAGTGCTTTTTTTTACTACTACTGTTTCTTTATACTGTTCATATGCAGAGCTAAAATCAAATGAAATGAAGTCCATGAACGTTTAGTGAAAAGGAAGAGATGAGACCCCAGCACCTGTTTCAGTGTGATATTACAGCATACCACAGTGTAAAATCCAACCTCCTTACCAGAAGAAGAAATAAAACAGGCATAAACCAGGATCTGTAAAGCAGCACCACTCAAGCACCAGTTGGATGACTCCATGCCGTGACAGCACCGATGAGGGAACCTTGCATAAAATCACTTTTCACCAGACAGGACTCCAATCAAAGATATCCAATATACAGGTTCACTATGCTTAGTCTCCCAATCATAGGGATGATACCACCAATATCAAACCGTTTATTAAGATTGTACTTACACAAGTAGTTTTAAAATGAGCATCAATAGTTTAAAATAGAGGAAATGCTGCGGCTCATATCGTTCTTGTGTCTCCAGGGACACGCTTAATGCATTTCATCCAATAGGACATCGCCAGAGGCTTGGCCTACTGACACAAGCACGCCTATTTATGCAAAAACCGGAACTCACATCATCGATGTACCTCCCCCAGACGACTAATTCAGGTCTCCTGACCTGAGGATGTCCTCCTCCCACTTGATCATGAACAAATGGGCCATACTAGGTGCAAATTTTGTGTCCATGGCAAAATTTGATATACCAAAATTTAGTGTACCTCCCCCAGAAGACTGAATTAGTGCATAGATCACATCCTCCTCCCATGGGATGGTGACATGCTATCATTGAATTTGTTCATGGAACAGCTCAATGAAAATTCCCTGGGTACAGTGTCTTAAAAAAGTATTCATACCCCTTGAAATTTTCCACATTTTGTCATGCTTACATTCAAAAACGTAAATGTTCTTTTTGGGGATTTTACTTGGTAGATCAACACAAAGTGGCACATAATTGTGAAGTAGAAGGAAAATGATAAAAGGTTTTCAGAATTTTTTACAAAGAAATTGAAAAGTGTGGCGTGAATTTGTATTCAGCCCCCCTGAGACAATCTTTTGTAGAACCACCTTTTGCTGCAATTACAGCTGCAAGTCTTTTTGGGGATGTCTCTACCAGCTTTGCACATCTAGAAAGTGACATTTTTGCCCAATCTTCTTTGCAAAATACCTCAAGCTCTGACTGATTGGATGGAGAGCATCTGTGAACAGCAATTTTCAAGTCTTGCCACAGATTATCAATTGGATTTAGGTCTGAACTTTGACTGGACCATTCTAACACATGAGTATGCTTTGATCTAAACCATTCCATCGTAGTTCTGACTGTATGTTTACGGTCGTTATCCTGCTGGAAGGTGAACCTCTGCCCCAGTCCCAAGTCTTTTTCAGACTCTAACAGGTTTTCTTCTATGATTGCCTGTCCCTGCTAAAGAAAAGCATCCCCACAACTTGATGCTGCCACCACCATGTTTAACAGTGGGGATGATGTGTTCAGGGTGATGTGCGATGTTAGTTTTCCCCCACACATAGCATTTTGCTTTTAGACCAAAAAATTAAATTTTGGTCTCATCTGACCAGAGCACCTTCTTGCACATGTTTGCTGTGTCCCCCACATAGGTTCTTGCAAACTGTAAATGGGACTTCTTACGGCTTTCTTTCAACAATGGCTTTCTTCTTGCCACTCTTCCATAAAGGCCAGATTTGTGGAATTCACAACTAATAGTTGTCCTGTGGACAGATTCTCCCACCTGAGCTGTGAATCTCTGCAGCTCCTCTAGAGTTACCATTGGCCTCTTAGCTGTTTCTCTGATGAATGCTCTCCTTGTCTGGCCTGTCAGATTAGGTGGATGGCCATGTCTTGGTTGGTTTGCAGTTTTGCCATACTCTTTCCATTTTCGGATGATGGATTGAACAGTGCTTAATGAGATGTTCAAAGCTTTGGATATTTTTTTATAACCTAACCATGCTTTAAACTTCTCTACAGCTTTATCCCTGACCTTGTCTGGTGTGTTCCTTGGATTTAATGATGCTGTTTGTTCACTAAGATTCTCTAACAAACCTCTGAGGGCTTCACAGAACAGCTGTATTTATACTGAGATGCAATTACACACAAGCGGACTCAATTTATTTATTATGTGACTTCTGAAGGCAATTGGTTCCACTAGATTTTAGTCAGGGGTATCAGAGTAAAGGGGGCTGAATACAAATGCACGCCACACTTTTCACATATTTATTTGTAAAAAATGTTGAAAACCATTTATCATTTTCCTTCCACTTCATAAGTATGTGCCACCTTGTGTTGGCCTATCACATAAAATCCCAATGAAATACATTTACAATTTTGGTTGTAACATGACAAAATGTGAAAAATGTTAAGGGGTATGAATACTTTTTTCAGGCACTCTATACTGTTGCAGTAAGAGGCCTGCCCCACCAAAATCAATTTTTTGGACCTTAATATCGAGGTTAGGGGAAGCTCTCTAATCACTTCCACTTTCTTCAAAAGTACAGACCGTAACAGTTATATAAGACAGGGGAGCTGCCATCATTCCACATGGCTGAGATCAGTCCCCAACAGTCAGTTTATTTGCCTCAGGCGTAAATTGTACCATCAAGGACGATTATCTGGAACAAGCATAGACCCTAAGATCTAGGTTTGTAGATAAGGGATATAAAGGGGAGGAACTGGATCAGATTATAACAGAGGTCGACAATATGGATAGAGCAATTGCCTTGGGGGGTGCCCGTAAGGCAAAGACTAATATGAAAGATAATAACTTTGCTTTTGTTACCATATATTCCCATCGATATTATGACATTAAGAAAATTGTGTCTAGTTATTGGAGGGTATTAAAAAATGACAGGCTTTTGGGGCTTGTCCTTCTGGACTCCCCGCAGGTCATCTTTCGGGGTGTACCACCTTTAAAACTCTATGTTGCACCAAATATATTGTATGCTCCTAATAGAGTTTCTTTCTTTCACAAACTAAAAGGATACTTCCCATGTCGTAAATGTGCCATATGCCATTTAAACAGAAAAAGGTTTGTCAGTTTAAATCATCAGTCACCTCCAGAATTTATGATATTGACACATTTATCACGTGTACTTCCCAAAATTTTGTATATATGCTTGCTTGTCCACTATTTGGAATGTCATGATAAAAATCCAGCGGGTACTAACTTTATTGCCATTGACAGATTCACGCCTCATTGGAGGGGCAACTTTGTGAGGTGTGAAATCTCGAGAATGGAGACCCGCTGGATTTACGACTTGAAATGTCATGTCCCTTTCGGATTGAATGTTGACTGGGATGTGAATTGTTTCATCAACAACAGCTAATGATTCTGTTGTTCCTTCTAGTTATTTTTATTATCACTCTCTTTTTGGGTTTATTTATTTTCTAGATTTTTCCAATTAGGAGTGTATAGATGTTTATATTATCAATATTAAATGACATGGTGATATCAATCATGTCTGCTAGGTGGAGGCATCTTCACTTGCTGGATCTTTGTTTTTTAAAATTATAAGTTGTTTTTTTTAACTTATAAGTGTATTGAAATAGGTG
Source organism: Lithobates clamitans (assembly GCA_037952925.1). Classification (NCBI taxonomy): domain Eukaryota; kingdom Metazoa; phylum Chordata; class Amphibia; order Anura; family Ranidae; genus Lithobates; species Lithobates clamitans. Next base: position 971,970 of record JBBGZY010001446.1, on the reverse strand, counting down.
ATATGGTTTGACTCCTGCATGCTGAGAGGCATGTATGGTGTAAACCTCTAAGCGGCCAATATGATTTTAATTATTATTTTTTAGCTTTTTATTTTATATTAGAGCATGATCCTCTGGCAATGTGATGTTGCTTCTACCTTTCTGATTGACATCCGGCTGGTGGAGAGCATATGCGAGTTGGCTGGGCCCTCAATGCTCTCCTCTGGTTCTAATTGGCTTTTTCCTGTTTTGTATTTCTGGCTGTTGGAATGCATGGATGAATATGGCTTCCAGCCTTCAACTTCTGGTTAACGTGAGTTCCGGTTTTTGCACAATTAGCCGTGCTTGTGTCGGTAGGCCACGTCTCTGATGATGTCCTATTGGATGAAACGTGTTAGCCGGGTCCCTGGAGACACAAGCGCGCTATGAGCCGCGGCATTTCCTGTATTTTAAACTATTGATGCTCGTTTTGGAACTACTTGTGTAAGTACAATCTTAATAAACCGTTTTAATATTCCTTACGGGTGTCACATATCTTTGCTTGGAGTCCTGTCTGGTGTAAAGTGGTTTATGCAAGGTTCCTGCCAAGGCGTGGAGTCATCCACCTGGTGCTTGATGCTGGTGCTGCTATACAGAACCTGGTTTATGCCTGTTTTATTTCTTCGTCTGGTAAGGAGTTTGGATTTTACACTGTGGTGTGCTGTAATCTCACACTGAAGCAGGTGCTGGGGTCTCATCTCTTCACTAAACGTCTATGGACTGCATTTCATTTGATTTCGGCACTGCATATGAATACAAATATATATATATATACAGTAGCTCACAAAAGTGAGTACACCCCTCACATTTTTGTAAAAATGTTATATCTTTTCTTGTGACAACACTGAAGAAATGACACTTTATTGCAATATAAAGTAGTGAGTGTACAGCTTGTATAGCAGTGTAAATGTTCTGTCCCCTCAAAATAACTCAACACACAGCCATTAATGTCTAAACCGCTGGCAACAAAACCAATTAGCCATTTTCCCTCTCTGGTGTCATGTGACTCTTTAGTGTTACAAGGAAGCAGGTGTGTTAAATTTGGTGTTATCGCTCTCACTCTCTCATACTGGTCACTGGAAGTTCAACATGGCAGCTCATGGCAAAGAATTTTCAGAGGACCTGAAAAAAATAATTGTTGCTCTACATAAAGATGGCCTAGGCTATAAGAAGATTGCCAAAACCCTGAAACTGAGCTGTAGCACGGTGGCCAAGACCATAAGCGGTTTAACAGGACAGGTTCCATTCAGAACAGGCCTCACCATGGTCACCCAAAGAAGTTGAGTGCATGTGCTCAGCGTCATATCCAGAGGTTGTCTTTTGGAAATGGACGTATGAGTGCTGCCAGTATTGCTGCAGAGGTTGAAGGGGTGGGGGGTCAGCATGTCAGTGCTCAGACCGTACGCTGCGCACTGCATCAAATTGGTCTGCATGGCTTTCGTCCCAGAAGGAAGCCTCTTCTAAAGATGATGAACAAGAAAGCCAGCAAACAGTTTGCTGAAGACAAGCAGACTAAGGACATGGATTACTGGAACCATGTCCTGTGGTCTGATGAAACCAAGTTAGCCTTTTTTCGTTCAGATGGTGTCAAGCGTGTGTGGCGGCAACCAGGTGAGGAGTACAAAGACAAGTGTGTCTTGCCTACAGTCAAGCATAGTGGTGGGAGTGTCATGGTCTGAGGCTGAATCAGTGCTGCTGGCACTGGGAAGCTACAGTTGATTGAGAGAACCATGAATGCCAACAAGTACTCTGACATAATGAAGCAGAGCATGATCCCCTCCCTTTGGAAACTGGGCTGCAGGGCAGTATTTCAACATGATAACGACCACAAAGACACCTCCAAGACGACCACTGTCTTGCTAAAGAAGCTGAGGGTAAAGGTGATGGAATGGCCAAGCATGTCTCCAGACCTAAACCCTATTGAGAATCTGTGGGGCATCCTCAAACAGAAGGTGGAGGAGCGCAAGGTCTCTAACATCCACCAGCTCCTCATGTCTTCAAGAGTGGAAGAAGACTCCAGTGGCAACCTGTGAAGCTCTGGTGAACTCCATGCCCAAGAGGGTTAAAGCAGTGCTGGAAAATAATGGTGGCCACACAAAATATTGACACTTTGGGCCCAATTTGGACATTTTCAGTTAGGGGTGTACTCACTTCTGTTGACAGCGGTTTAGACATTAATGGCTGTGTGTTGAGTTATTGGAGACAGCAAATTTACCCTGTTATACAAGCTGTACACTCACTACTTTACATTGTAGCAAAGTTTCATTTTTTCAGTGTGGTTACATGAAAAGATATCATTAAGTATTTACACTATATATATATATATCAAACAAATTGTGCTGGGCGCTTCATAATCTGTGAATATAGGATTTTGTAGCGCGGATACCTCTTTACAGTTTTGATTGTTTATTCCTTTTATTCCTTTATACTGACTTTTGAAATTTACAAATGCAGCAATTTAGAAATTGGATAAAAGGTTTAGCACTGGGAAACACTTTGTGAAAGATAAAAAGTACATTTTATTCATAACTATATAGATCAGACCAAAATGAGGGAAAAATAAGGAAAGAGGGACAGATGGACTTTGATCCAAATCAGGGGCAGTCCCTCGAAATCTGGGACAGTTGGGAGCTATGCATTAGACACAAGGACAGACATGCACACCAGATTTTTAATGTAATAAGCCAACACAATTTAAAAAATGAAGACTAAATGTTCTCACTCAAAACTCCTTGTCTTCAAGGTCTGTCTAACAGGTAGCTTCAGTCAACTAACACCTTACTGGTGCTCTGCTATTTACTTACTGTCTTGGGTCTCAGACTCCTCTATCATAGCCAGCAGCTCCTTCTCCTTGCACTTTATCTCCTGCTCTAAAATTGCATCCCAGTCTATTGTCCTCTCAGTCTCACTTTTGGCCTCGGGCAGAACTGCTGAGGAAGAGTTACAGTCATGAATGGAAGGGAAGTTATTTGGACCAGATTTGGCCATTTCCCCTGTTTAATTTTAGCGGTACAATCTGAGCCTGCAGTCCAGTGGTAACCAATACTACATGAATTTGATTCTAATCCTCATGACCACACAGCAAAGCAGTTATGTGACATCACAACCTCTGCAAGGATACAGGCCTTTAGATACATTATTGGTCATTATATAGGTGTATATGTATTGTATATAGTATATGCATGTCCTCAACAAGAACATCAACCTAAGATAGATTATAGATACACACAGTATCTCACAAAAGTGAGTACACCCCTCACATTTTTGTAAATATTTTATTTTATCTTTTCCTGTGACAACACTGAAGAAATGACACTTTGCTACAATGTAAATAGTGAGTGTACAGCTTGTATAACAGTGTAAATTTGCTGTCCCAGCACACAGTCATTAATATCTAAACCGCTTACAACAAAAGTGAGTACACCCCTAAGTGAAAATGTCCAAATTGGGCCCAATTAGCCATTTTCCTTCCCTGGTGTCATGTGACTCTTTAGTGTTACAAGGTCTCAGGTGTGAATGGGGAGCAGGCGTGTTAAATTTGGTGTTATCGCTCTCACTCTCTCATACTGGTCACTGGAAGTTCAACATGGCACCTTAAGACAAAGACCTCTCTGAGGATCTGAAAAAAATATTTGTTGCTCTACATAAAGATGGCCGAGGCTATAAGAAGATTGCCAAGACCCTGAAACTGAGCTGCAGCACAGTGGCCAAGACCATACAGGGGTTTACCAGGACAGGTTCCAATCAGAACAGGCCTTGCCATGGTCGCCGAGGAGTGATGTGCTGACGTCACCGCCATACACGCAAGTCCCGGAACCATGGGTTGCTATCGAGAGACGGCCAGCTCAATGTTTTATACTGCATGTGATGTTTTTTCAAATGTAAGTGCAATACTTCCTAACTTTTAATGAAATAAATATCCAATGGTTTTACACTATGGAAGCCTTTTATTACTCTCTTTTGGGAAACATCTGGTGAAACATACCTGTATGAGTTGTAACTCCTGTGAAGACACTGGGATCTTGGCTGTGTGTAATTAAAGGCCCGGGCTGGGTATCAAGCCACAGGCGCGTGTGATCTCCTATAACTAAGAGATTAACAGGAGTCGGTAAGCGTCAGTGTGTGTGGAGGTGGAAGGCAGACCTTTTCTCTCATCTCTCTTTTCTCGGGTGCATTGTGTGTTACTTTCACAGTAGAGATCAACTAGCAATTTGAATGGACTATTTATAATGTACAATTTGATCAATCCTATTTTGGGAATTGTTGATTGATATGTGTATCATACAGAAACATCACAGCCGTCTATATTCACCAATTTGTTATTAATCACAAATTTGGGTCACATAACTTTGTGTCACATACCATTAGGGACAGCGCAGTAATTTTAAATTATTATATATATATATATATATATATATATATATATATATATATATATATATATATATATATATATAAATATCTTCTGTATATCTTTAATAGACCTTTATAGTCCTTATAAATAAATTAGGTATCTTATGCTGATTGAATATACTTGATGTTTCTTTCTTTGTCTATTTATAGTGATATTGTAAACAAGGTTTATAATAAGCTCCTGAGAAAGCCATACTGATGGCGAAACATGTAGAGGTGAAAATACCATGTACTACGATCGTATGAATTTTCATGTTGATTTTAAATTTTGATTTGGTTTCAGTTGATTAATTTGGTACCTTAAAACTCCCATTTTTGCACTTTGTTATTACTGTGAGGATACGGTCTTTGCTATACTGTTGACCAGAGTCTCCCCAAGCAACCCAGGAGTGAGTGGACATCTGAAAACAGGGGCTCCATGATGTATATTTTAATAGGGATGGAGGCTGATGACAGCCTCATAAAAATTCCATAGACCCCTCTTTTAAAAGGGGCTTCATGATGTCAGCTGCTGTATCCCTGGGATCGGTGAAAGGGCATTGCTGCCACTGATCTATAGATGCTATCTGAGACTGAGTACTTAGGGTATGGCCACATTTCTGGCAGGGTCACCAAATGCATACAGACTTTTCTGGGGACTGTACTTATGTGCACCACCATAAAGACTGGACCCCAACACTAGCCAGCTGAAGAATTAAGGCAAATGACTATTCCCTCAGATACCTGCTCTATAAGACCTTTACTGGTTCAGAATAAGAGGTACCTTTGTAGGAAGGTCTGAATCTTAGCATAGCATTTCATTCAGAGTGAGCAGCATAGCCTACTGGTCACAAACAAGTTATTGAAGTGTTGATCACCATGTGAGTTACTGTTATCTATGTCATTGTTTATAACTGATTTACAGGTTACAAGGTATAAATCCATCCAACCATATAGAACTCCATTCCAAACTGCTGTAAACTAGTGTTCAAGCTGTCTGGAGAACTGTAGTTGACCTTCGTCTCAGAGAAACAACTGCCAAACTTAAGCCTCTGAAGCTGAAGTCTCAGAAAAAGTCTACATAGCTAAATGGGGGGGTATAAATCTTTCATAAGCCTACAAGATTTTGACAAATAAGACTGTGCCCTGGTTTACATTGATGTGGTACAAGAAACACAGCAAATCCTGTGCGTTTCCTGCACCGCATTGTAATTGCACTGTGTTCTGCGATTTGCTGCAGGTGTCAATTAAAAGTTATAGACACCCCAAAAGCAAGTTGCAAATACAGTGCATTTGCCTGAACCACTTTACCTGGATATAAACACCTATGCAATCTGATTCCAGTGCGGCCAAAAAAAGGGGCCTGCACCTTTTGGATGCAAATGTGGTGTGATTTGAGCCCTCAAAAATGAATGGGCTCAAATCACACCGCACAGAATTCTATGTGATTTGCACAGGAATGTGGTGCGATTCCTGTGCAATTCACATGTGGTTGCCAGTGTAAACCTAGCCTATCTCAAAACTCCTTGTCTTCAAGGAGGTCTGGCTGACAGGTAGATTCAGTCAACCAACACCTTACTGGTGCTCTGCTATTTACTTACAGTCATGGGTCTCAGACTCCTCTATCATAGCCAGCAACTCCTTCTCCTTGCACTTTATCGCCTCCTCTAAAATTGCATCCCAGTCTATTGTCTTCTCAGTCTCACTTTTGGCCTTGGGCAGAACTGCTAAGGAAGAGTTACAGTATATTGTACATTACAGACCCCTGCACTATATATACTATATTGTATATTACATACTCCTGCACTATATTGCACATTACATACTCCTGCACTATGTACCCTGTATTGTACATTACATACTCCTGCACTACATACACTATCTTGTACATTACATACTCCCGAGCTATATACACTATATTGTACGCTACATACTTCTGCACTATATACCCTATATTGCACATTACTTACTCCTGCACTATATACACTATATTGCACATTACATACTCCTGAGCTATATACACTATATTGTACGTTACATACTCATGCAGTTATATATACTACATTGTATATTACATACTTGTGCACCATATACACTATACACTATATTGTACATTACATTATCCTGCATTATATACACTATATTGTACATTACATTATCCTGCATTATATACACTATATTGTACATTACATACAATATAGTATACCCATATGTTCAAATCTTGTAGAGGCCGTACCCTGTGTTCCTATTTTTTTCATAGCGAAATGTTTTTGAATCTTTATCTTACGTTACGCACAAATTCTTGTAGGTCTATATACGTAAGTCTCAAATTTATCTAGCTTTTTGTGTACTGCAAATGTAAGCCCTAGGTCCAACAAATGCATGTCCTCTTTAGTGAATGTAATGTCAGTCAGATTAAAAATACCTTCTCCTATCATTCTCTCTTTCTTTTTCTTACCCCCTCTGCATCCTCTCTTCCTGGTCCTTCTGGGGGTCTGTAATAAGTTCTGTGGTCCTAAAGGACCCTGCACAACTCCCTTCATTCTCTCTATCCCCCCTTCACTGGTGGGGTGCTCTATTAATAGGTGGGGTCCTGTACCTCCCATATCCTCCTCTCCCACGACTTCTAGGGGGCCTAGTAGGGAAAGAATTCCTATGATAGTAGCTACCTCCATCTGTGTTTGATGTTATATCCCTTAAAGGTGAGTACCTATTGTTAACAGGTACCTGGTAGTTTTGGGGTCCCTGGAAGCCCCTGTTATACTGCCTTGGGGGTCCTTGCTGGTGAGAATGTTCTATTCTTTTAGTCCTTTTGTTCTCCACTCTATGCCATTCTCCTTGTGGATCTTTTTCATGTATGTCCTTTCCTTTTGTGAGGTCTCTGTTTCAATAGACAAGGGGTCTTTAAACTTTCTAAACAAAGGGCCAGCTTACTATCCTTCAAACTTTAGGGGGCCGCACTGTGGCCAGTGGGAGAAGAAAATGTCCTTGAATCAGTGGGAGTAAACAGTGCTCCATGATTGGTATTAAGGGGAATAATAGTGCCCCATCATTGGTATCAATGGGAGGATTAGTGGCTCAATATTGGTGTCAATGGGAGGATTAGCTCCCCATCATTGGTGTCAGTGGGAGGAATAGTGCCCCATCATTGGTGTCAATGGGAGGAATCGTGCCCCATCATTGGTATCAATGGGAGGAATAGTGCCCTATCATTGGTGTCAATTGGAGGAATAGTGCCCCATCATTGGTGTCAGTGGGAGGAATAATGCCCCATCATTGGTGTTAGTGGGAGAAATAGTGCCCCATCGTTGGTATCAATTGGAGGAATAGTGCCCAATCATTGGTGTTAGTGGGAGGAATAGTGCCCTATTGTTGGTGCTAGTGGCAGGAACTACCTCAGCAACAGGGGGGTAATTAAAGCCCCAAGGGCCGCATAAAAGCAAGCAAAGGTCTGCATTCGGTGACCACCTTTTTTCAGTGGGAACCAGCGACCCTTTACATCCAATGTATATATGCTCTATAACTGTTTTTAATTGAACCCTTTGATCTTCTTTCTTTTTTTTTAAGTTATAGCGTCTACAAAATAGGGGATATATTTATGGCATTTTTATTATATATATATATTTTTTTACTAGTAACTGCGGTGATCAGCGATTTTTAGCGGGACTGCAACATTGCTGCGGATAGATCGGGCACTTTTGACATTTTTTTGGAACCAGTGACATTATTACAGTAATCAGAGAAGAAAATAGCCACTGATTACTATATAAATTGCACTGGCATGGAAGGGGTTACCACCAGGGGGCGATCAAGGGGTTAAGTGTTCCCTAGGGAAGTATTTATAACTGGGGGGAGGGGACTGACTGGGAATAGAGAGAGATCGCTGTTTCTGATCACTAGGAACAGACGATCACTCTGAACTCCCCTGTCAGAATGGGGATCTGTTTGTTTACTCGTTCTGGCCCTCTGTGGATCGATCGCGGGTGGCCGGTGGACCTCGTGGCCGCCGGGCACGCGCATCGGCTTACGGCAACGTGCCGCAGGGGGCGGGCGCACCTGCTATAGCTCTTGAAGGGACCGACGTACTGGTATGCTGATTTGCACAGCCGAGCCAACCTGCCACAGTATAACTGCAGCGGCTGGTCGGCAAGCATTTAATCTATTAAAGTATTTTTTTTTTTTTAAAGTGTGTTTGCAAATCTGCTGCAAAAAATACTGTGTGACATAAAAAATTGCAACCATTTTATTCCCTAGGGTGTCTGCTTAAAAAAATGTATAATGTTTGGGGGTTGTAAGTAATTTTCTAGCAAAAAATACAGACTGTAAACAAGAAGTGCCAGAAAAAGCCTGGCCTTCAAGTGGCTATTTTCAGTGTAAGCAAAATCAGTGTCTCATTTTTCGAAAATTATTGTGCTGAGGTTTATACATGTCTGTGAGTCTCCAACTTATGGTACAGCAATCAATTTATATGTTATAGGTACAAGAAGGCTTTTGTTTTATTTAACCATGCCCCACAATTTGGCCACACCCACCGCTTTCTGCGGCACATTACACATGATGCAATACTGGTTAACTTGAAGTGCCCAAAGGTCCCCTAGGTCTTTCACAATCTTAGTAATTCCCCTGGCACAATGAACCATGCCCACTTGTATGCTAATATGATAATGAGACCTATACTTTTCTACTTTTGTACCTTTTTTTTTTCTTTTTTACATACAGTACCTATCTTCATTAGTACCCCATCCTACATTCCCCCCCTGTAATCAACTCCTCTACCTATAAGTAATATCAGTCACAGTCTGAAATTATCCCTCCTAGTGGGAACCGACATGAAAACACATGTCACGCATAGGGCAGCCTATTCAATTGAATGGGACACCCTATGAGTAATTGTCATTTCAAAGAAGCTCATGGACCAAGTTTGTGCAAGTAAGTAAGCACGCCCTGTGTCCTGAGGACCAGGTTGGAACACACGCCAGCTGTACAGGAAGCACCAGGGAGGCCGGCTGGCTGCATTTCTCGCCAGATGGGCCTTATGAGGAAGCATAACCCGCTGCCATAACATTCCCACCCATCCTGGGCACACACAGGATGGAAACTTCTGCTCCACAGGAGGTTTCTGTCCTCCCTGAGCTCGCCTTAGGACACCTGCGTTACCGTTTGACAGGTGTACCGCCCCAGTCAAACTCCCCACCTGCCACTGTCCTCGGAGCGGGTCGCGCCCGACGCGTGCCAGGCGCTTGGAGCCAGAAGAGAAGAGAGAGAGAGAGAGAGAGTTGTGCATGATGTCATAAGCCTAGGCTTTTTTCCAGACAAGAAACAGGAAGTGGGCTGTATAAGGTATTTTCTGGCAGAAAAAAAAAATGTTTTACTATTCAAAGTTAAAACAACAACAAGGGCAGAAGATTTAATAGATGGAAAGATGAAAAAATTACTGAAGTTCCGCTTTAAGATTTGGCTGACAAGTGGTATCAAGCAACTCACACCTTAGGCCTGTGCAGTGACAGAAAACAATTGTTCTCCATCTAAACCCCCTCCCTCCTTCCCTTGAGGGTGTTCCCCCAATTCTTCCATTCCCTGGCTTGGGATTGGTCGAGGTAGGTGCTGTGTGTTCTCTTGAAGCTATGACAAATGCTGATTTGTTTTGTTTTCCTTTATTCACATTTGTGTATGTTTGTTATTTGTACAAATAACTGATATTCTGCTTTGTACTTTGTGCTAGAGCAAGGCTTTTTGTGGGGGTCCCAAACAATCCCCCGAGGAAGCCATCACTGGCGAAACATGTTGGGACATAACATCTACTTGTGACCACCTTTTTTCATTGGGACACCAGCGACCCATTACATGCAATGTGTATATGCTCTATAACTGTTTTTAATTGAATCCTTTGATCTTCTTTCTTTTTTTTTGTACCAATAAAGAAACTATTTTATATAATCCTTATATGTAATAATTATTTCAAGCACTGCAATAATCCCAATCCTCTTCCTTTATTACTTTTAACAATCGGGATGAGGTGCATGATATTCTAGAGCCACTTAGACCACTTCCAACTGTTCCCTATGTGTCCTAGTCACACTATGCTACACCCTGGAGGTGTGGTGTGCGGTGAGCCGTGATTAAACGCACACATGCTGCATTTTATTGCAGCGTTCCGGGAATGCAAGCGGGAACGCAAGTCACTGTACAGCAGCACAGCCCACCGGGCTGCTATACAGAGACATTACGGAAGTGTCACTTTGTACATTTTAAATAAAGCTGAGTCAAAAAAAAATGTGAGTGCACTAAAAACGCGCATCCCATCGCCGCCTACTGTCGCCATAAAGCACAGCTGACGCACACTAAGACGCCACGGTTTAGTGTAAGGGAGCTGTCCATTGCTAGGTAACGGGGCCCTTGCTATTTACTTACAGTGCTGGGCTTCAGACTTGCACTTGAACCCCTCCTCACCGAACTGACCCGACGGACTTGGAAAAAGTTGGAAGTCTCCTTCTGGAGGACGGAAGAACCGCTGGGGGTCATAGCTAAAGGGCTGTAAACTTGTAGGCCAGTCCGATGTCTTCTCAGCCCCACTTTCTGCTTTGGGAAGAACTTCCTGAAGTTTCCACCAGAAGCCAGGGAAGGTATCCCAAGAGGAAGAGCTACAGTCCTGAATGGGAAGGACGTCATTTGGACCAGATTCAGCCATTTCTGTAACCCTACTGTCCTTTACACTCAGAGAAGCTGCCATCTTGGTTCTCTGTTTGCGTCGCGGTTGCCATGGCGCTGCACATGTGATCAGTCATGACACCAGCCATATGACGGTTTGACAGTTGGAGAGCAAAAGCATACGGGACATGCCTTTGGGCAACAGGAAAATATTGCATCGCCAGAATTGCACTGATGCATACCTCCCAAATTTTTGAGATGGGAATGAGGGACACCTATCAGCAAAAGTATGCAGGCATAGGACACACCCCTGGCCACGCCCCCTTAAAGGAGAATTGTACAAAAAATAAAACAAGATTGGTAAAACCCACAAATGCTTTTTTTAGATCAGACCCAAATGAGGGACAAATGGGGAGTAAAGAAGGACAGAGAGACATGGCTCCAAATCAGGGACAGTCCCTCGAAATCGGGGACAGTTGGGAGCTATGCTGATGGCCACCAATGTCCCCTAAATGACAAACAAAGGGATCCATTTTATATGGGACTTTAGCTTTGTGTACAATGTACACCTCTGTGATAATTCATACATGTATTCAGACATTAACCACTTCCATACCGGGCCTATTCTGGCACTTCGCTCCTACATGTAAAAATCATAATTTTTTTGCTAGAAATTTCCTCAGAACCCCCAAACCAGTGTTTCTCAACTCCAGTCCTCAAGGCGCACCAACAGGTCTTGTTTTCAGGATTTCCCTCAGATGAAACGGCTGTGGTAATTACTAAGGCAGTCATACTGATTAAATACTGATTAACTCACCTGTGCAAAATAATGGTTAGCCTGAAAACATGACCTGTTGGGGCGCCTTGAGGACTGGAGTTGAGAAACACTGCCCCAAACAATATATATGTTTTTTTTTTTTAGTAGAGACCCTAGGGAAAAAATGGCGGCCGTTGCAACTTTTTATGTCACACGGTATTTGCGCAACAATTTTTCAGACGTGTTTTTTTTGGGGAAAAAAGAACTGTTTCATGAATTAAAATAAAAATAAAAAAGTAAGTCTCGGTTCACACTGGAACCGGCTGTGGATCGCACAGGAACGCTGTGCCGTCCCCATTCCCCGGTTCAGGGACGAATCAGGGCCCTGAAACGGAGCCAAAGACGCACAGTGTTTCTGTGCAGTGCGCTCCGCAGCCGCCCCGGAGATATGTGAACCGGCTCCATAGAGAGACGGTCACCTTCTCCTGCTATGCGAATTATGCCCTGTACACACAATCGCACATTCCGACAACAAAATCCATGGTTTTTTTTTCTGACGGATGTTGCCTCAAACTTGTCGGAAAATCCGACTGTTAAGAACGTGGTGACGTACAACACGTACGACGAGCCGAGAAAATTGAAGGTCAGTAGCCAGTGCGGCTCTTCTGCTTGATTCCGAGCATGCATGGAACTTTGTGCGTCGGAATTACACACGATCTGAATTTGCGACAACGGGTTTTGTTGTCGGAAAATTTGATCTCAAATTTTGTTTGTCGGAAATTCCGACGGAAAATGTCCAATGGAGCCTACACACGGTTGGAATTTCTGACAACAAGCTCCCATAGAAAATCCGACCGCGTGTACGCGGATTAGATGCGGGGAAAACCGCATCCAATTCGCATAGGTGTGAACCCAGCCTTAAGTTAGCCCAATTATTTTATAAAACGTGAAAAGATGATATGCCGAGTAAATAGATACCTGACATGTCACACTTTAAAATTGCGCACACTTGTGGAATGGCGCCAAACTTTGATACTTAAAAAATCCCCATAGGTGACGCTTTAAACTTTTTTTACAGGTTGCCAGTTTAGAGTTACAGAGGAGGTCTAGTGCTAGAATTGTTGCTCTCGCTCTAATGATACCTCACATGTGTGATTTGAACGCCGTTTACATATGCGGGCGCGACTTACGTGTGCGTTCACTTCTGTGCGCGAGCACACGGGAACGGGGCGCTTTTTTTTTTTTTTTTTTTACGCTTTCTCTTTAAATTATTATTTTTTGATCACTTTTATTACTATTACAAGGAATGTAAACATCCCCTGCAATAGAAAGGGTGCAGACAGGTTCTCTTTATAGAGAGATGTGGAGTCTATAAGACTCCACTTCTCTCCTCCAGGCTGGAAAAGCTGGGATCAAAAAAAAAAATGACCGATTTTTTTTTTTCCAGAGTTCTCAGCTTTGTTTACTTCCGCCGGCTGGACATGACTTCATAACGTCGCGCCCGGGCCTCCGAAGGTCATAGAGATGACTGGGGACCATCTGATCACTGGAAATCTCTATGATCAACATCCGGCGGTTGGATTCTTTCCGGTTTGCCGATTGTATGGACGAGCCCGGAAAAGCACGGCAGGGTGGCGTTGGGGCGTTCCCCTCCCGCTACCTGTAAGAATCAAGCGGCTGAACTGGCTTATTCAGAAATCCATAATATGATTACAAATAAAATATACATATAGATATAAAAAAATATATGTGATCACATTCCCTCTATTCTCAGCTGCATAAGGGAAACAGCAGCACATTGAGCTTGCCAGTGACAGGGCATGTCAGGACAAGTGTGATCATTGGAGGAGAGCAGGCTGAGTTCCCAGTACAGGTAGAGAACTTACCACACTGTGCTCTTCTGCTTAGTGTGGTCAGCTTTTAATAGGAAAGCAGAGGGACTAGCAGGAACAACAGGGATATCACATTTTTATTAGGCCGCATTCACACCTGAGCGTAGCGTCTTTGAGCGTTTTTTTTGTGTGCATTTTTATGCGTGATTTTGGTGTGTTTTTATGCGTGTTTAAACAGCGTTTTTGAGCTTTGACGTTTTTTTATTAGCCAATAGAGAAAACTATCCTCTGTTGCATCATTTGTTGCTAGGCATTTTAGCTTTTTAAGCTTTTACATTAGCTTTTATTTATTTTATTATTATTATTATTATTCATTAATTATTATTTTCTTTTCCGTTAGAGTAAGGGGTTTGAGTTAAAGCGGGGCTCCACCCAAAAGGAGAAGCTCCACTTGTTTGCACCCCCCTGCACTGCCACATTTGGCACTTTTTGGGGGGGAGGGAGGAGTAGGTACCTGGTTTTGACATGTACCCGCTCCCACTTCCGGGTAGGATTGGCGCACGGCGATCTACGACATTTCCGGTACCTCCTCCTTCCCCCTGCTGCCTTCTGGGACACACAGAGGTCCCAGAAGAAGGCGGGACCATTTAGAAAGTGCAGCGTGACGCGCGCATGCGCAGTAGGGAACAGGCTGTGAAGCTGCAAGGCTTCACTTCCTGTTTCCCTTACTACAGATGCCGGCGCCTCCACCCAAAGCTGATTGACGAATCAGCTAGGGGTGCCGACATCCCTAGACAGGTAAGTGTCCTAATATTAAGGCCTCATGCACACTGGACGTTATAATAACGTTATAAAAACATCAGTAGCTTTGCAGTGGGTTTTGCAACTTTTTTCAACGTTTAGGCAATAGCTGTTTTTAGCGTTTATTAGCGTTTTTTAGCCTTTTTCCGCATTAGCGTTTTTTTTTTCAGAAAAAAAAAATTATTATTATTTTTTTTCAATGGATCAAACACGTTAAACGCTGGTGAGCAATGTTTTTGAGCGTTTATCAACGTTTATCAGCGTTAGAGCGTTTTTACAGCTGAAAAACGTCTCTCAGAACCCCTAGTTTTTGTTTTTTTTTACTGCTCAAAAACGCCACTCCCCAAAATGGCTGATAACAGCCTATGTGTGCATGGACACATAGGATAACATGATGCAGAGTTTAATGACTGTAGAAAAAAACATCTACAGCCAAAAACAGCTGCTGTAAAAAAGTCAAAAAACGTCCAGTGTGCATGAGGCCTAAAAGTCAGCAGCTACAGTATTTTTTTTTTACAGACTGGAACTCCAATGACTAGTTTTGAGATATTGGTGTTTACATGTTTAAAACAGTTTTTTTTGCTAGAAAATTACTTAGAACCCCCAAACATTATATATTGTTTTTTTTTCTAACACCCCAGAGAATAAAATGGCGGTCATTGCAATACTTTTTTCGCACCGTATTTGCGCAGCGGTCTTACAAGCACACTTTTTTTTTTTAAAAAGTTCACTTTTTTGAATAAAAAAAATAAGACAACAGTAAAGTTGGTCCAATTGTGTTTTATATTGTGAAAGATAATGTTACGCCGAGTAAATTGATACCCAACATGTCACGCTTCAAAATTGCACCCGCTCGTGGAATGGCGTCAAACTTTTACCCTCAAAAATCTCCATAGGCGATGTTTGAAAAATTCTACAGGTTACATGTTTTGCGTTACAGAGGAGGTCCAGGGCTAGAATTATTGCTCTCGCTCTACTGATCGCGGCGATACCTCACATGTGTGGTTTGCCCACTGTTTTCATATGCGGGCGCTACTCACGTATGCGTTCGCTTCTGCGCGCGAGCTCGCCGGGACGGGGCGCTTTAAAAATGTTTTTTTTTTTTATTTATTTTACTTGATTTTATTTATCTTTTCACTGTTTAAAAAAAAAAAGGGGTCACTTTTATTCCTATTACAAGGAATGTAAACATCCCTTCTAATAGAAAAAAAGCATGACAGGTCCTCTTAAGAATGAGATCAAAAAGTCCTCAGAATTCATATTTGGACTAAAATGCAAAAAAAAAAAAAAATTTGTAATTTGAAAAAAATGACAACAGAAAAATATGCCTTTAAGACGTATGGGCGGAAGTGACGTTTTGACGTCGCTTCCGCCCTCCTATGGTATGGAGAGGGGTGGGGGGGATTGCTACCGATGGCTCCGGTAAGTGGCGGAGGGCGCGGGAGAGTGGCGGGAGGGGGGTGGGATCTCGTGGTAAATCCGCCGCAGAGACCACCGTTATCGTAAACAGAACCGCCGGCTCTAAAGATGGATATACCTCGGTTGCAGGGGCGGATCCAGGGGGGGGGCAACGGGGCAATTGCCCCCTCCGAGAAATGCAGGTGACTTAGAGCAGGGTGTGTGTGAGAGAGCCGTCGGGCGGCTCCGTGACTGAGGGAGCCGCTGGGCGGCTCGGTGACAGGGAGAGCCGCTGGGCGGCTCCATGACAGAGAGAGCCGCTGGGCGGCTCGGTGACAGAGAGCCGCTGGGCGGCTCGGTGACTGAAGGAGCCGCTGGGCGGCTCGGTGACAGAGAGAGCCGCTGGGCGGCTCGGTGACTGAAGGAGCCGCTGGGCGGCTCGGTGACTGAAGGAGCCGCTGGGCGGCTCGGTGACAGAGAGAGCCGCTGGGCGGCTCGGTGACTGAAGGAGCCGCTGGGCGGCTCGGTGACTGAGGGAGCCGCCGGGCGGCTCCATTGGCGAGAGAGAGCCGCCGCTCAATGTGTTTGTGGGCGGGCTGCTGCCTGCTGGCCAATCAGGGAGCCGGCGGGCGGGGGAGCAGAGAGATGACATCATCTCTCACCGCCCGGCGCCCGCCCTGCATCCCTGCAGTTCAACTTCCCCCCCCCTCCATGCAGGCAGCTGCGGCAGCAGAGAGATTACATCATCTCTCTGCTGCCTGTCTCTGGGACACAAGAGACCACCTTAGCAGGTGGCAAGTGACAGGTGACGTGGCAGGCGACGTGGCAAGTGACATGGCAAGTGACAATCCGCAACGTGGCAAGTGAAAATCTGCATCTGGTGACCAGGCGACGTGGCAAGTGACAATCCGCAACGTGGCAGGCGACGTGGCAAGTGACAATCTGCATCTGGTGACAGGTGACGTGGCAAGTGACAATCCGCAACGTGGCAGGCGACGTGGCAAGTGACATGGCAAGTGACAATCAGCAACGTGGCAAGTGACATGGCAAATGACAATCCGCAACGTGGCAGGCGACGTGGCAAGTGACAATCTGCATCTGGTGACAGGCGACGTGGAAAGTGACAATCCGCACAGTGGCCGGCGACGTGGCAAGTGACATGGCAAATGACAATCTGCAACGTGGCAGGCGACGTGGCAAGTGACAATCTGCATCTAGTGACAGTTGACGTGGCAAGTGACACACTCGGGGCTCCCACTGATTCTGCATTATGGTGAGTTAAACTATTTAATTTTTTATAACAATGTAATTATGGTAATAATGCGCTTCAATCATCCTGACACCATAACAACCATGGTGCCGTGATGATTGAAGCGCCAACACCAGCCATTTCCCCGATAAATGTACCCCAAAAAAATATATTTTCTGGCAGTGCCCCTCCCGAGACTAGACTCTGGATCCGCCCCTGCTCGGTTGTGGCAGAAGATGCTGCCGTTACTGAGATATCCATCTTCAAACTGCCGACGTATATGTACAGGAGCCGGTCGGTAAGTGGTTAAGGTTAGGTTAGGGTTAAGATTAGGGGTTGGGGTTATTTCTTTATTTGTTAGGGTTAGGGTGTTAATAGTACTATTACTACTACTACTAACAATAATAATAAATGAATAAATACACAAATAAATACAAGTAATCATAAATAAATAAATTCAATAAATGAATTAGTAATAATAAATAAATAATGAATCCCTAACCCTAATCCTAACACAAAATAATAAAATGTTTTATTATTATTATTATTATTATTATTATTAATAATGTATTTTTTTGTTAGGGTATTAATACTACTACTAATATTACTATTACTACTATTACTACTACTACCCTGTTTCCCCGAAAATAAGACCTAGCGTGATTGTCGGTGATGGCTGCAATATAAGCCCTACCCCCCAAATAAGCCCTAGTTAAAGACCTTGTAGGTCCTATTTCCAGGGTAGGGCTTATTTGGGGGGTAGGGCTTATATTGAAGCCATCACTGAAAATCATGCTAGGTCTTATTTTCGGGTAAACAGGGTACTACTACTACTACTACTACTAATAATAATAATAATAATAATAATAATTGAATAAATACACAAATAATTACAAGTTATCATAAATACACAAATAATTACAAGTAATCATAAATACGCAAATAATTACAAGTAATTACAAGTAATCATAAATACACAAATACACAAATAATTACAAGTAATCATAAATACACAAATACACAAATAATTACAAGTAATCATAAATAAACACATTCAATAAATGAATTAGTAATAATAAATAAATAATGAATCCCTAACCCTAATCCTAACACAAAATAAATAAATTATTTTTTATTATTATTATTATCATTATTCATTTATTTTTTTTGTTAGGTTTAGGGTGTTAATACTACTACTAATATTACTATTACTACTACTACTATTACTAATAATAATAATTGAATAAATACATGTATAATAAATGCACAAATATTGACTGAGATGTTTCATGGGAGATATAAGTTTGATGTTTTGACAGCTGTGGGGATTCAGACGCCCATTATTGCCGTAGAGACAAAAGGCGTTGGCACGGCATACACCAAGGAGTCAAGAGGATATAAATATAGAGTTAAACAGTAGAAGAGACAACAGGCACAAGATACACAGATTGTGTCGGGATTATCAACTTCCATCTCTGATACGGGAGAAATTCTTCTACATCTGCTCAGGAGGTATATGATGATTAGGGCTCCTCCAGATTAATTTGTAACACTGTATATCACCTGTATAATTTTTTATTTTTTTTTACTTATTTTGGACACTAATGTATTTCTAACTCCTATAGCTTTTCTCATATTTCCCCTTTTCATCTCTGAAAATGCTCAGTCCTTGTTGGTATTCTCCTTGTTTGAAGAATTAACGGCAGTCATGTTTTATATAGTCACACTGTAATACACGGGACGTTTTTACAACCTCTCCTGAACGATTTAACTGTACGACAGACAGTAACCCACGTTTAAAACGTCCATTTTGCCGCGTTTAGCCGCGTTTAAGAAGCGTTTGAAAAAAAAATTTATCTTTTTTTTTTTAATAGCCAAAAATGAAAACCGCCTGTAAACGAAACGCGGCTAAATGCGAGTTAATGCGTTTCTCCGCATTTAGAAGCATTTAGAAACGTTTAACGCTTGAAATGCCTCTAAGCTCAGCATCTGAATTCATTTTTTTGCTTTCCAAAAAAGCCCTCTAAACTCAACTGTCCTAAAAACGACATTAAAACGAACCTGTGTACATGTACACCTAAGATAACATTGGGTGAGTTCAGGGGCAGCTGAAAAAAGCAGCCAACTGCCTCTGAACGTCTGTTTACCAGCAGCAGTGTATGTAGAAAGCTGGAATCCTGGGCTGACAGCTGGATGGGTCTGGTGGGGATAAGTCACTGATTACTGAGCTTCCCGATGCAGCTGGAGGTTCAACTTGTCTGTACACCTCAATTAGTTCAGTCATTCCCCACACCAGGGTTGCCAACCATTAGGTAATATACGGACAGTTTGTAAAATCTGTACAACAGCTTGTGCATCCTAGAGGCTCCTGCACAAAGGTAAAGTTCCACACTGGGTTCCTGCACGGGTCTGGAAGAAATGCAGAAAGCACACCAAGTTTGAACCAGGGTTGCCAAACGTCAGTAAATTTACAGACAGTTTGTAAAAATCTGTGCAACAGTTTGTGCATCCTAGAAGGTCCTGCACAAAGGTAACGTTCCACACTGGGTTCCTGCACGGGTCTGGAAGAAATGCACAGAGCAGACCAAGATTGAACCAGGGTTGCCAACCATCAGTAAATTTTTATAACTGTCTGTAAATATCAGGGGATGATAATATGTAATGCTGTGTTGACTTTTTAAGTGTAAACCAGGCAAGGTACTTGGTCTGCGTATTGTGTTTCCATATTGTGTTTACACTGTTTAAATATCCGCTGTCCTAGCTTTTTAATAGAAAATCTGTCATTTCTCAGGTTGGCAGTAAAAAAATGTGCCCTGTCAGTAAAATGTCCATGTTATGTCAGTAAAAAATGCTGCAGGAGGTTGGCAACCCTGCCCCGAACTCAGAAGATGTCAAATTTGGACCAGACCTGGGGATCATCCTGAAGGCTCCTGCACAAAGGTAAAGTTCCACAGTGGGTTCCTGCCCAGGTCTGAGAGAAATACACAAAGCACACCAAGACTGAAGAAGAATACACATGATCAATGGGTTTAGACCAGGGCCATCTTAAGAGCATTATAGGCCCCCGTGCAATACAGTGCACTGGGGCCCTGTCTACACAATCACGCATGAGAATAAAAATGCATAGTATCAATACGGCTATATTTATTGGTACTTCCAACAAAATCAGTGTTTAAACATTAACACAATGTTTGGACAATATAACTTTTGATGGGCACAGTGGCAGCTTTGATGGGCAGAGGCGGCTCTCTAATTAGGCAAAATAGGCGGTGGCCTCAGGCCTCGCAGTCATAGGGGCCTCGCACAGCTGGCTAGTTTACCTAGTTAGAGAGCCGCCTCATTCAGCAGCAGAGATCTCCGTCCCGAGTCCCCTCGCTCTGCTACAGGGAGAGATAACAGACAGGCAGGGCGAGATGTGTGATCGGAGCCCCAGATCACAGACAGGGAGAGCCGCCCAGTGAGCCTGTTCTGACAGATCTCCCCCCTCCCCCTGCTGCCCGCACAGCCAAACAGAAGAGGAGAGAGAGCTTCTGCTCCTCCTCCTCCCGCCCTCTCCTCCTGTGTCTGCCCCGCCCACTCTCCTCGGCAGTGTTCTCTGCTCTGCCTCAGAGAAGGGGATGTGTGGGCGGGAAGATTCAAGCTGAAGCCCAGCAAAAGGGGAGTCTGATCCATCCATCCATCCATCCATCCAGTCCCTCCTGCCTCCCAGTGAGTACACTGATGTAGGGGATGTTCTTCCCTCCCTTATTCCTCCATCCCCCTCTCTTTCTTTCTTTCCATTCTTTTTGTCTCTTTCTTTCTCTTTCCTTCATTCTTTCCCCACCCCCTCTCTTTCCTTTCTTTCTTTCTTTCTTTCTTTCTTTCTTTCTTTCTTTCTTTCTTTCTTTCTTTCTTTCTTTCTTTCTTTCTTTCTTTCTTTCTCTCTTTCTTTCTTTCTCTCTTTCTTTCTTTTTTTCTTTCTTTCCATTATTTTGACATTCTTTCTTTTTCTCTTTCCTTCCTTCTTCCTCCATCCCCCTCTTTCTTTCTCCTTTCTTTCCTTCCATCGCTTCTTTCTTTCTTTCTTTCTTTCTTTCTTTCTTTCTTTCTTTCTTTCTTTCCATGTTTCTCTTTTTTTCTTTCCATGTTTCTCTTTCTTTCTTTCTTTCTTTCTTTCTTTCTTTCTTTCTTTCTTTCTTTCTTTCTTTCTTTCTTTCTTTCTTTCTCTCTTTCTCTCTTTCTTTCTTTCTTTCTTTCTTTCTTTCTTTCTTTCTTTCTTTCTTTCCATTATTTTGACATTCTTTCTTTTTCTCTTTCCTTCCTTCTTCCTCCATCCCCCTCTTTCTTTCTCCTTTCTTTCCTTCCATCTCTTCTTTCTTTCTTTCTTTCTTTCTTTCTTTCTTTCTTTCTTTCTTTCTTTCTTTCTTTCTTTCCATGTTTCTCTTTCTTTCTTTCTTTCTTTCTTTCTTTCTTTCTTTCTTTCTTTCTTTCTTTCTTTCTTTCTTTCTTTCTTTCTTTCCATCTTTCTTTCCATCTTTCTTTCTTTCTTTCTTTCTTTCTTTCTTTCTTTCTTTCTTTCTTTCTATTATTTTGACATTCTTTCTTTTTCTCTTTCCTTCCTTCTTCCTCCATCCCTCTTTCTTTCTTTCTTTCTTTCTTTCTTTCTTTCTTTCTTTCTTTCTTTCTTTCTTTCTTTCTTTCTTTCTTTCTTTCTTTCTTTCTTTCTTTCTCCACCCATCCCCTTTTATTTCTCTCTTTGTGACAGCCTACCAGAATAGGTAGGATCTGTGCAGTGCTGTGCAGCTCTGCTTGAGGAAAATATATCTTTATTATGCCCACTTACCTACCCCCTGTACTGTCCACTCCCCTATACTGTACCCTCTTAATACAGTTCATAATACAGTGGGGCCTCATGTCTAAGTTTTGCCTAAGGCCTCACAAAGTCTAGAGCCGCCTCTGTTGATGGGCACAGTGGCAGCTTTGATGGGCACAGTGGCAGCTTTGATGGGCACAGTGGCTGTGTTTGATGGGCACAGTGGCAGCATTTGATGGGCACAGTGGCTGTGTTTGATGGGCACAGTGGCAGCGTTTGATGGGCACAGTGGCTGTGTTTGATGGGCACAGTGGCAGCTTTTGAGGGGCACAGACAGTGGCTGTGTTTGATGCACAACTTGAACTTACTTAAGTAGACAGTGTTAGGCTTACTTGAGGCCGCCAGCCTGGTGCAGTACAGTGTGCCACTCACAGCAGCAAGGCAGCGCCAGCTATCAATCAGGGCCGTCTTTCTACTCTGTTCCCTCTCCACGCTGTCTGAAGAACATGGCAGAGGTGGGCAGAGCTTGTTCACTAGCCGCTAGAGGCGGCCGCGGCACGCTATGAATGCTGGGGCAACCGTGGCCTCTGACTGACGTCACTGGTTGCTAGCTAGACGCCGGGCGGCCGTCGATTCTAGCAAGTGAGCAACCAGTGCAGTCAGTCAAATTAAGCAGCAGATTGCAGCGCTGAGGATCGGCCCTGGATGGGGCCCTCCAGGCAAGTGGGGCCCCCGGGCAATTGCCCAGCGTGCCCAGTGGAAAAAACTGCCCTGGTTTAGACAACATTTGCTTGTCTTGGAGTTCATCCTTAATCTGTTTTCAACCTTATACTGTATAGAGAGAGCGTGAGACATTTTTTTATCTGTTCCAAGCAGCGTGGAGCTGTGCAGACAGCCCGTTTTTCTCAATGGAGATGGAGTGGGTGTGCAGATTCACCCTCACCTCTGAGTTTGATTGGGACGGGTGTACGGACCTGGAAGCACACTATCTGTGTCCAGGTTCATGCACCCGTCCCTGCATACCTGTCAAAACTGATCCTTACACCTGCGCCATCTTCATTGATAAAAAACAGGTGCACGCTGCTTGCAACAGATACGCAAATGGTGAATAATCAGATTAACTCTGAACTTAATTAATCTGTGAAACTCAAAGTGCAAAAAACCTGCAAAAAAACATGCAAATTAAACACTATATAAAAAAAAAACACACATCAAGCAATAAATAAATTAAAAATGTGCAAATAATTTCAATTGATATCAATAATCAAAAAAATTCATGAGAGTCTCCTAATTCAAACAGATCCTTGTATGAATACTGGTGATATTGCAAAGTAATTACAGCTCTTCACTTTTTCCACATTTTATGTTACACCCTTATTCCAAAATTGATTAAATTAATTATTTTCCTCAAAATCCTACAAACAACACCCCATAATGACAACGTGAAAGAAGTTTGTTTGAAATCTTTGCAAATTTATTAAAAATTAAAAAGGAAAAAATCCCATGTACATAAGTATTCACAGCCTTTGCTCAATACTTTGTTGAAGCACCTTTGGCACTGATTACAACCTCAAGTCTTTTTGAGTATGATGCTACAAGCTTGGCACACCTATTTCTGGGCAGTTTCTCCCATTCTTCTTTGCAGGACCTCTCAAGCTCCATCAGGTTGGATGGGGAGCGTCAGGGCACTTTTTCAGATCTCTTCAGAGATGTTCAATTGGGTTCAAGTCTGGGCTCTGGCTGGGCCACTTAAGGACATTCATCGAGTTGTCCCATAGCCACTACTTTGTTATCTTGGCTGTGTGGTTAGGGTCGTTGTCCTGTCAGAAGATGAACCTTCGCAGCAGTCTGACTTCCAGAGCGCTCTGGAGCAGGTTTTCATCAAGGATGTCTCTGTAGATTGTTGCATTCATCTTTCCTTCAATCCTGGCTAGTCTCACAGTTCCTGCCGCTGAATCACATCCCCACAGCATGATGCTGCCACCACCATGCTTCATTGTAGGGATGGTATCGGCCAGGTGATGAGCGGTACCTGGTTTCCTCCAGACATGACGCTTGCCATTCATGCCAAAGAGTTCAATCTTTGTTTCATCAGAGCAGAGAATTTTGTTTCTCATGGTCTGAGAGTTCTTCAGGGTGTCTTTTGGCAAACTCCAGGCAGGCTGCCTTTTACTGAGGAGTGGCTTCTGTCTGGCCACTCTTCTGTACAGGCCTGATTGGTGGAGTGCTGCAGAGATGGTTGTTCTTCTGGAAGGTTCTCCTCTCCCCACAGAGAAGCGCTGGAGCTCTGTCAGAGTGACCATCAGGTTCTTGGTAACCTCCCTGACTAAGTCCCTTCTTCACTGATCGCTCAGTTTGGTTGGGTGGCCCGTTCTAGGAAGAGTCCTGGTGGTTCCAAGCTTCTTCCATTTACGGATGATGGGGGCCACTGTGCTCATTGGGACCTTCAATGCTGCAGAAATGTTTCTGTACCCTTCCCCAGATCTGTGCCTCAATACAATCCTGTCTCGGAAGTCTACAGACAATTCCTTGGACTTCATGGCTTGGTTTGTGCTCTGACATGCACTGTTAACTGCCGGACCTTATATAGAATGGTGTGTGCATTTCCAAATCATGTCCAATCAACTCAATTTACCACAGGTGGACTCCAATCAAGTTGTAGAAGCATCTCAAGCAGGGGCGTCGCTAGGGGGTGGCTTTTGGGGCTATAGCCCCGAATCTGGGGCCCATAGCCCGGAGTCTCTACAGGGGACCCTGATGCAAGGGGGAGGCTCTCTGGGGACCCTGATTTTAAGGGGGAGGTTCTCTGGTAAGGGGGGCTCTCTGGGGACCCTGATGCAAGGGGGAGGCTCTCTGGGGACCCTGATGCAAGGGGGAGGCTCTCTGGGGACTCTGATGTAAGGAGGAGGCTCTCTGGGGACCCAGATGTAAGGAGGAGGCTCTCTGGGGACCCAGATGTAAGGAGGAGGCTCTCTAGGGACCCTGATGTAAGGGGGGCTCTCTGGGGACCCTGATGTAAGTGGGGGGCTCTCTGGGGATATACACACACATATATTACTGTATATACATGTGTATGCCCGCCCAAGCGTATGACTTTCTTTACTACGTTGCTATGGGCTCTAGCCCCAGATCTTTTGTAGACCTAGCAACGCCCCTGATCTCAAGGATGATCAGTGGAAACAGGATGCACCTGAGCTCAATTTTGAGTGTCATGGCAAAGGCTGTGAATACTTATGTACATGGGATTTTTTCATTTTTTATTTTTGATAAATTTGCAAAGATTTCAAACAAACTGCTTTCACATTGTCATTATGGGGTATTGTTTGTAGAATTTTGAGGAAAATAATGAATTTAATACATTTTGGAATAAGGCTGTAATAACAAAATGTGGAAAAAGTTAAGCACTGTGAATACTTTCCACTGTAGGTGCTCAGTGCTGAAAAAAAAAATCTTCAAAGTGATTGTAAAGGCTCGTTTTTTTATTTTTTTTAATAACAAACATGTTATAATTACCTCCTCTGTGCAAGGGTTTTGCACAGAGCGGCCCGATCCTTCTTTTTGCGCTTCTGGCTCCTCCTCTTCATTGAGTGCCTCCACAAAGAGCCGATTTCCATGGGGGCACCCGTGCGGGCGCGCTCCCGAGTCCTGCTGCTGCGTCCATTGACAACAGACAGCAGGACTCGGCCCCGCACCCCGGCTCCCGTGTCACTGGATTTGATTGACGGCAATGACTCCTGCTGCTATCAATCTATTCAATGAGGACCCAAGACAGCGGCTGGAGCTGCTGGGCTCATGCTCGTCGCTGGAACGTTCAAGTTCAGGTAAGAGAAAGGGGGGGCTCTGGGGGGCAACTTCAGCACGGAAGGTTTTTCACCTTAATGCATAGTATGCATTAAAGTGGTGTTCCGGCCGAAATTATACTTTTTAAATAAAAATACCCCTATAATACACAAGCTTAATGTATTCTAGTAAAGTTACTCTGTAAACTAAGGTCTGTTTTGTTAGTTTATAGCAGTAGTTTGTTATTTTATAAACTTACAGCAGGCCGTGGCCATCTTAAGTGTGGGCATCTGAAGCCAGACTGTATTTCTTCCTGGATCTCATCCTTGCAGATCTCGCACATGCTCAGCGCAGCACAAGCAGTGTAATAGGTTTCAGGTCAGGTTTCCATAGCAATGGCAGTGTCAGAGGAAGTTGCCGCCCCTTCCCAGAAGGCATTGCAAACAGGAAATGATGCGATGGGCCACGGCCAGGGAGGAGGAAGTGAAAAATGCATACAGCAGATATACAGTAGGTGCTGAGAAAAAAAAAAAATCCAATTCGTTTACAGTGCACAGTTTAGTGAGGGATGCTGAAGAGTTGTAAAAGTGGGTGGAACTCCACTTTAAGGTGAAAAACCATGAGACTTTTCAACTCCTTGAAAAGTGCTGAAGTGCTCAAGGTGTTCCTTCAGGGAAAAATGGCCGCTTACCAAACAGTGTTGTATGGGAGCTTCTCTCTAGATGGGAAGCTCCCATACAAACCCAGATCATGGCAACATGCTTCTTCAGTAGAATGCGATGGGTTATCAAAGACCGACTCTTAAATCCTCATAAGATCGCCTCTCCAATATGTTCTATTTTTGCATACTCACCCATGTCTGTTAATCTCTGCAAATATTCCAGAGAGCAGCTTCCTCCTCCCTAAGGTGGGCTTTTTATACAGTGTTTAACCACTTCCCGACTGGCACATGTACATATACGTCGGCAGGTTGGCAGCCCTGCTCAAATCGACATACAGGTACGTCGGCTCCTTCAAGAGCCTTAGCAGGCACGTGAGCGCGCCCGCCGCACGGCGGGGGATAGGGTTGCCAGGTTTTCTTAAAGCCAAACCCGTACACTTTAGTGGTGCAAAGCAATTTTTTTTTTGAAGGTGAACACTGTGGACTCTGGTGTAAGGGGGAACTCTGATGTAAGGGTGTTTCAACTCACCAAAGCTCCCACTTACTTTAGAGTTCCCAGCATTTCCCCTTAAATCAGGGTTCCCAAAGCCCCCCCCCCCCCTTACATCAGAGTCCACAGAGCACCCCTTATATCCCCTTACCTTAGTATACTCACTCGCTGAAAGGCAGGAGAGAGAAGGGAGGGAGGGGGAAGACTTCAGTCACAGACACTGGATGGTGAGCTCAATCACCGGAGGATGGAGGCTCAGGCATTGACACCTTTCATCCACAATGTATCTGCCAGCTGCTGAGCTTCAGCCTCAGGGATTGAGGTGTGGGTGGGCAGACAGATGGGTTAGGGTTGGAGGAGGAGGAGCAGATTGAGCCCTCTCTCTTCTCCTGTATGGGGGTGGGGCCTGTGTTCACACCTATGTACTTGGAGATTGTGGTACTCAGTTACTTGGGGAACTGCAGTCCATTCTGAATAACGTGTCCAGGTTTCAGGTGGTCCGAAACCCGGACACAGGAATCAAAAACCCGGACTGTCCAGGTCAATCCCAGACAGTTGCCAACCCTAACGGGGGACCCCATGCGCATGGCTGGCGGTTGCGATAACTGCCGGCCAACCGCGATCGCGGGCAGGAGAGACAAAACGGGGATATGTGCGTGTAAACACACAAATCCCGGTTCTGTCAGGAGAGGAGAGACAGAGCGTGTGTTCCTATTAGTTAGGAACAGCGATATGTCTCCTCCTCTAGTCACTCCCATCCCCCCCACAGTTAGAACACACACTGAGGGAACACATTTAACCCCTTGATCGCTGACTACTGTTAACCCCTTCCTTGCCAGTGACATTTATACAGTAATCAGTGGCTATTTTTTAGCTCTGATCGTTGTATAAATGTCAATGGTCCCAAAAAAAGTGTCAAAAGTGTCCAATCTGTCTGCCGCAATGTCGCAGTCCTGATAAAAACCGCTGATCGGCGCCATTGCTAGTAAAAAAAAATAATAAATAAATAAAAATACCATAAATCTATCTCCTATTTTGTAGACGCTATAACTTTTGCGCAAACCAATCAATATAGGCTTATCGCGATTTTTTTTTACCAAAAATATGTAGAAGAATACATATCGACCTAAACTGAGGAAGAAATTCTTTTTTCTTTTTTTTTTAAATTGGGGATATTTATTATAGCAAAAATGAAAAAAAAATGTCCCTCTTTTTTTGTTTATAGTGCAGAAAATAAAAACCGCAGAGGTGATCAAATACCACCAAAAGAAAGCTTTATTTGTGGGGAAAAATGGATGTCAATTTTGTTTGGGTGCAACAACGTACGACCGCGCAATTGTCAGTTAAAGCGACGCAGTGCCGTATCGCAAAACATGGCCTGGTCAGGAAGGGGGCAAATCCTTCCGGGGCTGAAGTGGTTATTTGCACCTTTTTTTTTTTTTTGCATATTTTTTTGCACCTTGAGTTTCAGAGATCAATTTAGTTCAGGATTGATCTTTTTATTCACCACATGATTTCAAGGGACAGCGCACTATTTTTTGTCTAAAGATGTGCTGTTGGCCAGTGTCTGGCTTACATAAGTTGCAGAAGTCCAGCATTTATTTGTCTTTGCGCTAAGCGCAAGAATTTCACTTTAAATATAACAGATAAGCAAATGTCTCTTGTAGGGGCCAATTTGACCCGTGTGAATTAGCCCTTATTGTTGATCCAAAGGTAGGCAAAATAAAGGCAGATTACTAACAGTTAGAACTCCAAGTGCGCTGCTTCTAAATACAAACTCAACATTTATACATCGTTCTAAGCAATAGAAGGGCATACACCATACTAAGGCCGGCTATACATTAAACAATTTTCTCGTACTATTTTCCTTCGGATTTACCAAAACCATATAATATGAGGTCAAACCTAAACACTTTCAATTTGCATGCAATGAGGCAGGCCCTTGCACTACATAGTTGAATGGCAATCTAAAGGAAATTGAATAAGAAAATTGTATAATGTATAGTCACTGCCAGCAGTAGATTGGACTTGTGCCAGCTGACACACCCTCAGAAACAATATAAACTGGTATTTTTAATGCAATTATTAACTCAAGTCACCAACCCCATTCCAGTCCATGCCAATTTTCAGCTTTCAGCGCTGTCACACTTTGAATGACAATTGCACGGTCGTGCAGCACTACCCACAGTACCCATATGACATTTGTATCATTTTTTGAGACAGATAGAGCTTTCTTTTGATGGCATTTAATCACCACTGGGTTTTTCATTTTTTTTTTACTATGTAAACGTAAATAAGACCAGAAAAAAATGTTGTTTTAAAATTTTGAAAATAAATGATCTTTTAGGCCTTTTTCAAAATGTATTCTGCAACAATTCTTTGGTAAAAATAGACCAAAGTCATAACGTATAAGTTATAACCCAAGTGCATATTTATTAGTCTATGTAAAAAAGATAGTGTACAGTATATACAGTATATATCAGTGGCGGCTGGTGCTCAAAATTTTTGGGGGGGAGCAAACAAACTGAAAAATTCTGAAAAAAACCCATCAATTGCAGTCACTGTGCCCATCAAATGAGCCACTGTGCCCATCAAATGCTGCCACTGTGCCACCAAACGAGCCACTGTGCCATCAAATGCTGCCACTGTGCCATCAAATGCAGCCACTGTGCCATCAAACACAGCCACTGTGCCATCAAATGCAGCCATTGTGCCAATTAAATGTTGCCAGTGTGCCCATCAAATGCTACCAGTGTGCCTATTAAATGTCGCCAGTGTGCATATCAAATGCTGCCAGTGTGCCCATCAACTGCAGCAAGTGTGCCCATTAAATGCTGCCACTGTGCCCATTAAATGTTGCCACTGTGCCATGGAATGCCGCCAGTGTGACCCCCCGCGTGACGGCAACTAGGGGGGTCCTTCAAGCCAGTGTCTCCTGCCATCCACACCTCCCAACTCCCGTCCTGTCCTCCTGATAGGCATCCAATAGCGGCGCCTGTCATTTCAGGACTACTTCCAGGATGTTCAGGACAGTGGACATTGTAACTGGTGTGGGGGTGATCAGGGACACTGTAGCTGTGTGGCAGTGATCAGGAACACTGTAACTGGTGTGGGGGTGATCAGGGACACTGTAACTGGTGTGGCGTGAACTGGCCCTCAGGCCCTAAAATGCCAGGACAGTATAAATACCCCCCAAATGACCCCTTTTTGGAAAGTATGCAGTCCAAGGTATTGAGTAGGAGGCATGATGAATTTTTTGAAGTTGTAATTTTTTTGTCACAATTTATTCGAAAATTAAAGAAATTAATTTTTTTTTCACAAAGTTGTCATTTTAGCAAGATATTTCTCACACACACAGCATAAGTATACTTAGAATTTGGGATAATTGTAGACACGCACTCTCACTCAGGTTGAACTGGATGGACTGGTGTCTTTATTCAACCTTACTAACTATGTAATTACACCCCAAAACACATTCTGGTACTCCTACCGAGTATGGAGATCTCACAGCGTAGCCACGTAGAGGGGCCCAAAATCCAACAAGCACCTTTAGGCATAAATTACGCATTACATTTTCTGGACTACCTCCAGGATGTCCAGGACAGTGGACATTTTAACTAGTGTAGGGGTAATCAGAGACATGTTAACTGGTGTGGTGGTGATCAGAGTCACTGTAACTGGTGTGGTGGTGATCAGAGTCACTGTAACTGGTGTGGTGGTGATCAGAGTCACTGTAACTGGTGTGGCAGTGATCAGGGACACTGTAACTGGTGTGGGGGTGATCAGGGACACTGTAACTGGTGTGGGGGTGATCAGAGACACTGTAACTGGTGTGGTGGTGGTCAGGGACACTGTAACTGGTGTGGTGGTGGTCAGGGACACTGTAACTGGTGTGGTGGTGGTCAGGGACGCTGTAACTGGTGTGGCGGTGATCAGGGACAATGTAACTGGTGTGGCAGTGATCAGGGACACTGTAACTGCATAGCTCCCAACTGTTTCTGATTTGGAGCCATGTCCCTCTGTCCCTCATTCCTCCTCATTTGTCCCTCAATTTGGTCTAAACTTTAGAATTGATAATAAAATGCACTTTTTATCTATCAAAAAGCCCTAAACCTTTCATCTGATTTCAAAATTGCTGCATTTGTAAATTCCAAAAGCCAATATAAAGGAATAGTAGTGGTAAAAAAAGCACTTGTGGGTTTAAACAATCTTGTTTTTTGTACAATTCTCCTTTAAGGGGGACGTGACAAAGGGTGTGTCTTATGCCTGAATATTTTTGCTGATAGGTGTCCCTCATTCCCATCTCAAAAAGTTGGGAGGTGTGTAACTGGTGTGTTGGTGATTAGGGGCAATATGACAGAGGGAAGAGAGCACCTACTACCCAATACACACGGCGCCCTGTTACTGTGGGATTTCACACATCACAATCCATCCAAACACGGAGCTTGCCGGTACTTGGACCACCGGAAGCTTCACCACTGTGAGCTTGTGAGATACGGACTCTGCCATCCATAGGAACTGCATTCTGCATAACATCCACCCAGGGGACCCTAAGGACTATACTATCTGTCCAGCTAAGCTCGTACCTGAATGTCCATCCACTGGACAGGATGTAGGAGAAGGGATACATTATCACCACATATTGGTGTGCTGTGATGAGTAAAGAATAACCCATCAGTGAAGGAGGATTATTCCCCCCAAGGTTATACCATCAGTCCAATCCACCACATGTAAACATGCAGACCAGATTTGGTTCCATAAGGCTCTGAAGAAGAGGAAAAATCCTCGAAACGCGTCAGCCGAATACAGTATGTTACCCGATGACCCCATGGGAAACGGGTAGTGGTATATGGTCTTTTAAAGAGGAATGACATGATGTGCTTTAATTCCAGTTACTAAATGCGAGTACGATATTTACTTCTACTGTTCCATAAAACTTTTTACCAAGGATAATGCGGTAGGCCACGCGCCTTCTATCTTTTCTTTCCTTGGTCTAGTACAGGGATCCCCAAACTACGGCCCTCCAGCTGTTGCAGAACAACTAGAGGGCTGTAGTTTGAAGACCCCTGGTCTAGTACTTTGTACTCCCCCAAGTTGGCAAAGGCAGCGGGGCGTGCATTATCCACCCAGTAGCATCCCAACGGAAGCATCATTTCCACTTAGGCCCACCGCACAGCGCAGGAGATTTTTCTGTCGGTGTTGCAATATGACTGTGTGGCGGTGATCAGGGACACTGACTGGTGAAAGTATGTAAAAAAATATATACACTTTTTTTTTTGTTCACATTTCTTTTTTTTTACATACTGTCACCAGAGCAGTGCAGTGTTACCATAGTGGCACCGTATTACTCTGGTGGTGGGGGGTGATCAGGATTTTTTTTTAACACCGTGATTGCTTATTATAGTAATGATCAGTACAGTGATAATATATAAATATGTCAATTTAACAATGTATCTACTGATCAGGTTAAATGTATGTTGTCTAGCCTTGCAGCCCTAAGAATTATGAATAAATGCTGAAGACATTTTAGGACAAATTTCTGGGATGTCCACAAGTGAACAGACTCACATCACAGCAGGAGGGGGTAGAGATAACTAGAAGACACAACTAGAAAGGAAGAGTTATCTTTGGGAACTGCTAATTTTATCGATCGCATTGCAAAGAAGCAGGTTACTTCTAAAACTGAATTTTCAGGTATGGCAATTTTTATATACTGTACACATATACATTGGACCAGAATGGACGAATGCAACTATGTATATACTATACCTATGTGATCCTAGTAGAAGGTGGAAATCACTTTAGTTGGCACTACTACTCTGCTACTCCAGTGATCTCCACTAGATTTTGGGTCCTGTACAGAGCAACTGCCCTGCCCATTTAGAGAACACCGCCACTCCGCCCCACCTCATCCAATCAGAGAAAGCTTTGCACTCATTGAAAAAATATAGTGTTCTCTGAATGGCGCCCATTCTGTGTAAGTGACCTCCTCTGTCAGCTGCTCGGGCTCTGCACTGGGCCAAGAAGCAAGTAGAGATCACTGTAGTAGTGCCGTTTACTACAAAGATTTCCAGCATATTATCATCAGCTTCTAGGTTTTTTTTTTTTTTGTCAAAGCTTAATTGAACAAGCTGATGTTAGAAGCTGGTTGCCATGCACAACTACACCAGATACTGGGGTTGATTTACTAAAGGCAAATAGACTGTGCACTTTGCTCCAGAGCTTAGTAAATGAGCAGAAGCTCTGCTGACTTCCATCATCCAATCATGTGCAAGTAAAAATGCTCTTTTTAATTTTATTTTCCTTCTATGTGAGTATTCTTTACAAATGAAGCTTTACCTCACGTACTAAGCTCTGGAGCAACTGCACTCTGCAAGGTGCACAGTCTGTTTGCCTTTAGTAAATCAACCCCTTTGAATGCTCATGTGTTAGTAAATACCCCCCCCCCCCAGATGCTATAAGGCCAGCCACTAGGGTCCATGTGCACAAATTAAAGATTCATATCAGCAGAGGCTGCCTAGGCTGCTTCAACCTGATGTAAGGGGGACTATGATGGCGACCCTGATGTAAGGGGGGGCTTTAATGGGGTCCCTGATACAAGGAGGGACTCATGTAATGGGGCCCTGATGTAAGGGGGAGCTCTGGTGAGGACCCTGATGTAAGGGGGGGCTCTAAAGTAAAGGAGAATTTGATGAGAACCCTGATGTAAGGGGGGGGCTCTGGTGGGGACCCTAATTAAAGGGGGGGTTTAAAGTAGAGGGGAATTTGATGAGGATCCTGTTGTAAGAGGATCTCTGTTGGGGATCCTGATGTAAAAAGAACTCTGATGGGGATCCTGAGGTCAGAGGGAACTCTGTTGGGGATCCTGATGTAAGAAGAACTCTGATGGGAATCCTGAGGTCAGAGGGAACTCTGTTGGGGATCCTGATGTAAGAAGAACTCTGATGGGGATCCTGAGGTCAGAGGGAACTCTGTTGGGGATCCTGATGTAAGAAGGACTCTGATGGGGATCCTGAGGTCAGAGGGAACTCTGTTGGGGATCTTGATGTAAGGGGGCACTCTGGTGGGGATCCTGATGTAAGAAGGACTCTGATGGGGATCCGGAGGTTAGAGGGAACTCTGTTGGGGATCCTGATGTAAGAAGGACTCTGATGGAGATCCTGAGGTCAGAGGGAACTCTGTTGGGGATCTTGATGTAAGAAGGACTCTGATGGAGATCCTGAGGTCAGAGGGAACTCTGTTGGGGATCTTGATGTAAGGGGGCACTCTGGTGGGGATCCTGATGTAAGAAGAACTCTGATGGGGATCCTGAGGTCAGAGGGAACTCTGTTGGGGATCTTGATGTAAGAAGGACTCTGATGGGGATCCTGAGGTCAGAGAGAACTCTGTTGGGGATCCTGATGTAAGAAGGACTCTGATGGAGATCCTGAGGTCAGAGGGAACTCTGTTGGGGATCTTGATGTAAGAAGGACTCTGATGGAGATCCTGAGGTCACAGGGAACTCTGTTGGGGATCTTGATGTAAGGGGGCACTCTGGTGGGGATCCTGATGTAAGAAGGACTCTGATGGGGATCCGGAGGTTAGAGGGAACTCTGTTGGGGATCCTGATGTAAGAAGGACTCTGATGGAGATCCTAAGGTCAGAGGGAACTCTGTTGGGGATCTTGATGTAAGAAGGACTCTAAAGGAGATCCTGAGGTCAGAGGGAACTCTGTTGGGGATCTTGATGTAAGGGGGCACTCTGGTGGGGATCCTGATGTAAGAAGAACTCTGATGGGGATCCTGAGGTCAGAGGGAACTCTGTTGGGGATCTTGATGTAAGAAGGACTCTGATGGGGATCCTGAGGTCAGAGAGAACTCTGTTGGGGATCCTGATGTAAGAAGGACTCTGATGGAGATCCTGAGGTCAGAGGGAACTCTGTTGGGGATCTTGATGTAAGAAGGACTCTGATGGAGATCCTGAGGTCACAGGGAACTCTGTTGGGGATCTTGATGTAAGGGGGCACTCTGGTGGGGACCCTGATGTAGGAAAGACTCTGATGGGGAGCCTGATGCAAAGGGAGACTCATTCACTTAAAAATGTGATTTTTTTTGGCCCTTGAATATTTGCCAAATATCTGATGAAAAGTTTGGAGACCCCTGAACTAAGGCTCTGTGCTTCATCTTCCATCTTACCTTTTCCTCTTCCTGCTTCATCTACAGGATCCCTGTATCAGTAAAAACAGCCAGATGTACCCTTTAACTAAACAACTAATAAAAGATTTATCTTGTGGAGAAAGCCAAATTTTGTGACACAAAACCACCAATGTCAAAGTAAGTTCTGCTATTCTTCTTGTGCTCCAGTGCAGCTGTACATATTTATATCTGCCCCTTTGTATAACTTTATTTACTTTGTCTCAGGACACGTAAGAAGTAAGACAGGCCAAAGATTATGCAGTTTTCATTCTTTCTTTCCACCACGGGTGTAAGAAAAGAAAAGAAAATTACCACATCAACAAAGTCAGTGTTGAGGGGGGAATGCCTCCCTCTGTGCTATGGTGTTCTACCAGAGGGGATCCCTGAGTTGGGATGACAAGTAATCCACTTCAGATCCCCACTACAGCCTGAAGGAGCTGCTGGAACTTGTAGTCCACCCTAAAAATGTTAACTTTGGACTTATCTTGGTCTCATCAGACCACAGGATATGGTTCCAGTAATCCATGTCCTTAGTCTGCTTGTCTTCAGCAAACCTTTTGCGTACTTTCTTGTGCATCATCTTTAGAAGAGGCTTCCTTCTGGCATGACAGCCATGCAGACCAATTTGATGCAGTGTACAGCGTATGGTCTGAGCACTGACAGGCTGACCCCTTCAACCCTTGCAGCAATGCTGGCAGCACTCATACGTCTATTTCCCAAATTCAACCTCTGGATATGACGCTGAGCACGTGCACTCAACTTCTTTGGTCGACCATGGCGAGGCCTGTTCTGAGTGGAACCTGTCCTGTTAAACACCTGTATGGTCTTGGCCACTGTGCTGCAGCTTCAGGGTCTTGGCAACCTTTCTATAGTCTAGGCCATCTTTATGTAGAGCAACAATTCTTTTTTTCAGATCCTCAGAGAGTTCTTTGCCAAGAGGTGCCATGTTGAACTACCAGTGACCAGTATGAGAGAGTGAGAGCGATAACACCAAATGTATCACACCTGCTCCCCATTCACACCTGAGACCTTGTAACACTAACATTTTCACTTAGGGGTGCACTCACTTTTGTTGCCAGCGGTTTAGACATTAATGGCTGTGTGTTGAGTTATTTTGAGGGGACAGCAAATTTAAATGTTATACAAGCTGTACACTCAGTACTTTACATTGTAGCAAAGTGTAATTTTTTCAGTGTTGTCACATGAAAAGATAGAATAAAATATTTACAAAAATATAAGGGGCGTACTCACTTTTGTGAGATACTGTAAGTACAGGAATAATTTCAATTGCATTGAGTTTGTTCTTTTAAATATTGGAGAGATAGAAAATGTAGTATTTATCACTGTATCGCTATCCCCCGCAAGGGTTGCTGTAACTGTCCACAGGTTCTTTCCCTAATCAATCAAGGCACACAGCAGCATCTAATCCACACAGGCTCCAGGGGTGTCTTTTTGAAGTTTATTTCTCGGTAACTATTAACTTTGGACAGTAGGTAATGAGGTTCTCCAAAATGCTTGGTGCACAAATTGCAGAGGACTCTTCTCTACCTTTAAGCAGCAGCAATACTATATTCTCCCCAGCCGGGGACCAGGGGGATTGCTAAATAGGTTTTGGCAGAATATGGGCTGGGATGGTCTAGCTTCTAGCAGCTACAGGACCACTGAGCACTGCACACAGGGAGGGGGTTGGCGCTACTCACAGATTCTCACAATGATCAGTCCAAAGATACGATCTCCAACAGAGTTGCCCAGCTTCCATTCCAGGACAGCGGGTTCAAAGGCAAACAGTCGCCCTTCCCTTGATCCATCCCCACAAGGGGAGAAAAGAACAGACTTTCCATGGTCTCAGCCTATTTAACAGTAACCTAGCCACCACCCGGGCACACCTCCTTAGGGATTGGCTAGGCCCTACTAAATATTCGGGCCAAGAATTTGAATCCTCCCACCCTGAGCTCCAGAAGCTTCTTCCAGAAGAAGAGGGAGGTACTCAAACTCCCAGCCTGTGAAACCCCAAACAGACTGTACTAAACAATTACTGCTTCTGTGCCTACAGCAGAAGCTAACACTAGATTTACTTAACAGCCTAGCTATGAGGGTGCTACAAATATTAAATATTTGTTAAATATCATTTTTTTCCAGTTTTCAAGTCCTTCGGTCATGACAAACATCTCAGATATCCAGCGAAATATAACCCAAGTAGCCGGCACAAGCAGTGTTGACATTATGAGGTATACCTTACTCGGAATAACACTAGCAAGTTTTGTATTCTTCTCCTATTTTGTGGCAGTTATGCTAAGTGTCGGCTTCACCAGCACCGTTGCTCGCCAAGAAGTCCGCTACATTTTGTTCACCCACATGCTTGTTAATGACTCGTTCTATCTTCTCCTTTCCCTGTTCTTGCTCTTAACTAACCTTTTTCCCAGCAAGTTCCCTGCACCTTTCTGCTACATCATGGTCTTCGTGACCTCCACCAGTCTGAAGATCACTCCATACAACCTGGCCATCATGTCTTTGGAACGATATATCGCCATATGCTTTCCACTAAGACACAAAGAGATCTGCACTTTACACAGAATGGGCATTGCTATTTCAATTATTTGGGCCATTGGACTGTTGCCGAATGTGGCTGATTGCTTTGTTCTCATTACGTCGGTTGAACAAACATTTTTTTTCTCTAAGAATATGCTTTGCAGTCGGACTATGTTCATTGTCATAGATGTCCAAAATACCATAAGACTAGCCAGCCATGCTTCAACTTTTTCCTTGGTGGGGCTCATAATCATCTTTACATACATCAAAATCACGCTGGTGGCTTTCAGGATTGACGCAAATAAGTCATCTACCTCCAAAGCTAGAAGAACGGTCATGCTCCATGCATTACAGCTCCTGCTATGTATGATGACTTACAGCTACAGCATCGTTGACATTCTCCTTAAAGGTTATAATACCTTAATTCCCATCATCAATTTTTGTTTCTTCACATGTTTGCCAAGGTTCCTCGGCCTTTTCATTTATGGGGTTAGAGATAAGCTCTTTCGCAAGCAGTTTAAAAAATGTACTTTTTGTAGTCCAAAATAGGATGTGAGATTGAAAATGTAAATTGTTTATGAAAAACGGCTTAAAAATATTAGGATTGTTCTATGGATGTATCCTAACATGACAGCCGAATTTGACTATCCCATTTCCATGAACAAATACTGTAAATAAAAAGCATACGATGTTAGTAGAAATTGGTAATCTAAAACAGTGGTTCTCAACCTCAGTTCTCAAGTACCCCCAACAGGCCATGTTTTAGGAATTTCTCTTAGATAAAATAGCTGTCCAAAATACCAAGTCATTTACTCTGATTTAAAGCACCTGTGCAAGATAAAGGAAAACCTGCAAACATGGCCTGTTGGGGGTACTTGAGGACTGAGGTTCAGAACCACTGATCTACAGTATGTTACTTCTATTTAAATTTAGAAGTTTTAGTCACATGATCCCTGCTCAAGCTACTTAGGCTGGCCTCCTGCACACCAAATCTCCACAAAGTTTTGGAAAACTTGATTGTGGGCAGCACAGGCACATATATTTTTGGCAGTATCAACAGGGACCATCTCCTAATGAATTCCATTTTGGAAATGAACAATACCAGTTAAAGCTGAATTCCAAGTATTCAGCAACTTTGCAAAACGTGCAGGCACACTATGCAGTTAGGTGCATGTCACCATCAGTAACTCTCTATTACTTATATGTGATATTGCACTTCCAGAGGATACACTCCGACTGTAGGAGGAGAAAAGCGTACAAAGCAGCTATGTCCGCTCCTCCCCTTTGCTTCCCATTTACAGAAGCCTTTGTATTTTGTGAATGAGTTCACATATTACAAAGACTTCTGTGAATGGGCAGAAGGAGAGGAGGGGCAGGCATAGCAGTTCCACCGAATCTGGTCTTGAAGGAACTGAGACCACAGTGAGCTGTGTTGGAGCTCAGAAGTTATCTTCCTGGAGCTCAATAATCTTCCAGATGTGAATAATAAAGATAAGTCTATGAGACTTAACTCATTGTCTGCCTGCAAATTTGACAAAATAACTGAATTCCTGGAATTCAGCATTAAGTTAGAGATATATTGCACTCCAAAAAAAAATGTTCTTAATTCGTAAAACCTCTCCCCTTTTAGTTTGTTTATTGGGCTTTAAATCACCAACATCATCACCTCTGTTCATACGACTGACATTTGCCTGGAAGGAGGGTACACCATATACTGTGGCAAATACCTCCAGCCCTGCATGGAACTGCCTCTACAGTGGCTTACACGTTCTTTCGCCTGTACTCTTACACTCTCCTTAAGGAAACCACAAAAAAATAAATTAATTAATTAACCACTCCCTGTCCGTTCGGTGTCAGGTTGAAGTGGTTATACCAGGATCATGAATGCGGCTACAGTAATGATCCTGGTATTGTTCTTTTCAGCCAGTTTTCTATCACATTTTACAGGCAGTGGAAGAGGGTCCACTCCCAGCTGCCTTTACCGGGCTCTCCTGTCCCATTGGGGCATCAGGGTTTTTGGTCTGATGTAAACAAGCCATTACCAGCTTGTGTAAGCATCTCATCAAACCCATCACAGCTTCATCAGATGCTTTGGGGGCCAGAGAAGAGATCTGGTGTCTAACAAGCCCATGCTATCACAAGGGACTGTTGTTCATCCCTTGTGATAGCAAAAAAGGTGATAAAAAAAAAAATTAAGGTATACTGTAATTAAAATAAATAATAACATTTAAAAAAAATGTAAAGTACCCCCGCTCTGGATACATTTGCACACAGTTTTTGAAGAAACTGTCTTCAGGCAACTGTGAAACATGGTGGCGGTTCCTTGCAAGTTTGGGACTGCATATCTGCATTCTGTAAATGGAATTGGAGATTTGGTCAGGATTAATGTTGTCATCTATGCTGAGAAGTACAGACAGATACTTATCCACCATGCCATACCATCAGGGAGGCGTGTGATTGGCCCCAAATATTCTCTGCAGCAGGAAAAGGACCCCAATAATACACCAATGTCATTAAGAACTATTTTCAACGCAAAGAAGGACAAAGTGTCATGGAAGTGATGGTTTGGCTACCACAGAGCCCTGATTTCAACATCATAGAGTCTGTCTGGGATTACATAAACAGAAAGAAGGATTTGAGGCAGCCGACATCCACAAAAGATCTGAGGTTAGTTCTCCAAGATGTTTGGAACAACATACCTGCTGAGTTTCTTCAAAAGCTGTGTGAAAGGCTAGTCATACCAAATATTAACTTGATTTGGATTTTTCTTCTGTTCTCTCACTTTGCATTTTGTAAATTGATACAAATAAACAATTAAAATAGATATTTTTGAAAGCATTCTTACTTTACAGCATTTCTTCACACCTGCCCAAAACTTTTGCACAGTACTGTTCATATACAGTATATATATATATATATATATATATATATATATACATATACTGGATTCTCTATTCTTTGCCTTGACCTTCTCAATTAATTTAGCCCCTCTGACACACTAGGTTAAATGAACAAAGCTTGCAATATCACAAAAATCACTGAAGGTAATACCAGGTACACAATAATGATGCTGGTCGGGAAGCAGACACCAAACAAATAAGTGAAAGCAAGTCTTAATACTGTGATTGGTAATGATAAAGGCTCAAAAGTGGATTAGTAATAGTAGTAGTGCAACTCAACATACAGTATGATCGATAGTCAGCAGTAGGAATAGGAGAACATAATGCACCATGATCAGTATAAACAAAAGCAGGATCACTGTGAGTGCAGCAATGGACAGTGACATAGTAGACTTAATTTCATTCAGGGGACTATACTGCCAAATTACATTAATGGTGACTATGCTAGGCCTAGACTAACTGGACAGAGGTACTCTTTAAATGAAAATTACATGAGGGCTAGTAGAATGGCTTTGATGGAGCAGACCTTTATTGTGTTCTTCTGTCGGCTATAGTTGGGGCCCATAAACAGTGTTAGTGCACTTATGAACAGTCTTCATGGATTAACATGCAGTTTAGCGGCTACAGTATGTTATAAGTATCATGCTTCCAGTAACGCAGTCCCTCCTATCTGTGTGTGAATGGTGGGCAGTGAACCATCTCACCAGTCCCTGCGCGTGGCTGTGGATTCCCACTGTAGGAAAGAGGCCACCTGCTTCTGAGCAGATTGCTCCGGTGAGTAGAAGTGTAGAAGGGAGACTGGGAAGATATTACAGTCTCCCTGCAGCAAGGGTGAAATGGATGGGATGGCTGTGCTGTGTGCAGTGTTGTCCCCTGTGTAACTGCTTTCAGGCCTCAAGCTCTGGCCCCTGCTGATCTGGTCACCTGCAGAGATGTGGGCACACAGGCTAATGAGCTCATATGGACTCCCATGTTGCCAAGAGGAAAAAAGACTGTTAGAGCAGTCCGGTAAAGGCTATTCCAACACTTCCCTGTCCAGTGTCTTCTGGGAACTGTAGGGTCAGGGTCCATGAGTTCCATTCTGTGGTTGATGTTCAGAACTTCAATTCCCATTATCCTCATCATTCTGCATAGAAGTTCATAAGCTTTCCTGACTTTAACTCTCCCCCTGATGACTGGAGGGGATAGTGCAACACAACATCCAGCATAGCAGTAGAAAGTAAAACTGACTCTAAAGAAGACAATGGGGTTTACTTACTAAAGGCAAATCCACATGCATGCTGTACTGTAATTTTTGGCATCTTCCAATTTAGCATTTTCTGTAGAATTTTTGCTGAATAGCATAACCATTCTTTGGGTAACACATAGGAAGACCTGCTGAATGACTCTTAATAGCATTAACAAATACTGGCTCAAAGCCTCTCTCAGCACTTGTTCTAAAAACTTAATTTACAGGTTTTCGGAATACATTTGTACAAGCATCAGTTTTTGCATATTGCTGAGAATGTTCTGTTACTAAATCTACCTGTATAGATTTAAATGGTAAAGGTTTAAAAAAATGGGCAATATTTGTCATATAATTCTCCTGAATTTATTCTCTCTAAAATATGTTTTAGTAATAGATCAGGTGTCTGTAATATGATCTTACTCAGGGCTTTTCTTCTCAAACAATAGGTGCTGGAACTCAACCACGACCCCCCAAAACCCCTCCCCCTACACACTCCCTCCAAATCACATCAAATAGTGGGTGTGGTCAGTCAAATTTCACAAACAGTAGGAGGGTCCTAAAGGGGCATTAAATATGAGGATTGCATTACAGAGTGCAGAGTTCAGGGGGGTTACACACAGAGTGCAGAGCTGCCAGTTGTAAACACAGAAACCAGACTTCTGTGTTTACAAGTGATTGTAGTAAGCAGCCCCGCCCCCCAAGGGTCTGAGCCAGAGGTGGTGGAACTGAGTTCCACCAAGTTCCCCCTGAAAAAAGCCCTGATCTTACTAGATCTCACAATCTTTTCTGTTTGACTGCAAAATAAACACTTAACAATTGCTTAAAGCGGATCTTCACTCATTTTTTAAACTTTCGCTCCGTGGCTTCTAAATATAGAACCGAGTGCTATATGGACCTTTATTTTTTATTTTTTTCCTACCTTAGGATAAGTGGCCCAGCCTCTCTTCGGTCCCTGCGGCTGTGGGCAGGGATTTTGCAGGTATTCGCGTCATTTCCTATGATCGCCGCACTGTCTCCTGGGATCTCGTGTCATTCATCCCAGGAGTCAGTGCGGAGACCCGCCGTGAAATCTCGCGTGATTTCAACAGGCGTTGATGGCAATCTGAGCTGTTGATGGCGATACAATTTCTGTTTACTGTGCATGCGCGAGATCGGGGATAGAACGGGCGGTGCATGCTGGTCGATCAGCAGCACCGTATCCCAGAAGAGGATGTCTGTGGGCTTCACATGCCCACAGGCAAGATGAAAACCGGCAACAGGAAATTTTATAACTTTTTTTTTATTGGAGAAAACTGAGAGCAGTAAGCTCTAAAACCGGAACAAGTAAGTTCGATATTTAAATATATTAAACATTGTCATTTTGCCAAAAAAAAAAAATATGTGGAGACAGTGAAACCCCGCTTTAATATGTGTGTCAAAGGTCTTTTCCATATTTGTCAAACCTCTGGGGAAAAAGCCTATTATTTTCTGATCACCTTCTTTTAATTTGAGACAAAGTTACTGAAATCGAATTCTCAGATACACCAGTATGCAAAACAACAGGAATTGACGAACCGACTTCAATTGTATTCAATGAAGGAGCATTCTGCAGATCCCTTTTCAACACTTCAAAGGCAGCTGTCTTGGTTTGACCCCATTGATCAAACACAACATCTTTTTGTCTCAAAAAATTAAATAATGGTTTAACTTTATCATCACATTTCTGTAAAAACTCTGAGTCAATTTACTTCACTCAAAAATTGATATAATGACTTGTGAGTTGTTGGAATTGGAATAGCAGAAATATTTCTAACTTTTTCCTGTGATAACTGTCTCTGTCCATGACTAATTTGCATATGAAGAAATGTTACCTGACTTTTCGTCAACTGAACTGACTCTGTGTTCAGTTTCAGCCCTGCTGTTTGTAACAGAGTAAATAACTCAGACAAAAGAGTGACATGTTCCTCTATACTCTGTGTAGACAACAACTTGTCCACATGATGGAAAATACATTCTGGTCTAGAGAATTTTGATAATACTTTCTTTAAACACACGTGCACTGTACCATCACTAATGTCCAATCCTGGAATTATTCTAGTGAATGCATAGGTTTCTTTATTAAAGCTGAAGGCAAGTTTATATTGACAGCTTTTAATGATATAGAAAAATGACTATTGGCGATTTCCTGTACAGAAAATACTTTGGCCTTGGCATCCAGGTGTGACATTAAATTTAAATTAGAAACAATAGGTCTGTTATTAGTAATGCATTTATTCAGTGATCTTAAATCAACTGATAAAGAATATGAAACATCAGCATTCTTGATAGGCCAAATACAATTATTTACCGCTGACTGTGCTTTCTTTAATATTCCTTGTAAAAATTCTTGTACAATGTCAGAAACTGGACCTATTGATTTTTGTGGCAACTTATATTGAATTTGAGGCTTAGGATCTTTTCCCTCAATGTCTGTATCAAGC
Source organism: Lithobates clamitans (assembly GCA_037952925.1). Lineage (NCBI taxonomy): Eukaryota > Metazoa > Chordata > Amphibia > Anura > Ranidae > Lithobates > Lithobates clamitans. The sequence goes on along the minus strand of JBBGZY010001446.1, from coordinate 927,862 downwards.
CTGTATCAACCTCTAGATTGTGAACATATTGTCAGAAGTGGCTACGATGTTTAGGAGAGTATACCTTTAACGGGGGATATAAGAAAGGAAAAGGAAATAAAAGTGGAGAGAAGGGAGTACGTGAGAAAGAGACAGAAGAAAAAGAAAAAAAAGGGGAGAAGGGGGGGAGAGGGGAGGGGGGAGAGAAAAAGGGAGAGGGAGGAGGGGGGGAGGGGAGGGGGGGAAGGGGGGGAGAGAAAGGGAAGGGAAGGGGCTGGGGGGGAAGAGAAAGAGGGAAAATGCAGATGAGGAGAGGGGGTGAGGTCAGCACCAGCTACCCTCTCCAGCTTCTAGTGGTCATAACCCTAAGATGTGTCACAGCTTGACATGAATCCGATTTTGGCTTCAAGGGCAGGGGTGGAATCACCCCGGCTGAGAGTTACTTTGAAGTGTTCCTAAAGTCTTGATATGATTGGAATCTTTTGAAGGTTATCCAGGCTTCCCAGGTGGCTGTGAATTTGGAGATATTATCCAAGGCAGTATAGATCAGCTCCTCCATCTCAGCGACACAATTTGTTCGGTCAAGCCATTCAGGAATGGAAGGTGGGGATGTGGACCGCCAATGTTTTGGTATACACATCCATGCAGCATTAATCATGTGCATGGAGGCCGACTTATGGTATAATTTTTTAGGAAGTTTAGCTAGATGTAAGAGATATTGCGCAGGGCAGAAGTCCACTGTCACAAGTGACACTTGTTTTGTCAGGTCGTGTACTTTATGCCAGAATGGTCGGAGTGTCGGGCAGTTCCACCAAATATGGAGGAATGTGCCCGGCTCTGTTCCATACCACCAGAAGAGGTCAGAGACAGAGGGGGGAGAATTTATGTATCAGGTCCGGTGTTCTATACCAGCGTGCTTTCAATTTATATCCATTCTCCTGAACAGATACATTCAGGGACCCTTTATGGATGTAAAAGTGGATTCGGTCCCAGCTCTCCTCGTCTATCTCTGAGCCCAGGGCAGATTCCCAGTAGGAACGTTACGAGCGTAAGAGTGTGGAGGGTTCTTCGAATAAGGATGGATAGAGCGTGGAAATGACATGACATTGGTGGGTCGAATGAGTGCAGAGCGACTCCATGGTTGTGGGGAGCTTTGTAAAACTTTGTTTGTGGGACGGGTCATCTAAGAAGTGTTTAAGCTGGATATAGGACCAGAATGGAAATGTTCCTGTATTGGAGAGCTTAGCAAGATCAGTTTGTCGTAGGAAGCGGCCCCTTTGAAAAAAGTGTTTAGCTAACATATCCGTGTGTGGCCACTCGGCTTTCAGGAAGGCACCTGATAATCCTGGAGGTAAGTCTGGGTTACCTCTCACTGGAGTGATGGGACTGAGTTTAGCTGAAACTGCATGTACAGTGCATGCCCTATCAAATTTGTGTAGGTTTAAAGCTTGTGGGGAAATGTGTCTTCTAGAGAGCCAAGGAGTATGACATAGATCTGAGTTCGTCACCAGGTATTCTAAAGAGACCCAGTCTTTACATCGGCTATGTAGTCTCCAGTCGACGATTCGCGCTAAATGGACTGCCCGGTAATAGCGTTGAAGATCAGGAAGACCAATTCCTCCACACGCTTTGGGAAGCACCAGTTTCGAAGAGCTTATCCGTGGGGGTTTATTACACCAAAGGAAGGTCCTACATATGGACATATAAAGTCCAAAGAAGGAAGGCGGTAATCGAACAGGTACTGTTGGCAGTTTATATAGCAGCCGGGGCAGAATCGTCATTTTAAGGATGGACGCTCGTCCGAACCAGGAGATAGTCAGTTTATCCCATTTTTGGAGATCTTAGCGTATATTATGTAGTTCCATCTGAAAGTTTCTGCTTTAGAGTTCTGTTAAATCTGCAGGGAGTTGAATGCCCAGGTAGGTTATGGCTCCTGTTTTCCAGTGAAAGGGGAATTTGAGTTGACATTGCTTGGCCAGTTCCGTGGGTAGGGATACATTTAACGCAAATGATTTGGAATAGTTTATTTTTAGGTTAGATAGGAGTTTAAAGTGTTCCAGCATATGAAGGAGATTGGGTAAGGATGTTAGCGGTGAGGAGAGAAAAAGTAGAACGTCGTCTGCAAAGGCTGCAATCTTAAATTCCTGTTCCCGTATCTGAATACCCTTGACATCTGGATTGGTTCATATGCAACGTAGTAGGGGTTCTAATGTTAATGGGGGAAAGGGGGCACCCCTATCTGACAAATGGCCATTGACCTTAACCTGAACTCTCGGGTTAGCACATAAGAATAGGATCAAGGCCCACATACGGGTTCTAGACCCCAGCGAGGTCAAGACACCATCCATGTACTCCCAAGCCACTCTGTTGAACACCTTTTCCGCGTCCATTGCCAGAAAAAAGCCCTCCTTTTGAGAGGAGGTAGGCCAGGCATGCAGGTTCAGGGCCTTAATGGTGTTGTCCCTGGCTTCTCTTCCAGGGATAAATCCTACTTGGTCCAGGCCCACCCAAGTCAGGATGTAGTGAGACAAGCGATTTGCCAAAATTTTGGCAAATAGCTTGATGTCCATGTTAAGGAAGGAGATTGGGCGATAGCTAGCAACATTGGTGGGGTCTTTCCCTTCCTTAGGAATAACAGAGATATAAGCTTCCAGGAGTCTGTCTGACCTGCAGAGAGCAGTGGAGAGTGAATTAAATGCTTTGAGAAAGTGTGGCGCCAGAATGTCTGAGAAGGTCTTATAGGGCTGTATAGCCGTCCGGGCCTGGACTTTTAACTGGTTTCATGGATTTAAGTGCCTCTAGAAATTCCTCTAATGTCAGGGGAGCTTCTAGGGCCTGGGAATCATATGCGGACAAGGTAGAGGGACTGTATTTACTCAGGAAGTCTTTAATCAATTCCTTACGGTTCAACCACACAGTATGATCCGTGTCTCCTGCACGCAGGTTGTATAAATTACTGTAGAAGGAATGGAATTGGTGTGCAATATCCTAATTTTGAGTATATGTCCTACCTGAGGGGTCCACAATGTGATGGATCGTGGAGGCTAATTTGCACTGTTGAGTGGCTCTAGCTAATAACCTACCTGGCTTGTTACTCTGTTCATAGAACAGTTTTCAAGATAATACGCTGGCGTGCCCTTTTGAAAAGCTCTTCTAGTAGAAGTGAACGTGTTTCCGTGATGTGATGTTGTAAGTGCTAGTGTGTGTTTGTGCTGGGCCTCCAGAGTATGTATTCAATCAGCAAGTGCTAGTACCAGAGCTTGACGTTCCTTCTTTCTCCGCGCTGAGGCCGAAAGCAACTGGCCTCTAATGACACTTTTATGAGCCTCCCATTGTATAATGGGAGAGACATCCGGTGTGTCATTGTGGAGAAAGAAGGCCTCCAGCTCATGTCTAAGATTTGCCAAGTCTCCAGGATCCGCAAGAGGAGACACATCTAGTTTCCAAGTTTTGGTGGAGGTGACCACCTCGGGAAGTCACAGAGTGGTGGTGCTAGGGTGATGGTCAGATAATGTCATGCTCTCAATAGAGGCGCTATGAAGATATGGTAGGGCCATATCCACCAAAAGAAAAGCTCTATTTGTGGGAACAAAATGATAAAAATTTAGTTTGAGTACAGTGCCGCATTACTGCGCAATTGTCATTCAAAGTACGACAGCGCTGAAAGCTGAAAATTGGTTTGGATAGCAAGGTGTATAAGTTCCCTGTATTGAAGTGGTTAAAGTGTGTTTCTTGGATAAAAAGGATTTGTGCCCTAAGTCGGTGTGCTTCTGCAAGGACACTGCTGCGTTTTTCCGGGATGTTCAATTCCTTAGCATTAAGAGAATACATTTTAAGAGAGAGGGGAGCTGAGCGTGTTGGGTTAAGTGACATGTTCTACGATGTATAGTGGAAAGATTGGGATAATCCTATCAGTGGATAACCAGGGTTACATGGAGCTCGAGAGGGTAGTGAAGGAGGTGTGGGGGAAAGTAAAAAAAGGGAGGAGAGGAAGAAAAAAAGGGGGGGAGAGGTGAGAAAGAAATAAAGTGACAACGAGGTAAGAGGATCGCAACTTGACTTCCGGAGGTGAAGACAGGCCTGCTAGTCCACCTAGCTGGGCAGGATAAGGGTAAAGTTGGGATAAAGGGAGGGTTAGCCAGAAATTTTCAAAGGGGAGCCTGCCACTCTGAGTTGGGATAGGAGTCTAGCACTGGGCTATAAGTAATATCGACAAACTAGGGCTAACATATAATAAAATAATAACGTACAGAACAGCTGCAGCCAGTAAAAATAACAGTGAGGAGGGTCAGAGAGGTGGTCTCTCTAGTAAGTACAGGACTTGTTGCCAAGCTCCCAAGTTTAGGTTTAAGGGAAAGAGGAGCATTCTGTAAATAGAACAAACGAAAAGTTTGGACTGCGTTAGGGTCTGTGTCTCGCTGGGGTTCCTCAAATGAGAGGTGTGTGTTAAAGAACAATTACCTCTATGCCCTTAGGCCAGGGTCTAAGCGGATGATCCTCTGGCTGTCCGAAGTTTCGCTTCCTTTCACCTATAACTTGCATGGATTACATTTTACATAGTATAGTGTGTCATTGGGCTGGAAGAGACCAGAAGCTGAGCCTACCCATCCGAGTATCGTTATGAGGACACTGCAGTTAGAGATGTCAGGGCCCATAGGGGCATGGGGGGGTCAGTTGTCCCTCCTGTAATCCAGCGCCTTGTGATCAGGGGTGGGTAGCTTAGGGCCATAAATGGTCCTTAAAAGGAACAAAAAGGGCTGTGAGATCTCCCTCTACAAAGTCCCGACAAGCTGCCATTTCACAAGGAAGACCTTTACATCCATAGATTGATTCCCGTGGCCTGTGATTTGTCAGCTAGAGTTAGAAACCTGAGTAAGACCCATAAGCCATAATTCTACCCTTTAGGCCGAGGGGGTTCCTTATGTGGTTCTTCAGATTGCAGTCCGGGCCTAAGAAAGAGCAAAAAAAAAAAGAGAGAAAAAAACAAAACAAAGAGCTGCGTAGCGTCAATGGCAGAAGGGCCTCTTGGGGATAGAAGCGTTTTAGAGGCCAATGAGATTAAAGCATTCTTCAGGAGGAAGCCGTATGCAATCTAGGGGCAGTGAGAGGTATTTCAACAGGTAGCACCATGTGCATAACTTCAGTACCCGGCTCGAGAGCCATCAGCAAGACATCATAAACACTTGATCATCCGCGGGAGTCTCAGTAAAAGGAAACATAAGAGTTCCGCTGAGTACACAAAAACTGTACGTAACAGGGGGTGCAGGAGGGTTCAGAGTGCAGAACTACTCACAGAGTAGGCTGGCATGGGCTCAAATTGCTGTCTTCCGACGAGCTGATGAGGGTGAGGATCTCAGATCATGGTCCCTGATGTCATCTGTGTTTCTCCTCGGTGAGTTGGAGGAAGATCTGCGGTGCCTCTGGCGATTGCGTTGCGAGCAAGGGGTCGCTCCTTGTTGTGTGGAGATCCAGGGTTCAGGTTGCATGAACGAGCTGTACCATTCAGGTACAGCAACCACCGGCATACCCAGGGTGTCACAGAATGCGTGCAGATCCATTGGCATATGCAGGAGAGCTGTACGGTTTCCCACTGTCGCTGCCAGACAGAATGGGTATTTTCAGCAATACATAATGTGTCTGGCTCGCAAAACGTTGAGAAGGGGGCGGACCTCTCTTTTGTGCTGTAGTGTAATGGCTGATAGATCCTGGAAGATTTGTATGGTTGAGCCTTCATGTTGCAGCTGCCTGTGGTTACGGGCTAGGTGTAATATGTCTTCCTTCTGGGTGTAGTTGACTAAGCTGCATACTGTGTCCCTGGGAGGGTCCCCGTCTCGACCCCTGGGCCTAAGGGCCTTGTGGCATCTCTCTATTTGTATGGGGGCATCTGGGGGTCTGCCAAGGAGTGTATTGCAGATTGCCCACACCGCTGGTTGCAGTTGAGGGGTATCTATAGTTTCTGGGATTCCCCTTGATGCGTACATTATGTCTGCGCTCCCTATTGTCAAGGTCTTCAATATGGCGGTGCATCTCAATGAGATGCTGTGCGTGTGTGTCAGTGACCTGCTGTACTTGTCTTATAGCTGTTCCATACGTCATGGCCACCGATTCCACAGTCTCTAGGCAGGAAGCAACAGCTTTAAGGTCAGTTTTGAGGTCTGATATTGCGGCGGTCAGTGTATTTTTTATATCCATTGCCACTAACTGCAGGTCTGCCATAAGGAGTGGGGATGGCTGTGGAGAATACCTGGCAACGGTCGGATGTTCCCCCCCGGGATCAAGGATTCTGGGCTGGGTGGGCTGACTCACAGCATTGTGGCTTGTAAGCTGAGTCGAGGCCTGTGTGGAGGCCTGTGTAAAAGCCTGTGCGGCCGCATGCGGCGACCAAAATATGTCCGGAATGGTCCAGCTCAGCTGCGTGGCTTGTTCCGCCTGGAAGCGGGCAGCAGAGCTGCTTCTATCGGCCATCTCCTCGCCAATGGATTAATGCTGTTCTGCTAATGGAAGGTTTATTGTTACACCTAGATATCAGAGCGCGCTGATGAGGCAGCCATCTTGGTTCGGTGCTAGGCCACGCCCCTGCAGGAACTTTTTTTAATCCTGATGACGATAGAAGTAATCCATCTCTCTCATTGTCAGCATTGTTTGTCATATTGATTGAACTGTCATTAACAGTCAGTGTACTAATCTGTTTGACTTCTGAGGCATAAGGCAAATCCATCAACCTATTGTTTGGACAAGGATGAATAAATTGCTCAGAAATTTCCTAATTTTCTAATTCCAAAGTTTTTCTTTGTGAAAAGGGCCACATTTTCTTTCTGTAAAGGGCCACATTTCTTACAACGTAAGCAAATAACATTGCTGTCTGCTCTTAAACTTTGGTTCTGCCTGTGACGTGTATCTCACCATATCTGGGTGTTGCCATACATGTGACAACTCTCTGATCACTTGATGTGCTTTTGTTTGTCTAAACTTTGTGTGCATTCTGCATCTTTATTCATTAATTTTGTTTTAAGCAAAACTTCATGATCCTGGTCATCTATTTCTATAGACCGCATGAGACCGCAAAAGAATTCTGTTTAGATTCTGCACTATCATTAATCTCTAAACTCTTGCTTGACTGTGCTTTAGAATTTATACAAATCCGTTTTACATTATTCTGTAATTCAGACAACTGAATATCTTTTATTTGAATTGAACTTTGCAAATCATCTGTTTGCTCAGTCAGAATTGGACAATTAACACATACACTGTTATCCTGCTGAGTCTTTGTTTTCCCTTTTGTGCAAACAACATTCCTTTTAGGAACCCCTATTATCATTGTTTCAAAAACTTCAACTAACTTTATCACATTTCTAACCTGTTTGCTGAATCTCTTAAAAGTACATTTAGATTTTTGTATCTTAATATTAGCCTGTAAGCATTCATTGAACATGTAACACCATAATTCATCATCTTTAACACATTTTGACAGATTTTTGAATGCTAATTTACGCTCACTAGATAATTCATCAATAACATTAATTACTTACCAATTTAGGACAGACTTCCATCATGTAACACGCGTTCCCTCTCTTGGCGGGAAATTGCGTAATCAAGAAACAGAGTTTTCTTGCACGTGCGCAAACATCTCACCAATTCTGATGATTCTATGATTCCAGTTTCATTTGATGATGCTGAAAGTTCATTTGCTGTTTTTATTTCTTCTGGAAGCTTGACTGCATAATCAGTGCTTGTCTTGCTTATCTTCCCTCTCTTCAAGCGGAAGGAGAAATAATTTAAAAATGTTTGATATTCAGACAAAATGAAACTATGGCTAAGGCTCGCCTCTGTTAAAATACTGTTATTACTGTATTAATACAGATAGTCTGTAAATTATATTGATGAGGAAAGTTCCAAGAAAATCTGTTCAGTTCTCGTGTAAAAAACTAAAAAATGTATTTTTTAATAAAATAACAAAATATTACAAGAACAATATCAAAATGTAAAATGTAAAAATAACATCAATATTGTAATTACATTCTTAAAATGAAGATTGATTCAGATATGTGTCTTTTTGCGTGTGTGAAGTTTCCTTGTGGTGTGTCTGAAGGAAATCTGCTCAATTGCATTTCTGTTTTCTAGCTTTTACTCCTAAAATCTGACCCCAACTTTATCTTTAAAAGGGCTGGTTTAAGGTTCTCATATACCTTGCAGTTCTACAGAAAATTGCGGGCTTTAACCCCCTCAAATAATGGTGGGAGTTTCTCAGTCTCTATGTATTGGTATTCCTGAGGAGTGGGCAAGAACAATGTGTGAAACCATTTAACACATAGGATATAACTTCTTTAACCTCCCTGGCGGTATGATTATTTCTGATTTTAGGTGCTGAAAGCGGTACAATTATTTTGCACAGAAATTTGGCGTTTTATATTGTAGGCCTGTAATTCTTAGGAATAGTTCACTTAAATCTGTCCAAACAAGAGTCTAGTAGACATCCCGGGTATGATAAAGTTTGAAAAAGTAAATAAAAAATTATAATATAATAAATAACTATAAATAATTATAACAAATAATAATATAATAATAATAAAAATTATATAACAATGTAATCAAATCAAAAACACTGAAATTTGCTCAGTTGCAGAATTTTGGCTTTTATTACTTTTAGTGTTTGATGACGGATCTCCCCACAAATCACTATCGCTCAATTCTGCGAGTGATTCTAATTTATTATCGCTTTTTTCTAGCTGGTCTAAAACCACTTTTGATGTAAAGAGACAGTTTTGGTTGCTATGGGCAATCTCCAGTTTCCTGGCAGAAAGAACAGTTTTATATATATAAAACTGCATGCAGGACACTGGGCAAACCACTAGGGACAAAGGGGATGTGTAGTTATTTGATACAGTACTGTAATCTGTAAGATTACAGTATGCTGTATCTATACTGTTTGTTTCACTATTTGAATTTACCGCCGAACTCCGTCCCCGTGCGTCGCACCGCTCGCAGGGAACGGAGCTCGGCACTGTGAATCGAGCGAGACACAGCGGCTCGCCGATCACAGCGGGGAGACATCGCAGGATCCAGGGGACAAGGTAAGTATCCTCTACATGGATCCTGCGATGCAAGCCCGAGTCTGGCTCGGGGATACCGCTTTTGGTATAAAAAATCCAACCCGAGCCAGACTCGGGAATACCGCCAGGGGGGTTAACATCTAAAATTAAATACTACATAAATCAGTATGTATATTACAATAATTGAAAACCCAATGTTCTTAATAATATCCTTATCAAGAAATATTGTAGTATAAAGAACTTATAATCTTAACTAAAACATAAACTTTTACATCTTAAGAAATGTGAATTCTTCCTTCTCCATCTGTGATGGGGGGAGGTAAGAACTAATTATTACCATATGTGAGCTCTCCAAAATAAATGCTTATGAAGCTTATAACAACATGTATACATTCACAAGTATAAAAGTCTATATAATTTCACTTTTTCCATAACTAATATATATATATATATATATATATATACTGTATATATACACAACTCAATTATTCTATAAAGATCTAATCCATTCATTCATTTGTTAATATTTGTTAATTGATACATTTTAGATATTAGATTAAAGAAACTTTCTAACAACTGCTATATACTGCTGATGAGAAAAGGTATGTAGCAGTTTATATTTGCTGAAATAATTGCATTTCCATGTCCTGGGTACTATGACCAGATATAGTGAATGCAGGGTCCTGGGTTTAGTAACATTTTAACCCTAACTTAGTTCCCGAGAGACCATAACTCTAATCACTTTTTCTTGTTGTATGTACTGTCACCAAGATAACAATTCTATCTAACAAGAACATGTATGTGGAGACATGAGACTGCATCGTTCCTTTTGTATTTTGTAAGAATTGCTTACGTTATTGTAATTGTATTATATTACAAGTTTAAAACACTAAACAGCATCTTTAAAAAAAATGGTTAGTTGTATTGATTAATTGTGTTTATTTGTGTATATCCAGCTTTATGGCATGTTGTTCTTTAGGAGGCAAAATCTGATTTCAGATTTAATCAGCCAAGCATTACCAAATATTTCATGGTAAACAAGCATATATCATGGGAGATACAAGTTTGATGTTTGGCAGCTGTGAAGTTGAATAAATTCCCGTAGAGACACCAATATCGCTAATGATGCAGTCTAAATTGCAGAGGCAGGAGACTATAAATATAGAACTAGCGTGTGAGACAATTTACAAAGATTACTACTAAATTATAACCTTTAACCTCTGCTCACCTACAATCTACTTCATCTACACAGTAAGTATGGGATGAATAGGGCTCCACCAGAATAAAATGTAACTTCTCATTTAAACCATATTTAGCACTAAATTAACATCATATCATGTGTAGAAATATTGTGCCTTTTTTTGCAGCTCTTACAGAATTTCTACTTTGCCCCTTCTATCTAAACATGCTCATTGCTAGTTGGGATTGTCTTTTTGTTATGTTAAGCTTTGTTAACAAAGTTGATAAAATACTGCTTTTGTTGATTCAGAAAAAGAAAATATTTTGGTATGGTTGATGAGGAAGACAAACCAAAATCCCTTCCTTGCTGTTATTGTTGATTCAGAAAAAGGCAAAACTAAATCTAACCAATGCATCTGTTCATTTATTTACTGTCTCTAATAGGATTCAGACTGACACCTTTTTTTTTAGCCATGTGTTTCACAGATTTTCTGTATAAATTAAAGTTATTTTGGGGAGCACATTCACAATACATATATATTACCAAAAGTATTGGGACTTGTACATTTTGGGGCCAACATGTGCCCAATCTAGGTCCTCTATATAGTGTGTGTTTGTGTGTGTGTGTATGTGTGTATATATATATATATATATATATATATATATATATATATATATATATATATATATATATATATATATATATATATATATATATATATATATATATACACACAGTATCTCACAAAAGTGAGTACAACTCTCACTTTTTTGTAAATATTTTAGTCTATCTTTTCATGTAACAACACTGAAGAAATGACACTTTGCTACAATGTAAAGTAGTGAGTGTACAGCTTGTATAACATTAATGTCTAAACTGCTGGCAACAAAAGTGAGTACACCCCTAAGTGAACATGTCCAAATTTGGTGTCAATATTTTGTGTAGCCACCATTATTTTCCAGCACTGCCTTAACCCTCTTGAGCATGGAGTTTACCAGAGCATCACAGGTTGTCACTGGAGTCCTCTTCCACTCCTCCATGACGACATCACGGCGCTGGTGGATGTTAGAGACCTTGCACTCCTCCACCTTCTGTTTGAGGATGCCCCACAGATGCTTAATAGGGTTTAGGTCTGGAGACATGCTTGGTCAGTCCATCACCTTTATCCTCAGCTTCTTTAGCAAGGCAGTGGTCATCTTGGAGGTGTGTTTGGGGTCGTTATCATGTTGGGATACTGCCCTGCAGCCCAGTCTCCCAAGGGAGGGGATTATTATTATTATTATTATACAAGATTTATATAGTGCCAACAGTTTATGCAGCGCTTTACAATGTATAAGGGGGACAACACAATTACAGTACAATACAAAAGGTACAGGAGGGCCCTGCTCATAGAGCTTACATTCTAAAGAGAAGGGGTGGTGGTACAAAAGGTAATAGCTGCAAAGAATGATTTGATGGGGGTGGCTCGGGGACAGTTGTTAGGTGGGTGTGGGATAGGCTTCCCTGAATAAATGAGTTTTCAGGGATCTCCTAAAGGTGGACAGGGTAGGGGCTGATCGGACATACTGGGGCAACAAATTCCAGAGGATGGGAGAGGCTCTGGAGAAGTCCTGAAGGCAAGCATGGGAGGGGGTAATAAGGGAGCTAGAGAGCAGGAGGTCCTGGGAGGAGCAGAGGGGGCGATTTGGGCGATATCTGCAGACGAGGTTGGAGATGTAGATGGGGGCGATGTTGTGAATGGCCTTGTATGTTATGGTTAGCATTTTCAATTTTACACGGTTGGGTAGGGGAAGCCAGTGAAGGCATTGGCAAAGAGGATCATGCTCTGCTTCAGTATGTCACAGTACATGTTGGCATTCATGGTTCCCTCAATGAACTGTAGCTCCCCAGTGCCGGCAGCACTCATGCAGCCCCAGACTATGACACTCCCACCATCATGCATGACTGTAGGCAAGACACACTTGTCTTTGTACTCCTCACCTGGTTGCCGCCACACACGCTTGACTCCATCTGAACCAAATAAGTTTATCTTGGTCTCATCAGACCACAGGACATGGTTCCAGTAATCCATGTCCTTAGTCTTCTTGTCTTCAGCAAACTGTTTGCAGGCTTTCTTGTGCATCATTTTTAGAAGAGGCTTCATTCTGGGATGACAACCATGCAGACCAATTGGATGCAGTGTGTGGCATATGGTCTGAGCACTGACAGGCTGACCCCCCACCCCTTCAGCAATGCTGGCAGCACTCATACGTCTATTTCTCAAAGACAACCTCTGGATATGACGCTGAGCATGTGCACTCAACTTCTTTGGTCAGCCATGGTGAGGCCTGCTCTAAGTTGGAAACTGTCCTGTTATGCTATATGGTCTTGGCCACCGCGCTGCAGCTCAGTTTCAGGCTCTTGGCAATCTTCTTATAGCCTAGGCCATCTTTTTGTAGAGCAACAATTTTTTTTTTTTAACCCTCAGAAGATTCTTTGCCATGAGGTGCCATGTTGAACTTACAGTGACAAGTATGAGAGAGATAACACCAAATTTAACATACCTGCACTCGATTCACACTTGAAACCTTGCAACACTAATGAGTCACATGACACCGGGAAGCGAAAATGGCTAATTGGACCCAATTTGGACATTTTCACTTAGGGGTGTACTCACTTTTGTTGCCAGTGGTTTAGACATTAATGGCTGTGTGTTGAGTTATTTTGAGGGGACAGCAAATTTAAACTGCTATACATGCTGTACACTTACTACTTTACATTGTAGCAAAGTGTCATTTCTTCAGTGTTGTCACAGGAAAAGGTAGAATAAAATATTTACAAAAATGTGAGGGTTGTACTCACTTTTTGTGAGATACTGTATATATATATATATATATATATATATATATATATATATATATATATATACACACACTCTATTACCAAAAGTATTGGGACGCCTGCCTTTACACACACATGAACTTTAATGGCATCCCAGTCTTAGTCCGTAGGGTTCAATATTGAGTTGGTCCACCCTTTGCAGCTATAACAGCTTCAACTCTTCTGGGAAGGCTGTCCACAAGGTTTAGGAGATGTGTCTATGGGTATGTTTCACCATTCTTCCAGAAGCTCATTTGTGAGTTCAGACACTGATGTTGGACGAGAAGGCCTGGCTCGCATGCTCTCCACTCTAATTCATCCCAAAGGTGTTCGGGTTGAGGTTAGGACTCTGTGCAGGTCAGTCAAGTTCCTACACCTCAAACTCGCTCATCCATGTCTTTATGGACCTTGCTTTGTGCACTGGTCCAAATCATTTGGGATGGAGGGGCTGATTATGGTGTGGTGTAGTTTTTCAGGGATTGAGCTTGGTCCCTTAGTTCCAGTGAAGGGAGCTCTTAAGGCGTCAGCATACTAAGGCATTTTGGACAGTTCCATGCTGCCAACTTTGTGAGAACAGTTTGGGGGTGCCCCCTTCCTGTTCCAACAAGTTCCATAAAGACATTGATGTGCAAGTTTGGGGTGGAGGAACTTGACTGGCCTGCACAGAATCCTGACCTCAACCCAATAGAACACCTTTGGGATGAATTAGAGCAGAGACTGCGAGCCAGGCCTTCTCATCCAACATCAGTGCCTGACCTCACAAATGCGCTTAAAGAAGAATGGTGAAACGTTACTATGGATACACTACTAAACCTTGTGGACAACCTTCCCAGTAGAGTTGAAGCTGTTATAGCTGCAAAGGGTGGGCCAAATCAATATTGAACCCTACAGACTAAGACTGGGATGCCATTAAAGTTCATGTGCGTGTAAAGGCAGGCGTCCCAATACTTTTTGGTAATATAATGTATATTATCCATTTGTTGGTAAAATATAAAGGATGAGGTTGCACTGAGCATATCTGGAAAATGACTTCACTCAGGATCCTTTGCCTCTTTAGTTACAAACAGAAGTTGACAGGGATCTGTCATTTGGTGGGGATATTGATAATGCCGCTAATTACAGATCTCCTGGTTTGTTAACTAACAGAGACAAAAAAATGGGTAGTGGCACTGCTAAACAGTATGAAATTTAATACATTAGTCCATCAATAATGAAATATAAATAAAAGGGGAAGAGGAACACTCACATTGCCATAAATTTGCGAGGAAACAAAAAGGGGTACTCAGAGAGTAACCATGGATGGGACTTTAAAGGCATGGAAACAATGGAGAAGTAGAAAAAATATAATACTATTTATTGAAGAAAAATGACATAATATATACACAGTATTCACAAGCGTTAAAAATGATCTAAAATTATACAATTTGTACAGTGAGCCCTTGTGCGTCTACGCGTTTCACCGTTAGGCATCTTCAGGACACGATCAAGGTTCAAAGAGATGACAAAAGGAGATAACAACTCTCACTGTCTTGCTAATGGATTAAGCCTCATGTACAAATGTCCGTTAAGTTCACACCAATAATATCGAGTATATGGACTATTTTCAAAAAATTGCGAAAAAGCACCCGTAATGCCGCTAATTCTATTAGCAGCAGAAATAGAATGCTGCTCAAACAGGGGCAAACACGTCATGTAAGGGTGTGGACCACACTCAGAGATCCAGAATCCATTAAAGGAAAAACACGGACAGGACTCATAAATGCTCATGAGGTATCATATGTCTCATCTACAAGTCATGCCTGCAAAGGAATAATCTAGTAGCAGCAAAAGTAGAATGCTACCCAAACAGGGGCACAAACGTCATGCAAAGATACAGAGCATGTTCAGAGATCCGGAATCCAATAGAGGAAAAAACATAGATGGAACTCATAAATGCTCGTGAGGTATTTTATATCCCATCTGCATATCCTGCCCGTAAAGAGATAGTATAGGCACTCAAACGGCAGGAGATTGCCCCTGGGAGACAGTCCGTCACTGTACACTGTAAAGCCATTGTTTTCATGGCTTTAAAGTCCGATCCATGGTTACTCTCTGAGTACCCCTTTTTGTTTCCTAGTCCATCAATAAGTCCTTGAAGTGGATACTCAGTATATGTGGAGTAGGAGAGATGAAGAGGGGAGACCTGTATAGATTACTTTAGCAGTCCAAAACAACCTTGGCAGCCTTTGAGGGGGGAGCTGAAAGCAGACTCCAGATATGCAAATGAGAAGAGAAACACAGGCGCCTCTAGGTTAGAACTGTAAACATTTTAATGAGATACAGGGGCATTATCCACTTACATGGAGGTTAAGGAAGTAAGGCACGAGTCCATCCACAGTGGCGTGGCGTTCACTGCAGAGCGGCGTTCTGAAGAGCTGGTTTTTCTGCCTGTGGGGGAGAAATCCTAGCCAGCAGGATCTCCGATACCACGGCGATGAAACCGAGGCTTGGATCCGGCCGATGGTGGGAGCTGGAACACTGCCCCGGGCGTGATGACGTCATTGGTGGGTCGCAACGGCGTTCCTGAGCATGCGCACTGGCAGAGGGGACTCAGGGCGCACTCCTTTGTCAAGCTTGACAAAGAGCCAAAATAATCCTATAAAAACTTCTTCTTGCCTGTATTACTATACCATTTAGTTATTCTGCTTTTTTACATCTTTACTAGACCTATTTAGCTCCAGAAAAAGCGCTATTCCAGCGCATAACTAGTTAGGCATATCTCTTTGAACCCTTATGCCGCGTACACATGATCGGAAATGCCGCCAGCAAAACTCCGATGAGAGCTTTTTGTCGGAAAATGCGACCGTGTGTATGCTCCTTCTGTCTTTTGCTGGCGGAATTCCAGCCAGCAAAAGATTAAGCCCGGGTTCACACCATAACGGGCTGTGGATCGCACAGGAGCGCTGTGCGTCCCTGTTCCCCGTTCCAGGGACGAATCAGGGCCGATTCTATGCCTGAATTCGGCCCTGAAACGGAGCCAAAGACGCACAGCGTTTTTGTGCAGTGCGCTCTGCAGCCGCCCCGGAGATATGTGAACCGACTTCATAGGGAGCCAGTCACATTCTCCTGCTAGGCGAATTAGATGTGCGGAAACGCACATCTAGTTCGCATAGGTGTGAACACGGGCTGAGAGCATGTTCTCTATTTTTCGGTCGGGAAAAGTTCCTATCCGAAAATGCATTAGTCTGTATGCAATTCGGAAGCGCAAAAAATCACGCATGCTCGGAAAGAATTTGACACATGCTCGGAAGCATTGAACTTCATTTTCTGGGCTCGTAGTGTTGTACTTCACCGCGTTCTTGACATTCGAAAGTTCAGAGAACTTTTGTGTGACCGTGCTTGAGCGGAATTCCGTTGGAAAAACCATCCAAGTTTTTTCTGACGGAAGTTCCGATCGTGTGTACGCGGTATTAAAAAGCAGAATCAACATTTCCTGAAATTACTTTGCCTACCCCTGACTCATTGTTATAGGACAGCACCCTTCCAGGTTATTGTATATGTTTCTTTACTGAGGCAATTGTCATATTTAGGTCCCTTTTTGGTTTACCAGCATAATGCTTTGGGTCCAGTTGGATTTTGGGGCCCTTGTCTGGTTACTGAAACATGTTTTAATCACTTTCACACAACTTATATGTTTTTTTCTTATTTGTCCATGTCTTTAATATTTTTCATAAATAAAAATTGTTAACCTTTTTAAGTATGTCTATAAAGTCCATTCTTTTCAACTCTCTAGTGGTTACAACCATGGAGATTTTTCATTTTGGCACCATTCCAGGAGTGTGCGCAGTTTTAGGTATCTATTTACATCATCTTTCACATTATACCAAAAATTGCGGTAAATATTGTGTTTTGTTATTTTTTAATTCGTCAATGTGTTTTTTCTTTAACCACTTGCCGACCAGCCGCCGCAGTTTTACTGCGGCAGAATGGCACGGCTGGACGAAACAACGTTATGTTACGTCGCTTCGCCCAGTGGCCACTAGGGGCGCGCGAGCCCGGAGCCGATGCGAGTGTCCAGCGGGCTCGATGACCACCGGGCTCCCGCGATTGCTCGTGACACACCGAGAACCGGGATCTGTGTGTGTAAACACACAGACCCCGGTTCTCTGAGGAGAGAAGAGACTGATCGTGTGTTCATACAAAGTATGAACAGCGATCTGTCATCTCCCCTAGACAGTCCCATCCCCCTTCAGTTAGAACACATGGAGGGAACACAGTAATCAAGCCTTTTTATAGCACTGATCGCTGTATAAATGACAATGGTCCCAAAAATGTGTCAAAAGTGTCCGTTGTGTCCACCATAATGTCGCAGTCCTGATAAAAATCGCCGATCGCTGCCATTACTAGTAAAAAATAAATAAATAATAATAAAAATGCCATAAATCTATCCCCTATATTGTAGACGCTATAACTTTTGCGCAAACCAATCAATATACGCTTTTTGCGATTTTTATTACCAAAAATATGTAGAAGAATACATATCGGCCTAAACTGAGAAAAAATTAGCTTTTTTTACAAAAAAAAAACGGGGATATTTATTATAGCAAAAAGTACAAAATATTGTGTTTTTTTCAAAATTGTCGCTCTCTTTTTTGTTTATAGCCCAAAAAATAAAATACGCAGAGATGATCAAATACCACCAAAAGGAAGCTCTATTTGTGGGAAAAAAAGCACGTCAATTTTGTTTGGGTGCAACGCACTTGTAAGTTAAAGTGACGCAGTGCAGAATCGTAAAAAATGCTCCAGTCATTTAGCAGCCAAATCTTCCAGGGCTGAAGCGGTTAAATTCCATTTGAAAAAGTGCTGCGCAAATAGCGTGTGACCTAAAAAATTGCAATGACTGGAATTTAATTCCCTAGGGTCTCTGCTTAAAAATATATATACTGTAATGTTTTGGGGTTCTGAGTAATTTTCTAGCAAAAAAAACTTATGATTTTTACATGTAGGAGAGAAGTGTCGGAATTGGCTTGGGCTTGAGTACATCGCACTGCAGCCATAACTCCATGTGCAGCTTTAAGGCATCCTCCAATCGTGTTATTTAAAGGATTTGTGTATTTCAATGTTGCCTTTCAAGCCATATTAAAAGACCTCTCCCCCCATGATATAGTATTTAAAAAGCTTTGGTACATGGTCTCCCATGGTAGTGCCCAGCTACATGCACCTATTCTCTGACAAAGAAAGCCCTGGATGGACCACAAGGTTCAGTGTTGGACATGCTGTTTTTAAACTTGTTTACGAACAATGAAGCGTTAAGCTGCCCATAGATGGATCAAAACTTGGCCAGTTCAGCAGGGACCAGCCGAAGTTTAATCTATCTTTGAGCAGGCTGGTTGTACAGAAGTAAATTTTTTGATTGACCTTTGTGCAACCTGCCTGTTGGTTATTTTTTGCTTGATCAGTCCAGCTGGCTATAGCTGGCAACACTAATCATTGTATTCTGACAGCCGGGAAAAAGATGTATACGCCATGTAGCATAAACAGTATCTCACAAAAGTGAGTACACCCCTCACATTTTTGTAAATATTTTATTATATCTTTTCATGTGACAGTACTGAAGAAATGACACTTTGCTACAATGTAAAGTAGTGAGTGTACAGCTTGTATAACAGTGTAAAGTTGATGTCCCCTCAAAATAACTCAACATATAGCCATTAATGTCTAAACTGCTGGCAACAAAAGTGAGTACATCCCTGAGTGAAAATTTCCAAAGTGTCAATATTTTGTGTGGCCACCATTATTTTCCAGCACTGCCTTAACCCTCTTGGGCATGGAGTTCACCAGAGCTTCACAGGTTGCCACTGGAGTCCTCTTCCACTCCTCCATGACGACATCACGCAGTTGGTGGATGTTAGAGACCTTGCGCTCCTCCACCTTCTGTTTAGGTCTGGAGACATGCTTGGTCAGTCCATCACCTTTATCCTCAGCTTCTTTAGCAAGGCAGTGGTCGTCTTGGAGGTGTGTTTGGGGTCGTTTACATGTTGGAATACTGCCCTGCGGCCCAGTCTCTGAAGGGAGGGGGTCATGCTCTGCTTCAGTATATCACAGTACATGTTGGCATTCATGGTTCCCTCAATGATCTGTAGCTCCCCAGTGCCGGCAGCACTCATGCAGCCCCAGACCATGACACTACCACCACCATGCTTGACTGTAGGCAAGACACACTTGTCTTTGTACTCCTCACCTGGTTGTCGCCACACACGCTTGGCACCATCTAAACCAAATAAATTTATCTTGGTCTTATCAGACCACAAGACATGGTTCCAGTAATCCATGTCCTTAGTCTGCTTGTCTTCAGCGCACTGTTTGCGGGCTTTCTTGTGCATCATCTTTAGAAAAGGCTTCCATCTGTGACAACAGTCATGCAGACCAATTTGATGCAGTGTGCGGCATATGGTCTGAGCACTGACAGGCTGACCCCCAACCCCTTCAACCTCTGCAGCAATGCTGGCGGCATATGTCTATTTCCCAAAGACAACCTCTGGACCTGACGCTGAGCATGTGCACTCAACTTCTTTGGTCGACCATGGCAAGGCCTGTTCTGAGTCAAACCAGTCCTGGTAAATGGCTGTATGGTCTTGGCCACTGTGCTGCAGCTCAGTTTTAGGGTCTTGGCAATCTTCTTATAGCCTAGGCCATCTTTACGTAGAGCAACAATTATTTTTTTTAGATCCTCAGAGAGTTCTTTGCCATGAGGTGCCATGTTGAACTTCCAGTGACCAGTATGGGAGAGCGAGAGTGATAACACCAAATTTAACACACCTGCTCCCCATTCACAACTGAGACCTTGTAACACTAATGAGTCACATGACACCGGGGAAGGAAAATGGATAATTGGGCCCAATTTGGACATTTTCACTTAGGGGTGTACTCACTTTTGTTGCCAGCGGTTTAGACATTAATGAATGTGTGTTGAGTTATTTTGAGGGGACAGCAAATTTACACTGTTATACAAGCTGTACACTCACTTTACATTGTAGCAAAGTGTAATTTCTTCAGTGCTGTCACATGAAAAGATAGAATAAAATATTTACAAAATTTTGAGGGGTGTACTCACTTCTGTGAAATACTGTAGATACAGGTACAAGTTTGTTTTAGGCTGGTAAGAATTTACCATACTGGTAATGATAATGGACCATTGCCCATTGTGGGAACATATTCCTTATTTTATTATGCCTTTCTGACCACCGTTGGATATTTGTGACTTAATTCAGTAAGGGATATCTAGGGGGGGAAGCAGGAAACGTTAAGAGGATTAAGAAGGCTATCAACTGATTTAATGTTCACTGCCCCCACTCAAATAATGCTACCCTTCCCTCCCTTTTTTTTATAATAATCAAACCTCACACTCTAGTTAGTACAAGAGTGCACCTGTACATTAATGGCCATTGGACAAATGGCCATGTACATTATTGGCTGTGGAGAAATGAACATTTACGTTAGTAGAGAAGTGACCCTTACATTGGCAGTCAGTGAAGTTGTGATCCCCTACATTAGTGGTCAGTAAAAAAGCGACCCCCTACATTGGTGGTCAATGGAGAAGTGAATGCTTACATCGGTGGTTAGAGGAGATGGGCTCCCTTCATGGGAAGTCATTGAGACATAGACCACTAAAATTTGTGGTTAGTGGGAACAGGATCCCTTTACATTGATAGTTAGTGGAAAAGCAACCCCTTATTTTGATGATCAATTTGAGTAGGACCCCTTACTTTAGTGATCAGGGTTGAGTTCAGGACTTACTGTGCAGGCCAGTCAAGTTCCTCCACCTCATTGAGACATAGACCACCAAAATTTGTGGTCAGTGGGAACAAGATCCCTTTACATTGGTGTTCAGTTTAAGTAGGGCCCCTACTTTGGTGATCAGTGGAAAGTATGGCTCTTATGTTGGTGAGCACTGGGAAGAATGCCTCTTACACTAGTCAATTTAATGCCCTTACATAACTGTTCAGGATGGTGCCCACTTACATTGGGAGTCATTAAGAAGAACAGACAGCTAAAAAATCATTTTTAGCAAAGGTTCCACGGGTTTCATTTTGTTGACTCTGCTGAGTGATGTCAGTGCTAGTAGGAACTAAGCAGGAACTAAGTGGGAAATCTATCCAATGCTGCTCAAGAAACATCTAGCTACCTCTGAAGGAGCACAAGGGTTCTACAGAAACCTGATTGAGAAAAGATGACACAGGGTGATGATTGGGTGATAGAAGTATGATTTTTTAATATGATTTTTATTACTAAAACATGTATTAATCTTTTGGCAGTTTCACCCTCCTTTGGTCATGACAAACATCTCAGATCTCCAGAGAAATACAACCCAGGTAGATGGTCTAAGCAATCATGAGATAATGAGGTTGATCTTACTTGGCATAACACTTACAAGTTTCATTGTCTTCTCCTATTTCCTGGCAGTTATGCTAAGTGTCTGCTTCACCAACACTGTTGCCCGCCAAGAAGTCCGCTACATCTTGTTTACGCACATGCTTGTTAATGACTCAGTCTATCTCCTCTTTAGCCTGTTCTTGTTCTTAGCTTCCTATTATCCCACCAAGTACCCTGCACCTTTCTGCTATATATTTGTCGTTGTGAGCTCCACTTCTCTGAAGATCACTCCCTACAACCTGGCAATCATGTCTTTGGAGCGCTATATCACCATATGTTTTCCGTTAAGACACAGGGAGATCTGCACTTTACAAAGAATGGGTATCGCTATTGCAATTATTTGGACCCTTGGACTGTTACCTAATGTTGCAGATTTTTTTGTTTTGACTTTGACAGCCGAGAAAACATTTTTTGCTAGGATTGTAATTTGCAGTCGCTCTTCATTCATTGTCGCATCGGTCCAAGATACCATAAGACTTGCCAGCCACGCCTCAACGTTTTCTTTGGTGGGGCTCATAATCATCCTCACATACATCAAGATCATGTTGGTGGCTTTCAGGGTTGACTCAAGAAAGTCGTCTGCCTCTAAAGCTGGAAGAACGATTGTGCTCCACGCGATTCAGCTCCTGCTGTGTATGATGGCTTACAGCTACAGCATCGTTGAAATCATTTTTAAAAACTATATTAATTTACTCCCCGTCATCAACTTTTGTTTTTTCATGTGCTTGCCGAGGTTCCTTAGCCCTTTCATTTATGGGATTAGGGATGAGCTCTTTCGCAAGCAGATTAAAAAATTTACTGTGTGCGATTTTAAAAAACATAGTCTAAAATAAAATGTAAAGACATGGAATGTGGAATTATAATGTTTGAAATATAATGTTTTAGCACAAAAGAAAAGGTATTTATTCTATTAAATGTAAAACCAAAACAGCCAATCACAGTAGTCCCATGATTGGAAAGTCCGTTTAGCCCCTAAAGACCCACTAAAAGGGGCATAGCAGGTGGAAAGGAAGAGGTTAAGGTATGGAAATAAATGTTGGAGTAACTATGTGACACTCAAATGAACTGAAGAATTGATGAATCATTATAGAACAAGTCTAGTTGAATGTGACTACATCTAGCTATACCAAAACCTGAATAAATGAGTACCTTCACAGACATACACAGGGCCGGTGCTACCACTAGGCAAAGTAGCTGCCTAGGTCGCCCGGCCACTGGTGTTCCTACTCTCTTCTCTCTGCAGCAAGCAACTAAAGCCTTGTACACATGGTACGATTGTTGGCCAACTGAGCATCTGATTTTTGTCAAAAGGGCATGTGCCAGGATCTTGTCTTGCATACTAACGTTACACAAATTGTCATGCCACAAAAAAGGAAAGTAGTGACATACTACGAGGAATTTCAGCTCTTGAGCGCCACCCTTTGGGCCCCTTCTTCTAATTTCGTGTTTGGTGAGCATTGATTCCAAGCATGCGTGTTTGTACTTTTGACTTTTGTGTGATGGATTTGTATACTGATCATACAAAAAAGCCGTTGTCCACTGAAAATTTACTATCCTGTCATCCAACATTTGTTGGTTGAAAATTGGACAACAATTGTCAAAAGGAGCGTACTAACGGTAAGATTTTAGGACAACGGTCTGTCAACAAACAATCCCCTGCCAACAATCGAACTGTGTGTACGAGGTTTTAGTCTCAGCATCAGCAGGCAGCCGCCGCTCTGATCGCACATAGTGTCAGAGGCACAGTGGTGGTGGAGGACTGTATCTGTGTCCCGACTCCCTAATGAATGAAAGCAAGCAAACATTCATTGATGGGCGCTGGCAGGGTGCATTAATGGGCACTGGTAGGCTCCATTTGATGGGCACTGATCAGGCTGCATTTGATGGGCACTGGTGAGGCTGCATTTGATGGGCACTGGTGAGGGTGCATTTGATGGGCGCTGGTGAGGCTGCATTGATGGGTGCTGGTAAGGCTGCATTTGATGGGCTCTGGCAAGGCTGCATTTGATGGGAGCTGGCAAGGCTGCATTTGATGGGCGCTGGCGTGGCTTCATTTGATGGGCGCTGGTGGGATGCATTTGAGGGGCGCTTCTTTAAAAAGGTGGGGTATACATGATCAGGGCAAAGGGGGTGGGGTCAGAGGTGGAGCCAGGGGGCGCGGGAAAATGAGGTTTTCGCCCAGGGTGTCAAAAATCCTTGCACCAGCCCTGGACATACAGTATAGCATTGCTAGCGGTTAGATGTTTTTGGTGGAAGAGGCTTTGTATTTAAAGAGGAAGTAAACTTCCTCTGAAGACATTTACCTAAAGGTAAGCCTATAGGCTTACCTGTAGGTAGTGTAAATATCTATTAAACCAATGAAGTTTAGGGTATATTTACATTGCATGTAGCCAGTGACATCACTGGCGCATGCACTCTGAAGGAACGGCCATGGGTGCTGTGAACGCCGGCAAGCGCGGGAGTGACATCATCGCGGCTCTGGCCAATCTCAACGCCGAAGCCCACGAACCTGGAAGAAACTCCGGGAAAGATGTCGGCCGTGTCAGTGGTGTGTGGGCGTTGCTGCAACAGCTTCGTTCCAAGGATAGTATTTCATAATGAGCTAGTATGTGATGCATACTAGCTCATTATGCCTTTGTCTTGCAGGGTTTTTTTTCTGAGATTTACAACCTCTTTAAGATGCCAAGAATAGAGTCAGGATGTGCAAGAGTTACCATCGGTGGCCACCAACTGGCTGAAAGAGACCAGGTAAGGAGGGTAGCAGTGGGGTAAGGAAAGTAGAGCTTGCTGGAGGAAGAGGAGCTAAACTAGGAGGTAGGTCTGAAATATTATGCAGATATTTTGTGTGTGCACACTACAGCAAATGATCTAGGGCTCCATTGCAGCTTAAATGTAGCTTTGGGGTACTTGCTTCTACCACCACAACACCTCTGCCTCTCTGAAATGCCATTGATGTCCTTTGAAGACCCATATCCCACCCCAATCACACCTTCTACATTGCACTGCTTGGACTCCCTGTGCCAGGTCCAATCCCTATGCGTTTGTAGGAGGAGGCCTCCACTGCACAGCCGCCCCAGTGACAAAAGGGGAACCAAGACATATGTGCTGCCTGCCACTCTAGAGTAAAAATAATAAAAGATTTAGTTGACACCCACAGGTGACCAGTTGTCAAACCACCCATCCAGGCCTCACACCAGAAGATTACGTCTCCTCTTCAACCAGTGACATGGGTCTGTTCCTACCCATCCCGGCACCACACCACAGAGTCATTTTGAGGCTAACAATAAAGAACACTAGATGCATTCCACCAGTTGTTTTAGCAAAGCAAATTTGTTTTGCTTCAAACCATAGGTATGAAGGGAGACACCACTCACATTTGAGGCCTTGCTACTTACCTGGTCCAGGCCCTGTCCCTAAGAAAGCTCTGTACTGCAATGGTCCTAGAATAGGGACCCCCACTGAGAAGGGCATATTTAGAGAGACACCAAACAACCCTTCCGACTGCAACTCTCCGTCACTGGCCACCACTTTCCCAATCCTGAACGGCTTTGTGTATACTGATGTTACACAAGCACTTGAAACACTTTTATACATATACACTTTGTTCCCCTCATTGCACACACTGTGATGGCACGCATGGGCCTATTTTCATTAACTGACCAGACCAGACTTTGCAAAATAAACAGACTTATTTGCTGAGTGCTGTTCACCATATTGGAACAAGTATGTTACATTGGTCTGCATTAGAGGTTATCATTTACACAGTCATGTCCATTGCAATGGAAGATTCAGGAAAGGACCCACTAGTTGAGCACAAGTCACTAAACTTCATAGTATAACAATGACAACTGACTGGGGTAGCTTGAGCTGAGGCAACAGTTTAGGCTATTCAATGGTGAGGCCGCACAATGATATTGGCTGCACAATGCCATTGGCTGTGACAATGGTATTGGCTATGAAAATGGTGCACATACCTACGGTTTAAACACTTCCCGTACACATGGGTAACAGTCCTGAACGTTCCCAACTCCAGGTCCCATCACAGGTAAAACTCCTTCCTCTAATGAACACATCACAGGATGAGGGTCTCCTTTGCTTGCTTTCCGTCAGACCAAAGGCGCTATGGACCGGGAACACTCCCCTATTTACCCTCACAACTGTAAGTGACCTCACCTCCAGCCAACACACCACTGCATGCAGTTAACCCCCGCAAATACTGGGCATTACTTCACACATAAATACAGTGTCTAACTAAGCAGCTGGAGGGTGCATGTCCAGCCCCACAGGTGTGCGCACTAGGTATGCCGGATGTGTCTGGGCACACCCTGATTACCCTGTGCAGTGCTGTTTCCCCCTGCTTCCTGGGACCCCCTGTCTCCTGCATTCAGTGCTACCAGCTTCCCTCCTCTCCTGCCCACTGCTGCAAGGGATGTTTCAGGATGGATGAATGAATGAACACACTGAGTAATCTGTACAGATCGCACCTGTGTTCATTCTTAACGGAAGCATAGTAAACTATTTACTATGCCTCCGTTTGTGAATGAACAGGAAGCCTCTCAGTGAGAGCACTTCCTATTCATTCACTGTCCAGTGCAGCTGAGGCTGCAGAGAAATGGACTGGAA
Organism: Lithobates clamitans; assembly: GCA_037952925.1. Lineage (NCBI taxonomy): Eukaryota > Metazoa > Chordata > Amphibia > Anura > Ranidae > Lithobates > Lithobates clamitans. The sequence goes on along the minus strand of JBBGZY010001446.1, from coordinate 901,759 downwards.
AACTCTGTCCTTTGTCCTTTTCCGTTTGTTTAGACCCTTGCTATTTCACCAAAGCCCCCCAACGGGGCTCCTAAAAAAAAAAAATTGTAAAAAAATAAAAATAAAAACTACTGACACCATCCACTGTGCTGCTGACACCAATCTCTGCTCTGCTGACATCATCCACTGCTCTGCGGATATACATACATATGTGTTTGTGCTCTAGGGAGCACACCCTAATGCAATAGACTGCCCAGCCCTATGCAAATTATGACTTAAATATGTCCCAAAAATAAAGGGCAATATATGGTATTTGTAAAAATTGTATCACACTTTAATTGCACTTATATTGTATACCTTAGGACAAACATAGTTATTTAAAATACCAACATCACACATACATTTAAAACACTTAAAATGTTCCTTGCAGGACATGCATATTTGGCTAGTATCAGTGAACAGTCCCCTTAGCATAGTGAAGGTAACAATTATCCAGTTACTAAGCGTTTCCAAAATTGATTATCCAAGGTTACCTCACTGAACCATAATGTGAATATTATCAAAAAAGTGTCACTTAGTGTCCAATTTGTCCCCCACAATGTCGCAGTCCAGGTATAAGTCACTGATCGCCACCATTACTAGTAAAAAAGGTAAATACCGTATTTATCGGCATATAACACGCACAGGCGTATAACACGCACATTCATTTTAAGAGGGAATTTTCAGGAAAAAAACTTAAATTTTAAATAAGGATCTTTGAAGCAAAATAAGGGTCAGTGCCCATCTGCAGCCTCACCATTGCCATCAATGCAGCCTGATCAATGACCATCTGCAGCCTCACAAGTGCCACCAATGCAGCCTCATCAGTCCACATCAATGCAGCCTCACCATTGCCATCAATGCAGCAGCCTCACCATTGCCATCAATGCAGCCTGATTGATGCCCATCTGCAGCCCAGAGGGGACAGGGAGGAGGGCGGGACGAGCGCCAACAGATTACATACACTGAGAATCTCCTATGATAGACAGAACAGTGGTCCAATGGAGGCCCAGGAGACAGGAGTTCCTATTACAGAGGCCGCCAAGTAAACAGGAGATTCTCACTTTATGTAATCTGATGGCGCTCGTCCTGCCCCCCCTCCCTGTCCCCTCTGAGGCAGCTAAAACTGAAGTATTGGCGTATAACACGCACGCACTATTTGCACCCGATTTTCATGGTGAAAAAGTGAGTGTTATACGCCAATAAATACAGTAAATAAAAATTCCACAAAAGTATCCCATAGTTTGTAGACGCTATAAAACAATATAGGTGTGACAGTGCTGTAAAAGTGAAATAAACAATTATGGTGATAAACACTGATATTGCAATAATATGAAAAAACATAAAATGAATGAATCCAAAAAAATGAAATAAAAAAAACAAAAAAAAACAAAAAAAAAAACAAAAACAAGCTTGTGTGATATCTTCAGACAACCTCCATGAACGGGGTGCTCCCACCACCTCATGCAATGCTCGCTCACCTCCTCTCATTCCTCCAGATGAAGCCACGTGGTGAAACTAGTAGGGGTGGAGCCTGGCGGTGGACTACTACTACTGAGTGAGACTGTCATGTCATTTTTAATGCTTTTAAAATTTCATTAAATGTGAGTTCAATGCTAGCAGGGGTGGAGTGGTTTCATTTTTAACCCCTCGGATACTGCACTATAGGAGGCACTTTCTCTCGATTTTTTTTATGTGTTGCTGAACTTACCGGTAGTCATTTTGGATTTAAAGTTTGAAGCAGCACAGTGGAAGGAGCACCTACCTGCTTTTGATTACTTTCATCCTTTGAACCACCAAGATTCTCTGACGATCCCTGGGAGGGAATGTTTGCACATTGTGCAAGGTGTGTTTGACCCCTTGCAGGGTCTTTTAAAGGAGGTGAGCGAGCATTGCATGAGGTGGTGGGAGCACTCCAAACATGGAGGTTGTCTGAAGATATCACACAAGCTTGTTTTTGTTTTGTTTTTTTGTTTTTTATTTAGTTTTTTTTCCTTTTTTTGCACAACGTGGATTCATTCACTTTATGTTTTTGGACTTTTTTCATATTATTGCAATATCAGTGTTTATCACCATAATTGTTTATTTCACTTTTACAGCACTGTCACACCTATATTGTTTTTTACTGATTTCTGTGGGAGCACATTAGTGACAGCTGCAGTAAAAAGTTATCACTATTATATGTTTTTCTAAGTTTCACATTTCGCACCATATTAGCGTGCAACTACCTCAATTTTCATTTGTAGACGCTATAACTTTTGCGCAAACCAATTAATATACACTAATTGGGATTTTTTTTTTATAGCAGAACACATATTGGTCTAAATTTATGAAGAAATTTGATTTTTTTACATTTTTTTATTAGATATGTTTTAGAGCAGAAAGCAAAAAAATATTGTTTTTTTTTTTCAAAATTGACAATCTTTATTTCTTTATTGCGCAAAACATTAAAACCGCAGAGGTGATCAAATGCCACAAAAAGAAAGCTCTATTTGTGGGAAAAGGAGAACATCAATTTTATTTGGGTACAGCGTCGCATGACTGCACAATTGTCAGTTAAAGTAACGCAGTGCCGTATCGCAAAAAAAAGGCCTGGTCATGAAGTGGGGTGAACCCTCCGGAGCTGAAGTGGTTAAAGGAGAACTAAAGGCAAAACTCTTTCCATTTTGTACAGAGTAAGGGAGGATTTCAGTTTTTATGGCATCTGTCTCCCACTGGGGACATTTCCCTACACTTCCTGTCCCATAGCCAAAACAGAAAGTGAGAGGAAATCCTTCCAAAGTGAGGGAATCCCTGTTTGCTAAAAAATCTGGGATTTTCTTTGACTTGCACTTTCAGTGATAACAGTCATCAGGACAAATAGAGAGGTTGAATTTCCCTAACGGGGACACAGCAATAAAGACCCAACAAATCATCCATCTCACACCTTCATCTTTCTCGCCTGATCCTGGGTGCATGGCCAATAGAGACACAGCTTTATTTCCCCATGGCAATCTTGGATTATTTGTGGTTTACAGGTTTTATACCTGTTTTTATACCTATGTAGCACGGCCCCCCATGAGGACTGCTTGAATTTACCTGTTCATCTGCATCGCCATGACCCTGTGAACATTCCAACCCACCTGACACTCTGGGTTCAGACATCTTTTACAGCACCTTTAAATGACATGTAACACAAGTCAAATAGGTTTATATTATCTCACCTTTTACTGGAGTAAGCAATGTGGTATTTATATACAAAGGAGGGTAATTGGTCAACTGAGTTCTGGATAACAGCCAGACTCGGGAGCAGAATTCCCTGACAAGACAGCTTAGGAACAGTTCAACAGCACATGAGCATATTATACATATACAGTATGTACAATGAAATACCACCTGGAGCATGACCTGTAAGGACAGTAAAGGGTTAGCTATCTAATGCGGTAGTCACACACTATAGGGGAACCCCAGGCCAGCCTATTCAACCTTTTATATCCTAATGAGAGATCAGACAGAATAGGTATAGAATAGGGCCCTGTAAATGGTAACAACAGCAATGCCCAAGATGCAGGCCTGATAGTCTTCACCGGTAGTTGGAGCTCATTCGATTATATCCAATAAGGCACAGTTATGTGATAGCAAGCCAAATGGCTTAAACAGGCTAGTGATACTCCTTAAAGTGGTTTTAGGTAAAGGTGTCTATTTACAGTGTTCAAACAGAAGCGCAGTAAAGTGTTCCCAAGGTAAAGGTGTCTGTACACAGTGTTCAAATAAAGTAACCAGGGAAGGATTGTAAAAGATGGGCAATTGCCCTCTCACAAACAAACGGACGGCAAACGCCTTGCAGACAGCGACCCGGAAAGAGACGTGCTCCAATGAAGCGCCCAGCGATGGCCCACAGCTGCTGAGTACAGACGACCGTAGTGTCGATCTGCTGGGTTGGTGCTGCGTAGATGTCTGACAAACAGCAGGCAGAGTTAGGCCCTCCGGGACCAGGTTGGAATCACTCAATCACCGTGTGGTAGGCCACAGCTTCTCTCCCCGCCACAGAGAGATGTGCCCTCGACAAGGCAAAGGAAGAAGAGACTGCAAGGCGGATCTCCTGACTCACAGATATGATGACAGTCACTGACGCCCAGCACTAGAGGGATATAACTATAAATGAATGAAATTGCACAATATTATAACTGTAGTCCAGATCGCTACATCCTTCTCCCACTTGAGAGTCTTTGGTCCCTGAAGACAGAACATAACCTGTGAAATCACTTTACTGTATCATAAGAAAGTAAACATTTAGCTATGTTACAAACCAGAAGCTGCAACAGTCAACAATTGATCCAAAGAAGGATTCTCTAGTAGCAAATTATATACATTTTCAGACAAAGTCATATCAATTTTGTGACAGGCCAGTAGTAAATTAGTGGCCCACCCAGTAGTGTCAGGAGGTGGATCAAGGTCATCCTCTATCAAAGGTTCGATAAAGGAGGCAAGTGCTTGACTAGAACGTTGAGAGGTAGGGATAAGTTCATCAGACTTTTCCCCAAAGGTGTCATAAATCAGTCTCTTGGGAGGGCAGATTTTCTATCTCAACCTAGAATAGATGCTTTCCAATGGCTCTGGTCCACGATCTGTTTCCCAGAAGCTACATCCGGGTTCTGGCTCATATTCTGACTCAGGTTCAGGCTCAGATTCTGGCTCAGATTCTGGCTCAGATTCTGGCTCTTCCCGGGCTTCAGGAACACTCTCACCTTTTACTTCCTTATTAGGGGAAGCAGGAGTTTCCACAACATCAGGCGCCTCTAAACGGTCATTGGGCCCTCTCTTAACTTCCTTGTTTCCTCTTACAGGGTGGAGCCATGGCCCTTCGACTTCAGGCAGAAGAAGTCGGGTCTTCCACCCAAAGGACGCTTCCTTACTGCTTTCCCCCGAAGTCTGAGAAGTGGTAGGGCTGTTTTCAGAGGGGGAACCCATAGCCAATCAAGGGTTAGTTTTTCTTCATCACTCTCCTCCTCTAGAGGCATGGTTTCACGGCCTGACAAATCCTAGACTTTAGCATAGGGGACTGATAGGTCTCTGGGCAAGGGGGTGGAAGCACTCGGACGGCCTCGGATATAGGCAGTAAATGATTTTGATGCCAAGTTTTTAGGGGGCCAGTCTTTCCTTCAGGGTGGATCTGATACACAGGAAGCCCACATAATCGTTTGCAGATAATATAGGGCTGGGAGCACCATCAATCAGCCAGCTTATGCTTTCCAAGCACTCCTAGGTTGCGCAACAGCACCCGATCTCCAGGTTGCAGGTCTTGAACCCTTACTTTGAGATCAAAGTTTTTCTTGTTTCTCTGTTCTCTGGAGGTCAAAGCTTCCTTAGCTTTCTCATAGGTAGTCTTTAAGTTCTTTCGAAGTCTGTCGACGTACCCTCGGTAGAAAGTCTGAGATGTGTGCTCTAATGACATTCCGAAAGCCAGATCCACCGGCAAGCGAGCTTCCCTTCCAAACATCAACCGCCGGTAGGCGGAGTACCTGGTAGAGTCATTTACTGTGCTATTGTAAGCATGAACCACTGCAGCAATGTGTTCTCCCTAATGTTGCTTCTTCTCCAAAGGAAGGGTTCCTAACATGTTTAACAGAGTACAGTTGAAACGCTCAGGTTGTGGATCCCCCTGGGGATAAGGAGTAGTTCTTGATTTTTGGATACTCAAAAGTTCAAACAATCTTTGGATTAGTTTACTCTCAAAGTCCTGACCTTGATCCGAGTGTAGGCGCTGAGGCAGCCCATAATGAATGAAAAACTTCTCCAATAAGGTCTTGGCTACAGTAGTGGCTTGCTGATCCCTAGTGGGGTAAACCTGAGTATAATGGGTAAAATGATCTCTCACAACCAAAACATTACTTCACCCACTCAGGTTAGGTTCCAAACACAAGAAATCAATGCACACCAATTCCATGGTCCCTGACTTTGTAGATGGCCCATTGGGGCTACCATGCTTGGCAAAGTCTTTCAATAATGCACCTGATGCAAGAACCACAGTAGCTTTCAATTTCAGCCCTCATGGAGGGCCAATAGAAGCGATCCCTGACCAGCTTAAAGGTTCTACCTGAACCTAAATGGCCATGGTTATCGTGGAGAGCAGCTAACACTATAAATCAGTGTTTCTCAGGGAGGAATAGTTGACGAACACCCTCTGGTACCTCAGATGGGCCTTTCCGGTATATGACTCCGTCTTCCAACCTCATTCGTTCCCATTCTTTATGGACCACTTTAGCTCTCTCAATGGAACTATTTAACAGCATCTAAAGGATCTCGAACCGACAAGGATTTCTTTATAAGGCTGCCCAATGGGTCTTCACGTTGATCTCTCCTCATGTCTTCTCTAGTTAATTGAGGCAGTTCTTGACTACGCACTTGTGTCAAATCACAGTAGTATCTTGGCACTCCAGCGGGGGTGACCCCCACAGCTTCGGCCCCTGTCGCCCCTTTATGCCTGTGCTCTACTCCTTGGCATACAGCCAGTACTCCCTCGAGGGGCAAATGGACCCAGCTATTCTGACTAGTATCCGTGGCATAAGGTCTTTGGGAAAGAGAATCAGCATCTCGGTTTCCCACCCCTGGGCCGATATTTCAAACTGAAGCAGAACTCAGACAGAGTGGCCAACTACCGATGTCCAGTGGCATCCAGTTTGGCAGTGGACAGCGTAAATAAGTCAGGGGGAGCAAGGCTGCGACTCACATAGGCCACCGGACGAAGCTTTCCTTTCCAACTCCTGATATAACACTCCCCCTAGGCCATCTCTGCTATCATCCACATGTAATTCGTAAGGTTTGGAGGGATCAGCATAGACCAACACAGGCTCCCTTCAGACGTTCAAAGGTTCTTTCACAACTCACTGTCCATTGCTCTTGAATAGACTCACGGGACTTCCTTGGGCCTCCAGCGTGAGCCTTCTGCAGGTCCCCATCTGTCTGCTTATGCAATAATTCATTCAGAGGCTTGGCATTCTGTGCAAAATTCTTTACAAATCTTCTATAGGAGGAGCAGAAACCCAAAAACGACCTTAATTCAGTGACGGTGCTTGGGCGAGGCCAGGAAGTAATAGCCTCCAACTTCTGGGGGTCAGTGGCTACTCCCTCAGCTGAGACTACATGTCCAAGATACGTGATTGATGTCTGATAGAGTTCGCATTTCTCTATTGACAACTTCAGACCCTCAGTGTGTAGTCGAATACTTTCTCCAATCGAGCTTCATGTTCCTCCAACGTTTTGCCAAAAACGATGAAGTCATCCAGATACACTAGCACTTCTATCAAGTTCATGTCACCCACTGTATTCTCCATCAGTCTCTGAAAGTTGGAGGGGGCCTCTGTTAACCCCTGTGGCATACGGACTAATAAAGGCTGTCTTCTCTCGGTCGTCCGGATGCATGGGTATCTGATAATATCCACTCTTCAGATCTAGACTAGAACACTGAACCATTTTGCTCCTGATAGGCATTGCAGGGCCTCTTCTATACGAGGAGGACTTTACAGTGGGAGGGGCTTAAGGGGCATGGTTAAACAAAACCCAAGCTCCAGGCATGTGCTGGGGGGGGGGTAGCTTTGGGAGGTAGAGGACTTGTGCTAAAATGTGGATTAGAGTGATGACAGATATATAATGGGGGAGGGGTGCTTTAGGAGGGGGACTTTGGTGAAGGGTCAGATGCATACTGGGGGGTACTTTGGGAGGGGAGCAGACTGGGGATGGGGGGGTCAGATACGTAATGGGGAGTCCTTTGGAAGGGAAGCAGACTTGTGCTGGGGGGTGCTTTGTGATGGTAATTGACTTGTGCTAGAATGTGGGTTGGGGGGGTGGATATGTGCTTGGGGGGCACTTTGGGAAGGGTGTGGACTTGTGCTGGGGAGGTCTGATACATACCTGGGGAAGTGCGGAATTTTTCTGGAGGGATCAGATACCTACTGAGGGGGGGGGGGTGCTTTGGGAGGGGAAAGGACTTGTGCTAGAAGGTGGGGTGGGGGGATTTCAAATCCAATCCCCCCTCCAGTACAAGTTCTCTCCCCTCTCGAAGCACGCCTCCACAACATATCCTCTTACACCCTTGTTACTTGCCTCCCTCCACCCCCCTTCCCTGTCACTGTCAAAGGGATGTGGTTAAATAAAACAAAAGCCTTCTTGTACCCTTAAAATATGCTTAGATTGGTGAGCCAGTGAGCTGAACAAGAAAAAACTAGGAGATTCCTCTATCCACACAATTTAGATGGATGGCGGAATTCCTCCCACCGGCCACCTCAAACCCTTACCTCTATACCATTGTGTCACCCAGCTCCCTTAACTCTATACCACTGAGCCACCAAGAACACTTACTACTATACCACTGTGCCACAATCAGCTCTTTACCGCTATGCCACTGGCAGCCTTTTGTTGAACCATGCCCTGCTATTAAGCCTGTCCCCAGTATAATCCTCCCCCCGGGATAAGTCTGTCAACCAGTAAAATTACACCCCCCCATTAGTCTGTCCCCCAGTGAAACCCCCTGGGTTAGTCTGTGCCCAGGACAATTCCCCTCCAGGTTTGTCTGTACCCCAGTATAATCTCCCCCTCCCAGGTCAGTCTGTGCCCAGTACAATCCTACAATCCCCCTCTTCCCCAGGTGTCAGGAAAGGTTTCACCTGCTGGTGGTACTGTCGCTTCCAATTCTGTGGGCTGCAGTTCCGGTGTCCACCAGCGGGTGTCTCCCGGCAATTCAGATCTGACATCATCTCCTGCAGTCAGGCATCACCTGAGACTGATTGCAGGAAGTGTATTTCCAGTATACCCAGCAGATGTTTGCACACATTGCCTTGGTATTGTATCCTTGTGCCCTTACCTGCATTTGCTAGCCTGTGTTTCTGTATCCTGAACCTTGTATTCTGTGATCCTGAACCCTGTATACGTCCCTGGACCCCTGCCCTGCAGCCTGATCCCTTCTGCCTTCTCTACCTGTCTCCTGTTACCCTCTCCCTGTCCTGTCTTTCTCCCAGCTCCATCTGCTTGATCTCTCGTGTTTGACTCTGGCTTGTTTACGATTATGATTGCATCTTACACCTGTATATACGTTTGGTCTGGGTAGTTATTTGTTGTGTGTCAGCGTGTTTGGTTGCTGGTTTATTTTATTGTTTGCCATATTAGAGGTGCGTTTACTTTTGTTTATTACTTATCCTTTTAATAAATCATTCATACTTTATATGCATTTGGTTCACTCTATCGCAGTCCACACATTTCTGGTCGCACCGGTCCCTGACATAATACCAAGGCCATCCCTGACCAGAAGTGGCTGCACAGAGGAGCCATCTTGGCTCTGTTGCTTATGCTAAAATGCATCCGCAATGCAAATGTCTATTTTACTTTACTGGTGACGGAGGATAATAATTATTGCCGTCAGATATTGAAGGAGTGGGCCAGAGATCAACTTTTAGAGTTGACTTTTTGCCTCCATGCCAGTTGATCTGCTCCAGCCTGCCTCCATGTCAGCCGATCTGCTCCAGCCTGCCTCCACGCCAGCAGATCTGCTCCAGGCTGCCTCCATGATTGCCAATGGGGTTAGGCTTGCCTCTGATGGTCCTGAACCTGATGACCCACCTAACCCTGCCAACCCTCTGCCTGCTGTCTGGCCTGATGCTCCAGTGTTTGCTGTCCAGCCTGATGTTCCGGTGCCCTTGGTCCAACCTGATGTTCCGGTGCTCACGGTCCAGCCTGATGTTCCGGTGCCTGTTACCCAGCCTACTGGGTCGGTGCCCATTACCCAGCCTGCTGAACCGGTGCCCATTAACCAGCTTGATGAGCCGGTGCCCATTACCCAGCCTCCTGAGCCGGTGCCCGTTACCCAGCCTCCTGAGCCAGTGCCCTTTACCTGAGCTGGTTTCCGTTGCCCAGCCTATTGAGCCGGTTCCCGTTACCCAGCCTGGGGGTGGAGGAACTTGACTGGCCTGCACAAAGTCCTGATCTCAACCCATTAGAACACCTTTGGGATGAATTAGAGCAGAGACTGCAAGCCAGGCCTTCCCGACCACATCAGTGCCTGACCTCACAAATGCACTTCTGGAAGAATGGTCAAACATTCCCATAGACACACTCCTAAACCTTGTGGACAGCCTTCCCAGAAGAGTTGAAGCTATTACAGCTGCAAAGGGTGTGGCTGCACTACTGCTGATCTCCTGAGCTCCAGAGAGGCCTACTGATCCAGGGAGCTTGATTACTCCCTATACCCAGAGTGGATGCAGGAATCTGGGGTGGACCCAGGGGAGGATCCCCCGGATGGCCAGAGTGCCGGTCCTCCCATACCAGTGTTTGAGGACCTGGGAAATGGCCCAGCTAAAGGTGAAAGCCTGGGGGGCGTGGCCTAGCAGGGCATGTGAACAGTCGTGTTCGACGGAGCTCCCGCTGTTGATCCTACAGAGAATCCTATCCTCGTCACATACAGCGCCCGCAAACACACGATACTGACCCCTAACAGCTACCAGAAGCCGGCAGACCTGAAATCGGCAGTCAGAACGGGTATGATGACTCGGGGGAACCGGGGAGACGCCGCAGCTTCGGCCTCCCAGGAATTCCAAGATGGCGCCGGGCACCCTCAGCCGCAGAGAACTCCACGAGGCCAGGACAAGAAACCGGAGCAAGGGGGTAAGCTACCTAAACCCCCTAAAACGAAAGACCAGCCCAAAGACATGTTATATTATGCTCAGAAAATGTCAGGAACCCTAGAAGCTACACTGAATGATCCACAGCACACAGCAGTGTCAGCGGTGCAGGCAGACAGAGACACTACAGACAGGCTGGAAGACACTGATTTCATGGAATCTGTACCTGATCCTATGCCTGCCCTGTTTGATATGCAGACAGAGGACAGTCCCCAACCATCACTGAGTGATATTCTACAGGCTGTTCATAAATGTACAGCATCGGTGGATGATCTTAAAGAGAAATTTGGGGGTCTGCGGGAGACAGTCTCTTTATTACGCCATGATTTGCAAAAGATCAGAGAGAGAACCACTGCAGTAGAAGGGAGAGTGAGTGACATGGAGGATCACATGCCCCATCTGAACAGAGAAGTGAGGGTGGCAGCTCAGCAGGCCCACCAGGCGTTTGATAAAACAGACGACATCGAGAACCGCCTGAGACGTAACAACGTTCGCATTGTGGGGCTCCCCGAGAAGGTGGAGGGAAGGGACCCCACTAATTTTGTGGAAGGCTGGTTGCAGGAAATCTTCGGGAAAGAGGCGTTCTCACCCCTATACGCGGTGGAAAGGGCACATCGGGTACCGCCGCGTCCTCTTCCACCCGGTAGTCCCCCGAGGTCAGTGCTTGCCAGACTCCTGAACTACAGGGATCGTGAGGTGGTGCTCCGAATGGCCAGAGAAAAGGGAGCAATACACTTTAATGGAGCTAAAATATCCTTCTACCCGGACTTTTCCGCAGAAGTGCAGCGAAAAAGGTCTAAATTCATGGAGGTTAAGAAAAGGCTACAACGTCTACAGTTAAAGTACGCCATGCTTTTTCCGGCCAAGCTGCGCATCACAGCAGGAGATCAAAATCACTTTTTTGAAAACGCCCAGGATGCAGCGGAGTGGCTGGACCGCAATGAGCAGGGCCTCCGAAGACCACGAAGGGAAAATGGAGACGGATGACGTAATCAAATTCTCACTAATTGGGCAAAAAAGGGCGCCCTATCACTTGTGCAGTTTTACAGAGTTTAAAGAGGAAGTATGATAAAAATTTCACCACCAGCGAATAGCAGTTTAATTGCAACATGTATTCCAACACTCATAAGTTTAACCGCCTATTTGGCGTGCATGTCAGTGCAAGATGCGCACTCGACCTACTGTTCAGGTTGCTGTGGCACAGATATCTCTGCCCTGTTGGCGAGAAGTTGAAGGTCAACGATCAAAACCTGTGGATGCTGGGAATCTTCTACTACATCAAGTTAGAAACCACAGGAACACTAACTATAACTCATCTACTGATTCAACAGCATAATCGCAGGAAAGCGCAGTGGCGCAGATGTTTGTTTATTAGTTTTTTTCTACATCTCCGGTGTACGGGTCTCCTTCACATGACCCATAAGGTGCTAGGCCGTGTAACAGCCACGTCTGAACTCAATACAGCCCGCATTAGGGGCATTAAGGGAAATATAAATGTGGATACAGGAATGTTTTATATGCATAGATCAATTCACAATGTATTGGTATGGCTAGTACACCTATAATGTCTTGGAATGTGCGGGGGGTAAATGATCCTTTGAAGAGAACAATGATATCTACAGTCATGCGCAGAATCCACCCTGCCATGATTGGCCTGCAGGAGACTCACCTGCAGGACAATACGGTTAGCTTTCTGCAGTATGCATGGGTGGGGAAAGCATATCATTCCACATACTCTGCTTTTTCCCGTGGAGTAAGTGTACTGATACATAAGGCCATAGCATACCAAGAGCTAGACTCCCTGATAGACATATCCGGTAGATTTATCTTTCTCCATTGCAAAATATATACAGTTACCATGATTATGGCATTTGTATATATACCACCCCCGTTCTCACGGGAAGTGTTACAGCTACTGGTTTCATATGTAACTAATAAACCTGACATTCCAATACTAATTATGGGGGACTTTAACTGCTGCCTAGACCCAAGAATAGACAGACATCCCCCTATGGTCCCACCTAGGGGAGGTCGGGGAACTGCCCTTAGCCGTCTCTTAATGGAAGTGGGATGGACTGACTTGTGGCGGGTTCGCTACCCATACCATAAGCAGTTTTCATGCTTCTCCAAGACACATGGTTCTCTGTCCCGTATAGACCTCTGTATCGGCACCCAAGACATGGTGGGATACACCTCGAGGGTGGAATACTACCCACGGGGAGTATCTGATCATTCCCCTCTAGTCACTTGGCTGAATGCCCAACCCTCCAGTCTACTATCTAGGGCCCCATGGAAACTAAACGCCTTCTGGCTTAAACTATTCACTTCACATGAACGGATAGAGGCTCAGATCCATAAATTTCTCAGAATACATAGACAGCACACAGATATCCTGTACAAATGGGAACAACTTAAAGCATATTGTAAAGGAATATTTATTCAGGAAATAAATATAGTTAAACAAAACTCCTCGGTCCTGCTAGAGCAGGCGGAGGACTTGGTGAGTCAACTAGAGTTGGCATTTGTGAATGATCCTACCGACTCTGCAAGGGAGGCATGGATCACGGCTCAGGATTCCTTAGACCGCGTGCGATCCTCCGCTGCAGAACGTAAGAGATTTTTTTCAAAACTGGCGTTTTATGAGGAGGGGGAAAAGACAGGCCGCCTATTAGCAAAAATTGCAAAATCACAACAACAATCACCGGCTATAGGAGCCATACGAGCTGCCAATGGCAGGATAGTCAATGCTCCTGATGATATCATCTCTGAGCTGGCAAATTTCTATAGCGATCTGTACAAATCTAGAGAGACCTACTCTGATGACGATCTCAATGCTTTTATGGCTAACATAAATTTGCCCACACTGTCTGCTGAGGCGAGACGACACCTGGACGCTCCAATAACTATAGAGGAGCTCCAAGTGGCGGTGAGTACTTTCCCTACCTGTAAGGCGCCAGGGGAGGATGGTCTCCCAATGGAGGTATACTCTCAATATGGAGAAAAACTGTTGCCTGAACTACTAAAGGTCTTCAATACCAGCTTGGACAGGGGTGGATTGCCAGACTCCATGTCTAGAGCAAATGTGATTTTACTGCTTAAGCCAGGGAAGGATCCTGTCGACCCGGGCTCATATAGGCCCATATCCTTACTCCAAAGTGATGTAAAAATCCTTGCTAAGGTCCTGGCAATCCGGGTCAATGGGATAATATCCTCAATCATTCACCCAGACCAGGCCGGCTTTATGCCACAGAAGTCCACAGCTACAAATCTTCGAAGGCTATATATGAATATGCAAATACAGGCTGACAATGAGGGACACAGAGCTCTTCTATCATTAGACGCCAATAAGGCGTTTGACAGTGTTAGTTGGAGATACTTATGGGCGACACTGGACAAATTTGGCTTTGGGAGGCGATTTGTAGCATGGACGAAACTGCTGTATGCGGCTCCCCAGGCCAACATTAGAATAGCGAATAGGATGTCAAAAGCTTTTGCTCTGGGTAGGGGGACAAGGCAGGGATGCCCGCTGTCCCCCCTGCTCTTTGCGATCGCAATAGAACCTCTGGCGGCTCAAATAAGGGACAGTCCACGGATAGAAGGATTCAGGTATGGTGACTTGCACGAAAAGCTCATGTTATACGCGGATGACATGTTGCTGTTCCTGGGAGACACTAGTCAATCACTACTGGGGGTAATGGATATAATAGAGCAATTTGGACATTTCTCGGGCCTGACTATAAATTGGTCTAAATCGGCTCTGATGTTGCTGGATGAGAGCCGGGATGTGAGTCTGCCTGACTCTTGCCCCATTCCAACTACCACTGGATTTAAATACCTGGGCGTTCAGATATCCCCCTGTGTTGGGGACTTCTGTTCTTTAAACATATTCCCTTTGCTATCTCGCTTTCGTGACAAAATAAATACATGGAACAACTTAATGATGTCACTAGCGGGTAAGGCAAATCTCATTAAAATGATTTTAATGCCCCAACTATTGTATTTCCTTCACAACTCACCAGTAGTGATACATTTAAAAATTTTCAGAGTAGTCAATACCCTTTTTCGAAAACTGTTATGGCACAACAAAGCACCCAGAGTCCGGATAGAGCAGTTGCAGTGTCCAAAGGATGGCGGAGGGTTGGCGGTTCCCAACCCTTGGCTGTACTATATTGCGGCACAGTTGCAACACCTTGTGGGATCTATGACGCATGAACCAATGGGCTCGGCAGCACGACTGATGCTTTTTGCTACGGGCGCTGAGACCATTCCTATGGGTCTAGAGGCTCAATTATTTGCGAAGTCAAACAAAAAAAACCCGACACTTTCCCTGGTACAGAAAATATGGAACAAGAGTAGACAATTACAAGGGGTGCAGGGATTTACAGATTACAGCCCGATATGGGGAAACCGCTCTTATGTGGAATTGGCTAAGTTACAACGTGAGCCCAGATGGAAGGCCCACGGGGTGACCATGCTCTCTCACATATTTAAGAATGGTAAACTGATGTCCTTTACAGAACTGCAGAACACATTTGGGCTCCCAGACACTATGTATTACCCATATTTGCAGCTTCGGCATGCAATTGCGGCACAGGGAGACGCTGGGGAGTGGGAACTTTGTCCCACGCCGGTGTTCCATGTGTTGCAATCATCCACTATAACTAAAGGGATCATTTCCACGTGTTACCAGATGCTACTTGCCAAGCACCTGGATGCATACCCATGTAAGGCAATTGACGCATGGAGAAGGGACCTAGGTCAGATAACTGAGGATCAATGGGAGGAAGCGCTACAGGCCATACCCACGTGTTCCCTCAATGTTGCACAAAAAGTGTCCCAACTTTATATAATACTTAGAGTGCATTACACTCCATCCAAGTTGCACAAGATGGGCAGAGTGGTGGACCCCATATGCTGCCGATGTCGGCAGCACAATGCGGATCTTATACATCTTCTGTGGCGATGTCCGAAGCTCCATCGGTACTGGCACGAGGTGATAGGTACGCTAAATGGAGTGTTCCAGACGACAGTACCGGTGGATCCTATGCACTGCTTGCTGGGGGTATTGGATGAGGTAATCCCAGAGGAACAAACTAAAGTGGCTGTATCCAGGGCTTTATTCCAAGCTAGAAAACTTATATTAATGGCGTGGAAGTCTGCAGTACCACCCTCTGTTAAAATGTGGATAACGCACATGGGTAAAACTCTAATTATGGAAAAGTACATATACCAACACAGAGGCTGCCCACACAGGTTTGAACGCATTTGGTCCAGCTGGTTGGACACGCCTGGACTTAGTCCGAGAGAACTAGTCATGACGAGACTCTTACAGGGTCCTTAGATAAATAATATAAATGAATATGGAAAGGAGATACAATACATGCGAATTGCAGGGAGGATGGATGTCAATTATATTTCTCAACATGGTATAATGGAAATCAGAAGGCTGTGTAGTAATACTATAAGAACCTATGATCTACATTGTATGAATATGACACTGAAATGTAGAAAATTGTACACCGGAAGATGTATTTATTTAAAATGTTCAATAAAAACCTTTTTGATTTAAAAAAAAAAGGTGAAAGCCTGTCAGCCTACAGAAAGAAAGTTTGTGCTAGGATTGCGAGAATTGCCAAGGAGGAGGAAGTACTGGCGAAGTTGAAGTTTGACTTCAAACATAAAAAAATTGCAAATGACCGGCTTCACAGTTCTAAGAGAAGACAGATGCGGCCTGAGTTAATGACTTTGGAGGCTAAAGTGGAAAAGCAGAGTCTGCTGGTGGCCGCATTGAAAGAAACCAGCGGAGTTTTCAAGGAGAAATTTGACAATGAGGATCGCTTCCGTACAATGCGCAGAGGGACCATAGAGTCCAGTGGAGGAGAAGCATCACCGGAGTGCGAGAAAGAAAGGTCAGTGCAAAGCAAAAAAGTTTCTTCGGGCTTGGACTGTGTTTCTGGCCAGCACTCTGGAAAATCTTTACATTCTGAGCCAAGTATCAGTATGCCTGCAGAAAGTGGAGAAAGCTCTGGCACACAGGCTGCGGGTGATCAGCAGTCAGGTGTTTTGACTGCCAGTATGCCTCTGGGCCAAGGAAGTTCTGTGCCCTTGTCACCGCAGCAGGAGGCTATGGAGCAAGATGATCCATCTGAGCCTGTGAAGGGAGCAGGATTGCTTAAGCTAATAACAGAAATGGAATCCCCTTTGCATGGTCGCAAGTTTGCCGTGTCTGGATCATCTGAGGATGAAGAAGAGGATAGTGATGTTCCCCCAAAACCTTTGAAACATCAGTTGGCTGAAAAAGCCGTTTTTGTTAAAGATTTGCCTATACAACATAATGGAGATGTAGTTCCTATAGATGGTGCTGTAGAGGGCAGTGGAGAGCAAGCTCATCTCCTGGCTGAGACTCCCACCTGTGTACAGAGAGCCAGTGAGGGGTGTGCAGACTCTGCTGTGAAGAGTGCTGATAAAGACATCTCTGCTGTTAGTAACCCTTTAGTTACTGGTAATGAAGTAAGAATTACCAAGAGTAATGTAGATGATATTTCTGTGTCAGAAGTCTCTGTTCCATCTGTTGATGATAATGTTGTTTCTAACTTATCTAAAGAGGGGTCTGTAACTAAAAGTGATGTGCGGGATGTTGCAAGGAGTGCAGTTATTTCTTATGCTGCAGCGGTGGCTGCACCTGTCCCAAGGGTGAGTAGGGCCAGTTATTCTGCGGTCACTAGGACTGATGTGAGTGAAGGTCAGGCCAATCTGACACCATCTGGTAGCTCCTTTAAACGCCGCAATGTGGTTCAATTGAGGTGGACTGGAGAAGGCCCCCCCCCCCAAATAGGAGAGATGTGGTGGACCGTATTCTGGGGATGGGTTTTAAAGCAGAGGAGGTTTTTGCCCTTATCAGCCCAGTTGGGTCATATGAGTATGGCCTCTCCTTTGTCAAGGCGGAAGGATTAGATGTCTTTTGGGAGAGGTATGAGCAGAGGTGGAAGGAGTCCCCAAAATGGGCAGGTTTGTCACCCAAAGTAATCTCTCGCCAGCCATTATATAAGAACGTCACCATTCTAGTACGCAATGAGTCCATTCCTGCTGCGGATCTGGTGGTGTGGTTGGGGAGATATGCTGATGTCCAAGCTCCATTGAGGAAAGTTGTAGATGATAGGGGGATTTGGACAGGAGGCTGGACGGTGTTGGTAAAACTGCATGTCACGGGTAATGTTGTTAAGCACATCCCTTCGTCTGCCTTCATAGGTCGTGATAGGATTATTACTTTTTATGCAGGGCAACCAAAGTTGTGTCATTGCTGTGGTGAAAAGGGGCATTTTTCAAGCTCATGTTCTGTGCAGAAATGTTCCCTCTGTCAGGGCTCAGGGCATGTTGCAAAAGACTGCAATAGTATTCGTTGTAATCTTTGTAACAAGTTAGGTCACCCCTATAGTCTTTGCCCTGAAGCCCTCCATAATCAGCCAGAGGTGGTGGAAGAACTTCTGAGGATGGAGGAGGAGGAACGTGGGGGGCAGCAAGGGGTTGGTGGAGCTGTTTCAGCTAGTCCTGAGGACCCCCCCCAGGTGTCAGTTTCCCAGCCTGAAGGTGTGATCCTTACTGTGTCTGCTCCCCAGTCTGTGCTCCCTACTGTGTCTGTGTCTACTTCTGTTGTGTGTTCTTCCCCAGTGTTTCAAGTGCCCAGTGTTCCAAAAGTAAATAAGTCATCCAGATTGTCTGAGGCTGCCAAAGGGGCAGATTCGTGCAGATCTGAGGTGGCAGCTTCATCAGGGCCTTCCCTAAGGCAGCGTAAAACCTCTAGTGGAGGTTCTAAGGTGAAGAAGGGGGAAGTTGCCACTGCTAATGTAGATGAGGTCTTTCAGGGTAATGTTTCAGGGGAGGAGGGAGAGTGGACCAAGGTGGGGAGAAGGAGGAATAAGGTAGTCCTGACCTCTGCCTCCTCGGTTTCATCCTTAGAGGTAGATGATCTACCGCTGGGAAACAAGTTTGGGTCCTTATCTGAGGGGGAGGAGGAGTCTTCTAATTCCGTGTCTCAGATGGAGGAGGATGAGGTAGAGTGTTCTCTAAAGAGGTCAAGGTCTCCAGTAAGGGGGGAGGGAGCTCAGGCTAAGAAACGCCTACCTCAATCATCCTGATGGCAGTTCCCACTCCGATAAAGTTGGCAACGATTAATGTTGCCAGCATAAAATCTGTAAGGGCTCGTAATATGGCCTTATTTTTGCTCAGCGAGATGGATGCTGATATTTTATTTTTGCAAGAGACCCGGCTAAATAGACTTGCCGATGTCCACCTGGCAAAGAGGGAGTGGAGGCGTGGGCCCTCCTTCTGGTCTCTTGCAGCTGAGCCTTACAGCGGAGTTGCAGTACTTTTTACTGGCATGGTAACGTGTCGGCGGGTTATCGAGGTAGAGATTGGAAGGTGTATGGTCCTGGATATCTCTGTGAAGGGGCATGATCTGCGTTTAATAAATATTTATGGACCGCAGACTAGATGGGAGAGGAAATGCCTCTTTACAAAGATTAAGCCTTTCCTTTTTACATCTCGGCAAGTTGTCTTTGGAGGTG
Organism: Lithobates clamitans; assembly: GCA_037952925.1. Classification (NCBI taxonomy): domain Eukaryota; kingdom Metazoa; phylum Chordata; class Amphibia; order Anura; family Ranidae; genus Lithobates; species Lithobates clamitans. Next base: position 882,528 of record JBBGZY010001446.1, on the reverse strand, counting down.
ATTTTAACACCATTACTAGGCTCAAAGACAGGAAAGGCTCCACTGACATCCTGAGATATGATAGCGTTTTTCTTAATACGATAGCCAGGGAAGCAGGTCTGGAAGATGCGCATATTAAGCGTTGCCCAGACAGCACGGGGTACACATTTAGGCGAGGCAGTTGTGAGAGCAGGATAGATAGGTTTTTTTTTTAAGGGGGACTCTGCCTTTTCGGCTCCTGAGTGTCGTATGGTGGAGTTTTCTGATCACCTTTTGCTGTCTGTGATTCTCAATGCTTCAGATATTCCACCTAAAGGAAAGGGTATTTGGAGGATGAATTCGGCTCTGCTGGATGACGAGGAGGTAAGACAATCTTTTGAGGATTTATTTCAGGCTCAGGTAACCATCCTGGATTTCTGCAGCAGTAAGTCGGAGTGGTGGGAGCTTGCCAAAAGCCGGATTAGTGGGTTTTTAAAAGCCATAGGAAAAAGGAAACAGCTTGGTAAGTACATTGCCTACCAGCAGCTGCGGAGAAAACTTGATCGCCTTGTCTCGAGTGGTGGAGATTCCGGGGCAATCTCTGAGGTGAAACTTCCCCTTAGGAAGTATCAGTATGACCGGCACGCTTCTTTGGTTCTGGAAAGGGACTACGGGAAATATCACTCGCCCGACCCTTATCAGAACTGCAAACAAAGCGCAGCAGTTAAGACGGTTGTTGGGCTAAGGGATAGTACGGGCTCTTTGACGAAATCCAGGTCAGGGATCCTGGAGGTCTCAAGGTCTTTTTATGTGGATCTTCTGGGGGAGAAGTACCTCGAACAGGCAAAGATGTCGAGTTTTCTGGATTCTACACCAGGTCTGGGAAATAACATTCCGCTTGCAAGTTTGACAGGGGGAATCACAGCAGAAGAGGTAGTCAAAGCTATAGATGGTCTGGCTATTAAGAAAACCCCTGGGCCAGATGGATTGACGGCTGAATTTTATAAGATTTTCAAATCCAGCTTGGTACCTTATCTTGTGGAGGTATTTAACGGCTGTCTGCAGGAGGGTTCGCTCCCTCCCTCCATGAGACAATCTGCTGTGATTCTGTTGTCAAAAGGCAAGGATCCCTCGATGATTGAGAATTGGCGCCCCATTAGCCTTCTCAATGTCGATAGAAAGATTCTGGCAAAGATAATTTTCTGGCGCTTGTCGTCAGTAGCAGGCAGATTGCTTTCTCGTCAGCAGCACTGTTCGGTCCAGGGCAGAAGCACTTTTTCAGCGATGTTAGCTGTCCGGGAGGCTCTGGAATGTTGCAGGGCTGAAGGCTGGGGAAAGTATTTGCTGGCACTGGATCAAGCGAAGGCTTTTGATCGTGTCAATCATGAGTACCTCTGGCTTCTCCTTGACAAGTATGGCCTGGAGGGTGGGTTTATTGGATGGCTTAAGACTTTATACAGAGAGGCAGAGAGCTTCATGCTTGTTAACGGTTGGGTTGGACGGCCCTTCAGGGTTGGATCGGGGGTGCGCCAGGGGTGTCCACTGAGCCCTTTGCTATATGTGTTCGCAATCGACCCCTTCATCAGAAGGCTAGAGAGCGGACCGTTGTGCGGGGTGCCGGTGGGCATTACTGGTGAGCCGCCCTTGAGGGTTGTAGCCTATGCTGATGACGTTTCTGTCTTTATCTCTGGGACAGAGGAGGCACAGGAGGTGGTTTCAGTTATAGAGCAGTATTCCGAGGCATCAGGCTCCAAGGTCAACCGTGATAAAAGTGAAGTTTTTTGGCTGAGCGAGGGAGGTGAGAGCTTTGCACTTCCGGACACCTTCCCGAGGCCTCAGCAGAAAGTCAAAGTATTAGGCATCGAGTTTGGCCCTGATGATTACAGTAAGTCAAATGGGGAAGCCAGGCTGAATGATGCTGATGTCAAGGTGAAATGCTGGAAAGGGTGGCGGCTCTCCTTGAGGGAAAGGGTGGACTTGATTAAGACCTACCTGATTCCTACCTTTTTGTATGTCAGCTTTGTTTGCATCTTGCCAGAGTCTTGCTATACCAGGATTTATAGTTGTTTCTTCGAATTATTATGGGGGAACAGGCTGAATCTTGTGAAGCGGAATGTGACTTACCTATCTAGGTGGAAGGGTGGCCTAGGGATGGTCAACCCGGTTGTGTTCTTCTCTCTGATGTTTTTGAAACACAATTTTGGTAACATGCTAGCAGAGAGACCGCCTGGATGGGTAAGTATTTTCCAGATCTGGTTTAAACCTTTTCTGAGCTGTTGGGAGAGTGGCGGGCCAGTGAAAAGCCTAAGGATCAAGCATGGTAAGCTCCCGGCTTATGTTGCCCTGTGCCTGAAAATTCTTAAACGGTGGCATGTGACAGCGGAGGATATCAGGTCCCTTCCTAGGAGACTCCTGGGGGAGAAGATCGTGGGTACTGTCTTTCATGCGCCACTGGCCTTAAGGGATTGCCCAGGTCATATTATGAGGGAGGGTTAACATTTAATAAATTCTGAGCGGATTCCCTTGAAATTTAGGGACCAGGCCTGGCTCGCTTTCCACGGTAGGCTCTATGTGAGGGGGAACGTGAAGTGCCGCTCTTTGGACAATCGTGGTTGTCCAAGAGTGGAGTGTCAGGGTGAAGTGGAAACCATGGACCACTTCTTGCTTCAGTGCCCTTTCAATATAGAAGTCTATAAAAAGGTGGAGAGGGCTCTGAATATTCCTTTCCTGCCTTGCATGTCTTATGCTGAGTGGGTGTATGGAGCATTGCAGAATCGCAAGGGATTTGATTTGGACACTCTTTTTCTAGTCAGCTTAGTAGTCCGATATTACACCTGGAATGCACGGTGTCAGGTATCCCTTCGGCAGAAAGTCCTTCCTGTTCCGGTGGTGGTGTGTGAGATTCTTGGTGAGGTAGGGAAAATTCGGGGTCTCGAGAAAGACAGATGGCGGCAAAGGGTCTGGATAAAGGCGTGGAGGAATATCAGGCCTGTAGCTGCTGTTTGTTGATCTCTGGGTGTTGGGTTCTTTCCCTGTTTTCTCTCTGGACACTCCTTTAGATTTTCAAGGATAAACATAATTTTGAAGAAAGGCTACATACACATGATAATCTATGTTTCTTGGTCTGAATGTTAATCCAGTTGAGTAATGTGTAGAATTGTTGAAGATGTCTGTGCTATTTAGTGATATATGTATATAGTACAATATAATACAGTGATATTCCTCTTGGTTGGAAAAAAAAAACCCTTTTGTTCATATATTATAGGTTGAAGTAAGCCTTTATTATTATGTTTAGTCGAATATACAATATGTTATGCATATTTGAAAAGAAAAGAAAAGAGGAAATAAATGTATGTGTGTATATGTATGTATGTGTGTATGTATGTATATATATGTATATATGTATAATATTTATTTTTTTATATTTTTGTATAAAAAAAAAAGTTGCAATGTGTTTCTTGTTTGCAAGATTCTCAAATAAAAAAAATTGCCAACTCAATATTGAACCCTATGGACTAAGACTGGAATGCTATTAAATTTCATGTGCGTGTAAAGGCAGGTGTCACAATACTTTTGGTAACAGAGTGTACCTCCCAACTTTTCAAGATGGGAACGAGGGACACCTATTAACAAAATAATGTAGGTATAGGACACAAATCCCCGCCATGCCTCCTAAAAGGAAAAGTTATACAAAAAAATGATTGTTTAAAACCCAAAAGTGCTTTTTTTTACCAATATTTTTCCCTTATAGTAGATTTTAAAATATACAAATGCAGCATTTGGATGTAAGGTTTAGCACTCAGAAACACTTTTTGAAAGATAAAAAGTGCATTTCATATACAACTATATGGATCAGACCAAATTGAGGGACAAATGAGGAGGAAAAAGGGACAGGGGACTTTGTTCCAAATTATGGACAGACCCACAAAATCAGGGACATTTGACATGATAAATCTTGTCATTTAAACATAGCAGGAGAGCAATTAAGACGCTAAAATGGGATACAGTACACCCCTGAGACAGGTCAGTGCATGGGGATCATTTAACTCTGCAATTGCTAAAAAAGGTGTTAATCCATTTATTACATGACGCAACAGTTGTATCTCTAAAGAGCTAATGTATAATGTTCTATCACCCATGGCACGGTATAGGGTATCTATATATTAACGCTGTGACATGAGCACAAAGACTCAGAAGGTCCATGTTACAGAATATCTCATATCAGTTGGTGAAGTCTTTCTTTCTGTTGAAGTGAAGGTGGGTAGCACATATACATCATTCAAGGCAGAGATTACACAGCGCCAGCAAGATGTATAGTGAAGATCTCAAAGGACCCATTTATGTTTCATGACAGTGAATAGATCGGGGCTGATTTTCTAAAGGTATAGAGAAGTGTTCACTTTGAATACCCATGTGCAGGGAAAAAAATGTCTCATGTGTCATTTAATGATTGAAGAAAACCAGCTTCACTTTATTCGCTAAGAAAACATTGTCTACTTCTCTACTATAGCAGATTTTATTTATTTTTATTTATTGCAGGTACTTATATAGTGCCATCAATTTACACAGCCCCTTACATTTATACTATATATAATGGAAGGACACATATGTGAGAGTCAAAAAGGCTGCAAACCCCGAAAATTTACAAAAATGGAAGGGTTTTCCCAAGGGTTTTTTTTTTTTAGCAGCAAGATATTTATAAAGAAGAAGTTGGTTAAAAATCTTTTATTATGTCAAAAAATGGATTCAAATATACAATGAACTTAAAATATTAACTCTGGTTAGCAAAACAAACAACAGCATGAACCATCACTCATGGCAAACAATACACCAAGGAGACCATGGTTTGCAAACTACATAACAACACCACTATCCACATAAATACCTCAATGCATTTCGACCTTTTCATTCATGGTCTTCTTCAGGGGGATTTATTATTCTAGGGAAATATATCAAGAACAAATTCCAATTTAGACAACATTATTGACATTTTACAGTATACAAAGCATTGTTGAACATTTAATATTGTGCAAAGATACATCTCCATATATGCGGTGATATATTTACCATTCAGAGGGTGGAAAAGTGAGAATGTATCGCACAACCAGGATTGCTAAAAACGGTTGCATTCATTGGTTCCCGGAATTTCTGCATGTCCCCTCCTCACCCTCCAGGTGAGTCCATAATCCACAGGGCTTACAAGGAGCCATGCTCTTGGACCTTGAGAGGAAGAGGGGAGATAAGGCACTTGCAATTTGGTATTCAAAAATCTCAATAAGTAAACAGCAAATATTCTGTGAGTATTCAGTATTGCTTTCCTACACAAGACTAGTTGATTCTCAGTCAAGTACTAGAATTATATGAATTGATATTACTCATTTGTTATTATTTTATAGTTTATTAATTTATTGGTTTATTTATGGATTGAATTATATTGCCATTCGTGTGATGAAATGAAAAATTTGTGCTATGTGTTGTTACGTGATTAATCAATTAATAAAAGTGAATATGCGATAAAGTGCTGTGGTGTGTGTGAGGGTAAAGAAGTAATGAAATTAGGAAAAGTGTAAGAATGAAATCTGATGTGATAAATGACACTGGGGAACTAGTGTATAACAATGGAAAAAATGAAAACCAATAATACTATATAAAACATAATAGTGAACACTAAAACAATATTCAAAGTTTTTTGAATGAAGTCATATCTATGTTAAAATAAAATAACAATATATTAGTTGATTTATGAAGAGCCTAAATGATAGAAAATGTAGGTGAATAAAATATTCAATATAGTACAAATATCAGCCAGTCTGGTATGTCCAACAGCCGCATTTACGTAGTACTCCAATCCTTCCTGTGTATGTTAGCAGCATTCCAGGGATCACCTCAAGATCCACTGGAAGGTGCAAGTTGGAATAGTATCCAAATTTTATGGCAATTAATTGCAGGTGCTCACTTTCTCCCAATCCTCCCAATTACAGTCCTCGCCGTCATGATTGCGGCATCTGCGTGGCCCCCTCGGCGTTCCGGAAGGCATAAGCCCCGGCATCTGCCATCACCTTCGATGTAATTACGTGATGTCATGATGTCACGTGCATGCGTGGCCTGTGCACGACATCCCTGACCATCCGGCGGCAATCTAGGGACGCCGCCAGGCACTTAAAATGCTCCCTCCAGTGGCACAGTGGGAAAAGGCTCAACTGTGGGAACATTAAAATGGAGAATCATGAAAATGTTCACGTCTCCCCACCGTGCCGGGAAACAGAATAGAAATAAGGCACCCACCCAGTGCTGCAGGGAAGGCCATAGCAGTGCATACAGGATAATCTCTGAGGAACAAACATGTGGGTTATAGAGCATACAGAATTAAATACAAAATAATTTCTCCATAATTTGTCTTATATAGTCGTATATTATTATAATGATAATTTTCTTTATTTGAAGAGCTGAAAGTATATTGTGTTTGCCCAATTTAATGAAAAGGGGGGAATATTTATCTATTTCAACCCAGGAGTTGTCTTCTCCTAGACTTGGCTTGTTTGTTCTATCTATTTTAACCGAATATAGGTTTTCCCTTTAATACTAGCTGTCTTTGCCTTATGCTTATGACTACTCACGTAACAACACATAGCACTCATTTTTCATTTCATCACATGAATGGCAATATAATTCAATCCATAAATAAACCAATAAATTAATAAACTATAAAATAATAACAAATGAGTAATATCAATTCATATAATTCTAGTACTTGACTGAGAATCAACTAGTCTGGAGTTGCAAAGCAATACTGAATACTCACAGAATATTTGCGGTTTACTTATTGAGATTTTTGAATACCAAATTGCAGGTGCCTTATCTCCCAGCTTCCTCTCAAGGTCCAAGAGCATGGCTCCGTGTAAGCCCGGTGGACTATGGACTCACCTGGAGGGTACGGAAGGGACATGCGGATATTCTGGGCCCACTGGATGCAATCGTTTTTAGCAATCCTGGTTGTGCGATACATTCTCACATTTCCACCCTCTGAATGGTAAATATATCACCACATATATGGAGATGTATCTTTGCACAATATGAAATGTTCAACAATGCTTTGTATACTGTAAAATGTCAATAATGTTGTCTAAATTATAATTTTTTCTTGATATATTTTCCTAGAATAATAAATCCCCCTGAAGAAGACCATGAATGAAAGGGTCGAAATGCATTGAGGTATTTATGTGGATAGTAGGGATGAGCTTCATGTTCGAGTCGAACCCATGTTCGACTCGAACATCGGCTGTTCGGTCGTTCGCCGAATTGCGAACGATATGGGCCGTTCGCGCCAAATTCGTGTGGCGCGTCACGGCCCATAATTCACTGTGGCATCGCAGTGCTTTGCTGGCTGATGATTGGCCAAGCATGCACTATGACCCGCATGCTTGGCCAATCACAGCGCCGTCAGTAGAGAGAGCTGTAATTGGCCAAAGCCAGGGTGGCTTTGGCCAATTATGGCTCAGGGGATTTAGTACACACCCCACACTATATAAGGCCGCCTGCACGGCGGCCCTGTGTAGTGTGTGTTCCGGTGTGCTGAGAGATAGAGAGAGAGAGAGACAGTGTCATTTGATTTGAGTTAGATAGATTAGGCAGAACAGTCAGTCAGTTAGCTGCACTTACAGTGTATTGTGTATATATATGCATCCCAGGTGTTGCATATATATATATACACTGTATTCAGTTTAGCTAGATCCGTTCCTGTTATCTTCTATCTAGACTATTTACATTTAGTGCAGTGCGTCCTGCTCACAGTGTTCAGCTAGATCCGTTCCTGCTATTTACATTTAGTGCAGTGCGTCCTGCTCACAGTGTTCAGCTAGATCCGTTCCTGCTATTTACATTTAGTGCAGTGCGTCCTGCTCACAGTGTTCAGCTAGATCCGTTCCTGCTATTTACATTTAGTGCAGTGCGTCCTGCTCACAGTGTTCAGCTAGATCCGTTCCTGCTAATTACATTTAGTGCAGTGCGTCCTGCTCACAGTGTTCAGCTAGATCCGTTCCTGTTATCTTCTAGACTATTTACATTAGTGCAGTGCGTCCTGCTCACAGTGTTCAGCTAGATCCGTTCCTGTTATTTACATTTAGTGCAGTGCGTCCTGCTCACAGTGTTCAGCTAGATCCGTTCCTGCTATTTACATTCAGTGCAGTGCGTCCTGCTCACAGTGTTCAGCTAGATCCGTTCCTGCTATTTACATTTAGTGCAGTACGTCCTGCTCACAGTGTTCAGCTAGATCCGTTCCTGTTATCTTCTAGACTATTTACATTTAGTGCAGTGCGTCCTGCTCACAGTGTTCAGCTAGATCCGTTCCTGCTATTTACATTTAGTGCAGTGCGTCCTGCTCACAGTGTTCAGCTAGATCCGTTCCTGCTATTTACATTTAGTGCAGTACGTCCTGCTCACAGTGTTCAGCTAGATCCGTTCCTGTTATCTTCTAGACTATTTACATTTAGTGCAGTGCGTCCTGCTCACAGTGTTCAGCTAGATCCGTTCCTGTTATCTTCTAGACTATTTACATTTAGTGCAGTGCGTCCTGCTCACAGTGTTCAGCTAGATCCGTTCCTGTTATCTTCTAGACTATTTACATTTAGTGCAGTGCGTCCTGCTCACAGTGTTCAGCTAGATCCGTTCCTGTTATCTTCCTACTGACAGGCAGGCTTGTCTGGTTACAGTATATAAAGCTACCTGAAGAAAATTACAGGTGTTCTATTTGATCCTATTAGTACCACGGTCAGGCAGCTAGACTATTTACATTTAGTACAGTGCGTCCTGCTCACAGTGTTCAGCTAGATCCGTTCCTGTTATCTTCCTACTAACAGGCAGGCTTGTCTGGTTACAGTATATAAAGCTACCTGAAGAAAATTACAGGTGTTCTATTTGATCCTATTAGTACCACGGTCAGGCAGCTAGACTATTTACATTTAGTACAGTGCGTCCTGCTCACAGTGTTCAGCTAGATCCGTTCCTGTTATCTTCCTACTGACAGGCAGGCTTGTCTGGTTACAGTATATAAAGCTACCTGAAGAAAATTACAGGTGTTCTATCCCAGCTTAGTGCAGCTACAGGCCATTAGTATGTCTGGAAGGCCAAGAAGGAGAGGCAGACAGTCACAAGCCAATAAGAGAGGGCAAGCAGGCTCTGTGTCTAGTGCTGGTCGTGGAGACGGTGCATCCTCATCAGCACGTGGCCATGGGACACGCTTGGCCTTTTTTTCGGCAGCTGGCCGTGTTGAGCCGCAACATGCGGAAGACTTGGTCGAGTGGATGACCGAGCCGTCCTCATCCTCCTCATCCTCTCTCACCCATGCCCAGGGTGCTTTGTCTGGCAAAGCAGCGGCCTCTTCCCTCAGCTCAATGTCATCAGTGACTCCTTCCCTAGCTCCACCATGTCCTCATGAGGATTCCCTCGAACTGTTTGACCACAGTGTTGGGTACATGCTCCAGGAGGATGCCCAGCGTTTGGAAGGCTCTGATGATGATACTGAGCTCGATGAAGGCAGTAACATGAGCACGGACAGAGGGGGTGCCCAAGAAGGACAGCAATCTGGCAGTCATGCTCCCCCTGCTGCAGCATACTGCCAGGTTTGCTCCAGTGATGAGGAGGGAGGGGATGATGAGGTCACTGACTCAACGTGGGTGCCTGATAGGAGAGAGGAGGAGGAGGAGGAGGAGGAGGAGGAGGTGGCACATCACCAACGAGGCAGGATGCCCTCCAGGGGCCAGCCTAAGGGCAGCACATTGACTGCATCACACCCCAAAGCTCCACATGTGCAGGGCGCTGCAGTCTCTGCGCGTTATTCAAAAAGTTCTTTGGTGTGGGCCTTTTTTGAGACGAGTGCATCAGATTGCACCGCTGCTATTTGCAACATATGTCTCAAGCGTATCTCGCGTGGCCAAAACATCTCCCGCTTGGGTACCACATGCTTGACCAGACATATGTTGACCTGCCATGCAGTTCGTTGGCAAGCGTATCTAAAAGACCCACACCAAAGAACAAAGAGGATCTCTCCTTGCTCCTCATCAGCTGAGATTTCCAACCCCACTAGACCTTCAGTCCTCTCTGAGACCTGCAGTGAGAGGAATGAAGGTGTAGAATTAGGTGTGTCACAGCCAAGTACTTGTGGGCAATCTGCTTTTGGTACACCGACGTCAGATTGTACCAGGCAAATTTCCCTGCCCCAGCTGCTGCACCGCCGAAAGAAGTTTGCTCCCAGCCATCCACATGCCCAGCGGTTGAATGCTAGCTTGGCAAAATTGCTAGCACTTCAACTGCTGCCTTTTCAGTTGGTAGACTCTGCCCCCTTCCGTGAGTTTGTGGAATGTGCGGTTCCTCAGTGGCAGGTACCCAAACGCCACTTTTTCTCACGGAAGGCGATTCCGGCTCTCTACCGGCATGTGGAAGGCAATGTCCATGCCTCGCTGGACAGGGCGGTCAGCGGTAAGGTGCATATTACCGCTGACTCATGGTCCAGAAGGCATGGACAGGGACGTTACCTAAGTTTCACGGCGCATTGGGTGACTCTGCTGGCAGCTGGAAAGGATGCAGGACAAGGTGCAGTAGTGTTGGAGGTTGTTCCGCCACCACGCCTCCAAAATGCTGATTGTGACACACCTCTCTCCTCCACCCCCTCCTCTTCTTCTTCCTCCATGGCCTCTTCCTCGGAACCAGCGGTGCTCCGTAGGCGTTCAAGGGGCTACGCAAGTACGCAGGCCAAAAGATGCCATGCGGTGCTTGAGCTGGTGTGCTTGGGGGACAGGAGCCACACTGGGGCAGAGGTTCTGTCAGCTCTGCAGGGGCAGGTTCAGAGGTGGTTGACGCCACGCCAACTTAAGGCAGGAATGGTGGTTTGCGACAATGGCACCAACCTCCTCTCTGCCCTCCGACAGGGACAAATGACCCATGTGCCCTGTTTGGCTCACGTCCTTAACTTGGTGGTGCATTGGTTCTTGGGCAGGTACCCGGGCTTACAGGATGTCCTGAGGCAGGCCAGGAAAGTCTGTGTGCATTTCCGCCGGTCATATAATGCCAGTGCTCGGCTGACGGACCTCCAAAAGGAGTTTAACCTGCCCAAGAACCGCCTAATCTGTGACATGCCCACCAGGTGGAACTCAACGTTGGCCATGCTGCAGCGGCTGCACACGCAGCAGAGGGCCATCAATGAGTACCTGTGCGACTATGGCACCAGGACAGGGTCAGGGGAGCTTGGTTTTTTTTCCCCACGCCAGTGGGCCATGATCAGGGATGCATGCACTGTCCTGTCACCATTCGAGGAGGCCACGAGGATGGTGAGCACTGACAGTGCATGCATCAGTGACACTGTCCCCCTTGTCCACCTGTTGGAGCACACGCTGCGTGGAATAATGGACAGGGCACTTGAGGCAGAACAGAGGCAGGAAGAGGAGGACTTCCTTAGCTCTCAAGGCCCCCTTTATCCAGACAGTGTTCCTGCGTGCCCGCCGATCACACAGGAAGAGGACGAGGAGGAGGAGGAGGAGGAAGATTGTGTCAGTATGGAGGTGGAGCCTGGCACTCAGCATCAGCAGCAGTCTTTAAGGGATCAGTCCCAAGGAACACATGGACTTGTACGTGGCTGGGAGGAGGTGGCTGCGGACGTTGTTGTCCTTAGTGACCCAGAGGACTCCGGACCGAATGCCTCAGCAAACCTACGCTGCATGGCCTCCCTGATCCTGCAAAGCCTGCGTAAGGATCCTCGTATTCGTGGTATCAAGGAGAAGGACCAATACTGGCTGGCAACCCTCCTTGATCCACGTTACAAGGGTAAGGTTGCGGACCTTATCTTGCCATCGCAGAGGGAGCAGAGTATGAAACATCTTCGGGAGGCCTTGCAGAAAGGTCTGTGCAACGCGTTCCCAGAGACTGGGAGGTTACAAACTCCTGTTTCTGGACAACGTGTTGCTGAGGCTTCGGTCAGTCAAAGAAGGAGCGGTGGAGAAGGTGGCCGTCTGACCGATGCGTTCAGGCAATTTTTTGGTCCGCAGCCCCAAGGTATGATCGGTTCCAGCAACCATCGCCAGCGTCTGTTTTACATGGTGCAGGAATACCTAGGGGCAAGATCAGACTTGGACACCTTTCCCACCGAAAATCCTCTGGGTTACTGGGTCTTGAGGATGGATCACTGGCCAGAGCTTGCACAGTATGCAATTGAGCTACTGGCCTGTCCTGCATCCAGCGTTCTTTCGGAACGCACATTCAGTGCTGCTGGAGGCGTGGTAACCGATCACAGGGTGCGTCTGTCCACCGACTTGGTCGTTCGGCTGACCTTCATAAAAATGAATCAGTCTTGGATCACCACCAGCTACCAAGCACCTGATGCAGATGTAACCGAATAATTTTTTTTGAAATCTCAGATCCCTTCAAAGACTGCCTATGCTGATGCTGAGTGACTATCCCTGAGTAATTATCCTCTTCCTCCTCAATCATCACGCTGATAGCTTGTAAGAACATTTTTGGTTCTGGGCGCCACCACCAGTGCCTAAGGCACAATTTTTCAGCCCCTGTTTAACAGGGGCGTGTAATTACAATTTTTGATGTAATACTTTGCAGCAGGGCTCGTTCCTGCATTCCAACTAGAGTGTCTGTGAGGGGTTGCAGTGTTGTGGCACCAGCACCAGTGCCTAAGGCCCAATTTTTCTGCCCCTGTCTAACAGGGGCATGTAATTACAATTCTTGATCTAATATTTCACAGCAGGGCCCTGTGAGGGCTTACAGTGTTTTGGCCACAGCAACACCTAAGGCCCAAATTTCTGCTGAGTATATAGGGCAGGACCCTACTTTCAAACATCTAACTTACAAAGGACTCCTACTGCAAACGGAAGGAGACAACAGGAAGTGAGATGAAATCTACCCCTAGGAAGGGAAATTCTCTCCTGTAAGAGTTAATATGGGAAAACAATTTCTCCTTTCCACTGATGCTTTCCAATCCTTGTTCCACAAAAAAACCCAAATTTTCAAAAAACATTTTTCATTGGGACAAATAAGTGAGGTGAAATCTTCTGAAGAGGAGGAAAGACGCAAAACAAATGTCACAGGGGTGATAACCCTTCCCTATGTTTTCCAAAAAGCTTAGAAAAGATTTTTTGGCTGGAGCTAAACACGTTAAAAATGTTCAAAATGACAAACAGATTCTACTTAACAACAAACCTATAGTCCCTGTCTTGTTTGCACCGCCTGTATACTGCTGTTCAGAGTATATAGGGACCTTTCCTTATTTTAATTTGGGTGCGGGGTTCCCCTTAATATTCATACAAGACCCAAAGGGCCTGGTAATGGACTGGGGGGTACCCATGCCGGTTGTCTCACTGATTTTCATCCATATTGCCATGACCCGACATGACATTAAACCCGCAAGCAGTTTTAAATGAGATTTTTTCCTTTAAAAATGACATTTGGTGCAGGGACTGTTCTAAACATGGGAAACACGCGTCACTTTACAGGCATACTATAGACACCCCCCAGGTACGATATTTAAAGGAATATTTCACTTTTTTTTTTTTACTTTATGCATCATTAAAATCACTGCTCCCGAAAAAACGGCCGTTTTTAAAAGTTTTTTTTGCATTGATACATGTCCCCTGGGGTAGGACCCGGGTCCCCACACCCTTTTTAGGACAATACCATGCAAATTAGCCTTTAAAATGAGCACTTTTGATTTCGAACGTTCGAGTCCCATAGACGTCAATGGGGTTCTAACGTTCGTGCGAACTTGCGGTCCGTTCGCGGGTTCTGGTGCGAACCGAACCGGGGGGTGTTCGGCTCATCCCTAGTGGATAGTAGTGTTGTTATTTGCAATTTGTGTAATTTGCAAACCATGGTCTCCTTGGTGTATTGTTTGCCATGAGTGATTGTTCATGTTGTTTGTGTCGCTAACCAGAGCTTATATTTTAAATTCATTGTATATTTGATTCCATTTTTTGACATAATAAAAGATTTTTAACCAACTATTTCTTTATAAATATTTTGCTGCTAAAAACCTCCTTGGGAAAACATATAACCAAAAGTATTGGGACATCTGCCTTTACCTGCACATGAACTTTAATGGCATCCCAGTTTTAGTCCGTAGGGTTCAATACTGAGTTGGCCCACCCTTTGCAGCTATAACTCTTCTGGGAAGGCTGTCCACAAGGTTTAGGAGTGCGTCTACGGGAATGTTTTACCATTCTTCCCGAAGCACATTTGTGAAGTCAGGCACTGATACTGGGCATGAAGGCCTGGCTCGCAGTCTCCGCTCAAATTCATCCCAAAGGTGTTCTATCGGTTACATAGTTGAGGTCAGGCCAGTCAAGTTACTCCACCCCAAACTCACCCATCCATGTCTTTATGGACCTTGCTTTCTGCACTGGTTTAAATCATTTGGTAGGGGGGGATTATGGTGTGGGATTGTTTTTCAGGGGTTGGGCTTGGCCCCTTAGTTCCAGTGAAGGGAACTCTTAAGGTGTCAGCATACCAAGACATTTTGGACAATTTCATGCTCCCAACTTTGTAGGAACAGTTTGGGGATGGCCCCTTCCTGTTGCAACATGACTGCTCACCAGTCCACAAAGCAAGGTCCATAAAGACATGGATTAGCGAGTTTGGGGTGGAGGAAGTTGAATGTTCCCATAAAGTTGGGAGCATGAAATTGTCCAAAATGTCTTGGTAGGCTGATGCCTTAAGAGTTCCCCTCCTGGGAACTAAGGGGCCAAGCCCAACCCCTGAAAAACAACCCCACATCATAATCCCCCTCCACCAAATGATTTGGACCAGTGCACAAAGCAAGGTCCATAAAGACATGAATGAGGCAGTTTGAGGTGAAGGAACTTGACTGGCCTGCACAGAGTCCTGACCTCAACCCAATAGCACACCTTTGGGATAACTTAGAGCGGAGACTGCAAGCCAGGCCTACTTGTCCAACATCAGTGACTTACCTCACAAATGGAAGAATGGTCAAACGTTCCCATAGACACACTCCTGAACCTTGTGGACAGCCTTCTTAGAAGACAGCCTTCCCTGTCCTCAAGGAGCTTACAATCTAAGGTTCCTAACTCACATTCATACATACTACGGCCAATTTAGACAGCAGCCAATTAACCTACCTCAACCACATCGGTTCTAAAGCATTAAACCCCCATTTAGTTCTTGTCTGCAGTTATAGTACAGCTACATACAAGTTGAGTATAAACAGAGACGTATTTACATTGGCCTCAACTTGTGGTGATAGCTTACAGATGCAGAAAAAGGAAGTTAACAGGTTATATCTGCAAATTTGTTTTGTATCCCTGGACATAATTAAAAATACTTGTGTGTTTTAAAATAGGAGCTGTTATTCTCTATGAATGAGATTTTTAAATTGACCCGAGCGATTGTTTTATTTCAATATGAGATGCTAGCCTTTCACTCTCTGGAATACTTTAAACCAGACATTCTCAACCAGGGTTCCTCCAGAGACTGACCTCTCATCCGATGGTGTCTGGATAGTTCTGGGTCTAATGCCACACCACACCAGAGCCAGCAGTATAAAAAATTATTTTGAGGGTTCTTCTGGGGTAAAAAGTTATAGATAGGCGGATATAAACATTTGAGGTCAAATAAATGCAGCCTTATGCCCCGTACACACGGTCGGATTTTCCGATGGAAAATGTCCGATCGGAGCGTGTTGTCGGAAATTCCGACCGTGTGTGGGCTCCATCGGACATTTTCCATCGGATTTTCCGACACACAAAGTTGGAGAGCAGGAGATAAAATTTTCCGACAACAAAATCCGTTGTCGGAAATTCCAATCGTGTGTACACAAATCCGACGGACAAAGTGCCACGCATGCTCAGAATAAATAAAGAGATGAAAGCTATTGGCCACTGCCCCGTTTATAGTCCCGACGTACGTGTTTTACGTCACCGCGTTTAGAACGATCGGATTTTCCGACAACTTTGTGCGACCGTGTGTAGACAAAACAAGTTTGAGCCAACATCCGTCAGAAAAAATCCTAGGATTTTGTTGTCGGAATGTCCGAACAAAGTCCGACCGTGTGTACGCCCTATTAGTATAAATTAGTTCAGATGAAATTTCTGTTCTGTAGCCAAAAAATGAATAAAAAATACATATTAAGATTTATTTACTAAAAAAATTAAGATTGTTAACTTAAGGTTTACTAAACATAGTGAAAGCTGCATTTATTCCCATCAACCAATTGCGCTACCAAAAATCCTATTTTTCTTATTTCTCTTGGACATGATTGGGTACTCAAAGTGAACATAGTTCCTCCCTATTTACTAACAGACGTTAAACAAAGCAAAGGTTCACTTAGCTAAGCGAACAGCCTCTAATCCTTTATTAAATAGGTCCTGTTGCCTTTTCAGGCATACAGTGTATATACTGTATAATGTGCATTTTCATTATATAGACAACATACTCAAAGGGATGGGGATACTCATGACATCAATGACCTATTATGGGCACATGGCCATATAAGGTCAATGTTATCACAAGCATCCCCGTCCCTTTGTATACATGTCTATACATCTCCTGCCTGTAGTTCATTGTTTCTGCAATGACCGCTAACTTCTGGGTTCAGACAGAACCCAAGCTCATCCTTACTCCAGACCTAATATCACTTCCTGTTGTATTTTAAGATAGGAATTGAAGGAAAAACTCCCCAAAAAGACAGCAAAAAAAAAAAAAAAAAGAATTTTAACCATTCTCTAAGTTTTGTTTTTTTTTTTGCAAAGTTTTGCTAGAATTGGATTGGAGTCATAGGCGTGCCCACGGGGTGTGCCGGGTGTGCCCAGGCACACCCTAATCCAGGGGCGTACCAATGGGGGGGCGGTCCACCCCAGGTGCCACACATTGGAGGGGGGATGTCAGTGGCATTGCTATGGAGGTGCGCTCCGCACCCGGGTCAGTGACACTGACACCATCCAGCGAGAGGGTGGCGAGTGTCCTGGCTCTGGCTGCTCCCTTTGGTTGTTTTTTTTTTATCAGCACAAACACCCCCAGTGCTGCAGCCGCACTTAGCCTGGTCTGTCTGGTCACTGTTTTCTTCCTGCTCTAGCTCCACCCACCACTGCTGCGCTACAGAGCCAGGCATGTTCTCCGCATGGGCAGCACGGCTGCTGTTACACAGACCACAGTCCTCCGGAGTCCCAGACCTCCCTAGCTGAGAGCCCAAGGTGAGCTAAGTGCCTGGTGATAAAGGTGTGTGTGTTGGCAAGCATGGTATCCACCGCAGCCGCCCAGTGGATGTGAGCTGACATGTGCCCTGAGGTGTGAGAAAGGGGAGAGGTGTTTGTGTCTGTCCTGCTGGTCTGATAACAGAGAAAGGGGGGGGGTGTTGCTGTGTCCACCCCCCCACCTATAATAGCTGAGCTGATTGGGGGTGGTGTTGCTGTGTCCACCACCCCACCCACCTATAGTAGCTGACCTGATGTGGGAGGTGGTGTTGCTGTGTCCACCACCCCACCCACCTATAGTAGTTGAGCTGATGTGGGGGTGTTGTTGCTGTGTCCACCACCCCACCCACCTATAGTAGCTAAGCTGATGGGGGGGTGTTGCTGTGTCCACCACCCCACCCACCTATAGTAACTGACCTGATTGGACAGGGGGTGGTGTTGCTGTGTCCACCACCCCCAACCTATAGTAGCTGACCTGATGGGGGGGAGGTGGTGTTGCTGTGTCCACCAACCCACCCACCTATAGTAGCTGATCTGAAGGGGGGGGGGTGTTACTGTGTCCACCACCCCATCCACCTATAGTAGCTGAGCTGATGGGGGGGGTGTTGCTGTGTCCACCACCCCCCCACCTATAGTAGCTGACCTGATTGGACGGGGGGTGGTGTTTCTGTGTCCACCACCCCCCCACCTACAGTAGCTGACCTGATGGGGGGGAGGTGGTGTCGCTGTGTCCACCAACCCATCCACCTATAGTAGCTGACCTGAAGGGGGGGTGGTGTTGCTGTGTTCACCACCCCACCCACCTATAGTAGCTGAGCTGATGGGGGGTGGTGTTGCTGTGTCCACCACCCCCCCCACCTATAGTAGCTGACCTGATTGGATGGGGGGGTGGTGTTTCTGTGCCCACCACCCCCCCACCTATAGTAGCTGACCTGATTGGGGGGGTGTTGCTGTGTCCACCACCCCCCCACCTATAGTAGCTGACCTGATTGGGGGGGAGGTGGTGTTGCTGTGTCCACCAACCCACCCACCTATAGTAGCTGACCTGATGGGGGGAGGTGGTGTCGCTGTGTCCACAAACCCACCCACCTATAGTAGCTGACCTGATGTGGGGGAGGTGGTGTCACTGTGTCCACCAACCCACTCACCTATAGTAGCTGACCTGATGGGGGGGTTTTGTTGGTGTGTCCACCATCACCCCACCTATAGTAACTAAACTAATGGGTGGGTGTTGTTGCTGTGTCCACCATCATCCCACCTTTAGTATCTGAACTGATGGGGGGGTGGTGTTGCTGTGTCCACCACCCCACCCACCTATAGTAGCTGAGCTGATGGGGGGGGTGTTGCTGTGTCCACCACCCCCCCACCTATAGTAGATGACCTGATTGGACGGGGGGGTGGTGTTTCTGTGTCCACCACCCCCCCACCTATAGTAGCTGACCTGATTGGGGGGTTTTTGCTGTGTCCACCACCCCCCCACCTATAGTAGCTGACCTGATTGGGGGGGAGGTGGTGTTGCTGTGTCCACCAACCCACCCACCTATAGTAGCTGACCTGATGGGGGGAGGTGGTGTCGCTGTGTCCACAAACCCACCCACCTATAGTAGCTGACCTGATGGGGGGGGAGGTGGTGTCGCTGTGTCCACAAACAAACCCACCTATAGTAGCTGACCTGATGGGGGGGGGGGTGTCACTGTGTCCACCAACCCACTCACCTATAGTAGCTGACCTGATGGGGGGGTTTTGTTGGTGTGTCCACCATCACCCCACCTATAGTAACTAAACTGATGGGTGGGTGTTGTTGCTGTGTCCACCATCATCCCACCTTTAGTATCTGAACTGATGGGGGGGTGGTGTTGCTGTGTCCACCACCCCACCCACCTATAGTAGCTGACCTGATGGGTGGGTGTTGTTGCTGTGTCCACCATCACCCCACCTTTAGTAGCTGAACTTATGGGGGGGTGGTGTTGCTGTGTCCACCACCCCACCCACCTATAGTAGCTGAGCTTATTGGGGGGGTGTTGCTGTGTCCACCACCTCACCCACCCATAGTAGCTGAGCTGATGGGGAGGATGGTGTCATTGTGTTCACCACCCAGGCATAGTAGATGAGGGGGTGTCTGCAGCCCAGCTGTAAACAGACATTGACCTACACCCACATCTTGCAGCCATCAGATCCGTCCAGCAAGCAGCATCTTGCCATCTTCCCTGCGGCCATCAGATCCCATCCACAGTCCAGCAAGCAACACACCGTGTCAGCAGGTCAGTTTTAAAATCCGAATCAAATCATCAATGCCAATGATGCCATTGTCTGCTGTCCCCAGGGACAGATCCGATACAGAGATTGCCATACAGTGGGATCTCTGGATTGAATCTGTCCCTGGGGAGAGCAGATAATGCAAAGTATGGGCCATACTTTGTATTGATAGCTGTCTCCCCATCCCACTCTGATGTCTTCCTAATAGCAGCTCCAGTCCAGCTCTCCACTTCCTGATCTGTCCAAAAATAAAATGTGGGATCTGCTCATACCTGAGTGACTGATGGCTCTTGCTTGTCCCGTCTTTTGTCACTGGCTGCCATGGATGAACAGCATTGGCTGTTATTACAGGGAGCGGGAGGGGACGTACACCCCGCATCCCACTGCTCCGCCCAGGTCTCCCATCCCACCAGGAGACCCAAACAAAGCAGGATTTGCCTTTGATTGGGTCTCCGCTGTAGAAACCCAGAAGTGACATCACACCGTCACTTACTAAAAAATTTTTGTGTGCCATTTTTGTGCAAATTTGTGTAATAAATATTCTTGAAAACATTACAAATTTTTGTGGGTGTTTTTACATTTTAAAGTTGGGGGGCTGTGGGGGGTGCCAGATATAGGATCCGCCCCGGGTGCCAAATGCTCTAGATACGCCCCTGCCCTAATCATCCCTGTGCCCTGTCTGTGTTTCACAAGTTTTGTTAGTGCTAAATGCCTGGAACATCTGTCCTGTCCCTGTTTAACCCAGTCACCACCACTGGGGCCGGTAAAAACAGCTGTGCTGTGAGTGGGAGGTGTTTGAGCAGGGAACTAGGAGAAATAGGACCTCAACCATGAAGTAAGCCAGCCGTATTTGCCGATGCAGCTTCTCTAGTTGCGGCTGCAGGTCCCCACAGGCGCCAGCGGTGTGATCTACATCTGCACTCCGCCCCCCTTTCCGGCCTCTCTCTCTCCCTTGGAAGGAATGGAAGCAGCGGACTAGCGGAGCCTGGAGAGCGGCAAATGAGTGGCTGCAGCCTGCTACTAGATCGAGGTGAGGTGAGTCAGGTGAGCACTGCAGTGAGTGAGATAGCACTGAGCACTGAGCAGGGCAGGCAATGGGCAAATGATGCACCAAAAAAAAGCCAACCAATCCATATGAATTCTTACCCTGGCTTGTCTTACTTGTCTTATTAGTCATTTATATATTTATTTTTACAAAAAAAAAAAAATATATATATATATATATATATATATACAGTGGGCCACCAATTGTGCAAGTTCTCCCACGTAAAAAGATGAGAGAGGCCTGTAATTGTCATCATAGGTATACCTCAACTATGAGAGACAAAATGTGGAAACAAATCCAGACAATCACATTGTCTGATTTTTGAAAGAATTTATTTGCACATTATGGTGGAAAATAAGTATTTGGTCACCTACAAACAAGCAAGATTTCTGGCTCTGACAGACCTGTATCTTCTTCTTTAAGGCCTGATTCACACCTATGCATTTTTTGTGCTTTTTGCATTTTGCAGATTTGCACTACAGAACGTGTTCCATAGGAAACCATGTTAAATGGACTGTAGGGCAAATCTGCAAAATGCAAAAAGCACAAAAAATGCATAGGTGTGAATCGGGCCTAAGAGGCTCCTCTGTCCTCCACTCATTACCTGTATTAATGGCACCTGTTTGAACTTGTTATCATTTTAAAAGACACCTGTCCACAACCTCAAACAGTCACACTCCAAACTCCACCATGGTGAAGACCAAAAAGCTGTCGAAGGACACCAGAAACAAGATTGTAGACCTGCACCAGGCTGGGAAGACTGAATCTGCAATAGGCAAGCAGCTTGGTGTGAAGAATTCAACTGTGGGAGCAATAATTAGAAAATGGAAGACTTACAAGACCACTGATAATCTCCCTCGATCTGGGGCTCCACGCAAGATCTCACCCCGTGGGGTCAAAATGATCACAAGAACGGTGAGCAAAAATCCCAGAACCACACGGGGGGGACCTAGTGAATGACCTGCAGAGAGCTGGGACCAACGTAACAAAGGCTACCATCAGTAACACACTACGCTGCCAGGCACTCAGATCCTGCAGTGCCAGACGTGTCCCCCTTCTTAAGCCAGCACATGTCCGGGCCCGTCTGAGGTTTGCTAGAGAGCATTTAGATGATCCAGAAGAGGATTGGGAGAATATCATATAGTCAGATGAAACCAAAGTAGAACTGTTAGGTAGAAACACAACTCATCGTGTTTGGAGGAGAGAAAATGCTGAGTTGCAACCAAAGAACACCATACCTACTGTGAAGCATGGGGGTGGCAACATCATTCTTTGGGGCTGTTTCTCTGCAAAGGGAACAGGACGACTGATCCGTGTACATGAAAGAATGAATGGGGCCATGTATCA
The DNA here is from genome assembly GCA_037952925.1 of Lithobates clamitans. Lineage (NCBI taxonomy): Eukaryota > Metazoa > Chordata > Amphibia > Anura > Ranidae > Lithobates > Lithobates clamitans. The sequence continues at coordinate 860,724 of JBBGZY010001446.1, read as the reverse complement.
TGATATTTTGAATGCAAACCTCCTCCCATCAGCAAAGGCATCGAAGATGAAACGTGGCTGGGTCTTTAGCATGACAATGATCCCAAACACACCGCCCGGGCAAAGAAGGAGTGGCTTCGTAAGAAGCATTTCAAGGTCCTGGAGTGGCCTAGCCAGTCTCCAGATTTCAACCCTATAGAAAACCTTTGGAGGGAGTTGAAAGTCCATGTTGCCCAGCGACAGCCCCAAAATATCACTGCTCTAGAGGAGATCTGCATGGAGGAATGAGCCAACATACCAGCAACAGTGTGTGACAACCTTGCCAAGACTTACAGAAAACATTTGATCTCTGTCATTGCCAACAAAGGATATATAACAAAGTTTTAAGATGAACTTTTGATATTGACCAAATACTTATTTTCCACCATAAGTTGCAAATCTTTCAAAAATCAGACAATGTGATTGTCTGGCTTTGTTTCCACATTTTGTCTCTCATAGTTGAGGTATACCTATGATGACAATTGCAGGCCTCGCTCATCTTTTTAAGTTGGAGAACTTTCACAATTGGGGGCTGACTAAATACTTTTTTGCCCCACTGTGTACACACAGACGCACATGTGTTAGAGCTTTGGTTTGAGGTGCACACCCTAATGCAATAGGCTGCGCACGCCTATGATTGGAGTATAAAGCAGTGGAAGGTTTATTGGAACATTAGTCGCTTAATGTGGTTGCATCCTTCTCGCAGCCCTTACCCTATTGTCTAGTTTCCCTTTTATCATATACTATTTTATGTTACAGGTGTAGGCTACCAACATAGTTCTCCAATGGAAAATACTACTTTTCTCTCTGCCAACGTTACCGATATGTTCTTTCTGAAAACTGTTGGCATTGTAAACATGATCTGCTTTATCATCTTAGTACTGAGTCATTGCATCTTCTTCTATTTTGTTGTGGTCATACTTTACGCTTTCTTCACCACTGCTTATATTAAGGAGAAGGCTCGCTATGTCCTCTTCATCCATATGATTCTTAACGATACCCTTTATCTCATAGTGGTCTTTGCCCTTTATGTAGCTTACATGTATTATGTTTACATCCCAGCCTCGATCTGTTACACTATGCTGACGATAAGCACATCGACTTTCCGTGTCACTCCCTACAATCTAAGTGTCATGTCTTTGGAACGCTATGTGGCAGTGTGCTTTCCGCTGAGACACGCTCAGCTGTGCTCTCCAAGGAGCTCCACCATCACCCTTGCTTGTATTTGGGCAGTAGCATTGATATTTAACCTGGCAGACATTATTGTCCTGGGCTCCAAGGTTGGGAAGAACTTCTTCTTTCTGTCTGTGATTTGTAGCCGAGCGTCAATGACGGGGACTCAAGAACAAGGCATCATCACACTCTGTAGCATCACCATTAGCTTTTCTGCTGTGGGACTCATCATCATCTACACTTATATACAGGTGGTGCTGGTTGCTCGAAAGATTGGCTCTGACAAGTCATCGGCTTTCAAGGCTGGAAAGACAATCATGTTTCATGCATTTCAGCTGATATTATGTATGATGTCCTTCAGCTCTTTTGTCACCGAAACCTACCTGAAAAAGTATCAAGTCTTTATGAGTATTATTAATTATTTGCTCTTCATGTGTCTTCCCCGGCTTCTAAGCCCATTAATCTACGGACTGAGAGATGAAACCTTCCGCAAGTATATGATGACATTCCGACCGGCAGTAGCATCAATGGAAGAGGCTTATAAGTAAATTAATGTCTGTGATAATTATCACATAATAATTTTATTGTAAATAAAATCCTGAAGGTATTAAAATCTTAATGCTTCTCATGCAAAATTGCCTTTAATTTGCTTAATTTTGGCTTTATTACATCTCAGGATGTGAGGCAAAAAATATGCTTAGCAGACAAAAAGTATCTTTTTTTCCCATGTCTGGAGAGCCACAGGTGGGTTATATAAGCAGCCATAGAGGTGAATGGCTGTACACTTTTATGCACATGTACATCCTATGAGCATGCTTTTTGGAAATGCCAATGCTCATAGGAGATACATTCCTAAATGCAAAACGTTCACATTTGGTAAAATACGTTGTATGCGTAGGCATGGATAGGACCTGCAGAAGAAAGTTAGGGGTAGTCAAGGTGACTCCAGCTATTCCTCAGATGGTCTGTACTCTCTCTTCCTGGGAATTCAGCCCTGCACAGGGCTCTTTAGTTTAGCCCAGCATAGGATTACATCTGGAAAAAGGATCACCCCCTCCTAAGAATGATTTAATCAGGTATAGCTAATCACCTTCTCAATGGCAAACAAAGCCATTTGACTTTTAACTGTGATCAGCTGTAGTCATTTTGGTTAGTTCAGCATGAAAAGATCTTTCCTGGAGCATTTCAGTCCCTGGTATTTAGGAGATGGATACAAAAAAGTTTCAAATGCTTTTGCAATGCTTATAAGCACAGGGAAGTCTATTCTGAAGAAGTGGAAGGTATTGGAGAACACAGATCCTCCCTGGATCAGGACGTTGCTCCAAACTGAATGAGAGAGCCAGGAGGAAACTGGTCAGAGAGACCACCAAGAGGCCTACAGCAACTCTGAAGCAGCATAGGAATTTATGACAAAGAGTGGTCATTGTGTGCATGTGACAACAATATCAACTATTGGCATGTATTAAAAGGGGGATCAACTCCAGAGATAAAATGATAATTCTCCCGCTCTACAAGACTCTGGTCAGGCCGCACCTGGAGTATGCTGTTCAGTTCTGGGCACCAGTCCTCAGGAAGGATGTACTGGAAATGGAGCGAGTACAAAGAAGGGCAACAAAGCTAATAAAGGGTCTGGAGGAACTTAGGAACTTAGTTATGAGGAAAGGTTGCGAGCGTTTAACTTATTCTCTCTGGAGAAGAGACGCTTGAGAGGGGATATGATTTCAATTTACAAATACTGTACTGGTGACCCCACAATAGGGATAAAACTTTTTCGCAGAAGAGAGTTTAATAAGACTCGGGGCCACTCATTACAATTAGAAGAAAAGAGGTTTAACCTTAAACTCATGTCTTTCTCACTCTATCATCATCACTCCTTAGAGAACCTAAAAATTTTACACTATGTGAGCTTCCTCTGTGTTTTATGGGATCGCTGCCATGGGCTCATTGCGGTGACTGATGGTGAGAGGACCTCTAGTGGATATCGTGGGCAGTTCCTAACTCTGGCCTGTAAAGATTTCTGCTTGCTGTGATCCTCTGTAGTGGGGGGTCACGGCCATCTGGTAAGGAGCTACCCCTTCTATTTCCTGGTGGTGGACCCTTCCCTGCTGTCACGGATTAATTGCAAACATCACTTGGACTTTTGTTGGGTTTCTTTGATGTTTTTGGGACTCACTAAGATATCATTTTTGATGGCCTTATTTGATGAATGTGTTTCACATGTTATGTTTGCAAAATATTTTTGATTTATTCACAGTTAAAACTCAATTATCTGCACTTTAGATACTACATTGATGAATTTGGTTATTAGCGCAACCCCTTATTTTTTCTTTAACCTTAAACTACGTATAGGGTTCTTTACTGTAAGAGCGGTAAGGATGTGGAATTCCCTTCCACAGGCGGTGGTCTCAGCGGGGAGCATTGATAGCTTCAAGAAACTATTAGATAATCACCTGAATGACCGCAACATACAGGGATATGTAAGGTAATACTGACACATAATCACACACATAGGTTGGACTTGATGGACGTGTGTCTTTTTTCAACCTCACCTACCATGTAACTATGTAACTATAACAACATGTCAGAAAAAAAATAAAAATAAAAAACAAGATCACTGAGTTGGAAAAAGGATCGCCCCCCTTGTGTAAGTATTCTGTTGAACCACGGCAGAAGGTTTTTTATCTTAACCACCTGACGTCCGCGCTATGGCCGAATGATGGCCACAGCGCGGACCTGAATTCCCAGGAGGCCGTCATATGACGGCCTCCCCTGTGCACGCTCCCTGCGCGCGCCCTGCAGACTCCATCTGCAAGGGTATGGAATAGTGCAAAGGTCAGTAGTAAACACAATGTAGAGGTCAGGGGTATCTAACAAAGATTTCAGAACTCACTAGTATCTAACAGAGTACAGGGGTCAGTGGTAAGTAACTCAGCGTTCAGATTTCAGGAGTAAGTAATGCACAGTTGAACGGTCAGTAGTATGTAACAGAGTGTAGGAGTCAGGAGGAGTGCGCGGGCGCGCTGTGATCACGAGTCACTGAGACTCGGCTGATCACCGATCCGAGTAAGGGGCCGGTCCCGGCCCCTTACCATGTGATCAGCTGTCAGCCAATGACAGCTGATCACATTGTGTAAACAAAAGATCGGTAATCGTTTTTTTTTTTTACTCACGCTGACAGCGTGAGTAGAAAAGAAAGTCGATTACCGGCTGGGATGGAAGAGGCACATCTGTCTTATCAGTGCCACCTACTAGTGCCAATTAAAACAGCCCACAGTGCCACCTAACAGTGCCCACAGTACCACCTAACAGTGCCCACAGTGCCACCTATCAATGCCAACAAGTGCCACCTATCAATGCCAACAAGTGCCACCTATCAATGCCCACAAGTGCCACCTATCAATGCCCACCTGTAGTGCCAATCAGTGCCACCTGGCAGTGCTGCCCATCACTGCCACCCATCAGTGCCCATCACTGCCGCCTATCAGTGCCCATCACTGCAGCCTCATCAGCGTACATCAATGAAGGAGAAAAATGACCCGTTTTAAATTTTTTATTACAAAATATAAAAAAATTTTTTTTTTTTTTTTAATTCAGATTTTTACATTTTTTTAACAAAAAGTAAAAACTGCAGAGGTGATCAAATACCACCAAAAGAAAGCTCTATTTGTGGTGAAAAAATGATAAAAATTTCATTTGGGTACAGTGTTGTATGACCGCGCAATTGTCATTCAAAGTGCATCAGCGCTGAAAGCTGAAAATTGGTCTGGATAGGAGGGGGGTTTAAGTGCCCAGTAAGCAAGTGGTTAATGCATTCTATGCATTAAGATAAAAAACTTTCTGTGTGTAGCAGCCACCCCTAACACTTACCCGAGCCCCCTCTCGATCCATGAGTGCCTTGGCCGCCCGGGAATCTCCCTCCAGACTGGCTGAGACACAGCAGCAGCGCCATTGGCTCATGCTGCTGTCAATCAAACTCAGCCAGTCAGGGGAGAGAGAGGGCCGAACCGCGGCTTCATGTCTGAGTGGATACACAGCAGTGTTAATTTTGTCGACTAAAAAAGGGGTTAAAACTAAAACAATTGAGATGACTAAAATACGACTAAAACTAAAATGGCATTTTAGTCAAAAGACTAAAATGGGACTAAAACTAAAACTAAAATTCAATTTTAGTCAAAAGACGAGCGGAATGTCCGTCAGAAAAAGTCTGATGGGAGCTTTTCATCGTATATTCCGACCGTGTGTACGCCCCATCAGACTTTTTACGTCGAAAATTCAGACGGACTTAGATAGAGATAGATAGAGAACATGTTCTAAAGTTTTCTGACGGAACTAGTTACTATCGGGAAACCCCCTCGTCTGTATGCTGTTCCGACGTACCAAAAACGACGCATGCGCAGAAGCAAGTAAGAGACGGAAGCGCTCGGTCTGGTAAAACTAGCGTTCGGAATGGAGATAGCACATTCCTCAGGCCGCAAATTCTGTGATCGTTTAATGCAGTGCATTATTTTGTGCTTTATAATGCTAGAATAATGAAGTTGTTTTGCTGCTGATATTCACACAGAGTTCTCACAAACTTATTTCTTTATTATTTCTCGTGCTCTCATGAATAATCTTTTATTTTTTTAAATCCAGATCTCCAGAATAATGTTTGGAATTTTTTTTTTATTATTTTTTTTTTATTTCATCAAGATCTCTTTTTTTGGATTATTGCAAAATTAGTTTATAGTGATCTCCCTAATTTTTTTTTTGTGTCAAGCTACCACAATAACATTATTATCTTGTATTTTTTAACCTCAAGGAGGCTGGTTGGTGTCCCTTGTTAATTTGACATTGTCTTTTTGAAATGTACCTGCCTACTCACAAACAAACTGTCCTTTTTGAAGAAAAACACATAGGCAAGTATTTTCCAAAAAAAAAAATCTGTTTATTCTGGGTAACAAAATAAAGATGAAGGCAACGCTGGAGAAACTTTTGGAATTTGCAAAGCCTTTTGGTCCCCAGGGCTCACATCAAGTCTATGGAAAAGAAATTTGGGATCTTGAGGAGTCCATATAATAGTGATCACAATCTGGTCCAGGACTCCCAGAGATCAGGACCAGCAGCAGATGACATATATGTCCCCAGGCTGTGGTACTACACCAGCCTGCATCTTCTGTCCGACCAGACTGAACCCAGGCCATCACTTTCTTCTCTTCGCTGCAATCTTCCCTCCACGCTGCTCTGCACCCTTCCCTGCAGCCTACCTTGGAGGCTGGGGCTTTGGTGGTGGACTTTTGGCAGGAGGAGGAGGAGGATGGGTGAGATCATATATGTGGCTGTTCTCTGTCAGCTGGCCCCTCAACCCCTTCTGAAAGGCCTTACCAAAAATTCCCTCACAGAGGAGGCGTTGGCCCTCCTCCAATTTCAACAATCTTGTGGCTAGATAACAGCCATAGGCTTCGTCAGCGTCGAGGGGGGGGGCTTTGGAGGACATAGCTTGCCTCCCTCATGAGGCCCAGTGCTGCCTCCTCTGTCATCATCTCCTTCCTGGGCCTTTTTGTTTGAAGCAGGAGGGGAGGCACCTGGGATTGGGTGAGGCTCCTACTGGGGCCAGCCACCTCCTGGCTGACACTGGGCCCGCCCACCTCCTGGCTGACACTGGGCCCGCCCACCTCCTGGCTGTCACTGGTCACGGCCACCTCCTGGCTGTCACTGTTCACGGCCTCCTCCTGCCTGCTACTTTCCAGACCCTCGTCCTGGCTGAGCTCATCCTGTGTATAAAAAAGGGACATAGTTTTAGTTTTTGCTTCATCAATCACACACAAGTTTTAGTTCATGACTTGCATATTGCAAATGACTTGCATATTGCACATGACTTGCAAATTGAATGTTAATAAATAGAAAAGACTATCATTCTGACCCCAGCATTTTGCATTCTTGTCCCAAACATTTTTGGCCACTACTGTCTAATTATTTAAAACAAAGTGATTTAAATATCATTTATAACATCTAGTTAACATCAATAATATTAGGACAATAAATATGTATGAAAATAATATACCTGGCTCCAGCTGGGTGCATCCACTTCTTCCAGCATTGAAGGCCCAGGTTTTTCCTCGTCAGCCTCTGCTGGGGTTGAGGGAAGGGTGGAGGGAAGGCTGCAGGGAAGGGTAGAAAGTGATTCTCTGGCTTCAGTCTGGTCATCCAGAAACCGCAGTTTGTTGAAGTACTACAGCCTGGGTACATACATTTGCGCTGCTTCTGCTCCTGATCTGGGTAATTTCCGGATCGTATTATGCTCCATCTTATACATGTTCCTTAAGATCCCAATTTTCCTGTCCAAGAACTTGATGGTTGCATCAGGGACCCGAGTCTTGTCTTCACAAATTCCAGAAGATTCTCCAGCGTTGACCTCCTAGCTTGTTTATTATAATATAATCTGTGTTTCACCTCCCACAAATTCCTCATCTCCCTGTACTTGTCTATGAAACTGGACATAAATTCTGGGTCCCTAAAGTGATTCATCTTTGCTGTAAGACAATAAACAAGACAAAAACATTAATGTCAGCCTAAACTCTCATAATCTTATCCCAATATAGGCCTCAATCTTGAAGCAGTATTGGCCACTGATGGGCCAAGTTCAAATGTTACCTTCGTTTAGGACGCTCGCCACTTCTGTTCCTCCCTCCTCTGCACACAGAATGTACATACGACACATGCGTGTTAGCTTGATATACACTGCGCATGCGTCAAACTATGCCCGCGTCGCCCGCCCCAGACGTTCTTTTTAGAATATTCCCCACCCCTTCTCTTTAGGCGCGCAGTAGGAACGACACGGCGCAGAAAGAGCATGTGTTTGTTAATTCCACTAACGAGGAGGAGGAAAGCCCGGAGACAGAAACGTCCCGATCCCGGAAGAGAAGATTTAAGGCCTCAAATATGGCCTTTGAAGAGATGGTGGACATCTTGAGAAGGACCGACTATAATGGGAAGCATGGACCGTACACCAACCCTAATGTGAGAAAGACCAAGATCATGAATAAAGTTGTGAAGAGTCTGCACAGGAATTTTGGGGTACGACCAGGGAGCAATTAATGTCTGGTCAGACCTAAAACTGAGAGAGCAGGATTAGTATAGAAGGATCAAGAAAGTGCTTCTAAAAAGTATTTGTCCTGTGTTCCTATTATGATTATTACTTGCATGCTGCGCCAGGTGATTTTCTTTACTGTAGTACAGTTTAAAATGGCGACTTTCATGTTCGTGGGCACAGGAATCGGTCGTCGTAAACATTGTTCGCTCATTACATAGGATGTTTTGGGCAGATACAGGTTAAATACATTTGGTCATGGCTATTTGTGTAAAAATAATTTGGGGACATTGCTGTCTAGATGTGTTTGTAACTAGAATGAAATGAAAGCTTGATTCAGTGTAATGTAAGGAGAGACGACAAAGGGGAAGGGTAAATTGGGACTTTAAATGAAATTTCGCCTGGTAAGGTCGCGTATTTCCACCCCTATGACTATGCTAAAGAAACCCACAAGCATTGAGCGAGCGAGTAAAAAGGAAAGAGTTGGGAGTTTAAATGAAGCCAATGGTTTGCAAGCCGACACATGAGCGGTGGGTCAATAAACTTTATTATTGGTTAAATACAAACAATGGTATACACAAATATAGGACTCAGAGGGTTGGGTGTGTCATTGCCATCATCCCCAGAGACTTCAAAAAACCAAATATATACCTCAATGTGGGATTTTTAACCACACAGTGCTCTAAATAATTATTCTGTATGTCTATTTTTACTTTACCTTTTTGCATCAATAAAATAAAAATCCTTTTTAATATAAAATCTTTTTGTCATTACATTGCCTTAAAAATCCCACATTGAGGTATATATTTGGTTTTTTTAATACAAACAATGGTATCCAACAATGTATGGTTAACACTAGGTAAAATATCATAGGATGCGTAATAGCACTGATAACCGAAGATCAGCATAAAAATTATTAACATCAATTGTCACAACAGATAAAGTAGATAATAACATTGGTACAAACATCACTGCTAGGTAAAAACAAGGGACCATCAGTGTCAGAGTAGGTGAACAATTAATAATGAGGTAAAGCCTGTCTGATTTCTGGCCTCAAAATCCTGTTAGAGAAGCAATAACGTGTATATACTCGAATGGGTTGATAGAAAGGGACTGGTAGCTCGACGCGTTTCATGGTTCACGACCACTCATCAGGAGCGAACACGTCATGTTTCTGAAATTTAGAATATTGGAATGAGTAAAAAAGTTAGAGTGGGTACAGGAGGGCAGATAATCCCCCGGAAAATAAAGAGTATTCACTGAAAGCATAGGTTGGTGGTGAATGGCCAGATGTGGCAAGCCGTTCGAAGACACTGCAACCGGGAGCTGAGGCAGGCACCCCCGCCGCGGCGACAAACACAGGCACCCCCCGAGGAGACACAGGAACATGAGGCACCCTAAGGATAAAGGTGGCAGGTGAAACAAGGTGAAGGGAATAGCTGGATGAAGGTTAGGGGGGAGGAGAGAAGGTGGGGGAGATAAGGTGGGGGAGGTGTAGGTGGGGGGGTGAACGTGGAGGGAGAGGTGAACGGAAGTAGGTAAGTAATAAGGAGAGAAAGGGGTGATGAATAGGACTGGGAAGTGAAAATGAGGGAAGGTTGCATGTGAAAAACACCAAAAGGGGGGAAAAAGTGGGGTGGTGGGATAAAGTGAAGAGAGGGTATTACCTGGTGTGGCGTGAGAAAAATTGTGGTGTGGAGAAGGGGACACCGACCACCGCCATAGTGTGTCTCGAGTGCCGCATCACCTCAGACAAACAAGGACACCCATATATAGGCGCCGCCGCGGGGAAGCCCGCCAATGTCATGCACGCTGGGCAAAAGGTGGGAGGAGCCCCGGCCGGAGGCCGACCAATGATTGGCAGTGGCCTGGGAGGTCCCACTAAAGCCCGCGAGCATGTTAACAGCAACGCAGTGGGCGCAACGGCGCCGTAAGGTGCGGCGCACGCCCGCCGCGCGTGGCGTGACGTCGATGTGCAATGGCGGCAAGCCCCACGCCCACCGTGGTGGGCGGGGGGAGGGGGAAGGGGGCCGACAGTGCCCATCGCAGCTCCCAGGTAAAACAGGGGTCAGACGACCCCACCGGTGAACCAAGCACAGGCAACCAAGGATGGAGCATAAATAATACATCTCAGGAAGATGTCGACAGTATTAAAATTAGACCACTAGGGTCGGAAACATGACGGGTCATGATGACACTATATAGAATTGGAAAATGGTAGAACAGATGAGGCTACCAGGAAATCAATGGGGGCAGAATAATTAAACAAATTATTGGTAATGTCAAAATAAACGGTAGAGCAAACCATGGGCTTCCATCCCAATTACTATGAAACGACAAAGGGGAAGGGGAAATTGGGACTTTAAATGAAATTGCGCCTGGTAAGGTCACGTATTTCCATCCCTATGACTATGCTAAAGAAACCCACAAGCATTGAGCGAGCGAGTAAAAAGGAAAGGGTTGGGACTTTAAATGAAGCTGCAAGCCGACACATGAGCGGTGAGTCAATAAACTTTATTAATCGTTATTATTAGGGTATGTTCTTTTTCTGAGTTCCCCTTCTTTCTGAGGTGGGGTGTTCCTTGTGTCCTCTTAGTGGTGTCCTCCAAGTCTTTTCTCCCCTATGAGAATGAAACAAAAGGTATACTTAGCACACAGATATTTGAGTCCAGAACTAGGAATAGGAAACATTGCTGGGAAGTGGGGTACAATTGTCTGTTTTGGGCAGAGTTCCAAGATGAAGACATGATTTTTTCCCTTACCAAAGCTGGAACACTTATCTTTTTCTGACAAATTGGAGACACCCCAAATATCGACTGGAGCACCTGTGTGGGACACCTTAAAAAAATTTTGTTTTGGTGTCCCACACTAGTGCTCCTGAGTCCAGATGTGTAAACAGCTGTTGAGTGTCCTCTTCTTACATTATGCTAAAGAAACCCACAAGCATTGAGTGAGCGAGCAAAAAGCAAAGGGTTGGGACTTTAAATGAAGCCAATGGTTTGCAAGCCGACACATGAGCGGTGGGTCAATAAACTTTAATAATAGTCAAATACAAACAATGGTAAAATATCATAGGATGCGTAATATCACTCATAACCGAAGATCAGCATAAAAATGACTAACATCAATTGTCACAACAGATAAAGTAGATAATAACATTGGTACAAACATCATTGCTAGGTAAAAACAAGGGACCACCAGTGTCAGAGAAGGTGAACAATTAATAATGAGGTAAAGCCTGCCTGATTTTTGGCCTCAAGGTCCTGTTAGAGAAGCAATGGGTTTCTTTAGCATAGTCATAGGGAAGGAAATATGCAACCTTACCAGGCGCAATTTCATTTAAAGTCCCAATTTCCCATCTTCCTGAGATGTATTATTTATGCTTCATCCTTGGTTGCCTGTGCTTGGTTCAATGGTGGGGCCGTCTGACCCCTGCTTTACCCGGGAGCTGCGATGGGCACTGCCGGCCCCCTTCCCCCTCCCCCCGCCCGCCACTGTGGGCGTGGGGCTTGCCGCCATTGCACATCGACGTCACGCCACCCGTGGCGGGCGTGTGCCGCGCCTTACGGCGCTGTTGCGCCCGCTGCATTGCTGTTACCACGCTCACGGGCTTTAGTGGGACCTCCCAGGCCGCTGCCGATCATTGGTCGGCCTCCGGCCGGGGCTCCTCCCACCTTTTGCCCAGCGAGCGTGACGTTGGCGGGCCCCGCAGTAGCGCCTATATATGGGCACCCTTGTTTGTCTGAGGTGATGCGGCACTTTGGACACACTATGGCGGTGGTCGGTGTCCCCCTCTCCACACCACAATTTTTCTCACGCCACATCAGCTAATACCCTTTCTTCACTTTATCCCACCACCCCACTTTTCCCCCCCTTTTGGTGTTTTTCACGTGCAACCTTCCCTCATTTTCACTTCCCAGTCCTATTCATCACCCTTTCTCTCCTTATTACTTACCTACTTCTGTTCACCTCTCCCTCCACGGTCATCCCCCACCTACACCTCCCCCACCTTCTCTCCCCTCCCCCCTAACCTTCATCCAGCTATTCCCTTCACCTTGTTTCACCTGCCACCTTTATCCTTAGGGTGCCTCGTGGTCCTGTGTCTCCTCGGGGGGTGCCTGTCTTTGTCGCCGCAGAGGGGGTGCCAGCCTCAGCTCCCGGTTGCAGTGTCTTCGGACGGCTTGCCAGATCTGGCCATTCACCACCAACCTATGCTTTCAGTGAGTACTCTTTATTTTCAGGGGGATTATCTGCCCTCCTGTACCCACTCTAACTTTTTTACTCATTCCAATATTCTAAATTTCAGAAACATGACGTGTCCGCTCCTGATGAGTGGTCGTGAACCACGAAACGTGCTGAGCTACCAATCCCTTTCTATCCACCCATTCGAGTATATACATGTTATTGCTTCTCTAACAGGATTTTAAGGCCAGAAATCAAGCAGGCTTTACCTCATTATTAATTGTTCACCTACTCTGACACTGGTGGTCCCTTGTTTTTACCTAGCTAGCAATGATGTTTGTACCAATGTTATTATCTACTTTATCTGTTGTGACAATTGATGTTAGTAATTTTTATGCTGATCTTCGGTTATCAGTGCTATTACGCATCCTTTGATATTTTACCTAGTGTTAACCATACATTGTTGGATACCATTGTTTGTATTTAACTGTTAACAAAGTTTATTGACCCACCGCTCATGTGTCGGCTTGCAAACCAATGGCTTCATTTAAAGTCCCAACCCTTTCCTTTTTACTCGCTCGCTCAATGCTTGTGGGTTTCTTTAGCATAGTCATAGGGATGGAAATACGCAACCTTACCAGGCGCAATTTCATTTAAAGTTACAATTTCCCCTTCCCCTTTGTCGTTTCTTAGTAATAGGGATGGAAGCCAATGGTTTGCTCTACCGGTTTATTTTGACATTACCAATAATTTGTTGAATTATTCTGCCCCCATTGATTTCCTGGTAGCCTCACCTGTTCTACCATTTTCCAATTCTATATAGTATCATCATGACCTGTCATGTTTCCGACCCTAGTGGTCTAATTTTAATTTTAATACTGTGAACATCTTCCTGAGATGTATTATTTATGCTCAATCTTTGGTTGCCTGTGCTTGGTTCACTGGGGGGCCGTCAGACCCCTGCTTTACCCGGGAGCTGCAATGGGCACTGTTGGCCCCCGCCCACCACGGTGGATGTGGGGGGTGGGGCTTGCCGCCATTGCACATCGACGTCACGCCACCCGCGGCAGGCGTGCGGTGCGTCTTACGGCGCCGTTGCGCCCGCTGCGTTGCTGTTACTACGCTTGCGGGTATTAGTGGGACCTCCCAGGCCACTGCCGATCATTGATCGGCCTCCGGCCAGGGCTCCTCCCACCTTTTGCCCAGTGTGCGTGACCTTGGCGGGCTTCCCCGCGGCGGTGCCTATATATGGGCGCCCTTGTTTGTCTGAGGTGATGCGGCACTCGAGACACACTATGGCGGTGGTTGGTGTCCCCCTCTCAACACCACAATTTTTCTCACGCCACACCAGGTAATACCCTTTCTTCACTTTATCCCACCACCCCACTTTTTCCCCCCCTTTTGGTGTTTTTCACGTGCAACCTTCCCTCATTTTCACTTCCCAGTCCTATTCATCACCCTTTCTCTCCTTATTACTTACCTACTTCTGTTCACCTCTCCCTCCACGGTCACCCCCCCACCTACACCTCCCCCACCTTCTCTCCCCTCCCCCCTAACCTTCACCCAGCTATTCCCTTCACCTTGTTTCACCTGCCACCTTTATCCTTAGGGTGCCTCGAGGTCCTGTGTCTCCTCGGGGGATGCCTGTGTTTTTCGCCGCGGAGGGGGTGACCGCCTCAGCTCCCAGTTGCAGTGTCTTCGGACGGCTTGCCACATCTGGCCATTCACCACCAACCTATGCGTTCAGTGAGTACTCTTTATTTTCCGGGGGATTATCTGCCCTCCTGTACCCACTCTAACTTTTTTACTCATTCCAATATTCTAAATTTCAGAAACATGACGTGTCCGCTCCTGATGAGTGGTCGTGAACCACGAAACGCGTTGAGCTACCAGTCCCTTTCTATCTACCCATTCGAGTAGATACACGTTATTGCTTCTCTAACAGGATTTTGAGGCCAGAAATCAGGCAGGCTTTACCTCATTATTAATTGTTCACCTACTCTGACACTGGTGGTCCCTTGTTTTTACCTAGCTAGCAATGATGTTTGTACCAATGTTATTATCTACTTTATCTGTTGTGACAATTGATGTTAGTAATTTTTATGCTGATCTTCGGTTATCAGTGCTATTACGCATCCTATGATATTTTACCTAGTGTTAACCATACATTGTTGGATACCATTGTTTGTATTTAACTATTAATAAAGTTTATTGACCCACCGCTCATGTGTCGGCTTGCAAACCATTGGCTTCATTTAAAGTCCAACCCTTTCCTTTTTACTCACTCACTCAATGCTTGTGGGTTTCTTTAGCATAATGTAAGGAGAGGACACTCAACAGCTGTTTACACATCTGGACTCAGGAGCACTAGTGTGGGACACCAAAACAAAATTTTTTGAAGGTGTCCCACACAGGTGCTCCAGTCGATATTTGGGGTGTCTCCAATTTGTCAGAAAAAGATAAGTATTCCAGCTTTGGTAAGGGAAAAAAATCATGTCTTCATCTTGGAACTCTGCCCAAAACAGACAATTGTACCCCACTTCCCAGCAATGTTTCCTATTCCTAGTTCTGGACTCAAATATCTGTGTGCTAAGTATACCTTTTGTTTCATTCTCATAGGGGAGAAAAGACTTGGAGGACACCACTCAGAGGACACAAGGAACACCCCACCTCAGAAAGAAGGGGAACTCAGAACAAGAACATACCCAGAGGAAGGAGAGCTGGAGGAAGTCGGGGAGATTGTCACCACAACAGGTCAGTGTCTGACACCCCAGCTTCAGGTAATATCTGTATGCCTGCATATATTTAATACATGTTTTTTTATACAATTTTTAGGTGATGTGCTGGTTGTTGAAGAGCAAGCTGAACATTTCACAAGTGACAGTGCACAAAGGCTAATCCAGGACATCATGGTGTGGAATGGTGAAATTGACATCGTAAGGAAGAAACTCAATGTTATGGAACAACAAATGAAGAACATGATTGATGTTGGGGAGAATCTGAATTTCTGCCAAATGCCACCATTTTACCATTTGTTGGACTAAACCTAACCTTTTATTTTACATTTTCAAAGCCAAATTTTGAAGATGCACACGATGGGTCAACACGTGCTATCTGCCATTGTGGATGAATGTAATGTACATAAATGATAATCAGAAAATTACTATTTGCTTATGTGTATACATGTTTCTATGCAACTCCTTACTCATTATATAGTAAAGAGATTAGCTTTGCTTTGGGACTAAAACCCCCTACCCCCTGCTTCCCTCAGATTAGAAGAATGCGGAAGTGAAGAGAGAACCAGCTTCAACCAAGCCTCAGCATCAAGTTTCTCCATTTCTCTTGTATTTCAACCAATGAGATGTACCTATTAGACTGACATAGCAATGACGTATAATCTATTATCCTCTCTGTATAAAACATTAGCACCGCCCTGCAATAAAGCAGAAGTGTAGAAGTAACCGAGCTGAACATGTGTCAGAGTGTTTGCTTCTAGAGTACATGCACATCCACACTTTCCAATTAGAAACAGCAGCAGATAACCTTGAACTAAATTGTAGTTCTTATCTATTACATTTGGCGCCCAGAACGTGGAGCTCCAGTCTTCAGTCGAAGGGAGACCGCGTGACGGATCGAGTGGCTGACCGAGACAGAACAAGGGGGTTTGCGCAGCCCTGACAGTATGGTAAGCATATCTATTCTTACCACTGTACAACTTGTCCTTGTCTGGGCTGGCTGCTTTATCTTGTTGGCTCTCTTAGACTGTTCAGAGGCAGGTAATTTATTCCTCGCCTGGGGCTGTTTTAATGAACCTGCTATTGGGTCTCTGCTGACTGTGTATTATTTTATCAGTGTCTGCCATCATGAAGGATTGCAACTCAGCAGTCTGAAAGTGCTGTTGCATTTGTGTGTCCTGACCCCCAGATGAGCTGTCTGCCTCTGGGGAGACTGGAATCTTGCGACAAACGTCTACAGACTGGTTACTCAGGTGAGCTGTTGGCCCCTGAGGGTTTTAGCTCAGCTGCTGAGACTTCGTGGTGCAATGGGTGGTAGGTGTAATGTCCTGTCCTAAATGTGTATTTATGGTTTACTGTTTGCCATACACAAGAAGGGTTGGGGACTGGTGAAGGTAAGAGAAGGTGGCTACCCGAAGGATCAGTTGCGTCACAAGCCGTTGCTCCCCACCACCCCTGACGTGCTTGTTCTGAGATTAAACGTACATTACCCGGTGAAAGGGGGGTTTGGGCAGATCCTTGAAGAGATAGAACAGAGAATAATGAGGGAGGGTTATCAATCTATCAGTTGTCCTCACTCCCGCCTCAAACCGTCAGCCGAGACTGCGGCAGACGAACAGAACAGAGTGAGAGACCTTGGATACCAGCTGGGAGGCCCAGAGAGAGGAGGGGAAGATGGATCAGAAAGTAACGAAGCAAGAAAAAGGAATGCTAGCTTGTGATATTGTAAAGAGGAGGGAGGGCAGTGAAGCAAAAAATTGTTCAAAGTTGCGAAGGTTTGTGATTTGAAAGATTGTGTTGCTAGACTGCAAGCAGAGGAATGGTGTGTACTCATAAGAGAACAAAGGGGAGTTCTGTGTGATAACGGCTTATTGGATGTGGCAGAAGCTTGGAACAGGACGGCAAAGGCATTGCACAAAGAGGGTTGGATAGAAGAGGAAATCAAGAAAGATGCCAGTTGTATTATGTATGTGTATCACAGAGTTGATAATGTGCCTGTACCGCCCCCCTATGAAAAAACCTGGAACAAGGGAGGGGAGGGACAACCCCCTTCCACTCCCTTCACACCACCCCAGCCCAAACCCAACCCACTGTGACAACTCCCTGTGGCAGTCATCTTAGTGCACCCAGGCCTTCACTTCCTGCCCAGCCCAGTGCACTTCCTGCTGGCGGCCATCTTGGTACACCCAGTAGGCCCAACCTATACCCATACCCCCCAACATTTTGAGATGGGAATGAGGGACACCTACCAGCAAACGTATGTAGGCATGGGACACGCCCCCTGCCACACCCCCTTAAAGGAGAAATAATCCAAGAAAAATTTTAATTAAATCCACGAGGGCTTTTTTTTACCACTAATATTCCTTTATATTGGCTTTTAAAATGTACAAATGCAGCAATTTTAGAAATTGGATGAAAGCACTGGGAAACACGTTTTGAAAGATAAAAAGTGCATTTTATATACAACTATATAGATCAGACCAAAATGAGGGACAAATGAGGAGGAAAGAGGGACGGAGGGACATTGCATCAAATCAGGGACAGTCCCTCGAAATCAGGAACAGTTGGGAGCTATGCTATACCCAGTCCTCCTTGTTTTAAACCAGGATGGTTCCTACCACACACCTGTCTTCCCCAATACGGAAGCACTACCTTCACAGGCCGGATATGTTAATGATGAAGAAGCGTCCGAGTGGGAAGACCAACAACACAGTTGTTGGTCACAGTTCCGAGAGGATCTCAAACATATGCTGGCAACTTTAAGGAACAGTGCCCCTTCCCAGCCCCCGCCCCAACATCAGTCTTGGTTACCAGAAGGGGCACCGGTGATGTATGTTGCTTTTACCCCATCACCAGCAGCGGCCTTAGTGACAAGTCTGCCTGACTCAGAGAAGAAGCCAATGCCCTTCTACCACAGGATAGTGCAGATACAAAAAGCTTACTCAGCTGCCTGGAGAGACTTGATCAGCCTATGCCAAATCAAAGCAGGACATGTCTTTTGGCCGGTCATGCAGGCAGATTTCAATGATGCCTGCCTGACAAGTGCCACTTCCTACACCTCAGGCGTGGAGTTCTGTGCCCAACTCCGCGACTGGGCAAAGGAGAAATTGGCAGATCAGACCACCACAGTCCAAGATATTGCCCAAGATATTACCCAAGATAAAGGGGAGTCTGTGGAGAAGTATCCTGCTAGACTCATACAGGCCTTTGATGATCTGGGTTTCTCCCACTATGAAAAGGCACATACACACATGCTATCAACTGCTTTTGTCTAAGAGCTCAGAGAGGATATCAGAAAAAGCCTGATGGTGGCCCGTCCTGAATATCGCTCAATGAAAATATCCGATTTACTGTTGGTGGCCAGAGGTATAGAAAACCAGAAAGGGAAAAAAACAACGCCCCTCATGGTAACCCATGACGAAGATCCCATCTACACTCGTCCACCACCACTGCCCAATACCAGGGAAAGGATCACCTGTTACAATTGTGGGAGATGGGGACACTTCAGAAGAGAATGCAGAGCCCCAAGACAGCCCAGACAGGACAGGGATCCCCGTGAAGGGCAACGTGGACATCAACCACCACCCCCCCTCAACTCTCGCTAGGAAATGGGCAAACCCATGTCACCCCTTATGACAGTGTCCTCAAATGGAACTGGGGGACCCCTATCAAAGGTCACGTTACCTATACAGGGAAAACCTACCGCCTTTCTCATTGACACAGGTGCAGCCAGAAGCGTGTTGAGGGCTGAGGACCTGCCTGATAATTCTTTCCTTTCCACTATTGATGTTTCCTGCGTGGGAGTGGATGGGGTGCCCTGCTCCAGTCCACTTACTGAGCCACTCCAAGTGGGGACATTTCCTGATTTGCTTGCCAGATTTATGGTGTCCTCTACATGTCCCTTGAACCTGCTAGGAGCTGATGTGCTGTCCAGACTACAGGCTTCAATTATCTTCACACCTGAAGGGGGGTGAAGTTACATACTCCCCTATCCTTAGAAGACTCTTTTGCTTTGTGTTCTTTGCCTCTCATCATGACACTTCATGAAGCAATAACTCCAAGTTTAATACCACAGGAAGTGCTTGACAGAATCCCGGTGTGCCTATGGTCCACAGGACCGGAAGACATCGGTCACTTAAAAGTGCCACCAGTTTCAGTCAAGCTCAAAGAGGGCACATTATTGCCCTGGAAACCACAATACCCACTTAAGTTGGCTCAATCAGCAGTAATCTCAAAACATGTAGCTGCTTTGGTCCAGAATGGGGCCTTGATCCCCTGTACCTCACCGTGTAATACACCTCTTTTTCTTGTCGAGAAGAAAACACCGAAGGGAGAACCTGACAGATACAGGATGGTGCAGGATCTGTGCGCAATTAACAAAGTCACAGTGTTAGACACTCCAACTGTGCCAAATCCACACACCTTATTATCAGGTGTACCTCCAATGGCTGAGTACTTCACTGTGGTGGACCTGGCAAATACATTCTACAGTGCATTCTTCCTGCAGGTACCTTTTCGCTTTCTCCCACGAAGGACAACAGTACACCTGGGCAGTTATGCCACAAGGGGCGCAAAATTCTCTGAGTCAGTTTGCCAAATCCATAGCCTCCATACTTGATACATGCAAAAAGAACACCCTGCAGTGACTCTCCTCATATACGTGGATTATCTTCTCTGCACAGATGACCAATACGCTGCAGAAGAAATTTGAGAAAGCCTACTATGCTACCTTGCAGAATTAGGCTGTAAAGCCTCCTAAGACAAAATGCAGTGGTGTTCCAAGACAGTCACCTTTTTGGGCTACTGCATTTCCAAGGGTGCAAGACATATCACATTGGAACGAGTAGCTGCAATCCTGGATATTCCCCAACCAAAAGCAGCTAAACAACTGCATTGCTTCCTTGGACTCATATCTATATCTTACTGTAGGGCGTGGATCCCCGATGCATCAATCCTTATGCAACCATTCTATGATGCCCTCAAGTCTGTGCCATTTACCCTGTCAAGCGAGGCTCTGGACAATTTTATTCTGCTGAAGCAAGCAATATCCACCGCTCCTGCTTCCAACTGTTTGTGTCGGAAAAGAAAGACCATGCCACAGGGGTCCTAGCCCAAGAACATGGAGGACAGACTAGACCCATTGGGTACTATTCTTGCCACTTGGACTATGTGGCAAGGGGTGGCCATTCCTGTCTAAGAGCTGTCTTTGCTGCCCAAGCTCTGCTGGACAAGACTTCAGATCTCGTTTTAGCACATTCCCTGCTTCTTCTTCAGGTGCAAACCAGACACCTGTCCACGGCCAGACATCTACGGTTACACATCTCCCTCTTCCTTCCTGACAATGTGACCCTCCAAAGGTGTCTGACTCTCAACCTGGCCACCCTTCTGCCATTTTTAGAGGGGTGACAAGAAGAAGAAGAAGAAGGTGAAAAAGGAGACCCCTGTACTACTCCACATGACTGCTTTGAAATGATGCACATGGAAACCACACATTTTCCTACAGTGAGTGAAACTCCTCTGAAAAACCCTGACTACACACTCTTTGTGGATGGCTCCAGATATGCAGATGAAGGAGGCAAGTACCACACAGGTTATGCTGTGACCTCTGAATCTGAAATCCTACAAGCAGGAGCATTACCACCAACTGTATCTGCTCAAGAAGCAGATCTCCAAGCCCTCACAACAGCGTGTAAGATAGCGAAATGTAAAAGAGCCAACATCTACACATATTCAAGGTATGCCCTTGGAGTAGCTCATGACTGTATCATCTGGAGGACCAGAGGGTTTCTGACAGCGGCCAAAACACCGGTGAAACACGGCCCAGCTATCAAGGATTTAATGGATGCATTACTCCTGCCTGACCAAGTGGCTGTCTTGAAGGTTAAAGGACACAGCAAACTGAATTCTCAAGAAGCCAGAGGGAACCACTTGTCAGATATAACTGCTAAACAAGCAGCAAAAAAAAAAGCGAAAAATGGCCGAAGTGGCCGAAGAGGACTCAGCGCAAATGCTTTTGGCAGTGCATGTGCCATCTGACCAGCAATACCTAGCCTCTATGCAAGGGGCTGCTCACACAGAAGAAAAGTTTGAATGGATCGATAAAGGAGCGGACCACGATGGAGATCTGTATTTGATGAGAGGGAACACTTGTTTACCAAGATATATGTATCCAGCAGTTGTCCAATGGGCGCATGGACCTGCGCATCTCTCTAAGAACTTAATGAATTCACTGACCAGCAAATACTACTGATCCCCAGGGATAACCACCTTAACCAGAAATTACTGCGCCTCGTGTGCAGTATGTGCAACATGCAATCCGGGGAGAACAGAAAAGACACCACAGAAACATTTAGTGAAACCCCTCTATCTGTTCCAGAGGATACAGATTGATCATATACAGATGCCAAGAAGTGGCCAATATGAATACGCCCTAGTAGTGGTGGACATGTTCTCCTGCTGGCCAGAAGCCTATGCAGTTACAAACATGACAGCCAAGACCACGGCTAAGAAACTACTGAGTGAGATAGTATGTAGATTTGGGGTCCCAGAGGTGATAAAGAGCGATTAGGGCCCAGCCTTCACAGAAACCCTTACAAAAGAGATTTGGGCAGCACTGGGGGTTCAGTTGGCTCTACATAACCCATACCAAAGTAGTGGGAAGGTAGAAAGGAAGAATGGGACACTAAAAAACAGGATGTTAAAGATGGCCCAAGAGACTAACATGAGTTGGCCAGACAGTTTGCCCATTGCCCTGTTCAGTGTCAGACACACCCCCCGGGGGAAACATGCTCAGCCCCCCGACTTGGTTGTTACTTTCCACAACAGTTACAGTTGCAATCTGATGTGTTAACTACTTATGTCACATGTTTGTCTAGGGAATTAACCAATATCCATTATCAAGTGTTTTCCTCCATTCCAGATCCAGAGGCAGGTTTGGGAACCCACAATCTTTAGCCAGGAGACTGGGTGTTAGTGAAGAAATTCACGAGGAAAAATTCCCTTGATCCAAGATATGATGGACCATTCCAGGTGCTGCTGACCACAGCTACATCAGTCAAGCTATAAGGGAAAAGCACCTGGATACACACCTCCCACTGCAAGAAAGCCCCATCTTCTGAAGACAAGACTTTGCCTGCGAAACAATGATCGTGTTGTGTATCCTTTTTCTAAGTTTGATAAAAGCTCAGCAGATAGTTATCACCAAAACAGGTACTCAACAGGCAGCTATCACTAAGATAGATGGCATCACCACATTTTGGTACAATTCATGCAACACGCAAGTGGTTGCGTTTACCTTTGATTTCTGTGATATAATACCTAGATATTGCAACAGGTATGGACCAGGTTGGGCAAAGTGGGCTTGCATGGCGATTCGCCCGGATCAAATATACATATGTATAACGTATGATTATTGGGGACAAAACTGTGACCATTGGAGATCAGTGGGATGGAGTACTGGAGCAGGCTGGGGGTATCAACCACAGAGCGCCTTAAAAAGGAAAGATCACATGGGAAAGCCCCTCATTAAGCATATGTCCATCTGGAAGTCAGGGTGTAGTGATGGCAGAGACAGATTTGTCTTAAACATTGAGAATCCCACCCCTGGTGATGCGGGACTTTACTGGTTAGGCAGGTACCCATCGAATGATGTTCCGATAGCAAGATTTTACCTAAAAGACATGTATAAACGTATCAAAACCAATAACAAATCCCCTTAAACCTTCCACCACTGCTATAAAAGACATGATAGCAATTGCAAACCCAACCTTTGAAGAGATGATGGCAGCTGAAACTGGGTTCTCTGACACTAATCTGTGGCTTGAGTGGATGAGATTCAGTGCAAACCAACATAACAGATGTAACTATTATGTTTGTGGTAGTGCCAGGCCACACTTAGGGACAGTCCCTCTCCAGATCCCACAAGACAGTGAGGAATGTTTCCTCAACCTGTTCACTAATACATCCACCAATCACACTGCGTGCGAAATGTGGAAAAAGGAGTATCCTATAGTTACCAAAATCCCAAAGCCTGGAGAGGGCATCACCATATATCCCGGGAACTACACCTGTTACTCTAATTACCAGG
The DNA here is from genome assembly GCA_037952925.1 of Lithobates clamitans. Lineage (NCBI taxonomy): Eukaryota > Metazoa > Chordata > Amphibia > Anura > Ranidae > Lithobates > Lithobates clamitans. The sequence goes on along the minus strand of JBBGZY010001446.1, from coordinate 837,464 downwards.
GTAAGGGAAGGTTCCTGGGTAATTTCACCGAAGGATACTGCTCTACCTACAGTGAGGTCCTGGGGAAATTAACACAGAACCAAATCCAGTCACTTGGTGATGTGTATTGGATTTGCGGGGACCTAAAAATCAGGACCAGATTGGAGGGAACCTGGACAGGTGAATGTGCCCTTGCAAAGGTCATTATGCCCCTCCATATATTAACCGAAGATATCCCTAATACATACACTGACCCAGCACACAGTCAGAGGAGGAAGCGAGCAGTTCCCTCCGGAAGCTTTGACCCTCATGTGTACATAGATGTCATAGGAGTTCCAAGGGGGGTCCCTGATGAATTCAAAGCCAGGGACCAGGTAAAAGCTGGTTTTGAGTCTTTGATCCCCATAAAAACTGTCAACAAGAATGTAGAATGGATCAACTACATATACTATAACCTACAAAGATTCATGAATTACACTAAAGATGCTCTCCAGGGAATTGCTGCCCAGTTAGTCCCCACTTCCTACATGACATTCCAGAACCAGATGGCCTTAGACATGGTGTTAGCTGAGAAAGGAGGTGTCAGTAAAATGATAGAAAAAACAGGAACATATTGCATCTACATTACTGATAATACTGGCCCAAATGGTAAGGTTACTCTAACTATAAAGAAATTAGAAGATTTATCACTGGAGTTGAAGAAGAACTCAGGGGATCAATATTTTGGCTGGATGAGTGGGTGGCAGAAGGTGCTCGCCCAGATAGGGGTAACGGTAATAATAATAATTCTACCTTTCGTAAAGAAGTTAATGAGCATGGATGTAGACAATAGCACACCTACATTTCTCCACCAAAAAGAGGAGGACCCCCTCATGATGGAAGATGACAAACCCATCACTCCTCTACAGTCACTCCCTGTCCAAAATCTCACAATCCTATAGGGTCATAGGGATAGATAGCGCCTGATTGCACTTCTACAGCTGTATCGAGGGGGGTAGTGAACTAGTTGCTGCCTAACTCCGTATACAGCCTAAAAGAGTTGCTGAGGAGAATGGGCCAAGTGAGTAGGAACTTTAGACGAGGGACAGAATAAAATAGTAATTTTAGGGGGGGCTGTGAAGGAATGTAATGTACATAAATGATAATCAGAACATGTCTATTTGCTTATGTGTATACATGTTTCTATGCAACTCCTTACTCATTATATAGTAAAGAGATTAGCTTTGCTTCGGGACTAAAATGGCAGCAACCCCCTGCTTCCCCCAGATTAGAAGAATGCGGAAGTGAAGAGAGAACCAGCTTCAATCAAGCCTCAGCATCAAGTTTCTCCATTTCTCTTGTATTTCAACCAATGAGATGTACCTATTAGACTGACATAGCAATGACGTATAATCTATTATCTTCTCTGTATAAAACATTAGCACTGCCTTGCAATAAAGCAGAATCGTAGAGTTGAACACGTGTCAGAGTGTTTGCTTCTAGAGTGTATGCACATCCACACTTTCCAATTAGAAACAGCAGCAGATAACCTTGAACTAGGTTGTAGTTTTTATCTATTACACCATCAGGGGATATCAATGTATGCGATTTGTGGGTGCAACCCCTTCTTCGTAACTCTAGTAGGTGAGAGGAAGGGGTTGCTTCCCCAGAACACATCCATTAATCCCCCATGATTGGACATAGCACATGTTGACATTAGACATGGGATCAGGAGGGAAATACCTATTTTGACTCCCAAATTGTGTGCATCTTCAAAATTTGGCTTTTACAGGGGTGACATCACCCCATTTGATGAAGGCAATATCAAGACATTTTTGACACTATAATGTGTGATATTGCCTTCACTTTTTCTACGTTGAACTTTGCAAGTTCCAGAGTTGGATATGTTATGTTTAGAAATATGCGTGTTTATAACAACCAAAAATTTTTTTTTAAAAATGCTAAAAAAAAAATTTTTACAGCAAACTTTCATAACACACATGTGAATGTGCACAGAGTAAAAAGTTTGATAAACAACAATGTGTGGCTTCTTATTTCAATGCTCAATACCAGTTTTTGAAGTAATTTTGTCTTTACAGTGACAATGGGGCTTATTTACGAAAGGAAAATCCACTTGGCACTACACGTGCACTAGGAGAACCTAGGAGACAGCCAAAAAGAAACACAAGCAATAAAGAAAATTCAAGATTTTATCAGATCTTTTTTTTTTAATTAAAAAAATATTTAGACATTGTCTGGCATTGCAAAGACCCCCCTACCCGTAAAATAATTAACATATTTATCCCGAACTGCACGGGCGCTTTGGGGTGCCAAGCTAGGACGGCCAGTATCCAGGCCCGTCAGTGGATTTGAAGGAAGTCCGGCCTCAGGCCCAACTGAGGCTATATAATTGTGGGCATTTTTTCTTAAGAAGTTGTGCAAGAAGCAGCAGCATAAGATTATGTGGTTGAGTTTTTACTCCGCCATGTGTATGGCTACCAGAAACAGGTGGAACCGGCTGGCCATTATCCCGAAGGCATTCTCAATGACTTTTCTAGCTCTGGCCAGCTGGTAGTTAAAAACCCTCCTCTCCGGGGTGAGAGTCCTCCGGGGGAATGGCCTCATCAGTTGCTCGCCCAGACCGAACGCTTCATCAGCAAGAAAGACAAACGGGAGTCCATCAACGTTGTCCGCATCAGGTGGCAATCCCAGGCCACCACTCTGGAGACGTTGGTAAAACTCCGTCTGGGCGAAGACTCCGACATCCGACCATTCTTCCCCATGTCCACATAGAGGAACTCATATTGTGCCAACACTACTGCCATTGACACTATACTATTAAACCCCTTATAGTTATAATAGTGAGACCCCAAATGGGGTGGTGGCACGATGTGGACGTGCTTCCATCTAAAGCCCCTCCACAGTTGGGAAAGTCCCAACGGTCGGCAAAATGGGAGGCCACAGTCTGCCATTCCTGTGGCGTTGAAGGAAACTGTGGAGTCAAAACTGAAAAAAAATATTAGTACTTTTGCACATAACATTACAAGCAGATTAGACACAAACATTCTTGGCCAACATTAGTATAACATTTATTTTAAGGCTTTTTTAAAGACAAAAATATAAGGCCCACTTATCAGATTAATCCCCCCCAAAGGCCCATTGTAAAGGGGGGAGGGTTCGAGATGAGTTTGCCCCCCCCCCCCCCCAAAAAGAAAAAGCCTATGGCACTCTGCCTGAATTTAAGGCAACAATAACATTTGTACACATTTTAGGGAGTGTTTAGGGTAAGCACTACAATGGAGCTGACAAAACACATTGTTAAGTGACTAGGCTATACGTGTATATGGGCCCAGGATAGCATGCTGGGGAGGTTAGTGAAGGCAAATATGCATGAAGGACAAAAAAGGAGCATTCTAAAAGATTACAGCATGCATGAGAACAAAGGGGACATTCACAGCATATTACAATCATGGTAATTAGGGAATGAGGAAAGAAATACAATACATTAGCAAACATTAAATACAATAGAATGTGATGTTAAAGGAGAAATCTTACCTTAACATAGTCCTTCTGCAGGACCTAAATAATAGCAGAACAGGTCTCTGGGATAATGATCCCCAGAGCCTGGGGGGAGATGCCTGTCGAGAACTTGAGGTCCTGCAGGCTTCTCCCAGTCGCCAAGTACCGCAACGTGGTGACTAGCCTCTGCTCTGGAGTGATGGCTTGCCTCATGCAGGTATCCTGCCTGCTAATATAAGGGGTCAGCAAAGCCAACAGATGGTGAAAAACAGGGTCCATCATCCTGAGAAAGTTCCTGAAATCATCTGGATTATTCTCCTTTATCTCATGAAACAAAGGCATATGAGAGAATTGGTCACCCTGGAGCAACCAATTCTTGGTCTATGAACTCCTCCCTACCCTGTTCATGGACTGGGCTTGGGGCAAAGAATGAACCCCAACACCAAGCCCCCACACAGCACGAACTCTACGACGAGTATGTACCCGCAACATGGCTTTAAAACGGTCGGCTGGTCAGAACGCACTAACAGAACGCACTGAAGAACAGCAAGGCCTGTGAAGAGCGAGCTGAAAATGAGAAACGAGCGGACAAGAACACACTGAAAAAACAGATGCGAACTGTCTACACGCTCTGAAAAGCAGATACAAACCCACAAGCACAAACTGAAGAGCAGTAACAAACTGAAAAGGACGAAAGTTGAAAAGTGCGAATCGTCTCTCACCAAACTTCTACTAAGAGATAAACACGAGATTAGCAGAAGGAGCCCAAAGGGTGGAGCACTGGCTATTGCACTTCCTTTTTCTAGTCCTGTCGTACGTGTTGTACGTCACCGCATTCTAGACGGTCGGACTTTGGTGTGACCATGTTTAGGCAAGACCGCTTGAGCGGAATTCCGTCGGAACTCCGTTGGAGAAACCTTCAGAGTTTATTTCAAGGCCCAAACCACTCGTGTGTACTAAAACTAAATTGAAATTTCACTTAGAAATTAACACTGGTCTGTTTGTGCATGTTCATACCTCAATACCATAAATAATAACATATGAGATTTTTCACTCCAGCAGTATATAATGAGTTTGGAAATTGTAGAGAAATGTTCACTAATGCATTACAATTTAATTACACCCATTCGATTTTAGACGACTAAAATTAGTTTTAGTCGACTAAAATGTACTGAAGATTTTAGTCGACTAAAACGTAGGACCTTTTAATCGACTAAAATGTCCTGGAGATTTAGACGACTAAATACGACTAAAACTAAAACAATTGCAGAAGACTAAAATGGGACTAAAACTAAAATGCCATTTTAGTCCTAAGACTAAGACGAAAACTAAATCGAAATTTGCTGCCAAAATTAACACTGATACACAGAGCTGCGGCTCGGCTCGGGTGTCCTCATAGCAAGCTGCTTGCTGTGGGGGCAATCAACAGGAGGGAGGGGCCTGGAGCTCCAGCCAGGGACACAAGAAGAGGAGGATTGGGGCTGCTCTGTGCAACATCACTGCACAGTGCAGGTAAGTATAACATGTTTGTTATTTTATAGGGGGAAAAAACGAGACTTTACAATCACTTTAATTCCAGCCTTTAGTCTGTTGGGATACGTCTCTACTAACTTTGCACATCTAGACTTTGAAAAGTGTTGTTCTTTGCAGAACTGCTCAAGTTCAGTTAAATTTGATGGTAACCATTTGTGGACTGCAGTCTTCAAGTCATTCCACAGATTTTCAATGGGGTTTAAGTCTGGGCTCTGACTAGGCCATGCAAGGACATTCACCCTCTTCTCCTTCAAACACTGTGTGGTCATTGTTGCTGTGTGCTTTGGGTCATTGGTATGTTGGAAGGTAAACCTTCTTCCCATCGACAACTTTCTGGCAGAGGGTAGCAGATTTTCCTCAAGCATTTTAAGGTATTTTGCCCCATCCATTTTTCCTTCTATCCTGACAAGTGCTCCAGTCCCTGCTGCAGAGAAACACCCCCATACCAGGATATTACCACCCCACATAACAGGATATTACCACCCCACATAACAGGATATTACCACCTCCATGCTTTACTGTAGGAATGGTGTTATTTTAATGGTGAACTGTATTGGATATCCGCCAGACATATCATTTGGTGTTGAGGCCAAATGATTCAATTTTAGTCTTATCTGACCATAACACCTTTTTCCATGTGGCCTCAGAATCTTCAAGGTGCGTTTTGGAAAAGCTCAGTGGTGACTACATGTGGCCTTTCTTGAGGAGTGGCTTTTTTCTTGCAACCCTCCCATACAAGCCAGATTTGTAGAGAATTTGTGATATTGTTATCACATGCACACAATGACCACTCTTTGTCAGAGTTCAGAGTTCAAGCTCCTCAACCCCAAACTCGCACATCCATGTCTTTATGGACCTTGCTTTGTGCAAAGCAATCATTTGGTGGAGGAGGGATTATGGTGTGGGGTTGTTTTTCAGGGATTGGGCTTGGCCCCTTCGTTCCAGTGAAGGGAACTCGTAAGGCGTCAGCATACCAAGACATTTTGGACAATTTCATGCTCCCAACCTTATGTGAACAGTTTGGGGATTGCCCCTTCCTCTTCCAAAATGATTGCGCACCAGTGCACAAACAAGGTCCATAAAGACATGGATGATCGAGTTTGGGGTGGAGGAACTTGACTGGCTTGAACAGAGTCCTGATCTCAACCTGTTAGAAAACCTTTGGCATGAATTACAGCGGAGACTGCGAGCCAGGCCTTCTCGACCAACATCAGTGCCTGACCTCACAAATGCGCTTCTGGAAGAATGGTCAAACATTCCCATAGACACACTCCTAAACCTTGTGCACAGCCTTCTCAGAAGAGATGAAGCTGTTATTAGCTGCAAAGGGTGGGCCAGGGGGCGTGGCCTGACACTGAATGGAGTAGGACGTGTGGACCCAGAGCTCCGTCCATTACTCCTGTAAAGCAATTAATCCTGGACATACCGACTGGCTGACTGGCTGGACTGCCTCTCTGGGACACCTGGGGCGGCTGGACCAGACTCCTGGAGGAGGGAGACGTACGGCGGCCCGAACGGAGCGGCGATCTCCCGCTCGGGGGGTAAAAAACTAATCGAGACCGCGGCTTCGGCCTACAACCGGAGGCCGTGGCCATCTTGGTACACCTCAATCTCGGCCCTGCCTGGATCCAGCCCCATAAAACAGGTACCTGGCTACTAGATAGCTCCCTGGAGGAGCTGGACTGTGCTCACTCCTCCTCCCCCTGGCCTGCTCACCCACCTGGGATCCAGAGAGACTGCCACCCACAAACGGCCTGGCTGGCGGCCTGGGCCTACCTCTGCTGACCGGTGGCCATTTTAGCACACCTGCCCTCTTTGCCTGTGCTGTACACATAGACTGCGGCCCTGCTATCCCCCTGTAAAGGCGGTTTCTCCTGGGGACGTGGCCTGACAGTGGAATAGGACACATTCCTGAGAAGATCTGTACATAAATCCTGATTTTACCCCATCCTATACCCGCAGACCCCTCTAAACAAGCTTAATAGCTCTCCTTTTGTGACCGCTGGAGAATCCAGTCAAGATGTCTCCCACAAAGGCTCAGAAAGCAGCGACGGAGGCAAAACTAGCTCAATACCGCCGACACGAGGAAGAGGAGATGGAGGAAGATGGTGTCCCGGAGAAGCCTGAGGAGGAACGTCCGGCGGGAGATACGGATCGGCTTCTCGAGGCAATCACATTCTGCAGAACTTCACTAACAGCCCAGATAGAGGAGATAAAGGTAGATACATCTCTCATCCGGCAAGATTTACATAAACTCCGGGACCGTGTTAAAATTGCAGAAAACCGAATCAGCAATGTGGAAGACGCCATCCCGCCCCTGCAAGAGGGGACAGAACGTATCCAGCGCCAAATCCAGCAACTGTTCTCCAAGCAGGACGAAATGGAAAACAGACTGAGGAGATGCAACCTGCGATTAATCGGCCTCCCTGAAGGCACTGAGGGAAAGGACCCCACCACATTCCTCGAGCAACTACTCATCACACACTATGGCAGAGAGGCATTCTCCCCAATGCTAGCTGTGGAAAGGGCCCACCGAATGCCTGCCAGACCGCCTTCGCAGGGAGCACCCCCACGCACCTTTATAGTCAAGCTCCTTAACTACAAGGATCGGGATGCGGCCCTGAGAATGGCGCGAGAAAAAGGCAACATTCAACTAGGGAACAGTAAAATCGCCATATTCCCTGACTTCTCAACAGAAGTACAACGCCGCAGACAGGGGTTCACAGAGGCCAAACGCAGGCTGAGATCAAAGCAAATTAAATATGCTATGCTATTTTCAGCTCGACTCCGAGTAGAGCAAGATGGCAGAGTTCACTTTTTTGAGGACCCCGAGGAGGTGATAACCTGGCTGGAACGCCGGGGGGCACCGGAGAGAGCAGGCTGATACCGCTGTAAGTACACCTTTTGCTACCACTTACCACAACCAACACAGCGTACAACTCCTGACACTTACTGCAGACCTGATTAGAAATTAACAGATATGCGCTGTGCACTGAAGTGGACATATGCAGATCAAACTGCTAGATTTAAATACTCCTCGCATCAGCCCATTTATTCGCTGAGTGAGCCAGATGGAAGACCCGCCAGGGAACTGTGAGTTATATCCTTACTACGAGAGTCAAGTTTAGCCTAACAGTCAACAAGCTGATTTTTCCCTTACCCACATTTTTTACTTTAATTTGTTTTCCCCTGACATCTTATGTGGCCCAATATATGTTTTTTTGAGAAGACGGAGCCCCAGAGAGGGCACAGTCCTACCCCTTTATTGAAAAGTGCAGCGAGACTTTACCCCACTCAACATCAGAGAATGTGACGGTGGGATTGGGAGCCACTGCAATGAATACTTATATACCGCTCCTCCAACACGGAGTGTAACCCGTCAGCACTCTCTAGTGCGGTGGCCCCAATTACTCACGTGTTTATTGCTTTATCATGCAAAGTTATGTATTACCTTGTTGGGGATTTTCAGCCGGTTTGGGGATGATGCCTGCAACAGTTGGGGAGGTTTCAAGGCGGGGTGGGGGGTGGTGGGGGGGACAGTTCAACCGTTGAACAGATTTGTATGCGTTATAACCAGATAGTACACCAACCAAAGTTGGACATTGTTGTTGCAGACATTAAATGTTAAGCTATACCTAGTAAAGTGCACACTAAACACACAGTACAGACATCTGAGAAGGCTAACCAAAAAACTAGATGTATATATGATGGCTGGAATATGTTGCTGTATAGAAGGGAACACATGGGGACTCTAAAGTTTCTTACCTGGAATGTGCGGGGCTTGCGTGAGAAGATAAAACGCTCGGCGGCCCTCACATTCCTTAAAAAACAACACGCTGACATCCTAGTCTTAGTGGAGACTCATGTGGAAGGGAGACTGCAAATGGCTCTTCGCCGACCTTGGGTCGGATGGGCATTTCATTCAACCTACACATCACACGCACGTGGAGTATCAGTTTTGGTGGCCAAATCAGTACAATTTGAACTTATAGAGGTTTCCACGGACCCACAGGGAAGGTATCTCTTTTTATCTGTCAAGCTGTATGGGGAACCTTTTCTTATTTTGGCTTTCTATGTACCCCCCCCCCCCCATTCTCCATACCCATAATCTTAGAGGGCTTCACATTCATGACCAAACACCCCACAGTCCAGGCAGTCTGGCTGGGGGATTTTAACACCACACTAAACCCCTCGGTAGATAGACTTCAACCCTCGAATCCACATCCAATAACCAACAGAGAAACCAAATTTTCCAAGCTAATTTCCTCCTTTCACCTTGTGGATTCTTGGAGATACAAATACCCACACAAACAATCCTTCTCTTGTTTCTCTTCCTCCCATGGCTCTATGTCTAGAATTGACATGATATTGTTATCACAAAGTCTCACACCCCGACTACTAGAGACGACTTTTTCTCCCAGGCTGTTGTCTGACCATAGCCCATACTGGATTACACTAAGTGTGCCCACTGACAAACCAAAGCGGAATTGGCGATTAAACCCGTTCTGGCTCTCACTACTTCCTGAGGATGATGAACTTATGAATGAGTGGAAGTTGTTCTTCAGAAAAGGGTGGGCCAACTCAATATTGAACCCTACGGACTTATGCTTACACACGATCAGACTTTCTGCCAACAAAACCGTGGATTTTTGTTCGAAGGTTGTTGACTCAAACTTGTCTTGCATATACACTGTCACACAAATGTTGGCCAACAATTCTGAACGTGAGAACGCGGTGACATACAAGACGTACGACGAGCCAAGAAAAAGGAAGTTCAGTAGCCAGTGCGGCTCCTTCTGCTTGATTATGAGCATGCGTGAACTTTTGTACTTGTGTACACACGATCGGATTTTCCGACAACAAAGTTTTTTTGGCGGAAAATTTGAGAACCTGCTAGCAAACATTTGTTGGCGGAAAGTCCGGCAGCAAATGTTCCATGGAGCATACACAACAAGCTCATATCCAACACTTCCCGTCGGAAAATCTGACCGTGTGTACGTGGCATAATTAAATTTCATGTGCATGTAAAGGCAGGTGTCCCAATACTTTTGGTAATATAGTGTACCTTCCAACTTTTCAAGATGGGAATGAGGGACACCTATTAGCAAAATAATGTAGGTATAGGACACACATCCCCGCCATGCCTCTTTAAAGGAAAATTATACAAAAAAATTATTATTCAAAACCCAAAAATGTTTTTTTTTTTTAAACCAATACTATTCCTTTATAGTGGATTTTGAAATACACAAATGCAGCAATGTAGAAATTGGATGAAAGGGTTAACACTTTTTGAAAGATAAAAAGTGCATTTTATATACAACTATATAGATCAGACCAAAATGAAGGACAAATGAGGAGGAAAGAGGGACAGAGAGACATTGTTCCAAATTATGGACAGTCCCTCGAAATCAGGGACATTTGACATGATAAATCTTGTCATTTAAACATAGCAGGAGAGCAATTAAGACACTAAAATGGGATACAGTAAACCCCTGAGACAGGTCGGTGCATGGGGATCATTTAACTCTGCAATTGCTAAAAAAGGTGTTAATCCCTTTATTACATGATGCAACAGTTGTATCTCTAAAGAGCTAATGTATAATGTTCTATCACCCATGGCACTTTATAGAGTATCTATATATTAACGCTGTGACATGAGCACAAAAACTCAGAAGGTCCATGTTACAGAATATCTCATATCAGTTGGTGACGGTCTTCATCAATTACCTTGCTGTAAGTATAGAAGAGTCTGCCTGGCTGAAAGTCTTTCTGTTGAAGTGAAGGTGGTAACACATATACATCATTCAAGGCAGAGATTACACGAAGCCAGCAAGATGTATAGTGAAGATCTCAAAGGACCCATTTATGTTTCATGACAGTGAATAGATCGGGGCTGATTTTCTAAAGGTATAGAGAAGAGTTCACTTTGAATACCCATGTGCAGGGAAATAAATGCCTCGCATGTCATTTAATGATTGAAGAAAACCAGCTTCACTTTATTCTCTAAGCAAACATTCTCTACTTCTCTACTATAGCAGAGTTTATTTTTTTTTTTTTATTGCAGGTACATATATAGTATACACAGCCCCTTACATATACACTATATTACCAAAATTATTGGGACATCTGCCTTTACAAGCACATGAACTTTAATGGCATCCCAGTCTTAGTCCGTAGGATTCAATATTTAGTTGGCCCACCCTTTGCAGCTATAACTCTTCTGGGAAGGCTGTCCACAAGGTTTAGGATTGTGTCTATGGGAATGTTTTACCATTCTTCCAGAAGCGCATTTGTGAGGTCAGGCACTGATGTTAGGCGAGAAGGCCTGGCTCGCAGTCTCCGCTCTTAATTCATCCCAAAGGTGTTCTATGGGGTGGAGATCAGGACTCTGTGCAGGCCAGTCAAATTCCTCCACCCCAAACTCGCTCATCCATGTCTTTATGGACCTTGCTTTGTGCACTGGTGCAATTCATTTGGTGGAGGAGAGATTAGGGTGTGGGTTTTTCAGGTAGTTGGGTTTGGCCCCTTAGTTCCAGTGAAGGCAACTCTTAAGGCGTCAGCATACCAAGACATTTTGGACAATTTCATGCTCCCAACTTTGTAGGAACAGTTTGGGGATGACCCCTACCTGTCCCAACATGACTGTGCACCTTGTGGACAGCCTTCAGTTGGAGCTATTATAGCTGCAAAGGGTGGGCCAACTAAATATTGAACCCTACAGAAGGTAAGTGTCCATGTGTGTGTAAAGGCAGGTGTCCCAATACATTTAACAATACAGTGTATATATATATATATATATATATATATATATATATATATATATATATATAGTGGGGCAAAAAAGTATTTAGTCAGCCACCAATTGACCAATTGTGCAAGTTCGCCCACTTAAAAAGATGAGAGAGGCCTGTAATTATCATCATAGGTAATTGAGAGACAAAATGTGGAAACAAATCCAGACAATCACATTGTCTGATTTTTGAAAGAATTTATTTACAAATTATGGTGGATAATAAGTATTTGGTCAATATCAAAAGTTCATCTCAATACTTTGTTATATATCTTTTGTTGGCAATGACAGAGGTCAAACGTTTTCTGTAAGTCTTCACAAGGTTGTCACACACTGTTGCTGGTATGTTGGCCCATTCCTCCATGCAGATCTCCTCCAGAGCAGTGATGTTTTGGGGCTGTCGCTGGGCAACACGGACTTTCAGCTCCCTCCAAAGGTTTTCTATGGGGTTAAGATCTGGAGACTGGCTAGACCACTCCAGGACCTTGAAATGCTTCTTACGAAGCCACTCCTTCTTTGCCGGGGCGGTGTGTTTGGGATCATCGTCATGCTGAAAGACCCAGCCACGTTCCATCTTCAATGCCCTTGCTGATGGGAGGAGGTTTGCACTCAAAATCTCACGATACATGGCCCCATTCATTCTTTCATGTACAGGGATCAGTCGTCCTGTTCCCTTTGCAGAGAAACAGCCCCAAAGCATGATGTTGCCACCCCCATGCTTCACAGTAGGTGTTCTTTGGTTGCAACTCAGCAGATCGAGGGAGGTTATCAGTGGTCTTGTATGTCTTCCATTTTCTAATTATTGCTCCCACAGTTGATTTCTTCACACCAAGCTGCTTGCCTATTGCAGATTCCGTCTTCCCAGCCTGGTGCAGGTCTACAATTATGTTTCTGGTGTCCTTTGATAGCTCTTTGGTCTTCACCATAGTGGAGTTTGGAGTGTGACTGTTTGAGGTTGTGGACAGGTGTCTTTTATACTGATAACAAGTTCAAACAGGTCCCATTAATACAGGTAATGAGTGGAGGACAGAGGAGCCTCTTAAAGAAGAAGATACAGGTCTGTGAGAGCCAGAAATCTTGCTTGTTTGTAGGTGACCAAATACTTATTTTCCATCATAATTTGTAAATAAATTCTTTCAAAAATCAGACAATGTGATTGTCTGGATTTGTTTCCACATTTTGTCTCTCATAGTTGAGGTATACCTATGATGACAATTACAGGCCTCTCTCATCTTTTTAAGTGGGAGAACTTGCACAATTGGTGGCCGACTAAATACTTTTTTGCCCCACTGTATATATATATATATATATATAGATATATATATGTTATACCAGCATGTGTAGCTAAGCAAGCTCCCTTAATTAATAGTACCAGTTAGAAAAAAAAATTATATTTCAAATATACATATATTTTTCCTATGAATGAAAATGCACGTTCTATATACATTGTATGCCTGAAAAGGCAACAGAACCTATTTAATAAAGGATTAGAGGCTGTTTGTTTAGCTAAGTGAATCTTTGCTTTGTATAATGTCTGTTAGTAAATAGGGATGAGCCGAACACCCCCCTGTTCGGTTCGCACCAGAACATGCGAACAGGAAAAAAATTTGTTCGAACACGCGAACGCCGTTAAAGTCTATGGGACACGAACATGAATAATCAAAAGTGCTAATTTTAAAGGCTAATATGCAAGTTATTGTCATAAAAAGTGTTTGGGGACCCGGGTCCTCCCCCAGGGGACATGAATCAATGCAAAAAAAAGTTTTAAAAACGGCCGTTTTTTCAGGAGCAGTGATTTTAATAATGCTTAAAGTCAAACAATAAAAGTGTAATATCCCTTTAAATTTCATACCTGGGGGGTGTCTATAGTATGCCTGTAAAGGGGCGCATGTTTCCCGTGTTTAGAACAGTCTGACAGCAAAGTGACATTTTGAAGGAAAAAACACATTTAAAACTACCGCGGCTATTGCATTGCCGACAATACACATAGAAGTTCATTGATAAAAACGGCATGGGAATTCCCCACAGGGCAACCCCGAACCAAAATTAAAAAAAAAAAATGATGTGGGAGTCCCCCTAAATTCCATACAAGGCCCTTCAGGTCTGGTATGGATATTCAGGGGAACCCCAGCCAAAATTTAAAAAAAAAATTGACGTGGGGTTCCCCCTAAATTCCATACCAGACCCTTCAGGTCTGGTATGGATTTTAAGGGGAACCCCGCGCCAAAAAAAAAAAAAAAAACGGCGTGGGGTCCCCCTAAAAATCCATACCAGACCCTTATCCGAGCACGCAACCTGGCAGGCCGCAGGAAAAGAGGGGGGGACGAGAGTGCGGCCCCCCCCCCCTCCTGAACCGTACCAGGCCACATGCCCTCAACATTGGGAGGGTGCTTTGGGATAGCCCCCCAAAACACCTTGTCCCCATGTTGATGAGGACAAGGGCCTCATCCTCACAACCGTGGCCGGTGGTTGTGGGGGTCTGCGGGCGGGGGGCTTATCGGAATCTGGAAGCCCCCTTTAACAAGGGGACCCCCAGATCCCGGCCCCCCCCCCCTGTGTGAAATGGTAAGGGGGTACTTACCCCTACCTGTTCACTAAAAAACTGTCAAAAATGTTAAAAATGACAAGAGACAGTTTTTGACAATTCCTTTATTTAAATGCTTCTTCTTTCTTCCTTCATCTTCTTCTTCTTCTGGTTCTTCTGGCTCTTCTGGTTCTTCCTCTGGCGTTCTCGTCCAGCATCTTCTCCGCGGCGTCTTCTATCTTCTTCTCCTCGGGCCGCTCCGCACCCATGGCATGAGGGGGGAGGCTCCCGCTCTTCTCTTCATCTTCTTCTCTTCTTCATCTTCTTCTTCATCTTCTTCTTCTTCTTCTTCTTCCTTCTTCTCTTCTTCCTGTCTTCTCCGGGCCGCTCCGCAGCCATGCTGGCATGGTGGGAGGCTCCCGCTGTGTGACGGCGTCTCTTCGTCTGACGGTTCTTAAATAACGGGGGGTGGGGCCACCCGGTGACCCCGCCCCCCTCTGACGCACGGTGACATGACGGGACTTCCCTGTGGCATTCCCCGTGACGTCACAGGGAAGTCCCTCAAGTCACCGTGCGTCAGAGGGGGGCGGGGTCACCGGATGGCCCCGCCCCCCGTTATTTAAGAACCGTCAGACGAAGAGACGCCGTCACACAGCGGGAGCCTCCCACCATGCCAGCATGGCTGCGGAGCGGCCCGGAGAAGACAGGAAGAAGAGAAGAAGGAAGAAGAAGAAGAAGAAGAAGATGAAGAAGAAGAAGAAGAGAAGAAGAGAAGAAGATGAAGAGAAGAGCGGGAGCCTCCCCCCTCATGCCATGGGTGCGGAGCGGCCCGAGGAGAAGAAGATAGAAGACGCCGCGGAGAAGATGCTGGACGAGAACGCCAGAGGAAGAACCAGAAGAGCCAGAAGAACCAGAAGAAGAAGAAGATGAAGGAAGAAAGAAGAAGCATTTAAATAAAGGAATTGTCAAAAACTGTCTCTTGTCATTTTTAACATTTTTGACAGTTTTTTAGTGAAATGGTAGGGGTAAGTACCCCCTTACCATTTCACACAGGGGGGGGGCCGGGATCTGGGGGTCCCCTTGTTAAAGGGGGCTTCCAGATTCCGATAAGCCCCCTGCCCGCAGACCCCCACAACCACCGGCCAGGGTTGTGGGGATGAGGCCCTTGTCTTCATCAACATGGGCACAAGGTGTTTTGGGGGGCTACCCCAAAGCACCATCCCAATGTTGAGGGCATGTGGCCTGGTACGGTTCAGGAGGGGGGGGGGCCACACTCTCGTCCCCCCCTCTTTTCCTGCGGCCTGCCAGGTTGCGTGCTCGGATAAGGGTCTGGTATGGATTTTTAGGGGGACCCCACGCCGTTTTTTGTTTTTTTTTTGGCGCGGGGTTCCCCTTAAAATCCATACCAGACCTGAAGGGTCTGGTATGGAATTTAGGGGGAACCCCACGTCAATTTTTTTTTTTAATTTTGGCTGGGGTTCCCCTTAATATCCATACCAGACCTGAAGGGCCTGGTATGGAATTTAGGGGGACCCCCACATCATTTTTTTTTTTTTATTTTGGTTCGGGGTTCCCCTGTGGGGAATTCCCATGCCGTTTTTATCAATGAACTTCTATGTGTATTGTCGGCAATGCAATAGCCGCGGGTAGTTTTAAATGAGTTTTTTCCTTCCAAATGTCATTTTGCTGTCAGACTGTTCTAAACACAGGAAACATGCGCCCCTTTACAGGCATACTATAGACACCCCCCAGGTACGAAATTTAAAGGGATATTACACTTTTATTGTTTGACTTTAAGCATTAATAAAATCACTGCTCCTGAAAAAACGTCTGTTTTTAAAACTTTTTTTTGCATTGATCCATGTCCCCTGGGGCAGGACCCAGGTCCCCAAACACTTTTTATGACAATAACTTGCATATAAGCCTTTAAAATTAGCACTTTTGATTTCTCCCATAGACTTTTAAAGGGTGTTCCGCGGCATTCGAATTTGCCGCGAACACCCCAAATTGTTCGCTGTTCGGCGAACTTGCGAACAGCCAATGTTCGAGTAGAACATGAGTTCGACTCGAACTCGAAGCTCATCCCTATTAGTAAATACGGGGGAACTATGTTCACTTTGAACACCCAATCATGTCCAAGATAAATAAGATAAGTAGACCCCTAATGTCACCCCTGCACTCTATTGAAATGAATTAAGCACAGATAGTGCTTGGTTAGCTTCTTCCCTGACTACAGCAGCCGGGGGAATGACAGTGCTGAAATCAGAAGTGACCAAATGCTCATCACTTCTAGCTTAACTTTTGCAGGGATGATAATCCAATGATGATCACCCTCCTTGCTGACACCCGCCGTGGCCATCGCAGGTTCCCAAAAGGGGCAGCAGAGCTTGAAATACCTGATGAGGGGGTCAGGTGGAAGGGAGGGGCGGCCTGTTATGGCACCCATAGAAGTAAACCGTCTGACTTTCCTTCGCTGACATTTTCTTTTGTTTATGTTGGATAAAGAATGAATGGATTAGAACCCCTGGCAGGTTTTTATTGTTATATGTGTCCTCCACTAGGGATTTACTGTCTCTATTTGTTCTGGCAACCATTGTCACTGGGACTGGGCATCCACAATTTAGAATTACCCCTGAAAAAAGCATAACGGGGAAGTCTTCCAATAAGGGAATTTATCCTGATAATTGCCTCGGTGAGAAATTATCTTATCATCTAGAATAGTGATAGGCTTGGGTTCGGTCCAAACCCAAGTTCATGCAAACCTGCGGGAGATTGCCTGCACCACAGCTGACAACATACTTAAAGGGATGGGGATACTCATGACATCAATGACCTATTATGGGCACATGGCCATATTAGGTCAATGTTATTACAAGCATCCCCGTCCCTTTGTATACATGCCTATACATCTCCTGCCTGTGGTTCATTGGTTCAGCAATGACTCAGGGGCAGACTGACCATTGAGCCACTTGGGCACTGCCTGAGGGCCCTGGACCACTAGGGGGCCCCATCAGGGTTGCCAGCCTCAGTAAAACCAGTGACAGTATGTAAAAATCTGCCCCACCTCTCCAGTACCTTCTCAGCCAATAGAAACATGTCTGTGTATACTGTGTGATTGTATACTGTGTGTGTATACTGTGTGGCCCCATAATCTCTGATTGCCTGGGGGCCCCATAATCTCCTATTGCCCGGGGGCCCCATGAGTTGTCAGTCCGCCCCTGCAATGACTGCTAACTTCTAGGTTCAGGCAGAACCCAAGCTCAATCCTTACTCCAGACCTAATATCACTTCCTGTTGTATTTCAAGATAGGAATTGAAGGAAAAACTTCCCAAAGGGACAGCAAAAATAAAAATAAAAAATTGATTTGAACCATTCTCTAAGTTTTGTTTTTTTGCAAAGTTTTGCTAGAATTGGATTGGAGTATAAAGCAGTGGAAGGTTTATTGAAACATTAGTCGCTTAATGTGGTTGCATCCTTCTCGCAGCCCTTACCCTATTGTCTAGTTTCCCTTTTATCATATACTATTTTATTTTACAGGTGTAGGCTACCAGCATAGTTCTCCAATGGAAAATACTACTTTTCTCTCTGCCAACCTTACCGATGTGTCCTTGCTCAAAACTGCTGGCATTGTAGACATGACCTGCTTTATCATCTTAGTACTGAGTCATTGCATCTTCTTCTATTTTGTTGTGGTCATACTTTACGCTTTCTTCACCACTGCTCATATTAAGGAGAAGGCTCGCTATGTCCTCTTCATCCATATGATTCTTAACGATACCCTTTATCTCATAGTGGTCTTCGCCCTTTATATAGCTTACATGTATTATGTTTACATCCCAGCCTCGATCTGCTACATTATGCTGACGATAAGCACATCGACTTTCCGTGTCACTCCCTACAATCTAAGTGCCATGTCTTTGGAACGCTATGTGGCAGTGTGCTTTCCACTGAGACACGCTCAGCTGTGCTCTCCAAGGAGCTCCACCATCACCCTTGCTTGTATTTGGGCAGTAGCATTGATATTTAACCTGGCAGACATTGTTGTCCTGGGCTCCAAGGTTGGGAAGAACTTCTTCTCTCTGTCTGTGACTTGTAGCCGTCCGTCAATGACGGGGACTCAGGAACAAGGCATCATCACACTCTGTAGCATCACTATTAGCTTTTCTGTGGTAGCACTCATCATTATCTACACTTATATCCAGGTGGTGCTGGTTGCTCGAAAGATCGGCTCTGGCAAGTCATCGGCTTTCAAGGCTGGAAAGACGATCATGCTTCATGCATTTCAGCTGATATTATGTATGATGTCCTTCAGCTCTTCTGTCACCGAAACCTACCTGAAAAAGTATCAAGTCTTTATAAATGTTATTAATTATCTGCTCTTCATGTGTCTTCCCCGGCTTCTAAGCCCATTAATCTACGGACTGAGAGATGATACCTTCCGCAAGTATATGATGACATTCCGATCGTCAGTACCATCAATGAAAGAGGCTTATAAGTAAATTAATATCTATGATCATTTTTGTTTTGTAAATAAAATCTGCTTAGCAGACAAAAAATATTCTTGTTTTCCCATGTCTGGAGAGCCATAGGTGGGTCATACAAGCAGCCATACAGGTGAATGGCTGTACGCTTTTGTGCACATGTACATCCTATGAGCATGCTTTTGGAAATGCCAATACAGATAAGCATTTGTGTTTACAAAAAGCATGCTCATAGGAGATACATTCCTAAATGCAAAACTTTCACGTTAGTAAAGTACGTTGTTTGCGTACCCATGGGTACAGCTGATGCAGAGAAGCATTGGCCTTGGCGTTTACATGAGCATGGGCATACAGCCATTTACCTCTATGACCAGCTCCACACCCCATATGCAGCTCTTCAGCAATGGGAAAAGCAAGTGTTTTTTATGCTAGGTATATTTTATTCCTAACTATGTCGGTGTGCATGTGGACGGGGTCACCTGCGGCTGTGTACGTGGGGGGCACCTCTTGAACGGAGTGCGCTCATCAAATGCCGGGGTCCAGGAGACTGCAGTCATGTGAAGAACCGAACATTAGGGCAGATCCCCAACTTAGAGATGAGCCTTCACTGTGTGCAATAATAAAATACAGAGTTCCTCTGAAAAGTATCTTGTCCTTTATCACCACACAAGGTAACTTGTATGTTTGCATTAGGAGGGACATGCTGAGCCTGCTCCCACTCCACCAGTCCAGCGTATCTGTTACCTCACTCCCAGTAACAGAATGGGGTCCCACCAAGCACCTAGTGTGGACCTCATGTGTGCTCTTAACTCAATACTTCCCTTCCCGTACATCATGGCCATAGATCTCCTTAACGTGGGTTTGGATTTGGTTGGATATGGACTGGGAGGGAGCCAGAACATCGACCCCCTCGCTACCGGAGGGACCTGTCATCCTAACCAGGTACCATGCTTAATGACTGGTTGCTTGAAGCTTGTTCTTTTAGTTGTTTACCCATAGCAGCTACACTCCTCTTCTCTGTGCCTTCCCAATTTAACCCTTTGTAGCAGTGTTACTTCATACCCCATACTGCATTTACAGAGCCAAGTTCTTTAGATACAGCAGAACCAACATGCACCCCTTTAAATTACTTCAGACCAGGCCCAAACGCATAGTTGGCAACATTGTAAAAAAACTAAAAGGGACACTTTTTGTCTGTAGGCGGAGTCTTGTTATAATTATGGGCGGGACATCTGTTTGTAGGCGTGACTTGTGGGGGGAAGAAAAATGCGGCACGTGAAGCTCGCAGAGGTGAAAAATTAAGTTAGTTTACCACTTACGGACCGCCCACCATCGTTATACGTCGGTATTTTGAAGAGGAGTATCGTTGTTATGGCATAACCCCGGTATCCTCTTCTTCAGCGGGCGCTCCGCTTCAAGATAAAAGTGGTCTCTGCAGCGGATTCGCCGCAAGATCACTTTTATCGGCGTCGGGAGGGGGTCGCCCCCCCTCCCGCCGCGCTCCGGTGCCTTCCGCCACTTACCCATCTTCATATCATTGCAGGGCAGAAGCGACGTCAAAACGTCACTTCCGCCCAGGGGCGTTGCTAGGGGGTGGCTTTTTGGGCTATAGCCCCGAATCTGGGGCCAATAGCCCCGAGTCTCTGCAGGGGTCCCCAAAGGGGAGGGGAGGCTTTCTGGGGACCCTTATGTAAGTGGGGGGCTCTCTGGGGACCCTGATGCAAGGGAGAGGCTCTCTGGGGTCCCTGATTTTAAGGCAGAGGCTCTCTAAGAACCCAGATTTAAGGGGGAGGCTCTCTGGGGACCCTAATGTAAGAGGGGCTCTCTGGGAACCCTGATGTAAATGGGGGGCCCTCTGGGTACCCTGATGAAAGGGGGAAGCTCTCTGATGACTCTGATGTAAGGAGGAGGCTCTCTGGGGACCCTGATGTAAGGGGGGCTCTCTGGGGACCCTGATGTAAGGGGGGACTTTCTGGGGACCCTGATGTAAGGGGGGACTCTCTGGGGACCCTGATGTAAGGGGGGACTCTCTGGGGACCCTGATGTAAGGGGGCTCTCTGTGGACCCTGATGTAAGTGGGGGGCTCTCTGGGGATATAGATACACACACACACACGTATATTACTGTATATACATGTGTATGCCTGCCCAAGCGTATGACTTTCTTTACTACGCTGCTATGGGCTCTAGCCCCAGATCTTTTGTAGACCTAGCAACGCCCCTGCTTCCGCCCATAGCTCTTAAAGGGCCATTTTAATTATTTTATTTTTTTTAATTACAAATTTATTTATTTTTTTTGCATTTAAGTGTAAATATGAGATCTGAAGTCTTTTTGACCCCATACCTCATATTTAAGAGGTCCTGTCATGCTTTTTTTCTATTACAAGGGATTTTACATTCCTTGTAATAGGAATAAAAGTGACACATTTTAAAAAAAAAAAAAGAACAGTGTAAAAATTAAAAATAAAAGGTAAAATAAATACGAAAAAATATATTTTTTTTAAATGCACCGTGTGCAGAAGCGAACGCATACGTGAGTAGCGCCTGCATATGAAAACGGTGTTCAAACCACACATGGGAGGTATCGCCGCAATCAGTAGAGCGAGAGCAATAATTCTAGCCCTAGACCTCCTCTGTAACTCAAAACATGCAACCTGTAGAATTTTTTAAACGTCGCCTATGGAGATTTTTAAGGGTAAAATTTTGTCTCCATTCCACGAGCAGGCGCAATTTTGAAGCGTGACATGTTGGGTAACAATTTACTCGGGGTAACTTTATCTTTCACAATATAAAAAAATTGGGCTAACTTTACTGTTGTCTTATTTTTTAATTAAAAAAAGTTTATTTTTCCCCCCAAAAATGCGCTTGTAAGACCACTGTTCAAATACGGTGTGACAGAAAGTATTGCATCGACCACCATTTTATCCTCCAGGTTGTTAGAAAAAAATATATATAATGTTTGGGGGTTCTAAGTATTTTTCTAACAAAAAAAAAATGTTTTTAACTTGTAAACAACAAATCTCAGAAAGAGGCTCGGTCCTTAACCGCTTGCCGGCGGCTCACGCCGATATACGTCGGCAGAAGGGCACGTATAGGCATATTAACGTACCTGTACGTTGCCCTTTAAGATGCGGCAATGTGGGCGTGCGCCTGCCGCGAGCTCCGTGAGTGTGATCGCGGGCCCCGCGGGAATACCCGCGATCGGCTCGCGGAGAGAAAGAACGGGGAAATGCTGATGTAAACAAGCATTTCCCTGTTCTGCCTAGTGACACTGACACTGATCACAGCTCCCTGTGATCGGGAGCGGTGATCAGTGTCATGTCACGCGTAGCCCATCCCCCCACACAGTTAGAATCACTCCCTAGGACACACTTAACCCCTGCAGTGTCCCCTAGTGGTCAACCCCTTTACTGCCAGTCCTATTTACACAGTAATCAGTGCATTTTTAATCGCACTGACCACTGTATAAATGTGAATGGTCCCAAAATAGCTCCAAAAGTGTCCAATCTGTCTGCCATAATGTCAAAGACATGACAAAAATTGCAGATCGCCCCCATTACTAGTAAAAAAAAAAATATTAATAAAAATGCCATAAAACTATCCCCTATTTTGTAGACGCTATAACTTTTGCGCAAACCAATCAATAAATGCTTATTGCGATTTTTTTTACCAAAAATATGTAGAAGAATACGTATCGGCCTAAACTAAGGAAAAAAAATGTTTTTTTATATTTTTTGGGGGGATATTTATTATTGCAAAAAAGTAAAAAATATTGCGTTTTTTTCTAAATTGACGCTCTTTTTTTGTTTATAGCGCAAAAAATAAAAACCTGCAGAGGTGATCAAATACCACCAAAAGAAAGCTCTATTTGTGTTGAAAAAAGGACGGCAATTTTGTTTGGGAGCCACGTCGTATGACCGCGCAATTGTCAGTTAAAGTGACACAGTGCCGAATCGCAAAAGACGCACTGGTCTTTGGGCAGTCAAATGGTCCGGGCTGAAGTGGTTAAACTAAATATCGGGCATGGCTTAAAAGGGGTGTGATTCGAGTCTGAGATGAACGAGGGATGGAAGGAGAAAGAGAGAGGGAGAGAGCGAAAGAAAGAAAGAGATAGGGAAGGAAGGAGAGAGAAGGAAGAAAAGAAAGAAGGATGGAGAGACAGCAGGCCCAGATCCTACACAACAATAGAAATATGTGTATTCCAGAAAGTTTAACAATCAGCAGATAAAGATACTCCAAACACCTGGTGTTAGAGCTTCAATCATCATGGCACCATGGTTGATATGGTGTCAGGATGATTGAAGTGCATTATTTCTATTTTTACATTGTAATATCAAATGAAATTGTTCAACTCACCATAATGCAGAATCAGTGGGAGCCCTGAGCGTGTCACTTGCCACGTCGCCTGCCACCAGATGCCATCAGGTGTCCCCAGCAGAGTCCCTCCTTATATCAGGTACCCCAGCAGAGTCCCTCCTTACATCAGGTGCCCCCAGCAGTGTCCCTCATTACATCAGGTGCCCTCAGCAGAGTACCGCCTTACATCAGGTACCCCAAGCAGAGTCCCTCCTTACATCAGGTGCCCCCAGCAGTGTCCCTCTTTACACCAGGTGCCCCAAGCAAGATTCCGTCCTTACATCAGGTGCCCCCAGCAGAGTCCCTCCTTACATCAGGGGCCCCCAGCAGAGTCCCTCCTTACATTACAGGTGCCCCCAGCAGAGTCCCTTCTTACATCACAGGTGCCCCCAGAAGAGTCCCTCCTTACCTCACAGGTGCCCCCAGCAGAGTCCCTCTTTACATCATGTGCCCCCAGCAGAGTCCCTCCTTACATTAATGTAATGACTGCCGCCATTACATTAGACCAGCTTTCGGTCGTAGAGGCCGAGCTTGGCAGGTCTTTTTCCCCGTGTGTTCAGTGGAGAGGGGAGGGGCCTCTGATCCATGCAGCTAACCGGTTTCAGTGTACAAGCAAACTGTATACACTGAAGAGAGAAGCTGATCTGCATGGATTGGAGGCCCCTCCCTTCACCACTGAATACACGGGGAAAGAGACCTGCTAGCTCGTGGCCATGTTTTTGTAGTCAAAAGCTGCCGTGGCCAGACGGGTGCCAAAAACTGAAGTGGACGAAGAGATCTGGATCCCGCACACCGGACTGAATAACGAATGCCTTTATTGTTTAAAAAGCTGGATCACAGGATATACAGGACACTACAGCAGCCATGGCTATGAGTAAGCACCCGTTATGAGTGCGAAACGCATCAGCTGAGCTCTGTACATTCCTGCTGTAGTGTCCTGTATATCCTGTGATCCAGCTTTTTAAACAATAAAGGCATTCGTTATTCAGTCCGGTGTGTGGCATCCAGATCTCTTCGTCCACTTCTGCTCCACTTTGCATTAGCCAGCACCTGGGACTCTTCTTTACTGAAGGATTCATACCAGTCATTCCACCTATCGATCCAGACCTACCTGAGCGGTGGAGCTTTCTTTGCTTTGATTGCATTTCTGGGTGCCAAAAACAGTCCAGATTTTTCCCAGGACAAAAGCAAAAAATCAGGATTTTGAGAGGGACATGCTCAGATCGGGACTAGGGTCCAATTTTCGGAATTGTCAGGGGAAAATCATGACAGTTGGTAATTATGCCAACGGTTAATGTAACTTTACTGAACACAATGCCGCATACAGTTCATAATGGACAGCGTTTTTTCACTAATCCTAACTAGGATAATGTAGTGGCCCAGGCATACCTCCCTCCGTAAGGTTAGAGTCCCGGTTTCTTCAGCAGCACCACAACTGTGCTCACAGATGAGGTTGTAACTCTTGGACCCATCAGTACCCATGCTGGCTGCTGGCTTACTAAATTGTACATATTTTCAACCTGCCTACATGCTTGAGGTCTTAACAAAATATGCAAAGTAAACCAGCTCAGTCCAGCTATTTAAATCTCAAAGTGTTGCCCTTTTTCTTGTTAAGACAATCCTCCCCTCTGCTACTTATGAAATTACTATCACAATGACACAGGGGCCTTAACGCCAGTCCAAATCCAGCTATTTTTTTTTATTGTCCTCTCTGGGCCCCTTCCTCCAAAAAATGTCATCCATTTTTCTAGGGAGGTCCACCTCCACATTGTTCCAATTTTGGCAGAGGGGCTAATAATTAACTTGAGGGATATTGTTGTCCTGGAAAAAACTTCTGTGTGTGTGTGTGTGTGTGTGAGATTTGCAGTTAGGTGTCAATGATGAGGACTCAAGAAAAAGGTACCATCATACTCTGTAGCCTTGCTTTCAATTGGGGGTCTCATCATTATTTACACTTAAATTCAGGTGCCCAAATTAGGTCCTACGCACACTGTCCCAGGCCAGGAGCTGAACACCATCCAGCTTCCACTGGGAAATCCTCTACCGGGGAGATAAGAGATCCTCCTCCAGACCAGGATTTCAAAACAGTGCCTTCCCGTGAATAATACTTTACCGGTATCAGTCATCCCCAGCCCCTCAGCCAAGCTCCTGCTGAGGCCTACACTGTAGCAAAAATTCTCTTTAGCAATCTTTTCCAGGTCCTCAGCTCAACTTCTGCTGAGGCCCAGACTTCAGTTCCTTGCGTCACTAGCTATCCCCAAAGATGTTTGCCTTTATTAAATAAGGTGTCATCCAAAATACAGGTCAGGTTCCACTTTGCTGTGACCTGTATTTTGGATGACGCCTTATTTAATAAAGGCAAATATCTTTGGAGTGCGGCTTTTCAGAATTTCTTTGATGTCTAACTGCCATAGCATTGCCAGCACCTGGACTTCTAGACTGAAGGAGATGCCTTTTACCTTGATCTGACCCACCTAGAGCAGTGATACTCTCTCTTCACTAGCTACCCTGTTTCCCCGAAAATAAGACCTACTATGATTGTTGGTTATGGCTGCAATATAAGCCCTACCCCCCAAATAAGCCCTAGTTAAAGTCCTGGTAGGTCTTATTTTCAGGGTAGTGCTTATTTTCGGGGAAACAGGATAGGGCTTATTTGGGGGGTAGGGCTTATATTGCAGCCATCACCGATAATCACGCTAGGTCTTATTTTCGGGGAAACAGGGTATATCCTAGAGGCAGCAGCCCCAGGAGAATTGGAACCCTCTCTAGAGAGGAAAAAACACTCTGGAAACACCTCCCAAACATTTATTACCTCCCCAGCTACCCAGTGCTGTGTCTTGGCCTAGGCCAACAAGGCCCAGGCCTAGGGCGGCACTGTGCGGGGGGGCGGCAAAAAGCCACCCCCCCCAAAAATGGCAGCGGCGCCCTCTTCCCGACTCCCGCACAGCAGGGCCACCATCTGGGGAGTACAGCTTAGCAGTGCAGTGGCGTCCCGGGTGCCGTCAAGCCGCCCCTCCGTAAAGCTGTGATTCTGTCTCTGAATGGCCCTCTGCTGTGGCCAATCATGGGGAGGAAAAAACAGTGGTCAGGAAGCTGGGCGGCGGCACGGCGAAACCAATTAGAGCCGCTCTCTCTCTCTTCTCCCTTCGGCTGACAGAAAGGGGAGGGGGGCGACCGGGGGAGTTCTCTGGCAAATGGAGCAGCCGCGCTGTGACTGGGAGAGGAGAGATGCGGGCTGTCTGTGTATCTCCCCCCTCCCCTTTCTGTCAGCCGAAGGGAGAAGCGAGAGAGAGCAGCTCTAATTGGTATTACCCCGCCGCCCAGCTTCCTGACCGCTGTTTCTCACCCCATACTTGGCCACAGCAGAGGGTCAATCAGAAGACTCTGGGGGCATCATGGGAAAAGTAGTCCCTGAAGAATGACGGCCCCTGTGTGTCCACAGACATCATGCTACAGCCCCCCAGCATGCATGCACTCTGCTGGAGGGGGGGGTTAGAGGTGAAAAAGAAAGTACTGTGCTGGGGGAAGCCAAAGAGGGAGCCAAGCTGTACCTGCACCACCAGAGAGCCACGCTGTACCCACACCACCAGAGAGCCACGCTGTACCCGCACCACCAGAGAGCCACGCTGTACCCGCACCACCAGAGAGCCACGCTGTACCCACACCACCAGAGAGCCACGCTGTACCCGCACCACCAAAGAGCCACGCTGTACCCGCACCACCAGAGAGCCACGCTGTACCCGCACCACCAGAGAGCCACGCTAGATCCACACCACCAGAGAGCCACGCTGTACCTGCACCACCAGAGAGCCAGCCACACTGTTCCTGCACCACCAAAGAGAGAGCCACGCTGTACCCGCACCACCAGAGGGGGAGAAAGATAAAGCCACTGCCAGGGTACAGACATGCTACACTACTGACCAGAGTCAGCCTGGGCAACCCAGAGTGAGCGAACGTCCAGCCCGAAGGATCACTGTTGCAGTTTCATCGGGTCTGGTAAGAGAGCCTGTTGGCCATTATCCATTACTGTTCCCAGGGACTGAGCCATTAGGAAGTGCCTAACCTGATATCCTCTAGGCCTTGTTGACCGCCACAATGAGCTCCAACGCTGGGCCTCCAGTCAAAAAATTAAGGGGGATGACACAATTTTTACAGCTCCAGGTGACACCAAACCTTGTGACGCCACTGTCCCAGAGCCCACAACAAGTTCCGGCACTGAGGTTCGGTAACTGGCAGCCAGAGTGCGCTAGCGTGGGCACCCAGGACATCTGCCACCTGGGGTCCCACAAGCGGCGATGGGCTTTCCGTAGCAGCCGCCACCTCTCTCCCCACTGTCAGCCACACACACTCCTCGGCTCCTCCTCCTTCTCGGCTCCAATGTTCTAGTGTACACAGCCAGGAGGAGAAGGAGCCACAGAGGAGGGACACGACTTCAGTGCATGAGCCGCGCTGCTGCTCTGAGGTCTGTGTATAGTTTACAGTGGAGGGGGACACAGTAACCGGGAAGGGGGGCAGATAACAGATGCACACATGGATGAGGGGAGGGGGGGTAAGGGGATATGGGCTGGGTGCTTTGGGAGGGGAGAGGATATGTGCTAGTGGGGGGGTCTGATCCTCCCCTCCCAAAGCAACTAGCGCATATCCCCTTACCCCCCAAATGAAAAGATGCCGCATGCCTGTCAGGGCACCATTGGCACCGAACCGGGGCGTCGGCGTACGCCTATGCGCCGGCGCGCGCCGTTGCGCGCTGCTCAGCAAATGCCTGCTGTTCCCGGGCATCGGCGCGGCGCTAGGGCGCGCGCGGGTTCGCGGCGCTTGGGCGCGCGCGCGTGTGCACGTGGGCGCGGACGGGCGTGCGCGCGTTCGCGATAGCGCCGGTTTGGCGCCAAAGTGCATTTAAAAACCCCTCTGTGCTGTGACACATTGCTGCTTCGTCTCAGCTTCGTGATTCTAGTGTTTGTTATCTGATTGTTTGCTACCTATCTGACCCGGCTTGTTTGACCATCCGTCCTGCTCCAATCCGACCCGGCTTGTCTGACTACTCTTATGCTACCTACCTGATACCGTTGCCGAACTCTGCCTGCCTACTGACTCTGCCTCTGCCTGCTGTACTTGCCTGCCTTATATCCTAACTGACCCGGATCGTCTGACCCTGCTTGTTCCTGTTGTCCTTGCTGTTGCACCTTCAGCTTCAGCTCCAGAGACCTCTGCACATTCAAGTGTTCCAGTCTGCTGCTTCCAGTCTCACCTGATCTGCAGTCCAGACATCCCTGCGGGATCTCTCACCTCTTCTGCATCAGAGACTCAGCTCAACAGGCACTCCTACCCCACTGCGCTCAGGAGACCACTGTCCCCACTCCAGTGGCTCCTGAACCAGCGTTGTATGAGAGGTCTTCTCCTACAAGTCAGGCTCTCCTACCAGGTACCTAACAGTACGAAGCAGCCATGTCTGAGCCTGCAGGAGATACCTCTGCATTGAAGGAGATATGCACACACCTGGCAGCCCTCACCCAAGCAGTGCAGGCTCTTCAGGACAATTACAACAGACTGGAGGGACAAGTCCAGAACCTCGCAGGGGTTAATCCTTCAACCTCCTCTTCACCGGCCGCCCCAACACAGACTGTTCCAGGGCCTTCAGTGGTAATGCTCCCTCCTGAACCACGAGTCCCCACTCCTGAAAGATTCTCCGGAGACCGGTCTAAGTTTCGAGGTTTTCGCAATGCCTGCCAGCTCTTTTATGCCTTACAGCCCAGAACCTTTTCATTGGAAGCCACAAAAGTTGGATTTGTCATTTCCCTCCTCCAAGGGGAACCACAGACCTGGGCACACCGTTTACTTGAAGGGGACTCAGCCCCAACCCAATCCTTATCAGCCTTCTTCGAAGCTATGGCACAATTGTATGAGGATCCTCAACTGACTGCCACAGCTGAATCTGCTCTGCTCGCGCTCCAACAAGGCCGCAAACCTGCGGAGGACTATGTTGCTGAATTTAGACGTTGGAGCGCGGATACCCAGTGGAACGCCGCGGCTCTGCGTCATCAATTCCGCATTGGACTGTCTGAAAATCTAAAAGATGAACTGGCTCGAGTCGGTATTCCAAACACCTTGGAGGCCTTGATCACCCTAACTATCCAGATCGATCGTCGCCTCCGAGAACGCCGATCTGAACGAGCAGTTCAACCTAACCGCCCGACCTGGATGACACCACGTGCACCGATTCCTGCATCTCGCTACCTACCTGTGCCAAGTCCACCGCCAGTCAATACCACATTGGATACCTCCGAACCAATGCAGCTAGGTCTGATGCGACCTGCCCTGACCCCCGAAGAACGTGCCCGTCGCCGACAATTGAATCTGTATCTCTACTGTGGAGGAACCGGGCATTATGTCCATAATTGCCCAATCAGAATGAGTAAGTGTTCATCTCCTATACCTACCAATCTCTCTGCTTTATCCACAAATTCTACCCATCTTGCCATTCCTCTCTCATTACAGCTTCAAGAAAAGACACTCCAAGTCAACGCAATTATTGACTCCGGGGCATGCAGCTGCTTCATAGACTTAAGTTTTGCCAACCTGCACAACATCCCTTTACAGACTAAAGCCCATGGACTCTCTGTCTTCCTTGCTGATGGCTCCCGTATCAGATCTGGACAAGTGACACAAGAAACCCTGCCATTACCCGCTACGACTTCTTCTCAACACAAGGAACTGCTGACCCTTGACGCCATCTCCTCTCCCATGTTTCCCATTATCCTGGGCATTCCCTGGCTTCAGGCCCACAATCCACACATCCATTGGGCAACTGGAGAAATAAAATTCCTGTCACCCTACTGTCAGGAACACTGTCTGGCGAAAGACTCGGATCCCCAAGCTACTCTACTTTGTGTGGACTCCGACCAGACCAATCGTCAAGCTATTCCCAAACACTATCATGACTACTTGGATGTCTTCAGCAAAAAAGGGGCAGATTCTCTTCCACCTCATCGTCCCTACGATTGCCCCATCGAGTTGCTGCCAGGATCCGAAATTCCCTTTGGACGCATCTTCCCCCTATCCGAAAAGGAACAAGAAGTGTTGAAAGCATACATTGATGAAAACTTAGCCAAAGGATTTATTCGTCACTCTACTTCTCCAGCAGGGGCAGGAATATTCTAAAGAAACCCAACCTCGACCCCAAAGACCCTAACCATTGCAGACCAATAACAAGCCTGAACACCATCTCCAAGATTATGGAGAAAGCAGTAGTACAACAGCTACAACTCCATCTGGACACTCACAAACTCCTGGACCGTCTTCAATCAGGCTTCCGCCCAGGCCATGGCACAGAAACAGCACTCCTCAAAATATGGGACGACGCCCTCGAAGCAGCAGATGACGGAGAATCATGTCTCCTAGTACTGTTGGACCTCAGCGCAGCATTCGACACAATGGACCACAATACTCTACTTACCTGCCTCACAGAAGTAGCAGGAGTCACATATGCAGATTTACCATGGTTCGCACTCTTCTTAGGAAATCGTTCACAGACAGGGAAACTAGGAGCCTTCACCTCTGAACCTTGTGCAATTTCTTATGGAGTCCCTCAAGGATCACCCTTGTCACCCGTGCTCTTCAACATTTACATCCACCCACTCCTCAAAATCATCAGGAAATCGAACTTATGCTTCCACTCATACGCGGATGACACTCAACTCTACTTTCGCATCACCGGACAAAAAGACAAATATCAAGGACTAGAAAAATGCCTCTCATCGATTGATGACTGGATGACCGCGAGTTCCCTAAAACTCAATAGATCCAAAACTGAGCTTCTTCTCCTCCACGCAAACCAAAATACAAAAACCAAGCTCCCATGGACACCACCCACCATCCTTGTACAGACCATCTGCCCAAGCACCAAAGCTAAAAGTCTCAGAGTCATTTTCGACTCAGCGATATCAATGGATGCACAAATAGGATCGGTAGTCAGCGGATCTCACCATCTCCTCTGCCTGCTACGTAGACTCATCCCCTTCATTCCAGAAAAGGAGAAAGCAATAGTAGTTGGAACCATCCTCAACTCCCGTCTCGACTACGCAAACTCCCTCTACATAGGTCTACCTAAATACCAGATTCAACACCTTCAAGTCGTCCAAAACACGGCAGCAAGACTGGTTATGGGAAAAAAACCTTAGGAATCCATCTCCTCATCACTGAGCCCCTACATTGGCTAACCGTGAAGGATCGGATCACTTTCAAGACCCCCTGCCTCACCCACAATTGCACACAAGGAAATGCTCCTCGATATCTCTGCGAGAAAATAAAACACTACACGCCCAATCGCAGCCTCCGCTCAACCAACCAAAACCTCCTCCGCATCCCCAAGTTCCGCTACAAATCAAAAGAAGAACCACGATTCGCAGTCCATGGACCTCGGCTATGGAATGCTCTACCCACTAACATCCGCATTGAAGAAAACTATCGGGCCTTCAGAAAAAAACTCAAGACCCACCTCTTCTAAATATGCACGACAACACAGGGCGAATCAGCGCCTTGAGGCAATTCAGTTTGCATTTGTAGCTCTATTCAAGTCTTCATTCATTCAGTATATAATGTATGGCCCTCTGGATAACTCTACTGGCAGCCAGGAAAGATGCAAGACAGGGCACACCTCTGGAACTTGTTCAGCAGCCCTGCACCCTTACAGCTGCTAATGACAATACCAGATCTGTCACCTCCAACTCCTCCAACTCCTCCTTCTCAATGCCAGCTTCCTCTGAGTCATTCTCTGATCCACTAGTCCTTTTCAAATGTTGTGGTTATTCTATAGCTCAGGTTGAAAGATGCCACCCACTGCTGCAGCTGGTATATGGAAATAGTTGTGCTAATAAAAAGTGCATAAACTTTAAATCAAAAAGCAAACACACTATAATGCATTGAGCGTTTATAAATCATATAATAAAAAAGTGACACATATGACAAATCTCTGTAAAGTGAAAAAAGGTAACTTGTGAAATAATGTCTCTAAAAATGTGGTAAGTATGTCAGATTCTGTGGTGATACGGATCTGGAGAAAGGGGAAGAGTTTTCAGAATTTTCAAACGCCACCAAGAGAAAGTGATGAATCCCTCCGTGAAGTGAGGGCCAGAAGGAATAAACACTCTTACCGGAAGATGTGGACCTCCTATTATCGCAAGGTCGTATTCACCAGCAGATATAGCCCTCTGCAGGGTCAGAGATGGGTCCTGGACCAAGATGTATAAATGAGCCCCGGCATCCTCCTCAATCGCTGGCCACAATCCGCCCACTTTCTTCAAAATTTCAATCTCTCAAAATGAGCACAGAGAAAGTAAAGAAAATAAAAGCTCCAATAGTGCGTTATCGTTTTTATCAACACTGCTCATTTATTGTAAAAAAAATGTCCATAGTATATACAAAAACAGCAGAAAAGCACTTGCCGGCAATAAAATTACAAACAAACACCCGGACTTCCGGGGTCACATGAGGCGTGATGACGTCAGCGCGTAGCTCTGCCCGACATGTTTAATCATACGTGACGTCTTCCTGGGGCACGGGCGACGCACTGAGCCATGACCTTATATACACGGAACGGGCAACCAAGCCTCGTTTTCATGTGGCGCCCATATTAGAAAGAAGGGTGGATCCAAACCTCACTTGGAGAGGAAACCAAACCTCTCTCCCACATGGCGGTCATATCATAAAAAAGGAAGAGAACATTCAAATTTCATTCTCTATTGGTCGCCATCTAGAGGATACAAAGAGAACAGAAAATGAACCCTGTTCGCCTATGATAGCCGTATCAGGACAAATAAAAAGTAAACATTCAAGCACCACTTATACTTAATAACCAACTTCTAAGTTACATATATAAGTAGTATATACAAAGAAAAGGCGTATCTCAATGTGACTTCCGGACTTGCCTACCACATTAATTGATCGTGGGATAAGGAAATTTTTATAAAGACTAAAATGCATGGATCATATCAAATAAAAGGTAACGATCACTAGTCTCCTATTTTCTTCTGATCATGTGATGTTAGGACAACAAGGAGAGGCAGAGGTTCCCTTGGCACTGTAAGGGGGCCAGCAACAAATGTGTCCACAGGCAAAGGTGGATGTGGTGGTCAGTCCTCAGGCAGGGCATAATTTCCTCTGTTTAGTGAGTTTGCCCGTGTTATCCAGCCACAGCATGCAGAGGAGGTGGTGGACTGGCTTACTATACCCTCCTCATCCTCCTCATCCTCTGTCACACAAGCAGAGACAAGTGTGCAGTCCCCTGCAGTTGCGGATAAGAGTGGATAAACCTGATTAACCTGCCTCCTTGTCCACATCTATTCCTGCCATAGCCCCAACATCAGCCATTGAGGAGTCAGCTGAGTTATTTGACCACAGCGTCGGCCACTTGCTCCTTGATGATGCCCAGCCATTACTGGATTCAGCTGTTGGTTCTGAGGTCAAGGATGACAGGAACATTAGCCTAGAGATAGGGAGGAACACTGGTAGACAAATTGGCATTCATGTTCCCCAAGCCACAGCGTATTGCCAAGTTGTCTCCAGTGGTAATGATGTAGATGGAGGAGATGGAGATGAAGATAATGATGAGGTCACTGATGCAACTTGGGTGCCAGATAGAGCAGAGGAGGGAACTGAAGGTGAGGCGGCAAAACCCCAAGGAGGCCGACATCAAGAAAGAGAGAGCAGCCACCCTATTCCATCACATTCTGCAGCTGTTATCTCCCGGCCCACTCCCCAAAGCTCAGCTGTCTGGGCCTTTTTCAGCACATCTGCAGCAGATCACACTGTTGCTATCTGCAAACTGTGTCTCATGCACATCAAAAGTGGCAAAAACACCAACCATTTGGGTACCACATGCTTAACAAGGCATTAAATGTCCAACCACTCAGCCTGTTGGCAAGAGCACCTAAAAGCCACACAAAAGCCTAAACGAGGAGGGTGCAGATCAGCTGGGAATGAAGATGGCCAAAAAGTTAGAGGGTTTTTAAACTGGGCGATGGGGGGGAGGGTCCAGAGGTAGAGATAGTCAGCACAGAACATATTCCAGAGGGTAGTATTGGGGGCATTAGTGGTAGGTTGACCAAAGCACATAAACTCAAGGTAAGTATAGTAGCAAGTCCTAGTTGCAATCTCGGAACACCCAATAAGAGGATAATATGCGAACGGTCTAAACTACGTGGCATGTTTACCAATGCTAGGAGCCTGGCGGACAAGATGGGTGAACTAGAGATACTGTTTTACGAGGAGGATTTGGATTTTGTGGGAATTTCAGAGACCTGGTTCAACAGCTCTCATGATTGGCTGGCAAACATTCAAGGGTATACCCTTTATCGGAAGGATAGACAGGGTAAAAAAGGGGGAGGGGTATGCCTATATATCAAGAATAATGTACAAGTGAATGTGAGAGATGACATCACTAACGGAGCTAGGGAGGAGGTGGAATCCTTATGGGTAGAGCTCCAAAGGGATGAAGCTAAGGGGAAAATAATACTGGGAGTATGCTATAGGCCCCCTAACCTGAGGGAGGAAGGGGAGACAGATCTCCTATCACAATTTGTATTAGCAGCAAGGATGGGAACTGTTATCATAATGGGGGATTTTAACTATCCAGACATAGACTGGGCGGAGGGAACCGTGCATTCATCTAAGGCTCACCAGTTCCTAAATGTCCTGCAGGACAATTTCATGGGTTAGATGGTAGATGCACCAGCTAGAAATAAAGCGTTACTGGATCTACTGATTACCAACAATACAGACCTGATCACGGATGTGGAAATACGGGGCAATTTAGGTAACAGCGATCACAGGTCAATTGGCTTCAGTATAAATCACACAAATAGGAAACATAAGGGGAGTACAAAGACACTGAATTTCAAAAGAGCCAACTTTCCTAAACTACGAGTCTTGCTAGAAGGCATAAATTGGGATAAAATCTTAGGAACAAGGAACAAGGAGAAGAGATGGGTTTGCTTTAAGAGTATAATAAATAAGGGCATTAGCCAATGCATCCCATTGGGTAATAAATTTAAAAGAGCGAACAAAAGTCCTGGATGGCTTAGCTCCAATGTAAAAATGCATATAAAAGCAAAGGAGAATGCCTTCAAAAAATACAAGGTTAAGAGATCATCATCAGCATTCAGACTTTATAAAGAATGCAACAAGAAATGTAAGGGTGCAATAAGGATGGCTAAGATAGAACATAAAAGACAACATAGCGGAGGAGAGCAAAAAAAAATCCCCAAAAATTCTTTAAGTATGTAAACAGTGAAAAAGGGAGGACAGACCATATTGGCCCCATAAAGAATGAGGAAGGACATCTGGTTACAAAGGATGGGGAGATGGCGAAGGTACTGAATTTATTCTTCTCCTCAGACTTCATGAGGGAATCAGGGGGCTTCAGTAGCCAAAACGGCAATGTTTATCCTCATAAAACATCACAGCAAGCACCTCCATGGTTAACAGAGGACAGAATTACAATTAGACTTGGGAAACTTAACATTAATAAATCACAGTGACCAGGTGGCTTGCACCTGAGGGTACTTAGGGAACTCAGTCAAGTAATTGCCAGACCATTGTTCCTAATTTTTACTGACAGTCTACTGACTGGAATGGTACCAGCTGATTGGAGAAAAGCCAATGTAGCACCAATATTTAAAAAGGGCCCAAAATACATCCCTGGGAATTACAGACCAGTTAGCCAAACATCAATAGTAGGGATGAGCTTCTAGTTCGAGTCGAACTCATGTTCGACTCGAACATGGGCTGTTCGCAAGTTCGCCGAACAGCGAACAATTTGGGGTGTTCGCGGCAAATTCGAATGCCGCGGAACACCCTTTAAAAGTCTATGGGAGAAATCAAAAGTGTTCATTTTAAAGGCTTATATGCATGGTATTGTCATAAAAAGTGTTTAGGGACCTGGGTCCTGCCCCAGGGGACATGTATCAATGCAAAAAAAAGTTTTAAAAATGGACGTTTTTTCAGGAGCAGTGATTTTAATAATGCCTAAAGTGAAACAATAAAAGTGTAATATCCCTTTAAATTTTGTACCTGGGGGGTGTCTATAGTATGCCTGTAAAGGGGCGCATGTTTCCCGTGTTTAGAACAGTCTGACAGCAAAATGACATTTCAAAGGAAAAAAAGTCATTTAAAACTACTTGCGGCTATTAATGCATTGCTGGTCCGACAATACACATAGAAGTTCATTGATAAAAACGGCATGGGAATTCCCCACAGGGGAACCTCGAACCAAAATTAAAAAAAAATGACGTGAGGGGTCCCCCTAAATTCCATACCAGGCCCTTCAGGTCTGGTATGGATATTAAGGGGAACCCCGGCCAAAATGTAAAAAAAAAATTACGTGGGGGATCCCCCTAAATTCCATACCAGGCCCTTCAGGTCTGGTATGGATATTAAGGGGAACCCTGTGCCAAAATTTTTTTTAAAAATGGCGTGGGGTCCCCCCAAAAATCCATACCAGACCCTTATCTGAGCTCGCAACCTGGCAGGCCTCAGAAAAAGAGGGGGGATGAGAGAGGCTCCCCCCCTCCTGAACCGTACCAGGCCACATGCCCTCAACATTGGGAGGGTGCTTTGGGGTAGCCCCCAAAACACCTTGTCCCCATGTTGATGAGGACAAGGGCCTCATCCCCACAACCCTGGCCGGTAGTTGTGGGGGTCTGCGGGCGGGGAGCTTATTGGGATCTGGAAGCCCCCTTTAACAAGGGGACCCCCAGATCTCGGCCCTCCCCCCTGTCCGAAATGGTAAGGGGGTACAAAAGTACCCCTACCATTTCACTAAAAAACTGTCAAAAATGTTAAAAATGACAAGAGACAGTTTTTGACAATTCCTTTATTTAAATGCTTCTTCTTTCTTCTTTCTTCTACCTTCTATCTTCCTTCATCTTCTCCTTCTTCTTCTGGTTCTTCTAGTTCTTCTGGTTCTTCCTTCAGTGTTCTCATCCAGCATCTCCTCCGCGGCGTCTTCTTCCCTTCTTCTCCTCGGGCCGCTCCGCATCCATGGCATGGAAGGAGGCTACCGCTCTTCTCTTCATCTTCTTCTCTTCATCTTCTTCTCTTCATCTTCTTGTCTTCATCTTCTTTTCAAGCCACTCCGCATCCATGCTGGCATGGAGGGAGGCTCCCGCTGTGTGACGCTTCTCCTCTTCTGACGGTTCTTAAATAACGGGGGAGGCAGGGCCACCTGGTGACCCCGCCCCCTCTGACGCACGGGGACATGACGGGACTTCCCTGTGGCATTCCCCGTGACGCCACAGGGAAGTCCCGTCAAGTCACCGTGCGTTAGGGGGGGGGCGTTATTTAAGAACCGTCAGAAGAGGAGAAGTGTCACACAGCAGGAGCCTCCCTCCTTTCATGGATGCGAGCGGCCCGAAAAGAAGATAAAGACAAGAAGATGTAGAGAAGAAGATGAAGAGAAGAAGATGAAGAGAAGAGCGGGAGCCTCCCTCCATGCCATGGATGCGGAGAGGCCCGAGGAAAAGAAGGGAAGAAGACGCCGCGGAGGAGATGCTGGATGAGCACACCGGAGGAAGAACCAGAAGTACCAGAAGAACCAGAGGAAGAAGATGAAGGAAGATTGAAGATAGAAGAAAGAAGAAGCATTTAAATAAAGGAATTATCAAAAACTGTCTCTTGTCATTTTTAACATTTTTGACACTTTTTTTGTGAAATGGTAGGGGTACTTTTGTACCCCCTTACCATTTCACACAGGGGGAGGGCCAGGATCTGGGGGTCCCCTTGTTAAAGGGGGCTTCCAGATTCCAATAAGCCCCCTGCCCGCAGACCCCCACAACCACCGGCCAGGGTTGTGGGGATGAGGCTCTTGTCCTCATCAACATGGGGACAAGGTGTTTTGGGGGGCTTCCCCAAAGCACCCTCCCAATGTTGAGAGAGTGTGGCCTGGTATGGTTCAGGAGGGGCGCTTTCTCTTCCCCCCCTCTTTTCCTGCGGCCTGCCAGGTTGCGTGCTCAGATAAGGGTCTGGTATGGACTTTTGGGGGGCCACGCCGTTTTTTTTTTAAATTTTGGCGCAGGGTTTCCCTTAATATCCATACCAGACCTGAAGGGCCTGGTGTCATGGTTATGCAATAGAGTTTGTCGATCAGCATACCTGTCTCCATTTTTTCATCTCTAGAGACCAGCTGACCCTCACCTGACTGCTTTTGTAACCTCTCCTCTAAGCATGGCCCCACCCCAGGCCCTATCAGGGAACCCTATATTAACCTGTGCACTGCAAGCCAGCAGTGCTGATCAACCATTGTGTGTTAGCCTCTGTGTGTACTTGCTGTGTTTCCTACATCTGGTTCCTGTTACCGACTTTGGCCTGTTCTTAACTATTCCTGTCTGCTTATGAGCTGACCTTTGGCGTGTTCCCGACCATCCCTGTTTGCCTGTGACCCTGAACCTTGGCGTGTGCTCTGTTGTCCTTGTCTGCTTATGGCCCCAACCTTGGCTTGTCCCTTACTTTCCTTGTTGTTCCAGCCTGCTGCCTCCTTCCTCTTCTCCTGTAGTCTACCGTGAGCGTGAGCTGTGAGACCCTGGGGGCCGCGACCTGGAGTCAGACTGCGGCGCAGTCCATCCTTACCATTAAAGGCTCTGGTGAACACCTGCTGGCTGGGGAATCTATGCTCTAGCTCCCAGTGGGATCTGTGTCAGTGATCCAGTAGACCTGCTTCCTGAAACCTCCCAGGGTTCAATCCCCAGCAATCAGCTGTAGGGTCCACTACCTTGCGGTGCACTCCTGATCCCAACGGTGTGCATCTGTCACCTGGATACAGGTGACCTGACACCTGGTATGAAATTTAGGGGGACCCCCCATGTCATTTTTTTTTTTTAATTTTGACCGGGGGTCCCCTAAATATCCATACCAGACCTGAAGGGCCTGGTATGGAATTTAGGGGGACCCCCCCACGTCATTTGTTTTTTACATTTTGGTTCGGGGTTCCCCTGTGGGGAATTCCCATGCCGTTTTTATAAATGAACTTCTATGTGTATTGTCGGACTGGCAATTCATTAATAGCTGCGAGTAGTTTTAAATGACTTTTTTTCCTTTGAAATGTCATTTTGCTGTCAGACTGTTCTAAACACGGGAAACATGCGCCCCTTTACAGGCATACTATAAACACCCCCCAGGTACGAAATTTAAAGAGATATTACACTTTTATTCATTTTAAGCATTATTAAAATCACTGCTCCCGAAAAAACGTCTGTTTTTAAAACTTTTTTTTGCATTGATCCATGTCCCCTGGGGCAGGACCCAGGTCCCCAAACACTTTTTATGACAATAACTTGCATATAAGCCTTTAAAATTAGCACTTTTGATTATTCATGTTCGTGTCCCATAGACTTTAACCTTGTTCGCGTGTTCGAACAAATTTTTTGCCTGTTCGCATTTTCTGGTGCGAACCGAACAGGGGGTGTTCGGCTCATCCCTAATCAGTAGTATGTAAACTCTTGGAGGAGATGATAAAGGACTATATACAAGATTTTAGTAATAAGAACGGTATCATTAGCAGTAATCAACATGAATTCATTAAGATTCGTTCTTGCCAAACCAATCTATTAACCTTCTATGAGGAGGTGAGTTGCCATCTAGATAAAGGAAGGCCCGTAGATGTGGTGTGTCTGGACTTTGCAAAAGCATTTGACACAGTTCTCCATAAATATTTACTGTACAAAATAAAGTCCGTTGGCATGGAACATAGGGTGAGTACATGGATTGAAAACTGGCGAGTTCAGAGGGTGGTGATAAATGGGGAGTACTCGGAATGGTCAGGGGTGGGTAGTGGGGTCCCCCAGGGTTCTGTGCTGGGACCAATCCTATTTAATTTGTTCATAAACGACCTGGAGGATGGGGTAAACAGTTCAATCTCTGTATTTACGGATGATACTAAGCTAAGCAGGGCAATAACTTCTCCGCAGGATGTTGAAACCTTGCAAAAAGATCTGAACAAATTAATGGGGTGGGCAACTACATGGCAAATGAGGTTCAATGTAGAAAAATGTAAAATAATGCATTTGGGTGGCAAAAATATGATTGCAATCTATACACTGGGGGGGAACCTCTGGGGGAAGCTAGAATGGAAAAGGACCTGGGGGTCCTAGTAGATGATAGGCTCAGCAATTGCATGCAATTCCAAGCTGCTGCTAACAAAGAAAACAGAATATTGGCACGCATTAAAAAGGGATCAACTCCAGAGATAAAATGATAATTCAATTCTCCGGCTCTACAGGACTCTGGTCCGGCCGCACCTAGAGTATGCTGTCCAGTTCTGGGCACCAGTCCTCAGGAAGGATGTACTGGAAATGGAGCAAGTACAAAGAAGAGAAACAAAGCTAATAAAGGGTCTGGAGGATATTAGTTATGAGGAAAGGTTGCGAGCACTGAACTTATTCTCTCTGGAGAAGAGACGCTTGAGAGGGGATATGATTTCAATATGCAAATACCATACTGGTGACCCCACAATAGGGATAAAACTTTTTCGCAGAAGGGAGTTTAACAAGACTCATGGCCACTCATTAAAATTAGAAGAAAAGAGGTTTAACCTTAAACTATGTAGAGGGTTCTTTACTGTAAGAGCAGCAAGGATGTGGAATTCCCTTCCACAAGCGGTGTTCTCAGCGGGGAGCACTGATAGTTTCAAGAAACTATTAGATAAGCACCTGAACGACCGCAACATACAGGGATATACAATGTAATACTGACATATAATCACACACATAAGTTGGACTTGATGGACTTGTGTCTTTTTTCAACCTCACCTACTATGTAACTATGTAACTAAAAGGGCACAAATCTGCCCCTCCTCCTCCTCCTTACCCACTTCAGTCTGCCCCCGTGATACCGAGTCATTACCTTTCAGCAGCCTCCACTGACAGGGATGATGGTATAGCACAGGGTGTCCCAGGTCCTAGCAGCACATCTGAAAGCAGCACACCACCAGCTGTAGACTGTAGCCAGTAAATTTCTCTGCCCCATCTGCTGCAGCGGAAAAAATATAGTCAATGCCCAGCGTCTGAATGCAAGCTTTTCAAAGCTGTTAGCTCTCCAACTTCTGCCTTTCAGCCTGGTGGATTCTGCCCCCTTCTGTAAATTCGCACAATGTGCTGTACCACAATAGCAGGTTCCCAGTCGCTACTACTTTTCACGTAAGGCCGTTCCATCTCTCTACCATCAAGTGGAAGGGAATGTTCTGGCATCGTTGGGCAAGGCAGTCAGCAGTAAAAGCCACCTTACTGCTGACACGTGGTCCAGCAAGCATGGGCAGGGACGATATATTTCATTCACAGCACACTGGGTAACGTTGCTTTCAACTCGAAAGGATGCAAGACAGGGCTCGGTGCTGCAGCTTGTTGTGCCCCCACGTCTCCATCTCAGTTGGTGGTGATGATGCCAGACCTGTGAGCTCTACCCCCTCCTCCTCTGCCACCTCCATGCCCTCCTCTGCAGAATTGTC
Source organism: Lithobates clamitans (assembly GCA_037952925.1). NCBI lineage: Eukaryota > Metazoa > Chordata > Amphibia > Anura > Ranidae > Lithobates > Lithobates clamitans. The sequence continues at coordinate 795,813 of JBBGZY010001446.1, read as the reverse complement.
CTATGAACATCAGGTACCCCCTAAGCGTTCAAAGGGCTATTCCCAGAGTCAGGCTAAAAGGTGCCATGCAGTGCTTGAGCTGGTGTGTTTAGGGGACAGGAACCACACCAGAACAGAGATTCTTGCAGCTATGCAGGGACAGGCCCAGAGGTGGTTCACACCATGCCAGCTGGAGCCAGGAATGGTGGCGTCCGATAATGGCTCAAAGCTCCTGTCTGCCCTTAGACAGGGAAAGTTGACACATGTGCCATGCCTGACACATGTCCTCAATTCAGTGCTGCAGCATTTCATAAGTATGTACCCAGGGTTGCAATATGTACTAAAGCAGGCCAGAAGAGTCTGTAGCCATTTCAGGCGGTCATACACAGCCAGTGCTCGGATGGCTGAAAATCAGTGGGAATTCCACCTGTCCATGATTTGTGACATGCCCACCAGGTGGAACTCAACTTTGGGAATTCTGCAGCAGCTATACATGCAGCATAGGGCCGTCAACAAATATCTGTGCCAGTATGGCACAACGACAGGCTCAGGCCACCTCTGCTTTTTTTCCCCATGCCAATGGCTGATCATTAAGGATGCATGCACTGTATTGTCACCATTTGAGGAGGCCACAAGGATGGGGAGCAGTGACAGTGCCTGTATCAGTGACACAATCCCTGTTGTGTTCCTGCTGGAGCAGACACTGCGTGGCATTCTGGACAAGGCACTGCAGGCAGAGCAGCAGGAGGAAGATGAGGACTTCCTTTCCTCTCAAGGCCCACTTTATCCAGACATCATCATTCCTATGTCACAGAACACACAGGAGGAGAGAGGGGAGGAGGATGAGGAGGAGGATTCTGGCACTTTCATAGGCTTCAAAGAAGAGGAAGACATGTGTCAATCTGTAAGCGATGGCTTTCCAACCCTAGGACCCTTGGGAGTAGTACGTGGCTAGGAGGAGGAAGTTCCAGATGCTGTCAACCGAGTGACCCCGAGGAGTCTGCTTCTCAAGCCTCTGCAAATTTGAGGCGCATGGGCAACCTCATGCTTCAAAGCCTGCGAAAGGACCCAAGAATACATGGCATAAAGGAGAAGGATGATTACTGGTTGGCAACCCTACTTGACCACCGTTATAAGGGGAATGTCTCAGAACTCATCCCGTCCCCACAGAGAGTGCAGAAGATAAAATCTCTTGAGGACACGTTAAAGAGGATTTTATTTAACGTTTTTCCTGACTCCAGTAGGTTACAGTTTTGTGGAAAATGTCATTTTGGGTCCTCTGTTAGTCAAGAGAGGAGCGTTGGAGAAGGCGTCCGCCTAAGTGAGGCATTTTGGAATTTTTTTAGTCCACGCTGCCCAGAGCTGTCAGCTTCCACATCCCATCGGCAGCGTCTGCATCACATGGGGGACGATTACCTCAGGGCCAAAACAGAGATGGAGAGCTTTCCAGCTGACAATCCACTGACTTACTGGGTCATGAGAATAGACCACTGGCCAGAACTTGCCCAGTATGCTATTGAGTTGTTGGTCTGCCCTGAATCCAGTGTGCTTTCAGAAGGGGCATTCAGTGCTGCAGGAGGTTTCGTTACTGATCATAGAACGCGTCTGTCCACAGTCTCCGTGGACCATTTGACTTTTATAAAAATAAATCAATTCTGGATTACCAGCTATGAAGCCCCTGATGCAGATGTCACTGATTAAGTCTTTTTGGGATGTGGAATCTTTGCAGGATTTCAATCATTTCATCTGGAAGAATGCTTTTGCTATAGGTTTTAATGGGCACAATTAACACCCAAAGACCAATTTTTCTGCACCTGTTTGACAGGTGCATTTCATTGCAATTTTTTACAGCAAGGCCAACTCTTGTTTTCATCAAGAGTACCTCTATAGGAGGAAACTGAAGGTGAGGAGGCATCCCGGATGACTTCCCCCTTTTTCAGCACATCTGCAGCAGATCGCACTGTTGCTATCTGCAAACTGTATCTCAGGCACATCAAACATGGCAAAAACACCAACCATATGCATATCATTGCAATTTTTTTGCCTTCATCAAGAGCACCTCTATAAGGTGTGATATTGGGGTGTTTAGCTCAAGTGATAGATGCGTCACTCTGTGCAGTGAGTCCACGTCAGACAAGCGTTATGGTTAAGGGCCTGGTAGCCCACATTTATTAAGTGAAAAAACATAAGCAAAAAGGTCAATTCAGGATTCCCACGCAGGGGTTTAACTTCATTTAGCACTCAACCTGGCTCTCTTGTCAGCAGTTCCTCTGCTTACTCTCAACAGAGTTAATTCTTTCCAGTACCCAGGACTCATTTGCTTCCGTAGTCTTCCCGACTCAAGGCTGGCCAGCCTTTCCCAGTCCCTGGGGAAAGAATCCCCCTTACACGGGCTGCAGTCTCCCACAGGGCAGACCACTTTTCAAACACAGGTCTGTCTTCACACAGCACCAGCAGTAGCAAGTTACTCACACTCCGCCTTCCTTCCCCCTACTGCTCTCACCAGTCTCTCGTTATATGGGCTGTGTGCACCTGGGCACACAACCTGCTGGCTATCCACAAGACCCGGACACAGGGTTGAAGATCCCCTCCCACCCAAGACTCTGAGGGATCTCCAAACTACAGAGCCCCATCCAGAACTAACAAGATCTGGAGAAAGCTGCCAGATCAGTTCTCTCCTTTTCAAATCTACACTCTGTAGCTCTGCAGTCCGCTGACATGCAGACTCTGTGTCCATTTTTGCTCCATTTCCACAGGGACAGGGACTCTCACTATTACAAGGGTTATGATGGCAAGGTGCCCCTGACACCCAAAGAGTAATTTTTCTGCACCTGTTTGACAGGTGCATATCATTGCAATTTTTTACAGCAAGGCTAATTCTTGCTTTCATCAGGAGTACCTCTATAGGGTTATGGTGGGAGGGTGCCACCAACACCCAAAGACCAATTTTTACGCACCCGTTACTTCTATCCAAAGTCAAAGTGACACCAGAATGTATCCAAAAACAGTGCCATCTTAAGAGCATTATTAGCAGTAATCAGCATGGATTAGCAGTAATCAGCATGGATTCATGAAGAATCGTTCTTGCCAAACCCATCTATTAACCTTCTATGAGGAGGTGAGTTGCCATCTAAATAAAGGAAGGCCCGTAGACGTGGTGTATCTGGATTTTGCAAAAGCATTTGACACAGTTCCCCATAAACGTTTACTGTACAAAATAAGGTGAGTACATGGATTGAAAACTGGCTACAAGGTCGAGTTCAGAGGGTGGTGATAAATGAGGAGTACTCGGAATGGTCAGGGGTGGGTAGTGGGGTTCCCCAGGGTTCTGTGCTGGGACCAATCCTATTTAATTTGTTCATAAACGACCTGGAGGATGGGATAAACAGTTCAATCTCTGTATTTGCAGACGATACTAAGCTAAGCAGGGCAATAACTTCTCCGCAGGATGTGGAAACCTTGCAAAAAGATCTGAACAAATTAATGGGGTGGACAACTACATGGCAAATGAGGTTCAACATAGAAAAATGTAAAATAATGCATTTGGTTGGCAAAAATATGAATGTAATCTATAGACTGGGGGGAGAACCTCTGGGGGAATCTAGGATGGAAAAGGACCTGGGGGTCCTAGTAGATGATAGGCTCAGCAATGGCATGCAATGCCAAGCTGCTGCTAATAAAGCAAACAGAATATTGGCATTAAAAAGGGGATCAACTCCAGAGATAAAACGATAATTCTCCCGCTCTACAAGACTCTGGTCCGGCCGCACCTGGAGTATGCTGTCCGGTTCTGGGCACCAGTCCTCAGGAAGGATGTACTGGAAATGGAGCAAGTACAAAGAAGGGCAACAAAGCTAATAAAGGGTCTGGAGGATCTTAGTTATGAGGAAAGGTTGGGAGCACTGAACTTATTCTCTCTGGAGAAGAGACGCTTGAGAAAGGATATGATTTCAATATACAAATACCATACTGGTGACCCTACAATAGAAATAAAACTTTTTCGCAGAAGAGAGTTTAACAAGACTCACGGCCACTCATTAAAATTAGAAGAAAAGAGGTTTAACCTTAAACTACGTAGAGGGTTCTTTACTGTAAGAGCGGCAAGGATGTGGAATTCCCTTCCACAGGCGGTGGTCTCAGCGGGGAGCATTGATAGCTTCAAGAAACTATTAGATAAGCACCTGAATGACCGCAACATACAAGGATATACAATGTAATACTGACACATAATCACACACATAGGTTGGACTTGATGGACTTGTGTCTTTTTTCAACCTCACCTACTATGTAACTATAGGCCCCCGGGCAATACAGTACACTGGGCCCTGTCTACACAATCACGCACGAGAATAAAAATACAAATTATCAATAAGGCTATATTTATTAAAAATATATAAATAATTGTGTCTGCGCTGGGTAGTAAGTAAATAAAAAAGTGAAAAAAAGTATGTGCTAAATGAAGAATATCAATACTACAAAACCTATATGTGTCAATAATCATAAAAAATCGAATATATATACTAAGCAATAATATGTGCAATCCGTCTGTGAAAATATGATCAAAGTGCAACATGCAAAAAAGTTAAAAAACATATATAAAATGTAAAGTCCAAGTGCTGGTTGTATAACAATAAGGTGTCCACATCTAAATTAAAAACCAATTCCTAGGTAGCAAACGTAAAGTGCAGAAATACAGTGTCCATAAAAACTGGTATCCATCATGCTCATCCTTAATGGTGTACAAAATAAAGCATGCTTCAGTGCTCTCCTGTGACCCCCATTCGTGTATGCGCTCACCTCTGAGCGTGTGACACAGTATCTAAACAGTGTCTAAACACGCATTGGAGCCACTCCTCGGCTCATACAGGGTGTGCTGATTCTGATCTCCAATTCATTCAGATAACATCAATGGTTTCACATATAAGAAAGAAGAAACTCCAGATTGTTTTTTCGAGTTCCTTTGTGTCTGTAACTCTCTGGAGCTGCTGCACAAGTTCAGTTGATAGATGGGAGCACACACACCCTGGAAAGCTGTCTCCATGTGTTCATCTCTAGAGGCTATATTTATTGGTACTTCCAACAAAATCAGCATTTAAACATTAACACTATGTTTGGACAATATAACACGAGCCTGAAAAGCAAGAAATTGAAAAACAAGAAATTACAGATTGAAATGGGACAGTGGCTGCGTTTGAAGGGCACAGTGGTTGTGTTTAATTGGCACAGTGACTGCGTTTGACGGGCACAGTGGCTGTTTTTAATTGGCACAGTGGCTGCGTTTGACGGGCACAGTGGCTGCGTTTAATTGGCACAGTGGCTGCGTTTGACGGGCACAGTGGCTGCGTTTGAATGTCATTGTGGCTGCGTTTGAATGGCATAGTGGCTGTATTTGAATGGCACAGTGGCAGCATTTTAATGGCACAGAGGCCATTATTAATAATTTTGACCAAAAATGATGCTGCTACATTTCTTTGGTAAAAATAACCCAAATCAGTGTTTATTTGGTGTTGGCAGTGATTGGGGACAGACAGATGTTTTATAGGGACACAGACATGTGTATGGGGACAGGGGTGCTTGGTGTACTGTTTGTGGGGTGATCTGTAACAGCTCTCTGTGTAAAATCATTCTCGCACAGAGAGCTGTCACAGATCTGCAGTCCCCCCCCTGCACTGAGCTTGGCGGGGAGAACTGTCACAGAGACATGCGTCTCTGTTTACATTGTGACGGCCGTGATTGGACACAGCCGTCACGTGATCGGGAGGGCCGATCACAGCGCCCATATCCCGATCTCTGCACAGCTGGATTCTGTGATCATAATGATCACAGGACCAATCCGCAGCGCGCCTTGCAGCCGTGCTGCGAGCACTCGCTCTGAGGAACGTTCCTGAACGTCCAGTGTAGTATAGACTCCCCAGGAGAAACCCCTCCCCCTACATTAGTATAGACCCCCCACGAGAAACCCCTCCCCCTACATTAGTATAGACCCCCCTGGACAAACCCCCCCCCCTACATTAGTATAGACCCTCCCAGGACAAACCACCTCCCCTACATTACTATAGACCCCCCAGGACAAACATCCATTAGGTTAATTTAAAACACCCGGGCGGCAGCTGGAGAGGAGAGAACAGTGTGCAGCCACGCCGCCCGGGTGTCAGGCTTGGGCAGCAGGCGGGATCGAGACACAGGAGGTCCAAGGAGGAGAACTGGAACACGTTGAGCTTGGGCACGGGCCGCCCCCCCCCCCCCCAGTGACGTCACCGCGTGGCAGAGACAGCCGCTCCAATCTCATTTTGCTCTCCTCCTCTGACAGGAGGAGGGAGGGGGGGCGGGCTTTGGCACTCGGCAGGTCAAGGCGGCAACTAGCAGAGAGAGCCGCCTACGAACAAGGAAGAGGAGGAGGAGGAGGGAGGGGAGCACTCTGGCGCTTCAGAGCCCCCACCTCTGTGGCGCCTGGGTGCACTGCACCCCGTGCACCCCATCCAGGATCGTCCCTACCTTTGGTCATGACAAACATCTCGGATCTTCAGAAAAATACAACCCAGGTAGATGGTCTAAGCAATCATGAGATAATGAGGTTGATCTTACTTAGCATAACACTTACAAGTTTCATTGTCTTCTCCTATTTCCTGGCAGTTATGCTAAGTGTCTGCTTCACTAACACTGTTGCCCGCCAAGAAGTCCGCTACATCTTGTTTACACACATGCTTGTTAATGACTCAGTCTATCTCCTCTTTAGCCTGTTCTTGTTCTTAGCTTCCTATTATCCCACCAAGTACCCTGCACCTTTCTGCTATATATTTGTCGTTGAGCTCCATATACATGGACAGGGCAAAGGGGGTGGAGTCAGGGGTGATGCCGGGGGGGGGCGGAAAAATTAGGTTTTTCGCCTAGGGTGTCAAAAATCCTTGCACCAGCCTTGGACATACAATATAGCATTGCTAACAGTTAGATGTTTTTGGTGGAAGAGGCTTTGTATTTAAAGAGGAAGTAAACTTCCTCTGCAGACATTTACCTAAAGGTAAGCCTATAATAAGGCTTACCTGTAAGTAGTGTAAATATCTCCTAAACGTGTGCAGTTTAGGGGATATTTACATTGTATGTAGCCAGTGACATCACTGGTGCATGCACTCTGAAGAAACGGCCATGGGTGCTGTTCCTTCTAAGCCCCGTGCCTTGAACGCCGGCAAGCGCGGGAGTGACATCATCGCGGCTCTGGCCAATCACAGCGCTGGAGCCCGCGAACCCGGAAGAAACTCCGGGAAAGATGTTGGCCGTGTCAGTGGTGTGTGGACGCCACTGCAACAGCTTAGTTCCAAGGATGGTATTTCATAATGAGCTAGTATGCGATGCATACTAGCTCATTATGCCTTTGTCATGCAGTGTTTTTTTTTTTTTCTGAGATTTACAACCTCTTTAAGATGCCAAGAATAGAGTCAGGATGTGCAAGAGTTACCATCGGTGGCCACCAACTGGCTGAAAGAGACCAGGTAAGGAGGGTAGCAGTGGGGTAAGGACAGTAGAGCTTGCTGGAGGAAGAGGAGCTAAACTAGGAGGTAAGTATGAAATATTGTGCAGATATTTTGTGTGTGCACACTACAGCCAATGATCTGGGGCTCCATTGCAGCTTAAATGTAGCTTTGGAGTACTTGCTTCTACCCGCACAACACCTCTGCCTCTCTGAAATGCCATTGATGTCCTTTGAAGACCCATATCCCACCCCAATCACACCTTCTGCATTGCACTGCTTGGACTCCCTGTGCCAGGTCCAATCCCTATGCGTTTGTAGGAGGAGGCCTCCACTGCACAGCCGCCCCAGTGACAAAGGGGAACCAAGACATATGTGCTGCCTGCCACTCTAGAGTAAAAATAATAAAAGATTTAGTTGACACCCACAGGTGGCCAGTTGTCAAGCCACTCATCCAGGCCTCACACCAGAAGATTACGTCTCCTCTTCAACCAGTGACATGGGTCTGTTCCTACCCATCCCGGCACCACACCACAGAGTCATTTTGAGGCTAACAATAAAGAACACTAGATGCATTCCACCAGTTGTTTAGCAAAGCACATTTGTTTTGCTTCAAACCATAGGTATGAAGGGAGACACCACTCACATGTGAGGCCTTGCTACTTACCTGGTCCAGGCCCTGTCCCTAAGAAAGCTCTGTACTGCAATGGTCCTAGAATAGGGACCCCCCACTGAGAAGGGCATATTTAGAGAGACACCAAACAACCCTTCTGACTGCAACTCTCCGTCACTGGCCACTACTTTCCCAATCCTGAACGGCTTTATATATACTGATGTTACACAAGCACTTGAAACACTTTTATAAATATACACTTTGTTCCCCTCATTGCACACACTGTGATGGCACACATGGGCCTATTTTCATTAACTGACCAGACCAGACTTTGCGAAATAAACAGACTTATTTGCTGAGTGCAGTTCACCATATTAGAACAAGTATGTTACATTGGTCTGCATTAGAGTTATCATTTACACAGTCATGTCCATTGCAATGGAAGATTCAGGAAAGGACCCACTAGTTGACCACAAGTCACTCAACTTCATAGTATAACAATGACAACCGACTGGGGTAGCTTAAGCTGAGGCAACAGTTTAGGCTATTCAATGGTGAGGCCGCACAATGATATTGGCTGCACAATGCCATTGGCTGTGACAATGGTAATGGCTATGAAAATGATGCACATACCTACGGTTTAAACACTTCCCGTACACATGGGTAACAGTCCTGAACGTTCCCAACTCCAGGTCCCATCACAGGTAAAACTTTGCTTGCTTTCCGTCAGACCAAAGACGCTATGGCCCGGGAACACTCCCCTATTTACCCTCACAACTGTAAGTCACCTCACCTCTTCCTGGCACCCCCTGTCTCCTGCCTGCAGTGCTATCAGCTTCCCTCCTCTCCTGCCCACTGCTGCAAGGGATGTTTCAGGATGGATGAATGAATGAACACACTGAGTAATCTGTATCAATCGCACCTGTGTTCATTCCTAATGGAAGCATAGTAAACTATTTACTATGCCTCCATTTGTGAATGAACAGGAAGCCTCTCAGCGAGAGCACTTCCTATTCATTCACTGTCCAGTGCAGCTGAGGCTGCAGAGAAATGGAATGGGAAAGCTCTGTCCTCAGTCCTTTTCTCTTTGTTTAGACCCTTGCTATTTCACCAAAGCCCCCCAACGGGGCTCCTAAAAAAAAAAATTGTAAAAAAATAAAAATAAAAACTACTGACACCATCCTCTGTGCTGCTGACACCAATCTCTGCTCTGCTGACACCATCCACTGCTCTGCGGATATACATACATATGTGTTTGTGCTCTAGGGAGCACACCCCAATGCAATAGGCTGCCCAGCCCTATGCAAATTATGACTTAAATATGTCCCAAAAATGAAGGGCAATATATGGTATTTGTAAAAATTGTATCACACATTAATTGCACTTATATTGTATACCTTGGGACAAACATAGTTATCTAAAATACCAACATCACACACACATTTAAAACACTTAAAATGTTCCTTGCAGGACATGCAAATTTGCTATCAGTGAACAGTCCCCTTAGCATAGTGAAGGTAACAATTATCCAGTTACTAAGCGTTTCCAAAATTGATTATCAAAGGTTACCTCACTGAACCATAATGTGAATATTATCAATGTGTCCAGTGGTAAAGTGTCACTTAAAGGAAAACTTGTTTTTTCTTATTTTAGATGGGGTGGAGAGGAATTAAAACATCTGTAACTTTCAAATCCAGTATATTTTTATTATTTTATAATCAAAAAATTGAACATACATTGCATACAAGCACCCCAAGTACATGATAACAATCATAAAAAATACACACACTCAAATAAAAAAAATAAAATAAAACATTATAATAACAATAATAATAAAAAATGAGTCTAAACCAATCTCCCCTCTCTACATTGTATATATATATTCCCATATCAAACGAAGGAACAACCAACCATATCTTCCAGATATTCTCAAATTTCCCTGGACAACCTCTATGTAGAAAAATATACTTTTCTTTTATCATACTTTCCTTAATTTGTATTTTCCATTCTGCTATTGTTGGAGGGTACGTTGCTATCCACTTTTGTGCTATTAACTTACGTGCCTGAAACAGACTCCTTACTATTGTTATATAGACAAACTCCAGAATCCTAGATTCCTCTATCACATTTAACAGGCAAATGCCTGGGTCTATCGGTAATTTTTTTCCGAGCACACCATTAATGGTCTCAACTAACCCCTGCCAATAATGGTGGAGTTTGGGGCATCTCCATTCTCCATAACATGTGTATTAAATTTGCAGGTCCCCTGTTACATCTAGGACATAGGGAGGTATCTCTATGTTGCCATTTAAATAGCTTCTCTGGTTCTATGTAAAATAAATAGTTGGGTTCGTTTTTGTGTGGGGGATAAGGTAACAATAGGAACTGTGGATAATGCCATTGCCCTTTGATCATCAGGTATAGGCCCCAAGTCTCGTGCCCATTGTATGCTTGATGGAATGGCTACCAATTCTTGGAACGTATTATACAAAACCCCATATATGCACAATATAAGACCCTGCTTTAGGCTCTTTTTTTATATCCAGCAATAAAATGATCCTAGATTTACAAATTTTTAGTTCAAAGGAACAGTCCTGCACCCGGTATAGCATGTCTAAGCTGTAGGTATTGAAAGATTTTTGTTTCGGGATTCCATATTCCTCGGTTAGTTGAGTAAAAGTTTTTAATCCGTAACTTTATATTGCTATCTGTGCCCCCATTACGGAAATTCTATGTGTTCTATTTGCCGTTCACGTCGAAAGTGAAGGTAAAAGAAAATCCCAAATTCTGGGCTGACATCGGAAAAAGAAAAGAGGGGAAATCTTCCAATGGGGGCTCTGGGGTATCCTCCAATGGAGTTCTGGTGACCCTGGTGACATGCCGGAATCTCTCCCTTCCTGTCAGAATCTCTTGCTTCCTGTTTTGGCTATGGGACAGGAAGCAAAGGGAAATCTTCCCACTGGGACACAGATGTGAAAGAAAGCCTGACAGAGGTTATAATGCTCCCTCTATCCAAAACGTTGCCTGTAGTGACACTTTAATTCATGGTATCATATAAACACAAACAAATGAATGCCAGAAACCAGGTGTGCTTCGTCCACAGGCAATCTGGAATATCTCTAGGTTCGCAGAGTGTATGGTCCATCCAGGGTACACTAAGATGAAACAATCATTCTAAATGTCCTTCAGGTGGTTAGCGCCTATATTATAAATGACCTGCATCCATCACCCAACTGATTAGAATATTGGGCACTTGCCATCTTAACCCCTTTTACATTAACTGCAGGGTGGCGGCGGCACTACGTGATTCTGCACTTCCAGGTCTGGGGCGCACACACGCGCTGCTCGCGACCCACTACCACAGTGATTGGACACAGCGGGAGCCAATCAGTGGGTCCACCGCTGTCGTCTGCTGGGACCCGCCGATCGTTCCCGAAAGGCAGAACGGCAGTCAGCCTATGTAAACAAGGCATATCGCCGTTCTGTTAGTTGGGAAGATAGATCCTGTGTTTCTGTTAGGCAGGAACAGGGATCTCTGTCTTCCCACAGTTAAAAGCACCTCCCCTGCAGTTAGGAAGCACTCCCTAGGAGCACATTTAACCCTTTGATCGTCCCTGGTGTTAACCCCTTCCCTGCCAGTGTCATTAGTACAGTGACAGTGAATGTTTTTAGCACTGATCACTGTATTGGTGTCACTGGTCCCCAAAAAAGTGTCACTTAGTGTCCAATTTGTCCGCCACAATGTCACGGTCCAGGTATAAGTCACTGATCGCATTACTAGTAAAAAAAGTAAATAAATAAAAATTCCACAAAAGTATCCCATAGTTTGTAGACGCTTTAAAACAATATAGGTGTGACAGCGCTGTAAAAGTGAAATAAACAATTATGGTGATAAACACTGATATTGCAATAATATGAAAAAAGTTTAAAAACATAAAATGAATGAATCCAAAAAAATTAAATAAAAAAAAAACAAAACAAAAAAAAACAAAAACAAGCTTGTGTGATATCTTCAGACAACCTCCATGAACGGAGTGCTCCCACCACCTCATTTCACATTTCACACCATATTACCGCGCAACTACCTCAATTTTCATTTGTAGACGCTATAACTTTTGCGAAAACCAATCAATATACACTAATTGGGATTTTTTTTAACCAAATATACAGTATATAGCAGAACACATATTGGTCTAAATTTATGAAGAAATTCGATTTTTTTCCATTTTTTTATTAGATATCTTTTAGAGCAGAAAGTAAAAAATATTGTTTTTTTTTTTCAAAAGTGACAATCTTTATTTCTTTATTGCGCAAAACATTAAAACCGCAGAGGTGATCAAATGCCACGAAAAGATAGCTCTATTTGTGGGAAAAAGAGAACATCAATTTTATTTGGGTACAGCGTCGCATGACTGCACAATTGTCAGTTAAAGTAACGCAGTGCCGTATTGCAAAAAAAGGCCTGGTCATGAAGTGGGGTGAACCCTCCGGGGCTGAAGTGATTAAAGGAGAACTAAAGGCAAAACTCTTTCCATTTTGGACAAAGTAAGGGAGGATTTCAGTTTTTATGGCATCTGTTTCCCACTGGGGACATTTCCCTACACTTCCTGTGCCATAGCCAAAGCAGAAAGTGAAAGGAAATCCTTCCAAAGTGAGGGAATTCCCTGTTTGCTAACAGAACTAGTGTCACTATTGGAAGATTTCCCCTCTATTACTGTTCTGGTGACAACCTAAAATCTGGGATTTTCTTTGACTTGCACTTTCAGTGATAACAGTAATCAGTACAAATAGAGAGGTTGAATTTCCCTAACGGGGACACAGCAATAAAGACCCGACAAATCATCCATCTCACACCTTCATCTTTCTCGCCTGATCCTGGGTGCACGGCCAATAGAGACAGGGCCGATCCGAGGGTCACCGGCGCCTGGGTGCAGAAATATTTCTGGCGCCCCCACATGGGCGTGGTCATCTTACCAACTCCTCCCCTTTATAAATGTTTCTATGGCAATGACTCAAACACAGAGATGCTCCCCTAAGAAGTCTTTGTTACCCTAGGAATAGATCCTCCCCTGATCTTTTAACAATAAAAAAAATACAGGAAGAGCGTACACTAATGAGACCTGGAGGGGAGTCTCTCTGATGCACACAAAGAGGGCTTTTGTTAGAGAGTCTGTTAGAAAGAGCCCCCAGACATGATACAGGAGATGATCAGAGACTGTAGACATGATACAGGAGATGGTCAGAGACTGCAGACATGATACTGGAGATGGTCAGAGACTGCAGACATGATACAGGAGATGGTCAGAGACTGCAGACATGATACAGGAGATGGTCAGAGACTGCAGACATGATACAGGAGATGGTCAGAGACTGCAGACATGATACAGGAGATGGTCAGAGACTGCAGACATGATACAGGAGATGGTCAGAGACTGCAGACATGATACAGGAGATGGTCAGAGACTGCAGACATGATATGGGAGATGGTCAGAGACTGCAGACATGAAACAGGAGATGGTCAGAGACTGCAGACATGATACAGGAGATGGTCAGAGACTGCAGACATGATACAGAAGATGGTCAGAGACTGCAGACATAGTACAGGAGATGGTCAGAGACTGCAGACATAATACAGGAGATGATCAGAGACTGCAGACATAGTACAGGAGATGGTCAGAGACTGCAGACATAGTACAGGAGATGGTCAGAGACTGCAGACATAGTACAGGAGATGCCCAGAGACTGCAGACATAGTACAGGAGATGGTCAGAGACTGTAGTTATGATACGATACAAGAGATGATCAGAGACTGCAGACATAGTACAGGAGATGATCAGAGACTGCAGACATAGTACAGGAGATGGTCAGAGACTGCAGACATAGTACAGGAGATGGTCAGAGACTGCAGACATAGTACAGGAGATGGTCAGAGACTGCAGACATAGTACAGGAGATGGTCAGAGACTGCAGACATAGTACAGGATATGGTCAGAGACTGTAGTTATGATACAAGAGATGATCAGAGACTGCAGACATAGTACAGGAGATGCCCAGAGACTGCAGACATAGTACAGGAGATGATCAGAGACTGCAGACATAGTCCAGGAGATGATCAGAGACTGCAGACATAGTACAGGAGATGTCAGAGACTGTAGTTATGATACAAGAGATGATCAGAGACTGCAGACATAGTACAGGAGATGCCCAGAGACTGCAGACATAGTACAGGAGATGGTCAGAGACTGTAGTTATGATACAAGAGATGGTCAGAGACTGCAGACATAATACAGGAGATGATCAGAGACTGCAGACATAGTACAGGAGATGGTCAGAGACTGCAGACATAGTACAGGAGATGGTCAGAGACTGCATACATAGTACAGGAGATGCCCAGAGACTGCAGACATAGTACAGGAGATGGTCAGAGACTGCAGACATTGTCTGCAGTCTCTGGGCATCTCCTGTACTATGTCTGCAGTCTCTGACCATCTCCTGTACTATGTCTGCAGTCTCTGGGCATCTCCTGTACTATGTCTGCAGTCTCTGACCATCTCCTGTACTATGTCTGCAGTCTCTGATCATCTCCTGTATTATGTCTGCAGTCTCTGACCATCTCCTGTACTATGTCTGCAGTCTCTGACCATCTCCTGTACTATGTCTGCAGTCTCTGGGCATCTCCTGTACTTAGTACAGGAGATGATCAGGGACTGCAGGCATAGTACAAGAGATGGTTAGAGACTGTAGACATAGTACAGGAGATGGTCAGAGACTGCATACATAGTACAGGAGATGCCCAGAGACTGCAGACATAGTACAGGAGATGGTCAGAGACTGCAGACATTGTCTGCAGTCTCTGGGCATCTCCTGTACTATGTCTGCAGTCTCTGACCATCTCCTGTACTATGTCTGCAGTCTCTGGGCATCTCCTGTACTATGTCTGCAGTCTCTGACCATCTCCTGTACTATGTCTGCAGTCTCTGATCATCTCCTGTATTATGTCTGCAGTCTCTGACCATCTCCTGTACTATGTCTGCAGTCTCTGACCATCTCCTGTACTATGTCTGCAGTCTCTGGGCATCTCCTGTACTTAGTACAGGAGATGATCAGGGACTGCAGGCATAGTACAAGAGATGGTTAGAGACTGTAGACATAGTACAGGAGATGATCAGAGACTGCAGACATAGTACAGGAGATGCCCAGAGACTTCAGACATAGTACAGGAGATGATCAGGGACTGCAGACATAGTATCGGAGATGATCAGAGACTGCAGACATAGTACAGGAGATGATCAGAGACTGCAGACATAGTACAGGAGATGATCAGAGACTGCAGACATAGTACAGGAGATGGTCAGAGACTGTAGTTATGATACAAGAGATGATCAGAGACTGCAGACATAGTACAGGAGATGCCCAGAGACTGCAGACATAGTACAGGAGATGACCAGAGACTGCAGACATAGTACAGGAGAT
This sequence comes from Lithobates clamitans, assembly GCA_037952925.1. Classification (NCBI taxonomy): domain Eukaryota; kingdom Metazoa; phylum Chordata; class Amphibia; order Anura; family Ranidae; genus Lithobates; species Lithobates clamitans. The sequence goes on along the minus strand of JBBGZY010001446.1, from coordinate 780,283 downwards.
GCCCAGAGACTGCAGACATAGTACAGGAGATGGTCAGAGACTGTAGTTATGATACAAGAGATGATCAGAGACTGCAGACATAGTACAGGAGATGATCAGAGACTGCAGACATAGTACAGGAGATGCCCAGAGACTGCAGACATAGTACAGGATATGGTCAGAGACTGCAGACATAGTACAGGAGATGATCAGGGACTGCAGACATAGTACAGGATATGGTCAGAGATTGCAGACATAGTACAGGAGATGATCAGGGACTGCAGACATAGTACCGGAGATGATCAGAGACTGCAGACATAGTACAGGAGATGGTCAGAGACTGCAGACATAGTACAGGAGATGGTCAGAGACTGCAGACATAGTACAGGATATGGTCAGAGACTGTAGTTATGATACAAGAGATGATCAGAGACTGCAGACATAGTACAGGAGATGCCCAGAGACTGCAGACATAGTACAGGAGATGATCAGAGACTGCAGACATAGTCCAGGAGATGATCAGAGACTGCAGACATAGTACAGGAGATGTCAGAGACTGTAGTTATGATACAAGAGATGATCAGAGACTGCAGACATAGTACAGGAGATGCCCAGAGACTGCAGACATAGTACAGGAGATGGTCAGAGACTGTAGTTATGATACAAGAGATGGTCAGAGACTGCAGACATAATACAGGAGATGATCAGAGACTGCAGACATAGTACAGGAGATGGTCAGAGACTGCAGACATAGTACAGGAGATGGTCAGAGACTGCATACATAGTACAGGAGATGCCCAGAGACTGCAGACATAGTACAGGAGATGGTCAGAGACTGCAGACATTGTCTGCAGTCTCTGGGCATCTCCTGTACTATGTCTGCAGTCTCTGACCATCTCCTGTACTATGTCTGCAGTCTCTGGGCATCTCCTGTACTATGTCTGCAGTCTCTGACCATCTCCTGTACTATGTCTGCAGTCTCTGATCATCTCCTGTATTATGTCTGCAGTCTCTGACCATCTCCTGTACTATGTCTGCAGTCTCTGACCATCTCCTGTACTATGTCTGCAGTCTCTGGGCATCTCCTGTACTTAGTACAGGAGATGATCAGGGACTGCAGGCATAGTACAAGAGATGGTTAGAGACTGTAGACATAGTACAGGAGATGATCAGAGACTGCAGACATAGTACAGGAGATGCCCAGAGACTTCAGACATAGTACAGGAGATGATCAGGGACTGCAGACATAGTATCGGAGATGATCAGAGACTGCAGACATAGTACAGGAGATGATCAGAGACTGCAGACATAGTACAGGAGATGATCAGAGACTGCAGACATAGTACAGGAGATGGTCAGAGACTGTAGTTATGATACAAGAGATGATCAGAGACTGCAGACATAGTACAGGAGATGCCCAGAGACTGCAGACATAGTACAGGAGATGACCAGAGACTGCAGACATAGTACAGGAGATGCCCAGAGACTGCAGACATAGTACAGGAGATGGTCAGAGACTGTAGTTATGATACAAGAGATGATCAGAGACTGCAGACATAGTACAGGAGATGATCAGAGACTGCAGACATAGTACAGGAGATGCCCAGAGACTGCAGACATAGTACAGGATATGGTCAGAGACTGCAGACATAGTACAGGAGATGATCAGGGACTGCAGACATAGTACAGGATATGGTCAGAGATTGCAGACATAGTACAGGAGATGATCAGGGACTGCAGACATAGTACCGGAGATGATCAGAGACTGCAGACATAGTACAGGAGATGGTCAGAGACTGCAGACATAGTACAGGAGATGGTCAGAGACTGCAGACATAGTACAGGATATGGTCAGAGACTGTAGTTATGATACAAGAGATGATCAGAGACTGCAGACATAGTACAGGAGATGCCCAGAGACTGCAGACATAGTACAGGAGATGATCAGAGACTGCAGACATAGTCCAGGAGATGATCAGAGACTGCAGACATAGTACAGGAGATGTCAGAGACTGTAGTTATGATACAAGAGATGATCAGAGACTGCAGACATAGTACAGGAGATGCCCAGAGACTGCAGACATAGTACAGGAGATGGTCAGAGACTGTAGTTATGATACAAGAGATGATCAGGGACTGCAGACATACTACAGGATATGGTCAGAGATTGCAGACATAGTACAGGAGATGATCAGGGACTGCAGACATAGTACCGGAGATGATCAGAGACTGCAGACATAGTACAGGAGATGGTCAGAGACTGCAGACATAGTACAGGAGATGGTCAGAGACTGCAGACATAGTACAGGATATGGTCAGAGACTGTAGTTATGATACAAGAGATGATCAGAGACTGCAGACATAGTACAGGAGATGCCCAGAGACTGCAGACATAGTACAGGAGATGATCAGAGACTGCAGACATAGTCCAGGAGATGATCAGAGACTGCAGACATAGTACAGGAGACGTCAGAGACTGTAGTTATAATACAAGAGATGATCAGAGACTGCAGACATAGTACAGGAGATGCCCAGAGACTGCAGACATAGTACAGGAGATGGTCAGAGACTGTAGTTATGATACAAGAGATGATCAGAGACTGCAGACATAGTACAGGAGATGATCAGAGACTGCAGACATAGTACAGGATATGGTCAGAGATTGCAGACATAGTACAGGAGATGATCAGAGACTGCAGACATAGTACAGGAGATGGTCAGAGACTGCAGACATTGTCTGCAGTCTCTGGGCATCTCCTGTACTATGTCTGCAGTCTCTGACCATCTCCTGTACTATGTCTGCAGTCTCTGGGCATCTCCTGTACTATGTCTGCAGTCTCTGACCATCTCCTGTACTATGTCTGCAGTCTCTGATCATCTCCTGTATTATGTCTGCAGTCTCTGACCATCTCCTGTACTATGTCTGCAGTCTCTGACCATCTCCTGTACTATGTCTGCAGTCTCTGGGCATCTCCTGTACTTAGTACAGGAGATGATCAGGGACTGCAGGCATAGTACAAGAGATGGTTAGAGACTGTAGACATAGTACAGGAGATGATCAGAGACTGCAGACATAGTACAGGAGATGCCCAGAGACTTCAGACATAGTACAGGAGATGATCAGGGACTGCAGACATAGTATCGGAGATGATCAGAGACTGCAGACATAGTACAGGAGATGATCAGAGACTGCAGACATAGTACAGGAGATGATCAGAGACTGCAGACATAGTACAGGAGATGGTCAGAGACTGTAGTTATGATACAAGAGATGATCAGAGACTGCAGACATAGTACAGGAGATGCCCAGAGACTGCAGACATAGTACAGGAGATGACCAGAGACTGCAGACATAGTACAGGAGATGCCCAGAGACTGCAGACATAGTACAGGAGATGGTCAGAGACTGTAGTTATGATACAAGAGATGATCAGAGACTGCAGACATAGTACAGGAGATGATCAGAGACTGCAGACATAGTACAGGAGATGCCCAGAGACTGCAGACATAGTACAGGATATGGTCAGAGACTGCAGACATAGTACAGGAGATGATCAGGGACTGCAGACATAGTACAGGATATGGTCAGAGATTGCAGACATAGTACAGGAGATGATCAGGGACTGCAGACATAGTACCGGAGATGATCAGAGACTGCAGACATAGTACAGGAGATGGTCAGAGACTGCAGACATAGTACAGGAGATGGTCAGAGACTGCAGACATAGTACAGGATATGGTCAGAGACTGTAGTTATGATACAAGAGATGATCAGAGACTGCAGACATAGTACAGGAGATGCCCAGAGACTGCAGACATAGTACAGGAGATGATCAGAGACTGCAGACATAGTCCAGGAGATGATCAGAGACTGCAGACATAGTACAGGAGATGTCAGAGACTGTAGTTATGATACAAGAGATGATCAGAGACTGCAGACATAGTACAGGAGATGCCCAGAGACTGCAGACATAGTACAGGAGATGGTCAGAGACTGTAGTTATGATACAAGAGATGATCAGGGACTGCAGACATACTACAGGATATGGTCAGAGATTGCAGACATAGTACAGGAGATGATCAGGGACTGCAGACATAGTACCGGAGATGATCAGAGACTGCAGACATAGTACAGGAGATGGTCAGAGACTGCAGACATAGTACAGGAGATGGTCAGAGACTGCAGACATAGTACAGGATATGGTCAGAGACTGTAGTTATGATACAAGAGATGATCAGAGACTGCAGACATAGTACAGGAGATGCCCAGAGACTGCAGACATAGTACAGGAGATGATCAGAGACTGCAGACATAGTCCAGGAGATGATCAGAGACTGCAGACATAGTACAGGAGACGTCAGAGACTGTAGTTATAATACAAGAGATGATCAGAGACTGCAGACATAGTACAGGAGATGCCCAGAGACTGCAGACATAGTACAGGAGATGGTCAGAGACTGTAGTTATGATACAAGAGATGATCAGAGACTGCAGACATAGTACAGGAGATGATCAGAGACTGCAGACATAGTACAGGATATGGTCAGAGATTGCAGACATAGTACAGGAGATGATCAGAGACTGCAGACATAGTACAGGAGATGATCAGAGACTGCAGACATAGTACAGGAGATGATCAGAGACTGCAGACATAGTACAGGAGATGATCAGAGACTGCAGACATAGTACAGGAGATGCCCAGAGACTGCAGACATAGTACAGGAGATGGTCAGAGACTGCAGACATAGTAGAGGAGATGGTCAGAGACTGCAGACATAGTACAGGAGATGCCCAGAGACTGCAGGCATAGTACAGGAGATGCCCAGAGACTGCAGGCATAGTACAAGAGATGGTCAGAGACTGTAGCCATAGTACAGGAAATGATCAGAGACTGCAGACATAGTACAGGAGATGCCCAGAGACTGCAGACATAGTACAGGAGATGGTCAGAGACTGTAGTTATGATACAATAGACGGTCAGAGACTGCAATGATAGAACAGGAGATGGTCAGAGACTGCAGACATAGTACAGGAGATAGCCAGAGACTGCAGACATAGTACAGGAGATGCCCAGAGACTGCAGACATAGTACAGGAGATGGTCAGAGACTGTAGTTATGATACAGGAGACGATCAGAGACTGCATTCATAGTGCAGGTGATGGTCAGAGACTGCAGACATAGTACAGGAGATGGTCAGAGACTGCAGACATAGTACAGGAGATGGTCAGAGACTGCAGACATAGTACAGGAGATGCCCAGAGACTGCAGGCATAGTACAGGAGATGCCCAGAGACTGCAGGCATAGTACAAGAGATGGTCAGAGACTGTAGCCATAGTACAGGAAATGATCAGAGACTGCAGACATAGTACAGGAGATGCCCAGAGACTGCAGACATAGTACAGGAGATGGTCAGAGACTGTAGTTATGATACAATAGACGGTCAGAGACTGCAATCATAGAACAGGAGATGGTCAGAGACTGCAGACATAGTACAGGAGATAGCCAGAGACTGCAGACATAGTACAGGAGATGCCCAGAGACTGCAGACATAGTACAGGAGATGGTCAGAGACTGTAGTTATGATACAGGAGACGATCAGAGACTGCAATCATAGTGCAGGTGATGGTCAGAGACTGCAGACATAGTACAGGAGATGGTCAGAGACTGCAGACATAGTACAGGAGATGGTCAGAAACTGCAGACATAGTACAGGAGATGGTCAGAGACTGCAGACATAGTACAGGAGATGGTCAGAGACTGCAGACTTAGTACAGGAGATGGTCAGAGACTGCAGACTTAGTACAGGAGATGGTCAGAGACTGTAGTTATGATACAGGAGACGGTCAGAGACTGCAATCATAGAACAGGAGATGGTCAGAGACTGCAGACATAGTACAGGAGATAGCCAGAGACTGCAGACATACTACAGCAGATGCTCAGAGACTGCAGACATAGTACAGGAGATGCTCAGAGACTGCAGACATAATACAAGAGATGAACAGAGACTGCAGACATACTACAGGAGATGGTCAGAGACTGCAGACATAGTACAGGAGATAGCCAGAGACTGCAGACATACTACAGCAGATGCTCAGAGACTGCAGACATAGTACAGGAGATGATCAGAGACTGCAGACATAATACAAGAGATGGTCAGAGACTGCAGACATACTACAGGAGATGGTCAGAGACTGCAGTTCCTATGGACACTAGTACATAATGGCCAATCGGCCCTCTCACCTGACCCAGCGATACAGCAACGGTTCCTCTGATCAGGAGTCAGCTCACTCTGAATTGCCCATGGTGACTCCGCTGGGTAGCACCCAGATCTGTATTCCTGCAAAGACTCCATTCCTTTCTCTGCCAGGGATGGCACCAGGCTGTGTGGCTTTCTCTCTGGTGGCGCAGGGCAGCGGGGTTCTCTCTCTGATGGTGTTCTCTCAGCACTGTCTTCTCCCTCTGGAGTCCTGGGTGTACTTCCCTGAAAGCTTTCCCGGGCTCCTGTCTCTCTCTTTCTTTCCCATTCACCTGAGCATGCTGTGTGGGCTCCAGTTTCTGTGTTACAGTGGGGCTGCCAGTCCTCGGGACTATATGTCCCACAATCCTCTTCTCTGCTCCTTTTTCTATACTGTTTCCTCCCTGGTTGATATGAAGGCGGGGGAAGAAACATTGTGGGCAGCTGTGCTGGCAAGCACCGCTCACTAGTACAGCAGCACGCAGGAGGAGAGGGAGGGGGAAAGGAGAGGGAGGAGGGAAAGGAGAGGGAGGGGGAAAAGGAGAGCCCGCAGCTGCATTGGCTTCACTAGGGTTAGGGTCACCCCCCTTCCACCAACTATAGTCGCCCCTCAGTACAGACCCCCCTCCACTACATATAGACCCCCCTCCGTCAGTGCAGAACCCACACTAAGTATAAACCCCTCCCTCAGTACAGACCTTACCCAGTACAGATCCCCCCCAGGTAACCCCCCCTCTATTAGTACAGACCCCCCCAGGACAGATCTCCCTCTCCATTAGTACAGACCCCACAGGACAAACCACCCCTTCATTAGTACAGACCTCCCAGGACAGACCACCCCATTAGTACAGACCCCCCCTCCATTAGTACAGACCCCCCAGGAGAGACCCCCTCATTAGTACAGACCCCCCCTCCATTAGTACAGCCCCCCTCCATTAGTAAAGACCCCCCCTCAATTAGTACAGACCCCCCAGGACAGACCCCCCTCCATTAGTACAGACCCCCCCATTAGGACAGACCCCCCCTCCATTAGTACAGACCCCATTAGTACAGACCCCACCACAGTACAGACCCCCCCATTAGTACAGACCCCCCATTAGTACAGACCCCCTCTCCATTAGTACAGACCCCCCAGGACAGACCCCCCTCCATTAGTACAGACCCCCCTCCATTAGTACAGACCCCCCAGGACAGACCCCCTCTCCATTAGTACAAACCCCCCTTCATTAGTACAGACCCCCCAGTACAGACCCCCCCTCCATTAGTACAGACCCCCTCTCCATTAGTACAGACCCCCCAGGACAGACCCCCTCTCCATTAGTACAGACCCCCCTCTATTAGTACAGACCCCCCAGTACAGACCCCCCCTCCATTAGTACAGACCCCCTCTCCATTAGTACAGACCCCCCAGGACAGACCCCCCTCTATTAGTACAGACCCCCCCTCCATTAGTACAGACCCCATTAGTACAGACCCCCTCTCCATTAGTACAGACCCCCCAGGACAGACCCCCTCTCCATTAGTACAGACCCCCCCTCCATTAGTACAGACCCCATTAGTACAGATCCCCTCTCCATTAGTACAAACCCCCAGGACAGACCCCCCTCCATTAGTACAGACCCCCCCTCCATTAGTACAGACCCCCTCTCTATTAGTACAGACCCCCTCTCCATTAGTACAGACCCCCCAGGACAGACCCCCCTCCATTAGTACAGAACCCCCCCATTAGTACAGACCCCCCATTAGTACAGACCCCCCTCCATTAGTACAGAACCTACCATTAGTACAGACCCCCTCCATTAGTACAGACTCCATTAGTACAGACCCCATTAGTACAGACCCCCGCTGGATTTGTACAGACCCCCTACATTAGTACAGACCCCATTAGTACAGACCCCCTCTGGATTAGTACAGACCCCCCATTAGTACAGCCCCCCATTATTAGTACAGACCCCCCATTATTAGTACAGACCCCCCATTATTAGTACAGCCCCCCATTATTAGTACAGACCCCCATTATTAGTGCAGACCCCCCCATTATTAGTACAGCCCCCTATTAGTACAGCCCCCCTCCATTAGTACAGACCCCATTAGTACAGCCCCCCTCTATTAGTACAGTACAGCCCCCCTCCATTAGTACAGCCCCCCTCCATTAGTACAGTACAGCCCCCCTCCATTAGTACAGCCCCCCCTCCATTAGTACAGCCCCCCCTCCATTAGTACAGCCCCCCTCCATTAGTACAGTACAGCCCCCCTCCATTAGTACAGCCCCCCTCCATTAGTACAGTACAGCCCCCCTCGCCCCCCCTCCATTAGTACAGTACAGCCCCCTCCCCTCCATTAGGGTACATAAGAGAGCAGAGCAGATCAAAGCAGGCAGGAGCGGGAGCGGGAGACACAGAGAGGAGAATGTGTCAGGCACGGACCGCTCCACCGCTCCTCCGCTCCTCCGCTCCCCCCCGCGACATCACTGTGCGGCTGGTCTCTCTCCACGCAGAGACCAGCCGCTCTGCCTCCGATGTCATCTCCGGCTGGCAGCTGCTCTCTTTCTCCGAGGAGGGGCTTGAGCAGCAAACAGCGGCACGGCGCCTCTTTCTTCTTGGAGCCGCCGCCGGACACAATCAAGGGGAGGAGGAGGAGGGAAGGGAGCAGTGGAGCACTCTGGCGCTTCAGCGCCCCCACCTCTCTGGCGCCTGGGTGCACTGCACCCCGTGCACCCCGTCTAGGACCGGCCCTGAATAGAGACACAGCTTTATTTCCCCATGGCTGTCTTGGATTATTTGTGGTTTACAGGTTTTATATATATATATATATATATATATATATATATATATAATATATATATATATATATATATATATATATATATATATATATATATATATATATATATATATATATGTAGCACGGCCCCCCATGAGGCGAGGACTGCTTGAATTTACCTGTTCATCTGCATCGCCATGACCCTGTGAACATTCCAACCCACCTGACACTCTGGGTTCAGACATCTTTTACAGCACCTTTAAATGACATGTAACACTAGTCAAATAGGTTTATATTATCTCAGCTTTTACTGGAGTAAGCAATGTGGTATTTATATACAAAGGAGGGTAATTGGTCAACTGAGTTCTGGATAACAGCCAGACTCAGGAGAAGAATTCCCTGACAAGACAGCTTAGGAACAGTTCAACAGCACATGAGCATATTATACATATACAGTATGTACAATGAAGTACCACCTGGAGCATAACCTGTAAGGACAGTAAAGGGTTATCTATCTAATGTGGGTAGTCACACACTATAGGGGAACCCCAGGCCAGCCTATTCAACCTTTTATATCCTAATGAGAGATCAGACAGAATAGGTATAGAATAGGGCCCTGTAAATGGTAACAACAGCAATGTCCAAGATGCAGGCCTGATAGTCTTCACCGGTAGTTGGAGCTCATTCGATTATATCCAATAAGGCACAGTTATGTGATAGCAAGCCAAATGGCTTAAACAGGCTAGTGGTACTCCTTGAAGTGGTCTTAGGTAAAGGTGTCTATGTACAGTGTTCAAACAGAAGCGCAGTAAAGTGTTTCCAAGGTAAAGGTGTCTGTACACAGTGTTCAAATAAAGTAACCTGGGAAGGATTGCAAAAGATGGGCAATTGCCCTCTCACAAACAACCGGACCGGCAAACGCCTTGCAGACAGCGACCCGGGAAGAGACGTGCTCCAATGAAGCGGTTCTTTCGAAGTCTGTCGACGTACCCTCGGTAGAAAGCCTGAGATGTATGATCTAATGACGTTCCGAAAGCCAGATCCACCGGCAAGCGAGCTTCCCTTCCAAACATCAACCGCTGGTAGGCGGAGTACCCAGTAGAGTCATTCACTGTGCTATTGTTGGCATGAACCACTGCAGCAATGTGTTCTCCCCAATGTTGCTTCTTCTCCAAAGGAAGGGTTTCTAACATGTTTAACAGAGTACGGTTGAAACTCTCAGATTGTGGATCCCCCTGGGGATGATAAGGAGTAGATTTTTGGATACTCAAAAGTTCAAACAATCTTTGGATTAGTTTACTCTCAAAGTCCTGACCTTGATCCGAGTGTAGGCGCTGAGGCAGCCCATAATGAATGAAAAACTTCTCCAATAAGGTCTTGGCTACAGTAGTGGCTTGCTGATCCCTAGTGGGGTAAGCCTGAGCATAATAGGTAAAATGATCTCTCACAACCAGAACATTACTTCACCCACTCAGGTTAGGTTCCACACACAAGAAATCAATGCACACCAATTCCATTGGTCCCTGACTCTGTAGATGGCCCATTGGGGCTACCATGCTTGGCAAAGTCTTTCAATAATGCACCTGATGCAAGAACGACAGTAGCTTTCAATTTCAGCCCTCATGGAGGGCCAATAGAATCGATCCCTGACCAGCTTGAAGGTTCTACCTGAACCTAAATGGCCATGGTTATCGTGGAGAGCAGCAAACACTATCAATCAGTGTTTCTCAGGGAGGAATAGTTGACGAACACCCTCTCGTACCTCAGATGGGCCTTTCCGGTATATGACTCCGTCTTCCAACCTCATTCTTTATGGACCACTTGAGCTCCCTCAATGGAACTATTTAACAGCATCTAAGGATCTCGAACCGACAAGGATTTCTTTATAAGGCTGCCCAATGGGTCTTCACATTGATCTCTCCTCATGTCTTCTCTAGTTAATTGAGGCAGTTCTTGACTACGCACTTGTGTCAAATCACAGTAGTATCTTGGCACTCCAGCGGGGGTGACCCCCACAGCTTCGGCCCCTGTTGCCCCTTTATGCCTGTGCTCTACTCCTTGACATACAGCCAGTATTCCCTCAAGGGGCAAATGGACCCAGCTCTTCTGACCAGTATCCGTGGCATAAGGTCTTTGGGAAAGAGCATCAGCATCTCGGTTTCCCACCCCTAGGCCGATATTTCAAACTGAACTGGAACTCAGACAGAGTGGCCAACCACCGATATCCAGTGGCATCCAGTTTGGCAGTGGACAGCGTAAATAATTTAGGGGGAGTAAGGCTGCAACTCACATAGGCCACCGGACAAAGCTTTCCTTTCCGACTGCTGATATAACACCCCCCTAGGCCATCTCTGCTATCATCCACATGTAATTCGTAAGGTTTGGAGGGATCAGCATAGACCAACACAGGCTCCCTTCAGACGTTCAAAGGTTCTTTCACACCTCACTGTCCATTGCTCTTGAATAGACTCACGGGACTTCCTTGGGCCTCCAGCGTGAGCCTTCTGCAGGTCCCCATCCGTCTGCTTCTGCAATAATTCATTCAGAGGCTTGGAAATCTGTGCAAAATTCTTTACAAATCTTCTATAGTAGGAGCAGAAACTCAAGAACAACCTTAATTCAGTGACAGTGCTTGGGCGAGGCCAGGAAGTAACAGCCTCCAACTTCTGAGGGTCAGTGGCTACTCCCTCGGCTGAGACTACATGTCCAAGATACGTGACTGACGTCTGATAGAGTTCACATTTCTCTAATGACAACTTCAGACCCTCAGTGTGTAGTCGAAGACTTTCTCCAATCGAGCTTCATGTTCCTCCAACGTTTTGCCAAAAACGATGATGTCATCCAGATACACTAGAACTTCTATCAAGTTCATGTCACCCACTGTATTCTCCATCAGTCTCTGAAAGTTGGAGGGGGCCCCTTTTAACCCCTGTGGCATGCGGACTGATAAAAGCTGTCTTCTCTCGGTCGTCCGGATGCATGGGTATCTGATAATATCCACGCTTCAGATCTAGACTAGAACACTGAACCATTTTGCTCTAATAGGCATTGCAGGGCCTCTTCTATACGAGGAGTTGTGTACTGATCTGGGATAGTCCTCCGATTCAAAGTTCGGTAGTCAATACACATCCGGAAGGACCTATTTTACTTCCTAACGACCACAATAGGAGAGGCATAAGGGCTCCTGGATTCCCTAATGACCGTCGACTTCTTCAGTTAAGCCAACTGTTCCCGATGGTCCTCCAGGTCACACAAAGGGATTCATCTAGCTATTTCTCGGAAGGCTTTATCTTCACTCAGCCGAATTCGGTGTTGAGCACTCTTGGCGCAATGCACATAGTTACATAGTTACATAATAGGTGAGGTTGAAAAAAGACACAAGTCCATCAAGTCCAACCTATGTATGTGATTATATGTCAGTATTACATTGTATATTCTTGTTGTGGTCGTTCAGGTGCTTATCTAATAGTTTTTGAAACTGTTGATGCTCCCCTCTGATACCGGCGCCTGTTGAAGGAAATTCCACATCCTTGCCGCTCTTACAGTAAAGAACTCTCTACGTAGTTTAAGGTTAAACCTCTTTTCTTCTCATTTTAATGAGTGGCCACGTGTCTTGTTAAACTCCCTTCTGCAAAAAAATTTTTATCCCTTTTGTGGGGTCACCAGTCCAGTATTTGTAAATTGAAATCATATCCCTTCTCAAGCGTCTCTTCTCCAGAGAGGATAAGTTCAGTGCTTGCAAACCTTTCCTCATAACTAACATCCTCCAGATCCTTTATTAGCTTTGTTGCCCTTCTTTGTTCTCACTCCATTTCCAGTACATCCTTCCTGAGGACTGGTGCCCAGAACTGGACAGCATACTCTAGGTGAGGCTGGACCAGAGTCTTGTAGAGTGGGAGAATTATTGTTTTATCTCTAGAGTTGACCCCGTTTTCAATGCATGCCAATATTCTGTTTGCTTTGTTAGCTGCAGCTTGGCATTGCATGCCATTCCATCCTAGATTCCCCAAGAGGTTCTCCCCCCAGTGTATAGATTACATTCAAATTTTTGCCACCCAAATGCAATATTTTACATTTTTCTACATTAAACTTCATTTGCCATGTAGTTGCCCAACCCAATAATTTGTTCAGATCTTTTTGCAATGTTTCCACATCCTGCAGAGAAGTTATTGCCCTGCTTAGCTTAGTATCGTCCGCAAATACAGAGATTGAACTGTTTACCCCATCCTCCAGGTCGTTTATAAACAAATGACATCAAAGTCATTCTTGGAAAACATTTTTTCCCATCGAGCTAACTGAGCTTTAATCCTCTCTTCCCATCTGGGGGACAGAATTGGACACTGGACAGTGGTCTCTCTTCTGGATTAAGTCACCCCCTGTCACTGGTGGTGGCAACACCTACTTTCCCAATCACCATACGAGGCTTCAGGCTGATTGGATGGTTGGTGACATTTCTCACACTGACAGGGATTTTTCCTCCGCTTCTCAGTAAGGCCCTAGTGAGCATGATCTCGGGAACCAGTTCTATTCCGCTATCTTCCTCCAGTGGATCAGCTTCTACCACCACAAAGGGACCTGGTTAATCGCATGATAGCTTAATAGTGGCCTTCATGCAGGTTCTCTCACCAGGCTGCAACACCTTTTCTTGTGTATCTAACCACCACAGTCTTCCTACTCCTTCCGCGAGGGCCTTATTTTCCTGCAACACACGCTGAAAAGCCTGCCGCAACTGAGGATGGATCTACCCTACTGGAGAACCCTCCAAGGACAGGAGAGTAAATAATCTCCTCACAAGATTGGTGTTGGTGCCTATCAGCAAGGAATTGTGGCCTGCCCCAGGAGTTTGAGGACAGACAACATCCAAAGTTTTGAAAGTCTCCGGCTGTCCCGCCAAGGAAGTATCAAGGAAGTATCAAAGGTTATCTTGATAGAGATATAACCGTCATATGGGCATTTTTGGGTACTTATACCCCAGATCTCCAACTCTTCGAGTTTACACAAAGGGATGTGCTTTAAGTACTTGTTATAGAAGTCCCAATACAGCAAAGTCACCTGGGTTCCTGTATCCAGCAAAGCTTGAGTATAGATACCCTCTACTTGTATTCAGACTATCAGAGAAGGCCCTACCAAGTTCTTTGGCAGATTTCCAGCTAGTGACTCTATAGTTTTGGCCCTAATCTACTTCTTTGAGGGCGGTGGAGTTTGTTTAACAACTCGATCAGAAAGATGTGCATTGATTTCCCGTGTCCATTTTTCCTTCCTTGGGGGTCAAGTTTTCTTTTTAACAGGCAAGGGAGGGGAAGAGGTAGCAGATGACTTTCATTTTTATTTTCTTAGCTTTGGAGTTAAGTTTTCCCTTGGGACTCTCAACTAGCTCCTTCACTGAGGTCCCTGAAAGTTTCCCGCTGGCTTTTGGAAAAAGCAGCTTCTGTAAAGCTTTTAAAATTTCCGTGAGTAATTGTGGGCTGATTCCAGCCTTGGGGCACTCAGCCCAGAAGTGTCCAACTTTTCCACAGCCATAACATTTCTTTTCTCGCACTCAAGAAAGCTTTGGCCCCCCTTGGAGAAATCCTTATTCTTGGACCTTTGCTTGAGTTTCCATTACTCGCATTAGAGCACGATACATCTGAGTTTGGGCTTGAGCTACCTGGGTCATCAGCTCAGCTGGTCCGAGTTCAACCACTGGCTTGTTAGTATCAGGAATGGCCAGCCCAGCCTGTTCTGACTCAGTCTCACTGTCCTTATCTGAGAAACCTGCTTCAACATAGACAGTTCGGGCAATTACTTTCTCCCTTTTTGCAGCAGTAGAGCTCAATTCTCTTGTTCCTTGACTCTTTTCTTCCAATAGAGCTTCCTCTTCCCGCACTTCTCTTATCAATTCAGGATACATGCTACCATGGTTCTTTTCAGTAGTAACTTTAAGACAATGGGATGGTTTGGTCACTCCCCTTGCAAGACCAGATCTTAACGAGCTTGATCAGCATCCTTTGGATCAATACCCCTTTTAAGAATAATCTGCTGCAACATTCTGTCTACTCAGGAGATGTACCCAGAGAGGCTCTCCACCTTTTGTTGATGAGTGTGATTGAATTTGTACATCAGGTCTGCAGTTGTTTCCACTCTTCTGAATACAGCATACAAAGCATTTATGTAGTCCATGGCAATACAAGCTCTCTTTCCTATTCTCAAGTTACAGATTATATCGGCAGCAGGGCCTCAAAGACTCTCACTGAGCTGTTGTTTCACAGCCTCAGAAACACTCCATTCCTCCATAGCCTGAATGGCCTGACTCTCCCAGGTCTCAAACTCATCTTTTCAGATAGGGTCGCCAACTGCCCTGAGAAAAATCTGAGTCTTCGATAGCTCTGATTTGCATTTCCAGATCCATTCTTCACTAAGCTATCAACTAGCCAACTCATATCAGTGTAGAAGGAAACAGGAGAGGCACTGGCCCCATGAGAGACTGTCCCAGCAGATCCTAAGCCTCTTACCTGGGCCCTCGACGATGGCTGCCTCTCAACAGTCTCTCCCTCCCACTTTTAGTGGGATTACCCTGGCAGTAACCCTTTCAGCTAGGCATACCTCTTCTTCCTGAAAGCACACAAGTATCTCTTTCTGCTATTCCAACAGTACCCTGATTTGATTCAGGTCATACTCAACTTCCACATCCACAATGTAGGCCCTCTGTCCTGGGGCTAGAGCTCTCACCCACTGTCGAATCTCCTTCTCAGTGCATTCACTTCCTGAGATCTCTAGAAAATTGCTTTGCTCCACTCGAGCTCCCTGGGCTCTGCCCCAAGCAACCGCAGCCATTGAAGCCGCCTCCCACGCGGATCAGGGCTCTTGTCTAGGTTGACTAGGGCTGGCTGCAGAACAGATCCTGCACGTGCCCCCAAATGTAGCACGCCCCCATGAGGACAGCCTGGATTTACCTGTTTATCTGCATCGCCATGACCCTTCCAACCCACCTGACACTCTGGGTTCAGACATCTTTTACAGCACCTTTAAATGACACGTCTCACAAGTCAAACAGGTTTATATTATCTCAGCTTTTACTGGAGTAAGCAAAGTGGTGTTTATATGTAAAGGAGGCTAATTGGTCAACCAAGTTCTGGATAACAGCCCAGACTTGGGAGAAGAATTCTCCTACAAGACAGCTTAGGAACAGTTCAACAGCACATGATCATATTAAACATACATGTACAATAAAGTACCACCTGGAGCATGACCTGTAAGGACAGTAAAGGGTTAGCTGTCTAATACATCCACGTGCACTCGCAGCCCATGTACACTCTCAGTCCACGTGCATGCGCAGCCCACGTGCACTCACAGTCTACATGCATTTCCAGCCCACGTGCACTTGCAGTCCATGTGCACTCCTAGCCCACGTGCACTCCTAGCCCACGTGTACTCGCAGTCCACCTTCACTCGCAGTCCACGTGCACTCGCAGCCCACGTGCACTCCCAGCCCACGTGAGCTTGCAGTCCACATGCAATGGCAGCACTCATGTACTCACTGCCCTCATGCACTCACAATACACAGGTACTCACAATACACAGGTACACTCAATACTCAGGTACTAACAATACACACACTACTCAGATACACACAACACTCAGGTACTCACAACACACACATACTCACATGCTCAGGTACTCACAATACACAGGTACTCCCAACGGTACTCCCAACACTCAAAATACTCAGGTACTCCCAACACTCACTATACTCAGGTACTCCCAACACTTCCAATACTCAGGTACTCACAATACACAGGTACTCCCAATACACAGGTACTAACAACACTCACAATACTCAGGTACCCAGAACACTCAGGTACTCACAATACACAGGTACTCAAAAAACACAGGTACTCACTATACACAGGTACTCCCAACACTCACAATACTCAGGTACTCCCAACACTCACAATACTCAGGTTCTCACAATACACAGGTACTCACTATACACAGGTACTCACAATACACAGGTACTCACAATACTCCGGTACTCCCAATACTCAACAAAAACAGTTACTCTAAAATACACAGTGTCCATGCTAGACACAGTCAGTTTTTTTTTTTCTATGTTAACTGGTTATGACTGCTCTGCTCAATCCCCTATGCAATCTGACACTTGCAGGGCTTGTCAGCCTGCCTGCTACTGTTCCCACCGCTCCCCTGTCTGCCTGTCACACTCCCCCTCCAGTCCGCGGCACACTTACCTGCCTCTTCTCCTGGTCAGACCTGTTACCTCACGGTCCTCTCGGTCTCTCTCCCGGTCAAATCACCTCCTCTGTCCTCCGTCACCCCCATTGCCTCTCACAGTCCCCCCGGGTCACCCGCCGCTGCTTCTCCCAGTCTCAAGGGGGGGAATTGATCCAGTCCGCACCCGCCGCCGCTTCTCCGGGTCATAAGGGCGGTCGATCGGGTCCGCACCCACTGCCGCATTTCCCGGTCAAAAGGGGGGGTTGATCTGGTCCGCACCTGCCGTCGCTTCTCCCAGTTTCGGGGGGGTTTGATCTGGTCCACAGCACACACACTCTCACACTTCCTTCCTTGCAGATACCAATCAATCGTGCCAACAATCAAACAGCGCAACAGCACCACATAGCATAACAACAGCAATGTCCAAGATGCAGGCCTGATAGACTTCACCGGCAGTTGGAGCTCATTCGATTATATCCAATAAGGCACAGTTATGTGATAGCAAGCCGAATGGCTTAAACAGGCTAGTGGTACTCTTTGAAGTGGTCTTAGGTAAAGGTGTCTATGTACAGTGTTCAAACAGAAGCGCAGTAAAGTGTTCCCAGGGTAAAGGTGTCTGTACACAGTGTTCAAATAAAGTAACCAGGGAAGGATTGAAAAGATGGGCAATTGCCCTCTCATTACCGACCAGATCCGGCAAACGCCGTGCAGACAGCGACCCGGGAAGAGACGTCCTCCAGTGAAGCGACCAGCGATGGCCCACAGCTGCTGAGTACAGATGACCGTAGTGTCGATCTGCTGGGTTGGTACTGTGTAGATGTCTGACGAACAGCAGGCAGAGTTAGGCCATCTGGGGCTGGGTTGGAATCACTCAATCACCGTGTGGTAGGCCACAGCCTCTCTCCCTGCCACAGAGAGATGTACACTCAGCAAGGCCCAGGAAGAAAAGACCGCGAGGCGGATCTCCTGACTCTTTTATAGTTCCTCCCAGAAGTCTGGGATGTGTAGTCTAGATGTAATATCACGCAACGGAATCGCAGGCTATAGGTTGGACTTTTTTCAACCTCACCTACTATGTAACTATGTAACTATGTCTGAAAGACTACTAATCCCACAATCCTTGTGGTCGGGCTCATAGATATGATAACAGTCACTGGCGCCCAGCACTAGAGGGATATAATTATAGATGAATAAGGATGGGGAAATTGCACAAAATTATAACTGTAATCCACATTGCTACATATATATATATATATAGTATTTAGGGGACCTAGATTGGGCAGATGTTGGTCCCAAACTGTACAGGTCCTGCCCTGTTTCTTCTTGGATAAAGCATCCTCATACCTGTTTTTTTTTGGCTACCATCTTGGACCCATTTCTCCTGGCGAGGGGCCCGCTCACAACATTCCTGGCATAATACCTAACACTTGAAATAAAGGTATTTCCACACCAGTGCAGAAAATACTTCTATATATATAACTTATATTTATAATACATACCTCCTAACTTTCAAACTTGAGAATGTGTGACACTTGAGGGAGGTAGAAGCCTGCAGCGTGCAAAGTGCACCTGAGCAAAAAATGTGTGTGGCCAAACTTTACAGTGGGAGGGGCTTAAGGGGCATGGTTAAACAAAACCCAAGCTCCAGGCATGTGCTGGGGGGGGGGGTGGTAGCTTTGGGAGGTAGAGGACTTGTGCTAAAATGTGGAGTAGAGTGGGGGACAGATATATAATGGGGGAAGGGGTGCTTTAGGAGGGGGACTTTGGTGGAGGGTCAGATGCATACTGGGGGGTGCTTTGGGAGGGGAGCAGACTGGGGATGGGGGGTCAGATACGTATTAGGGAGTGCTTTGGAAGAGAAGCAGACTTGTGCTGGGGGGTGCTTTGTGATGGTAATTGACTTGTGCTAGAATGTGGGTTGGGGGCGGATATGTGCTTGGGGGGCACTTTGGGAAGGGAGTGGACTTGTGCTGGGGAGGTCCGATACATACTGGAGGAAGTGCAGAATTTTGCTGGAGGGATCAGATACCTACTGAGGGGGGGGGGTGCTTTGGGAGGGGAGAGGACTTGTGCTAGAAGGTGGGGTGGGGGATTTCAAATCCAATCCCCCCTCCAGTACAAGTTCTCTCCCCTCTCGAAGCGCGCCTCCACAACATATTCTCTTACACCCTTGTTACTTGCCTCCCTCCACCCCCCTTCCCTGTCGCTGTCAAAGGGATGTGGTTAAATAAAACAAAAGCCTTCTTTTCCCCTTAAAATATGCTTAGATTGGTGAGCCAGTGAGCTGTACAAGAAAAAACTAGGAGCTTCCTCTATCCACACAAATTAGATGGATGGCGGAATTCCTCCCACCGGCCACCTCAAACCCTTACCTCTATACCATTGTGTCACCCAGCTCCCTTAACTCTATACCACTGAGCCACCAAGAACACTTACTACTATACCACTGTGCCACAATCAGCTCTTTATCACTATGCCACTGGCAGCCTTTTGTTGAACCATGCCCCGCTATTATGCCTGTCCCCAGTACAATCCTCCCCCGGAATAAGTCTGTCAACCAGTAAAATTACACCCCCCCCATTAGTCTGTCCCCCAGTGAAACCCCCTGGGTTAGTCTGTGCCCAGGACAATTCCCCCCCAGGTTTGTCTGTACCCCAGTATAATCTCCCCCTCCCAGGTCAGTCTGTGCCCCGTACGATCCTACAATCCCCCTCTTCCCCAGGTGTCAGGAAAGGTTTCACCTGCTGGTGGTACTGTCGCTCCCAGATCTATGAGCTGCAGTTCCGGTGTCCACCAGCGGGTGTCTCCCAGCAGTCCAGATCTGACATCATCTCCTGCAGTCAGGCATCACCTGAGACTGATTGCAGGAAGTGTATTTACAGTATACCCGGCAGATGTTAGCACACATTGCCTTGGTATTGTTTCCTTGTGCCCTTACCTGCATTTGCTAGCCTGTGTTTCTGTATCCTGAACCTTGTATCCTGTGATCCTGAACCCTGTATCCATCCCTGGACCCCTGCCCTGCAGCCTGATCCCTTCTGCCTTCTCTACCTGTCTCCTGTTACCCTCTCCCTGTCCTGTCTTTCTCCCAGCTCCATCTGCTTGATCTCCCGTGTTTGACTCTGGCTTGTTTACGATTATGATTGTATCTTACACCTGTGTATACGTTTGGTCTGGGTAGTTATTTGTTGTGTGTCAGCGTGTTTGGTTGCTGGTTTATTTTATTGTTTGCCATATTAGAGATGTGTTTACTTTTGTTTATTACTTATCCTTTTAATAAATCATTTATACTTTATATGCGTTTGGTTCACTCTATCGCAGTCCACACATTTCTGGTCGCACCGGTCCCTAACATAATACCAAGGCCATCCCTGACCAGAAGTGGCTGCACAGAGGAGCCATCTTGGCTCTGTTGCTTGTCCTAAAATGCATCCAGAAGAAGTTGTCTATTTTACTTTACTGGTGACGGAGGATAATAATTATTGCTGTCAGATATTGAAGGAGTGGGCCAGAGATCAACTTTTAGAGTTGACTTTTTGCCTCCATGCCAGCTGATCTGCTCCAGCCTGCCTCCATGTCAGCCGATCTGCTCCAGCCTGCCTCTATGTCAGCCGATCTGCTCCAGCCTGCCTCCACGCCAGCAGATCTGCTCCAGGCTGCCTCCATGATTGCCAATGGGGTTAGGCTTGCCTCTGATGGTCCTGAACCTGATGACCCACCTAACCCTGCCAATCCTCTGCCTGCTGTCTGGCCTGATGCTCCAGTGTTTGCTGTCCAGCCTGATGTTCCGGTGCCCTTGGTCTAGCCTGATGTTCCAGTGCTCACGGTCTAGCCTGATGTTCCGGTGCCCGTTACCCAGCCTTCTGGGTCGGTGCCCATTACCCAGCCTGCTGAACCGGTGCCCATTACCCAGCTTGATGAGCCGGTGCCCATTATCCAGCCTCCTGAGCCGGTGCCCGTTACCCAGCCTCCTGAGCCAGTGCCCTTTATCTGAGCTGGTTTATGTTGCCCAGCCTATTGAGCCGGTGCCCGTTACCCAGCCTGGGGGTGGAGGAACTTGACTGGCCTGCACAGAGTCCTGATCTCAACCCGTTAGAACACCTTTGGGATGAATTAGAGCAGAGACTGCAAGCCAGGCCTTCCCGACCACGTCAGTGCCTGACCTCACAAATGCACTTCTGGAAGAATGGTCAAACTTTCCCATAGACACATTCCTAAACCTTGTGGACAGCCTTCTCAGAGGAGTTGAAGCTGTTATAGCTGCAAAGGGTGGGCCAACTCAATATTGAACCCTATGGACTAAGACTGGAATGCTATTAAAGTTCATGTGCATGTAAAGGCAGGTGTCACAATACTTTTGGTAATAGAGTGTACCTCCCAACTTTTCAAGATGGGAACGAGGGATACCTATTAGCAAAATAATGTAGGTATAGGACACAAATCCCCGCCATGCCTCCTAAAAGGAAAATTTTACAAAAAAATGATTATTTAAAACCCAAAAGTGCTTTTTTTTACCAATACTATTCCCTTATAGTAGATTTTGAAATATACAAATGCAGCAATGTAGAAATTGGATGAAAAGTTTAGCACTCGGAAACACTTTTTGAAAGATAAAAAGTGCATTTTATATACAACTATATGGATCAGACCAAAATGAGGGACAAATGAGGAGGAAAGAGGAACAGGTGGACTTTGTTCCAAATTATGGACAGTCCCGCGAAATCAGGGAAATTTGACATTATTAATCTTGTCATTTTAACATAGCAGGAGAGCAATTAGGACGCTAAAATGGGATACAGTAAACCCCTGAGACAGGTCGGTGCATGGGGATCATTTAACTCTGCAATTGCTAAAAAAGGTGTTAATCCCTTTATTACATGACGCAACAGTTGTATCTCTAAAGAGCTAATGTGTAATGTTCTATCACCCATGGCACGGTATAGGGTATCTATATATTAACGCTGTGATATGAGCACAAAGACTCAGAAGGTCCATGTTACAGAATATCTCATATCAGTTGGTGAAGTCTTTCTTTCTGTTGAAGTGAAGGTGGGTAGCACATATACATCATTCAAGGCAGAGATTACACAGCGCCAGCAAGATATATAGTGTGTGAAGGAATGTGATGTAGATAATAATAATAGTAATCTGAAAATGTCTATTTTCTTATGTGCATACATATTTTTCTCCTTACTCATTATATAAGTATACAGATTTGCTCTGTTCCTATATTTTCTCAAGATGGCGTGTACCCCCTACCTCCCACAGACAGAAGAACGCGGAACTGGAGATAAGAACAAAGACAGCCAAACCTCGTTATGAAAATTCTCCATCTTCTTTTTTTATCTTAACCAATAAGATGTACCTATTAGACTAACATAGCAATGACGTATTTGTGTGTATAAAACATTAACACCGCCTTGAATAAATCACAAGTGTAATGAGTTAGCAGTTCTGAGCGTGTCTCAGAGTGTTTACTTTTATATGCATGCATATCCACACTTTTCAAATTAGAGACAGCAGCAGATAACCTTGAGCTCGATTGGAGCCTAAATCATTTCCATAACAGCTGGTGCCGAAACCCGGGACCTCAGGCTACGGTCGAAGTTATACCGCGACAAGCATTCGAGCGTTAATTGAAAGATAACAGAGGGGGTCTTGCGCAGCCCTAACAGTACCGGTGAGTTGATTGATATTCTTACCACTGTACGACTCTCTTATCTTTCGGTTGACGGCTGGATTCTGTCGGTATGCTGAGACTGTCTTAGAGGCAGGTATTTCCTCGCCTGAGGTTGTTTAACGAACCTGTCAATGGGTTTCTGCTGACTGTATTTGTTCACTGTCTGCCATTCTTTGGGCTACGAAACTCAGCAGTCTAAGGGTGCTACATGTGTGAATGTATGTTCTCATCTCCAGACGAGCTGTCGGCCTCTGGAGTGAGATAGTTTCCCTTGTGGCAGTCGTTTATGGGACGGGTGTACTCTAGGTTCGAGGAACCTTTGAGGGTTATCTCAGCTGCTGGCTTTGCAGTCTGAAAGCGTTACAGAGGACTCACCCCAAGAAGAGTTGTCGGCCTCTTGGTGTAGAGCTGTAGAAAAACGTCTATAAACGGGTTTATTTTGCAGGGTGGTATGCCTTTGCGGTTATTTTAGCCTGCTGAAATTTTGCAGTTCGAAGAGTGGCAGGTGTAATGTCCTGTCGTGATTGTATTTGTGGTTTATTGTTTACTATATACACGAGAGGGGGTGGGGATTGGGTCGCGGGCCGTTGCTCCTCACTACCCCTGACGTGTTTGTTCTTGTTCTGAGATTAACCGTACATTACAGGGTTATAGCAAACAGTAGCAACTTGGAGCGCAGTATAAGCCCCCACCGAAAGAATTTGCTGATAAGAACGCTGAGAAAAATATTAACTCCTTGGTTGTATGTATTCCCCTCTCAAGCCGTTAGCCGAGAAACAGAAAGTGATATTGTAATGAAAGTGATATTGTAAAGAAGGAGAGAAGAAGATGTTGAAATAGTTAACAAAGTTGAAAGAAATGGCGAAAGTTATGTTGCTGAAGAGACAGGGAGAAAAATCCTGTGTGATAAAGAAAATTGGATAAAGGAAGTTAAGAAAGATGGCGATTGTATTATGTATGTCTACCACAGATTGATGATATGTTGGAACTTTAAACAAAGGAGGGGAGGGACAGCACTGCCCTCCGTCTAACAACCACTCCTTTCTCACTACCCAAGCACAACCCACTGTGACAACTCAGCCCGGCGGCCATCTTAGTGCACCCATGCCTTCACTTTCTACCCAGTCCAGTGCACTTCCTGTCGGCGGCCATCTTGGTACACCCAGTAAGCTTAAACAGCCTGTCTTCCCCAATACGGGAGCATCACATTCCCAGGCCGGATATGTTAATGATGAAGAAGCATCTGAGTGGGAAGCCCGACAGCAGGCAGCAAGGCCACCCACTGATTTAACCCTCAATCCGGCTCCAGACTCTCAGTTCCGAGAGGATCTCAAACACATGCTGGCAACCATAAAGAACAGTGCCTCTTGTCAGCCCCTGCCCCAACAACAGTCTCGGTTACCAGAAGGGGCACCAGTGATGTATGTCGCTTTTACTCTATCACAAGCAGCGGCCTTAGTGACAAGTCTGCCTGACCCAGAGAAGCAGCCAATTCCCTTCTACCACAGGATAGTGCAGATACAAGAAACTTACTCAGCTGCCTGGAGAGACTAGATCAGCCTATGCCAAATCAAAGCAGGATATATCTTTTGGCCAGTCATGCAGATGGCCTTCAATGATGCCTGCCTGACAAGTGCCACTTCCTACACCTCAGGCGTGGAGTTCTGTGCACAACTCCACGACTGGGCAAAGGAGAAGTTGACGGATCAGAAGACCACAATCCAAGATATTACCCAAGATAAAGGGTAGTGTGTGAAGAAGTATCATGCTAGACTCATAAAGGCACACACACACACATGTTATCAACTGCTTTTGTTTCAGGGCTCAGAGAGGATATCAGAAAAGGCCTGATGGTGGCCCGCCCTGAATACCATTCAATGAAAATGTCTGATTTATTGTTGGTGGCCAGAGGTATAGAAAATCAAAAAGGTAAAAAACCAACGCCCCTCATGGTAACCCATGACGAAGATCCCACCTACACTCGTCCACCACCACTGCCCAATACCAGGGAAAGGATCACCTGTTACAACTGTGGGAAACGGGGCCACATAAAGAAAGAATGCAGAGCCCCAAGATGTCCCAGACGAGGCAGGGAACCCTATGCAGGGCAACGGGGACATGAACCACCACCACCACGCCCCAACTCTCACTAGGAAATGGGCAAACCCGTGTCACCCCTTATGGCAGTGTCCTCAAGTGGAACCGGGGAACCCTTAGCAAAAGTCACGTTACCCATACAAGGAAAACCTACCACCTTTCTACGGGTACAGCCAGAAGCGTGTTGAGGGCTGTGGACCTGCCTGATAATTCTTTCCTTTCCACTATTGATGTTTCCTGCGTAGGAATGGATGGGGTGCCCCGCTCCAGTCCACTTCCTGATTTGCTTACCAAATTTGTGGTGTCCTCTACATGTCCCTTGAATCTACTAGGAGCTGATGTGTTGTCCAGACTACAGGCCTCAATCAGGACACGCCTGAAGGGGGGGGTGAAGTTACATACTCCCCTATCTTTAGAAGACTCATCTGCTTTGTGTTCTCAGCCTCTCCTGATGACACTTAATGAAGCAAAAACTTCAAGTTCAATACTGCAGCAAGTACTTGACAGAATCCCTGCGTGCCTATGGTCCACAGGACCGGAAGACAACGGTCACTTAAAGGTGCCACCTGTTTCAGTCAAGCTAAAAGAGGGCGCTTCATTGCCCCGGAAACCACAATAACCCCAAGAAGAGAATCCTAAAAAGAGAACCAGGTACCTACTGTGGATGCCTTTGACTGCAAAGTACCTCACAGAGGTGGACCTTACAAACGTTTTCTTCAGTGTCCACCCTCACCCCTCCTGCTGGTACCTTTTTGCATTCATCCACGGAAAGAAACGGCAACATACCTAAACAGTTGTGCCACAAGGGGCACAGAACTTTCCAAGCCAGTTTGCAAAAGCTATGGCTATCATCCTTAACACATGACAAGAGGAACACCCGGAAGTGATTCTCTTCCAACATGTTGATGACCTTCTCCTTTGTGCAGCTGACTTACCCCCTGTTGAAGTCACCTCAGAAAGCCTGTTGTGCTATCTTGCCAACCAGGGCTGCAAAGTCTTAAAGCCCAAATTGCAGTGGTGCTCAACATCTGTCATTTTCCTTGGACACTGTTTGTCCCATGGGACACGACACCCCACTGAAGACAGGGTGCAAGTAATCTCTGACACCCCACTGCCACAAGGTCAGAGATCCCTTCATGCCTTCCTTGGACTAATTTCCTAGTGCAGAGCATGGATTCCAGAAGCCTTCCTACTGATACTCTGCAATCAGACCCTTCCAAATGTCTCTTGGAGAAATATCTAAGTTTGAGGCCCTCAAGTGTGCCATCTCAGGCGCTAGGGCTCCCAGCCTACGGCAAAACGCACAAGCTCTTTGTATCCGAATGTTCTGAGACATGCTGCAGGTGTACTCACCCAATCACACGGCATCAGCCTACGCCCCATAGGATATTATTCCTGTCGGCTGGATGTGGTAGCGAGAGGAGGCCTATTGTGTCTGCGAGCTGGATTTGCTACACAAGCCTTGCTTGACAAAACTTTGAACTTGGTCCTCGGACACTGCCTCATTCTGCTTGTTCCCCATGACGTTGTTGCCATATTCAACCAGGATCCAGCCGAAACACTTGTCCACTACCAGACACTTGAGACTCCTGTGTTCCCTCCTACTGGACAGCATTACTCTATTAAGTTGTCAAACACTGAACCCTACCACCCTTCTTCCACTTCTCGAGGGGGGGAAAGGAAGAGGAGTAGAGTCTTGACTTGTCACCCCATGACCACACAGGACACGCGGTCACCACTGAAAACACTGTTCTACAAGCTGAAGCCTTACCACCGGTGATGTCTACACAGGATGCAGAGCTGTAAGCACTTACTACAGCACGTAAATGGGCAGACGGAAAAAGAGCCAACATTCTCAAGATATGCTTTCAGCATTGCCCATGATTACGGTGTTATCTAGAACAGAGGATTCCTGATGGCTGCAGGAACACCTGTGAAAACTTGATTGATGCCTTGCTTCTCACAACCCAAGTGACTATTCTGAGTAAAAGCACACTACAAACTGAACTCAAAGGAAGCTCGAGGCAATCATCGAGCCAATACAGCTGCCAAACAGACAGTTGGTGGTCCACGGGAAGTGGACAGCAGGGTGGTAGAAAAAGACCACCCCGTGCTTACCTTACAGACTTTCCCAGTGGACAGAGTTTATCTAAAAGAACTACAGGAAACAACAAGTGCGGATAAGAAGGAAAGCTGGAAACGGAGAGGAGCAACTCTCAGAAATGGACTATTCGAGTGCAACAAGAAGCCTTGTCTACCCAGGAGTATGTACCCAGCCGTGGTGCAATGGGCACATGAAGCTGCCCACTTGACAAAGACTTTTATGAACTCTCTTATCAACAAGTGTTGCACCAAGAGTTACTCCACTGACCGACAGCTTCTGCAGATCATGCATTATCTGCACCAAATGTAACCCAGGACGCACAGAAGAAGCACAGAAGAAGCACAGAAGAAGCACCTGGCAAAAGCCCTATACCCCATTCTAGAGGATGCAAATTGATCATTCTCAAGTGCCAAGAAGTGGCAGATTCGAATACGCCCTAGTGGAAGTGGTCATGACTTCCAGGACCACAACTAAGAAACTACTGAGTGAGATAGTATGTAGATTTGAGGTCCCAGAGGTGATATTGAGAGATCAGGGACCAGCCTTAACAACAACCCTTAATAAAGAGATTTGGGCAGCACTGGGGGTTCAGTTGGCACTACACATCCCATACCACCCTCAAAGTAGCGGGAAGGTAGAAAGGATGAATGGGACACTAAAAACAGGATGTTAAAGATGGCCCAATAGACTAACATGAGTTGGCCCATTGCCCTGTTCAGTGTCAGACACACCCCCAGGGGAAACATGCCCTATCCCCTTATGAAATTTTGTTTGGTTCAGCTCCCAGACTTGGTTGTTACTATCCACAACAGTTACAGTTACAGTCTGATGTGTTGACTAATTATGTAACCACATTATCACGAGAATTAACCTGAATGCATGTCCAGGTGTTTTCTTCCATTCCAGATCCTGAATTAGATACAGGAACACACCAACTACTGTCTGGAGATCCTTGAGCCAAGTTATGATGGTCCATTCCAAGTTTTGGTGACCACAACCACCTCAGTCAAGTTGGCCAGGAAGAACACCTGAATGCACGCTTATCACTGCAGGAGAGCGTG
Organism: Lithobates clamitans; assembly: GCA_037952925.1. Taxonomy (NCBI): domain Eukaryota; kingdom Metazoa; phylum Chordata; class Amphibia; order Anura; family Ranidae; genus Lithobates; species Lithobates clamitans. The sequence continues at coordinate 752,153 of JBBGZY010001446.1, read as the reverse complement.
TTTTCGGGTGCTGCATATCCTTTTTCTGTTTGATCTAGGGGGGAGGGGCCCAGGAGGTGGCCATCACAAAAATGATAACATAATTACGTTTTGGTGTAACTCTTCAGATACACATGTGACCACCTTTACCTTAGATTACTGTGACATAGTACCTTGTCCGTTTGACCCTTCATGGTGATGCCATTGGTACAGTGATATCCCTGACGGTAAGGACATATATGTATGCCACACAGACAGTTACTGGGGACAGAGTTGTGGTTTCTGTGGGGGCCAGTGGGTTGGAACACAGGGCCAGACTGGGCAACCACAGAGTGCATTAGATAAAAAAGATGAAAATAGAAAGCCCCCATATCCTAACCAAAGATACCCCTGATACATACACTGACCCAGCACACAGTCAGAGGAGGAAGCGAGCAGCTCTCTCCGGAAGCTTTGATCCTCATGTGTACATACATGTCATAGGGGTTACAAGGGGGGTCCCTGATGAGTTTAAAGGCAGGGATCAGGTAAAAGCTGGTTTTGAGTCTTTGATCCCCATAACAACTGTCAGCAAGAATGTAGATTGGATTAACTACATGTCATGGTTATACAATAGAGTTTGTCGATCAGCATACCTGTCTCCATGTGTTCATCTCTAGAGACCAGCTGACCCTCACCTGACTGCTTTTGTAACCTCTCCTCTAAGCATGGCCCCACCCCAGGCCCTATCAGGGAACCCTATATTAACCTATGCACTGCAAGCCAGCAGTGCTGATTAACCACTGTGTGTTAGCCTCTATGTGTACTTGCCGTGTTTCCTACATCTGATTTCTGTTACCGACTTTGGCCTGTTCCCGGCCATCTCTGTTTGCCTGTGACCCTGATGTTCCAGCCAGCCGCCTCCTTCCTCATCTTCTGTAGTCTACCGTGAGCGTGAGCTGTGAGACCCTGGGGACCGTGACCTGGAGCCAGACTGCAGCGCAGTCCATCCTCACCACTAGAGGCTCTGGTGAACACCTGCTGGCTCTTAGACTCCGCGCCCTGGGGAATCTATGCTCTAGCTCCCAGTGGGATCTGTGTCAGTGATCCAGTAGACCTGCTTCCTGAACCTCCCAAGGTACAATCCGCAGCAGTCACCCGTAGGGTCCACTACCTTGCGGTGCACTCCTGATCCCAACGGTGTGCATCTGTCACCCAGCCTCTAGGTGACCTGACACTACACATATTATAACCAACAGAGATTTGTAAATTACACTAAAGACGCCCTCCAGGGAATTGCTGACCAGCTAGCCCCCACTTCCTACATGACATTCCAGGACCGGATGGCCTTAGACATGGTGCTAGCTGGGAAAGGAGGTGTTTTGTAAAATCATAGGAAAAAACGGGAACCTGTTGTACATACATTCCTGATAATACTGGCCCAAATGGTAAGGTTACTTTAGCTATAAAGAAATTAGAAGATCTGTCACTAGAGTTGAAGAAGAACTCAGGTATCACAGACCCATGGGACCAATATTTTAGCTGGATGAGTGGGTGGCAGAAGGTGCTCGCCCAGATACGGGTAACGGTATTAATAATCCTGGATCTTTTAGCCCTGATTATATGCTGTATTCTATCTTTTGTAAAAAGTTAATGAGCAAGGCTGTAGACAATAGCACACCTACATTTCTCCACCAAGAAGAAGAGGACCCCCTTATGATGGAAGGTGACAAACCCTTCACTCTTCTACAGTCACTCCCTGTCCATAATCTCACAGTCCTATAGGGTTATAGGGATAGAGAGCGCCTGACTGCACCTCTCCAGCTGTATCGAGGAGGGAAGTGAACAGTTGCTGCCCAATTCTATATACAGCCTAAAAGAGTTGCTGAGGAGAAGGGCCAGGCCAAAGTAGGACCTTTAGTATTAGGGACAGAAAAGAGAAAATAGTCATTTTAGGGGGGATTGTGAAGGAATGTGATGTAGATAATAATAATAGTAATCTGAAAATGTCTATTTTCTTATGTGCATACATATTTTTCTCCTTACTCATTATATAAGTATACAGATTTGCTCTGTTCCTATATTTTCTCAAGATGGCGTGTACCCCCTACCTCCCACAGACAGAAGAACGCGGAACTGGAGATAAGAACAAAGACAGCCAAACCTCGTTATGAAAATTCTCCATCTTCTTTTTTTATCTTAACCAATAAGATGTACCTATTAGACTAACATAGCAATGACGTATTTGTGTGTATAAAACATTAACACCGCCTTGAATAAATCACAAGTGTAATGAGTTAGCAGTTCTGAGCGTGTCTCAGAGTGTTTACTTTTATATGCATGCATATCCACACTTTTCAAATTAGAGACAGCAGCAGATAACCTTGAGCTCGATTGGAGCCTAAATCATTTCCATAACAAGTGAAGATCTCAAAGGACCCATTTATGTTTCATGACAGTGAATAGATCGGGGCTGATTTTCTAAAGGTATAGAGAAGAGTTCACTTTGAATACCCATGTGCAGGGAAATAAATGTCTCACATGTCATTTAATGATTGAAGAAAACCAGCTTCACTTTATTCTCTAAGCAAACATTCTCTACTTCTCTACTATAGCAGATTTTATTTATTTTTATTTATTGCAGGTACGGTACTTATATAGTGCCATCAATTTACACAGCCCCTTACATATACATTATATAATATGGAAGGACACATATGTGAGAGTCAAAAAGGCTGCAAACCCCAAAAATTTACAAAAATGGAAATTTTTCCCCAAGGGGTTTTTTTAGCAGCAAGATATTTATAAAGAAATAGTTGGTTAAAAATCTTTTTATTATGTCAAAAAATGGATTCAAATATACAATGAATTTAAAATATAAGCTCTGGTTAGCGACACAAACAACAACATGAACCATCACTCATGGCAAACAATGCACCAAGGAGACCATGGTTTGCAAATTACATAACAACACTACTATTCACATAAATACCGCAATGCATTTCGACCCTTTCATTCATGGTCTTCTTCAGGGGGATTTATTATTCTACGGAAATATATAAAAAAAAAAATTCGAATTTAGACAACATTATTGACATTTTACAGTATACAAAGCATTGTTGAACATTTAATATTGTGCAAAGATACATCTCCATTTATGCGGTGATATATTTACCATTCAGAGGGTGGAAAAGTGGGAATGTATCGCACAACCAGGATTGCTAAAAACGGTTGCATTCAGTGGTCCCAGAATCTTCGCTTGTCCCCTCCGCACCTTCCAGGTGAGTCCATAGTGACACAGGGCTTACAAGGAGCCATGCTCTTGGACCTTGAGAGGAAGAAGGGAGATAAGGCACCTGCAATTTGGTACTCAGAAATCTCAATAAGTAAACAGCAAATATTCCTTGAGTATTCAGTATTGCTTTGCGACTCCAGACTAGTTGATTTTCAGTCAAGTACTAGAATTATATGAATTGATAATACTCATTTGTTATTATTTTATAGTTTATTAATTTATTGGTTTATTTATGGATTGAATTATATTGCCATTTGTGTGATGAAATGAAAAACTTGTGCTATGTGTTGTTAATTCATTAATAAAAGTGAATATGCGATAAAGTGCTGTGGTGTGTGTGAGGGTAAAGAAGTAATGAAATTAGGAAAAGTGTAAGAATGAAATCTGATGTGATAAATGACACCGGGGAACTAGTGTATAAAAATGTAAAAAATGAATACTAATGCTATATAAAACATAATAGTGAACACTAAAACAATATTCAAAGTTTTTTGAATGAAGTCATATCTATGTTAAATAAAAATAAAAATATATTAGTTGATTTATAAAGAGCCTAAATGATAGAAAATGTAGGTGAATAAAATATTCAATATAGTACAAATATCAGCCAGTCTGGTATGTCCAACGGCCGCATTTACTTAGTACTCCAATCCTTCCTGTGTATGTTAGCAGCATTCCAGAGATCACCTCAAGATCCACTGGAAGGTGCAAGTTGGAATAGTATCCAAATTTTATGCCAATTAATTGCAGGTGTTCACTTTCTCCCCATCCTCCCCCCTTACAGTCCTCGCCGTCATGATTGCGGCATTTGCGTGGCCCCCACGGCATACACACTGTATTGTCCAATGTATTGGGACAACTGCCTTTACACACACATGAACGTTAATGGCATCCTAGTCTTAGTCTGTAGGGTTCAATATTGAGTTGGCCCACCCTTTACAGCTATAACAGCTTCAACTCTTCTGGGAAGGCTGTCAACAAGGTTTAGGAGTGTGTCTGTGGGAAGGTTTGACCATTCTTCCAGAAGAGCATTTGTGAGGTCAGGCACTGATGTTGAACGAAATGGCCTGGCTCACAGTCTCCGCTCTAATTTATCCCAAAGGTGTTCTATCGGGTTGAGGTCAGCACTCTGTTCAGACCAGTCAAGTTCCTCCACCCCAAACTCGCTCATCAATGTCTTTATGGACCTTGCTTTGTGCACTGGTGCGCAGTCATGTTGGAACAGGAAGGGGCCATCCCCAAACTGTTCTCACAAAGTTGGGAGCATGAAATTGTCCAAAATGTCTTGGTATGCTGATGCCTTAAGAGTTCCCCTCACTGAAACTAAGGGGCCAAGCCCAACCCCTGAAAAACAACCCCACACCATAATCCCCTCTCCACCAAATGATTTGGACCAGTGCATAAAGCAAAGTCCATAAAGACATGGATGACTGAGTTTGGGGTGGATAAATTGACTGGCCTGCACAGAGTCCTGACTTCAGCCCCAAAGAACACCTTTGGGATAAATTATAGCGGAGACTGAGAGCAAGGCCTTCTCATCCAACATCAGTGCCTGATCTCACAAATGCGCTTCTGGAAGAATGGTCAAACATTCCCATAGTCACACTCCTAAACCTTGTGCACAGCCTTCCCAGAAGAGTTGAAGCTCTTACTCCAGTGTGCACGGCAATAGCCAATATGTGTGGCACAATCATACTGTTCATATGCAGGCTGATACCACGTGAGCTCTTACGTTTAGACACGTGTGTTTGTTGAGGCAGGGAGCTCTAAAAAAAGTTTTGGGGGGATAGTTTTTATTGATTTTATTTAAACTTAATTTTGTTTTACTTTTTTTCTTTTCATAGGGGGGCTTATTAGCCTCCTATGTCAGATGGCATGTAGTCTTTAAGGAGGCATCTGTTAGAACCCTAATGTCACCCCTGTACTTTAATGAAATGAATTAAGCACAGATTGTGCTTGGTTAGCTTCTTTCCTGACCACAGCAGCTGGGGGAATGACAGTGCTGAAATCAGAAGTGACCAAATGCTCATCGCTTCTAGCTTTAACTTTTGCAGGGATGATAAGCGAATGATGATCACCCTCCTCACTGACACCAGCCATGGCCATCCCAGATTCCCAAAAGGGGCAGCAGAGCTTGAAATACATGATGAGGTCAGGTGGAAGGGAGGGGGCGGCCTGTTATGGCACCAATGGAAGTAAACTGGCTGACTTTCCTTCGCTGACATTTTCTTTTGTTTGTGTTGGATAAAGAATGGATGGATTAGAACCTCTGTCAGGTTTTTCATTGTTGTATGTGTCGTCCACTAGGGATTTACTGTCTCTATTTGTTCTGGTGACCATTGTCACTGGGACTGGGCATCTACAATTTAGAATTACCCCTGAAAAAAGCATAAAGGGGAAGTCTTAAAATAAGGAAATTTGTCCTGGTGATAATTGCCTCAGTGAGAAATTATCTAACTGTGACAGACTCACCCGGGACAGAGGCTTTTGGAGGGGACTGAATGCTAGCCTCTTGCCTACGGACTATGGGCCCTGGTATTTGAGGGAGCTACAAACATTTAGGAAGATATTCTGTTATGTAATGAAAAAGGACATTATTAAGGAGGCCATGATGATCTCTGCATGCTTGGGACTCAGTGCACAAATATATGTGAAAGGAATGCTGATTAATGAGATCTGGAAAGCACAGGTCTTCATCCAATAGTTTATTGTGCTCATTAACACACCTTTGTCTCCTAGCAAACTATTGGGGATGTGTTTATACTTATGTGTATTGTAAGCTGAGTGAGGAGACGGCAAGTCTACCCTGAAAGGTCATATCTCTGAGTCACCAAGTCTGGGTAAATGATTAGTAAACTAGCTCATGTTAATTAGGTTTCTGGTTACAGGTGTATTTTCAGAGTAATATGAGCAGGAGGGGGGAACCTCCTCTTCAGCTGTATATAAGACTGTATTCTTGTTCTAATAAACAGTCCATGTTCAGCAACCAAATGATTATTGTCTTGTTTGTTGTTATCAGCGGTGTGGGAGGAAGCGGTATATGACGAAAGCACTCAAGCGGAGCGTGGGACGTTTTGTCACACTTATCATCTAGAATGGTGATGGGCTTGGGCTCGGTCCAAATCCAAGTTCATGCAAACCTGCGGGAGATTGCCTGCATCACAGCGGACAACATACTTTAAGGGATGGGGATACTCATGACATCAATGACCTATTATGGGCACATGGCCATATTAGGTCAATGCTATCACAGGCCTCCTCGTCCCTTTGTATACATGCCTATACGTCTCCTTCCTGTAGTTCATTGGTTCAGCAATGGCCACTAACTTCAGACAGAACCCAAGCTCATCCTTACTCCAGACCTAATATCACTTCCTGTTGTATTTTAAGATAGGAATTGAAGGAAAAACTCCCCAAAGGGACAGCAAAAACAAAAAAAAAATGAATTTTAACCATTCTCTAAGTTTTGGGGTTTTCTGCAAAGTTTTGCTAGAATTGGATTGGAGTATAAAGCAGTGGAAGGTTTATTGAAACATTAGTTGCTTAATGTGGTTGCATCCTTCTCGCAGCCCTTACCCTATTGTCTAGTTTCCCTTTTATCATATACTATTTTATGTTACAGGTGTAGGCTACCAGCATAGTTCTCCAATGGAAAATACTACTTTTCTCTCTGCCAACCTTACCGATATGTCCTTGCTCAAAACTGCTGGCATTGTAAACATGACCTGCTTTATCATCTTAATACTGAGTCATTGCATCTTCTTCTATTTTGTTGTGGTCATACTTTACGCTTTCTTCACCACTGCTTATATTAAGGAGAAGGCTCGCTATGTCCTCTTCATCCATATGATTCTTAACGATACCCTTTATCTCATAGTGGCCTTTGCCATTTATATAGCTTACATGTATTATGTTTACATCCCAGCCTCGATCTGCTACATTATGCTAACGATAAGCACATCGACTTTCCGTGTCACTCCCTACAATCTAAGTGTCATGTCTTTGGAACGCTACGTGGCAGTGTGCTTTCCGCTGAGACACACCCAGCTGTGCTCTCCAAAGAGCTCCACCATCACCCTTGCTTGTATTTGGGCAGTAGCATTGATATTTAACCTGGCAGACATTGTTGTCCTGGGCTCCAAGGTTGAGAAGAACTTCTTCTCTCTGTCTGTGATTTGTAGCCGAGAGTCAATGACGGGGACTCGGGAACAAGGCATCATCACACTCTGTAGCATCACCATTAGTTTTTCTGCTGTAGCACTCATCATCATCTACACTTATATCCAGGTGGTGCTGGTTGCTCGAAAGGTCGGCTCTGACAAGTCATCGGCTTTCAAGGCTGGAAAGACGATCATGCTTCATGCATTTCAGCTGATATTATGTATGATGTCCTTCAGCTCTTTTGTCACCGAAACCTACCTGTATAAATATCAAGTCTTTATGAATATTATTAATTATCTGCTCTTCATGTGTCTTCCCCGGCTTCTAAGTCCATTAATCTACGGACTGAGAGATGAAACCTTCCGCAAGTATATGATGAGATTCCGATCGGCAGTACCATCAATAGAAGAGGCTTATAAGTAAATTAATATCTGTGATAATTTTTGTTTTGTAAATAAAATCCTGAAGGGATTAAAAATTGTAATGCTTTTCATGCAATATTGTCTTTAATTTGCTTAATTTTGGCTTTATTAGGCCTCAGGATGTGAGGCAAAAAATATGCTTAGCAGACAAAAATTATCCTTGTTTTCCCATGTCTGGAGAGCCACAGGTGGGTCATACAAGCAGCCATAGAGGTGAATGGCTGTACACTTTTGTGCACATGTACATCCTATGAGCATGCATTTGGAAATGCCAATTCAGATAAGCATTTGTGTTTACAAAAAGCTCATAAGAGATACAGTATCTCACAAAAGTGAGTACACCCCTCACATTTTTGTAAATATTTTATTATATCTTTTCATGTGACAACACTGAAGAAATGACACTTTGCTACAATGTAAAGTAGTGAGTGTACAGCTTGTATAACTGTCAATTTGCTGTCCCCTCAAATTAACTCAACACACAGCCATTAATGTCTAAACCGCTGGCAACAAAAGTGAGTACACCCCTAAGTAAAAATGTCCAAATTGGGCACAAATACAGAGCCGGTCCTGTGTATGTCGGCGGCTCTCGGCCGCTTTCAGCTCCTCTTGTAGTCCCGCCCGGGATGGGTGTGACTGTGAGCGGAGCCGAGCGCCGCCCGTATACATAGATAGCCGAGTGTATTCGGCTAGGTTCGGCTAGCTCCACTCACAGTCACGCCCAGTCCCTGTGTCCATCATAGGGCGGGACTGGGCGTGACTGAGCGCAGCTAGCCGAACCTAGCCGAGTACACTCGGCTATCTATGTATATCGGCGGCCGGAGCTCGGTCCGCTCACAGTTAGCGGGGGATCGGCGTATAACACGCACCCGCGATTTTCCCCTGATTTTAAGGGGAAAAAAGTGCGTGTTATACACCGATAAATACGGAATATGCATCACAGGAGTTGTATATATATATATACACTGTATTCAGTTTAGCTAGATCTCACTTCAGAGTGCTCCTGTTATTCTCGCTGCAGTTTATTAAGTCAGTGTACTGTATACCGGGCTTAGTGTGCAGGTAAAGCTGACTGCAGACCATCCCTGTTCTCTTCCTAATAATATAGGCTGGGAGTTGATTGAGCTAAGCTGCAGTTTATTAAGTCACTGTACTATATACTGGGCTCAGTGTGCACGTAAAGCTGACTGCAGACCATCCCTGTTCTCTTCCCAATAATATAGGTTGGCAGTTGATTGAGCTAAGCTGCAGTTTATTAAGTCACTCTACTGCATACTGGGCTCAGTGTACACGTAAAGCTGACTGCAGACTATCCCTGTTCTCTTCCTAATAATATAGGCTGGCAGTTGATTGAGCTAAGCTGCAGTTTATTAAGTCAGTGTACTGTATACTGGGCTCAGTGTGCACATAAAGCTGACTGCAGACCATCCCTGTTCTCTTCCTAATAATATAGGCTGGCAGTTGATTGAGCTAAGCTGCAGTTTATTAAGTCAGTGTACTATATACTGGGCTCAGTGTGCACATAAAGATGACTGCAGATCATGCCTGTTCTCTTCCTAATAATATAGGCTGGCAGTTGATTAAGCTAAGCTGCAGTTTATTAAGTCAGTTTACTGTATACTGGGCTCAGTGTACACGTAAAGCTGACTGCAGACCATCCCTGTTCTCTTCCTAATAATATAGGCTGGCAGTTGATTGAGCTAAGCTGCAGTTTATTAAGTCAGTGTACTGTATACTGGGCTCAGTGTGCACATAAAGCTGACTGCAGACCACCCCTGTTCTCTTCCTAATAATATAGGCTGGCAGTTGATTGAGCTAAGCTGCAGTTTATTAAGTCAGTGTACTATATACTGGGCTCAGTGTGCAAGTAAAGCTGACTGCAGACCATCCCTGTTCTCTTCCTAATAATATAGGCTGGCAGTTGATTGAGCTAACCTGCTGTTTATTAAGTCAGTGTACTGTATACTGGGCTCAGTGTGAACATAAAGCTGACTGCAGACCATCCCTGTTCTCTTCCTAATAATATAGGCTGGCGGTTGATTCAGCTAAGCTGCAGTTTATTAAGTCAGTGTCCTGTATACTGGGCTCAGTGGGCACGTAAAGCTGACTGCAGATCATCCCTGTTCTCTTCCTAATAATATAGGCTGGCAGTTGATTGAGCTAAGCTGCAGTTTATTAAGTCAGTGTACCGTATACTGGGCACAGTGTGCAGCTAAAGCTGACTGCAGACAATTCCTTGTGTACCTATTCCAATACATCAAACACAATATGTCTCGAAGGCCAACAAGGAGAGGCAGACACACACAGGCCAATAAAAGAGGGCAAGCAGGCTAGCAGGAGGAAATATATTCAGCTCTAAAGAACTCCTACAAGGGAAAAAGTCCAGGCCCCGACGGATATACCACATTATACCTGGAAAAGTTTAAACATATTTTGGTACCAAGGTTAAGCCAATACTGGAATGAATTGGGTCCTAACTGTTCAATGGAGGGAGAGGCCCTGGCAGCGACTATTACATTTTTCAAAGAAGGCAAAAATAGGGAGCTTTGTTCTAGTTATAGACCTATTTCATTATTGAATGCCGATGTAAATGCCAAGGTTCTGGCTAGTAGACTAAGGGACAAAATGACCACTCTGGTGCACCCAGACCAGGTGGGTTTTGTACCGGGGAGGCAGAGTAGGGACAACGGAGTGCAATCAGTACTCCTGTTGGAGTCCACCAAACTAGGGGGGCCCCCAGTTCTATTCCTGTCAATGGACGCGGAAAAAGCGTTTGACAGGGTAGACTGGGGGTGCATGATTAAAACACTAGAAACAATGGGGATAGGCCCAAGATTCATTTCTTGGGTTAAAATACTCTACACCAGGCCTTCGGCATCTGTAAAGGTGAATGGGGTTTCCTCTAGTCCTTACCGGATGGAGAATGGCACTAGGCAGGGGTGTCCACTATCCCCCCTCCTTTTTGTCCTTACTTTGGAACCCTTATGCCCCGTACACACGGTCGGATTTTCCGATGGAAAATGTCCGATCGGAGCGTGTTGTCGGAAATTCCGACCGTGTGTGGGCTCCATCGGACATTTTCCATCGGATTTTCCGACACACAAAGTTGGACAGCAGGAGATAAAATTTTCCGACAACAAAATCCGTTGTCGGAAATTCCGATCGTGTGTACACAAATCCGACGGACAAAGTGCCACGCATGCTCAGAATAAATAAAGAGATGAAAGCTATTGGCCACTGCCCCGTTTATAGTCCCGACGTACGTGTTTTACGTCACCGCGTTTAGAACGATCGGATTTTCCGACAACTTTGTGTGACCGTGTGTATGCAAGACAAATTTGAGCCAACATCCGACGGAAAAAATCCTAGGATTTTGTAGTCGTAATGTCCGAACAAAGTCCAACCGTGTGTACGGGGCATTATTGTCTACTATCCGCAACAATCCAGACTGTAGCAGGGTGAGGATAGGATCAGAGGAACATAAACTCGCGGCCTTTGCAGACGATGTGATGTTCTTTATCACAAACCCCAGGATTACGGTCCCGAATGTATTACAGGTCCTTAAAAGGTTTGGAGAGATTTCAAATTTTAAAATCAACCTTGGCAAGTCCGAGGTGCTCAATGTTAATGTGGGCATACAAGATGAAAAGAGCCTCGCAGGGGTGTTTCCCTTCCCTTGGAAAAAGGAGATCAACTATTTGGGGATTAAATTATAAAATACCCTGAAAAAAAAGTATTTAAACAACTACATCCCTTTGTTGCATGAAACCAGGTGAGAAGTAGGAAGCTTTGCTTCATGTCCCCTCTCATGGTTCGGACGTATTAATGCAGTGAAAATGAGTATAACACCTAACATATTGTATAGGTTCCAGATGCTCCCCATCCCACTCCCCCAGTCATATTTTAGGGCCTTAAGGGGCCTGATCTCGAGGTTTGTCTGGGGTGGCAAAAAAACACAAATTGCTCGATCAGTCCTGAGTAGGGGGAAAGAAAAAGGGGGGCTTGCACTTCCAGATTTCAATAAATATTACACTTCGGTGGTACTTGCACGAGTTATAGAATGGTCAAAGGGGGCTTCGGACAGGAGGTGGGTAAATTTAGAACACAGTTTGAGTAGTATAGACTTAGGTCACATTATCTGGAACCCTCCTAATTTTAGAGCACTGAGCATAAATACTGCAGTATTAACACATAATTCTTTAAAGTTTTGGGATCAGGTTCACACCCAGAATAAGTGGACATATGAAAGAGAATAATTTTTTTGAACCAGGGAGGAGGGAGGTGGGAGGGAATTGGATTAAAAGGGATAGTACACAATTAAAAGATGTAATTAGAGAGGGGAAAATATGCACGTATTCTTATTTGAAGGACAGGTCAGAGTATTTCTCGATTGATCCATGGAGGTATCTCCAGCTGTCTCTCTTTATTGGGAAATTACCGAAACCACTCAGAAGTGAGGACGAGTATAGGCCCCTTGAGCAGCTCTGTGTGAGGGAGCAATCGAGAGGCCTTGTTTCTCAAATCTATAAGATTCTAAGCAAGAGGGAGGGGCTGGAAGTGTCCCCATATATCAAGAAATGGGAAAGGGAGTTAGGGTCACGGTGCAGTAATTTCACATTAGGAAAGATTTTGAAGATGTTACATAAATCAGTAGTAGATAGCAAGAGGACTGAGATAAATTTCAAATGCCTAGCAAGGTGGTATGCCACCCCAGACAAAATAAGGAAATTTGACCTGGAGAAATGTTGGAGGGGGTGCGATGTTGTGGGAACGATGGCACATATCTGGTGGGAGTGTACCGTCATTAAAACATTCTGGAAAAAAATTATAAAACTAACTAAAGTAATTACGGGTAAACCCTTGTTAGAAGATCCATGGGTTTGTTTATTCCATGGTACTGAGGAGCCCATTAAGCAATATCAAACATCCATTGTCCCTATTTTGCTGGATGCGGCCAAGAAGCAGATTGCGAGGAATTGGTTGGATCCAGCAAGCCCAAACATTCGAGATTGGCTCTTTTGTATAAATGAAATATATAACGTGGAGTGTCTGGATAGTGAGGGAGTAGAGCCAGATGAGGGGGAGGTACGGGCTGATAAATGGGCTGTATGGCGAAACTACAAAAGCTCTTGGAGCTACCTGGAGGAGATTATAAGCGAGGTCTGATGGGTTGGGGACTTGGGATAGTCCAGTTAGAACAGGAGTGTCTTAGTAGTATTACTGCGACCATCTGCAGGTGGGGGGGATGGGGGGGGGGTTGGGGCGGAAATGTAAGCGGGAACGTAATGTTATGATTTTGAAATGTGAGTTTATGTAGACTCTCTGTTGGATGAGGGGTTTTTTTTGTATTTGAAAATTATTAAATAAAGTAAAAAAAAAAACTAAAACAATTGCAGAAGACTAAAATGGGACTAAAACTAAAATGCCATTTTAGTCCTAAGACTAAGACTAAAACTAAATCGAAATTTTCTGCCAAAATTAACACTGATACACAGAGCTGCGGCTCGGCTCGGGTGTCCCCATAGCAAGCTGCTTGCTGTGGGGGCAATCAACAGGAGGGAGGGGCCTGGAGCTCCAGCCAGGGACACAAGAAGAGGAGGATTGGGGCTGCTCTGTGCAAAACCACTGCACAGTGCAGGTAAGTATAACATGTTTGTTATTTTATAGGGGGGAAAAAACGAGACTTTACAATCACTTTAATTCCAGCCTTTAGTCTGTTGGGATACGTCTCTACTAACTTTGCATATCTAGACTTTGCAATGTTTTATTCTTTGCAGAACTGCTCAAGTTCAGTTAAATTTGATTGTGACCATTTGTGGACTGCAGTCTTCAAGTCATTCCACAGATTTTCAATGGGGCTTAAGTCTGGGCTTTGACTAGGCCATGCAAGGACAGACACCCTTTTCTCCTTCAAACACTGTGTGGTCATTTTTGCTGTGTGCTTTGGGTCATTGGTATGTTGGAAGGTAAACCTTCTTCCCATCGACAACTTTCTGGCAGAGGGTAGCAGATTTTCCTCAAGCATTTGATGGTATTTTGCCCCATCCATTTTTCCTTCTATCCTGACAAGTGCTCCAGTCTCTGCTGCAGAGAAACACCCCCATACCAGGATATTACCTCCCCACATAACAGGATATTACCACCCCACATAACAGGATATTTCCACTCCACATAACAGGATATTACCACTCCACATAACAGGATATTACCACCCCACATAACAGGATATTACCACCCCACATAACAGGATATTACCACTCCACATAACAGGATATTACCACCCCACATAACAGGATATTGTTGTAATATGTTGGCCAATTTATGTATAATATTGTATTGGAGTATGGGTTGAGCAGAAATTCAGTTGAATTGTCCAAGCCAACTCAATTTTAATATAACAGCTGAAGACCCTTTGATGTGTTGGTCTTATGCAAGTCTACCTAGGGGTGTGAGGTATGGGCTGTTAACCTAATTGAACATTTCAAAGGGTACATTGTTTAAAGGACCATAGAAGAAGTATTTATTGATGGTAATTAGACTTGAGGGGGTAACAATGGGATCAAGGAGGGCTCAAAAGGGTATTCAGGTGGTATCTGTTAATCTAATCTAATTGCACATACCTAAGGGGACTTGTTGATGTTGATATGTGGGAGTGCAAATTGGGGAGGTTTATGACTGCAACTGTTCACGGCTGGGAGTTGTTGTCTGTTTGAAAGACAAAAGCTAATCAAAGTCCTAAATTGAAACGGCCAATCAAATTGCTCAGCCATTCAATATTTAGTAAATATAACACGGCATTCAGTCTATAGTTTTAGGAGAGGCTTGTCTGTGTATGTACACAGACCTATGAACATGGGGTTCTGAATTATATCTACTCTGTCGGATTTTTCTGTCATCTGTGGACTTTGGACTTTGTTCTGTGTTGGAAGTCAATAAAGTGCATCTCTCTGGAAGAATTGGGTTGCTGCGGAAGAGTACTTACATCATCATCATTATAATACCTAAATATTAATTATCTATACACCCATACATATACTCGATCACTACATTGGTGATATTACCACCCCACATAACAGGATATTACCACTCCACATAACAGGATATTACCACCCCACATAACAGGATATTACCACCCCACATAATAGGATATTACCACCTCCATGCTTTACTGTAGGAATGGTGTTATTTGGATGGTGAGCTGTATTGGATATCCGCCAGACATATCATTTGGTGTTGAGGCCAAATAATTCAATTTTAGTCTTATCTGACCATAACACCTTCTTCCATGTGGCCTCAAAATCTTCAAGGTGCGTTTTGGAAAAGCTCAGTGGTGACTACATGTGGCCTTTCTTGAGGAGTGGCTTTTTTCTTGCAACCTTCCCATACAAGCCACATTTGTAGAGAATTTGTGATATTGTTATCACATGCACACAATGACCACTCTTTGTTAGAGTTCAGAGTTCAAGCTCCTCAACCCTAAACTCGCACATCCATGTCTTTATGGACCTTGCTTTGTGCACTGGTCAAAGCAATCATTTGGTGGAGGAGGGATTATGGTGTGGGGTTGTTTTTCAGGGATTGGGCTTGGCCCCTTCGTTCCTGTGAAGGGAACTCTTAAGGCATCAGCATACCAAGACATTTTGGACAATTTCATGCTCCCAACTTTATGTGAACAGTTTGGGGATGGCCCCTTCCTCTTCCAACATGATTGCGCACCAGTGCAAAAACAAGGTCCATAAAGACATGGATGATTGAGTTTGGGGTGGAGGAACTTGACTGGCCTGAACAGAGTCCTGATCTCAACCTGTTAGAACACCTTTGGGATGAATTAGAGCAGAGACTGTGAGCCAGACCTTCTTGACCAACTAAGTGCCTGACCTCACAGATGCGCTGGAAGAATGGTCAAACATTCCCATAGACACACTCCTAAAC
Source organism: Lithobates clamitans (assembly GCA_037952925.1). Classification (NCBI taxonomy): domain Eukaryota; kingdom Metazoa; phylum Chordata; class Amphibia; order Anura; family Ranidae; genus Lithobates; species Lithobates clamitans. The sequence goes on along the minus strand of JBBGZY010001446.1, from coordinate 736,385 downwards.
CTTGTGGACAGCCTTCTCAGAAGAGAATAAGCTGTTATTAGCTGCAAAGGGTGGGCCAACTCAATATTGAACCCTAAGGACTTATGCCGCGTACAAACAATTGGACTTTCCGCCAACAAAACCGTGGATTTTTGTTCGAAGGTTGTTGGCTCAAACTTGTCTTGCATATACACTGTCACACAAATGTTGGCCAACAATTCTGAACGTGAGAATGCAGTGACGTACAAGATGTACGACGAGCCGAGAAAAAGGAAGTTCAAAAGCCAGTGCGGCTCCTTCTGCTTGATTCTGAGCATGCCTGAACTTTTGTGCGACGGACTTGTGTACACACGATCGGACTTTCCGACAACAAAGTTTTTTGGTGGAAAATTTGAGAACCTGCTAGCAAACATTTGTTGGCGGAAAGTCCGACAGCAAATGTTCCAGGGAGCATACATATCCAACACTTCCCGTCGGAAAATCTGACCGTGTGTACGCGGCATAAGACTGGGATGCCACACATCCCTGCCATGCCTCCCTAAAGGAAAATTATACAAAAAAATTGTTATTTAAAACCCAAAAGTGCTTTTTTTTAAACCAATACTATTCCTTTATAGTGGATTTTGAAACACACAAATGCAGCAATGTAGAAATTGGATGAAAGGTTTAGCACTCGGAAAGACTTTTTGAAAGATAAAAAGTGCATTTTATATACAACTATATGGATCAGACCAAAAATGAGGGACAAATGAGGAGGAAAGAGGGACAGAGAGACATTGTTCCAAACTATAGACAGTCCCCCGAAATCAGGGACATTTGACATGATAAATCTTGTCATTTAAACATAGCAGGAGAGCAATTAAGACGCTAAAATGGGATACAGTAAACCCCTGAGACAGGTCGGTGCATGGGGATCATTTAACTCTGCAATTGCTAAAAAAAGGTGTTAATCCCTTTATTACATGACGCAACAGTTGTATCTCTAAAGAGCTAATGTGTAATGTTCCATCACCCATGGCACTTTATAGAGTATCTATATATTAACGCTGTGACATGAGCACAAAGACTCAGAAGGTCCATGTTACAGAATATCTCATATCAGTTGGTGACGGTCTTCATCAATTACCTTGCTGTAAGTATAGAAAAGTGTGCCTGGCTGAAAGTCTTTCTGTTGAAGTGAAGGTGGGTAACACATATGCATCATTCAAGGCAGAGATTACACGGCGCCAGCAAGATGCATAGTGAAGATCTCAAAGGACCCATTTATGTTTCATGACAGTGAATAGATCGGGGCTGATTTTCTAAAGGTATAGAGAAGTGTTCACTTTAAATACCCATGTGCAGGGAAATAAATGTCTCACATGTCATTTAATGATTGAAGAAAACCAGCTTCACTTTATTCTCTAAGCAAACATTGTCTACTTCTCTACTATAGCAGATTTTATTTATTTTTATTTATTGCAGGTACTTATATAGTGCCATCAATTTACACAGCCCCTTACATATACACTATATTACCAAAATTATTGGGACGCCTGCCTTTACACGCACATGAACTTTAATGGCATCCCAGTCTTAGTCCGTAGCATTCAATACTGAGTTGGCCCACCCTTTGCAGCTATAACAGCTTCAACTCTTCAGGGAAGACTGTCCACAAGGTTTAGGAGTGTGTCTATGGGAATGTTTGAGCATTCTTCCAGAAGCACATTTGTGAGGTCAGGCACTGATGTTGGGCGAGAAGGCCTGGCTCGCAGTCTCCGCTCTAATTCATCCCAAAGGTGTTCTATCGGTTCAGGTCAGGGTTCTGTGCAGGCCAGTCAAGTTCCTCCACCCCAAACTCGCTCATCCATGTCTTTAAGGACCTTGCTTTGTGTACAGGTACAATTCATTTGGTAGGGGGGGTTATGGTGTAGGGTTGTTTTTCAGGGGTTGGGTTTGGCCCCTTAGTTCCAGTGAAGGGAACTCTTAAGGCGTCAGCACACCAAGACATTTTGGACAATTTCATGCTCCCAACTTTGTAGGAACAGTTTGGGGATGGGCCCTCCCTGTTCCAACATGACTGCACACCTTGTGGACAGCCTTCCCAGAAGAGTTGGAGCTATTATAGCTGTAAAGGTTGGACCAACTCAATATTGAACCCTATGGACTAAGACTGGATGCCATTAAAATTCATGTGTGTGTAAAGGCAGGTGCCCCAATACATTTGACAATACAGTGTGTGTATATATATATACAGATCTATCTATCTATCTATCTATCTATCTATCTATCTATCTATCTATCTATCTATCTATCTATCTATCTATCTATCTATCTATCTATCTATCTATCTATCTATCTATCTATCTATCTATCTATCTATCTATCTATCTATCTATCTATCTATCTATCTATCTATCTATCTATCTATCTATCTATCTATCTATCGTATACCAGCATATGTACCTAAGCAAGCTCCCTTCATTAATAGTACCAGTTAAAAAAAACATATATTTCAAATATATATATATATATATATATATATATATATATATATATATATATATATATATATATTTTTTTTTCTATGAATGAATATGCACATTAGCATAACCTATTTAATAAGGGATTAGAGGCTGTTCGCTTAGCTCAGTGAATCTTTGCTTTGTATAGTGTCTGTTAGTAAATATGGGGGAACTATGTTCACTTTGAACACCCAATCATGTCCAAGAGAAATAAGAAAATAGACCCCTAATGTCACCCCTGCACTCTACTGAAATGAATTAAGCACAGATTGTGCTTGGTTAGCTTCTTCCCTGACTACAGCAGCCGGGGGAATCACAGTGCTGAAATCAGAAGTGACCAAATGCTCATCGCTTCTAGCTTTAACTTTTGCAGGGATGATAAGCGAATGATGATCACCCTCCTTGCCGACACCCGCCGTGGTGTCCCAAAAGGGGCAGCAGAGCTTGAAATACATGATGAAGGGGTCAGGTGGAAGGGAGGAGCGGCCTGTTATGGCACCCATGAAAGTAAACCGTCTGACTTTCCTTTGCTGACATTTTCTTTTGTTTATGTTGGATAAAGAATGGATAGATTAGAACCCCTGTCAGGTTTTTATTGTTATATGTGTCCTCCACTAGAGATTTACTGTCTCTATTTGTTCTGGTGACCATTGTCACTGGGACTGGGCATCCACAACTTAGAATTACCCCTGAAAAAAGCATAACGGGGAAGTCTTCCAATAAGGAAATTTGTACTAATGATAATTGCCTCGGTGAGAAATTATCTTACCATCTAGAATAGTGATGGGCTTGGGTTCGGTCCAAACCCAAGTTCGTGCAAACCTGCGGGAGATTGCCTGCACCACAGCGGACAACATACTCAAAGGGATGGGGATACTCATGACAGCAATGACCTATTATGGGCACATGGCCATATTAGGTCAATGTTATTACAAGCATCCCCGCCCCTTTGTATACATGCCTATACATCTCCTGCCTGTGGTTCATTGGTTCAGCAATGACCGCTAACTTCTGGGTTCAGACAGAAATCAATCTCATCCCTACTCCAGACCTAATATCAATTCCTGTTGTATTTTAAGATAGGAATTGAAGAAAAAACTTCCCAAAGGGACAGCAATAAAAACAAAAAAAAATGAATTTTAACCATTCTCTAAGTTTTGTTTTTTTTGCAAAGTTTTGCTAGAATTGGATTGGAGTATAAAGCAGTGGAAGGTTTATTGAAACATTAGTCGCTTAATGTGTTTGCATCCTTCTCGCAGCCCTTACCCTATTGTCTAGTTTACCTTTCATCATATACTATTTTATGTTACAGGTGTAGGCTACCAGCATAGTTCTCCAATGGAAAATACTACTTTTCTCTCTGCCAACCTTACCGATGTGTCCTTGCTCAAAACTGCTGGCATTGTAAACATGACCTGCTTTATCATCTTAGTACTGAGTCATTGCATCTTCTTCTATTTTGTTGTGGTCATACTTTACGCTTTCTTCACCACTGCTTATATTAAGGAGAAGGCTCGCTATGTCCTCTTCATCCATATGATTCTTAACGATACCCTTTATCTCATAGTGGCCTTTGCCATTTATGTAGCTTACATGTATTATGTTTACATCCCAGCCTCGATCTGCTACATTATGCTGACGATAAGCACATCGACTTTCCGTGTCACTCCCTACAATCTAAGTGTCATGTCTTTGGAACGCTATGTGGCAGTGTGTTTTCCGCTGAGACACGCTCAGCTGTGCTCTCCAAGGAGTTCCACCATCACCCTTGCTTGTATTTGGGCAGTAGCATTGATATTTAACCTGGCAGACATTATTGTCCTGGGCTCCAGGGTTGGAAAGAACATCTTCTCTCTGTCTGTGATTTGTAGCCGAGTGTCAATGTCGGGGACTCAGGAACAAGGCATCATCACACTCTGTAGCATTACCATTAGCTTTTCTGCTGTAGCACTCATCATCATCTACACTTATATCCAGGTGGTGCTGGTTGCTCGAAAGATCGGCTCTGACAAGTCATCGGCTTTCAAGGCTGGAAAGACGATCATGCTTCATGCATTTCAGCTGATATTATGTATGATGTCCTTCAGCTCTTCTGTCACCGAAACCTACCTGAAAAAGTATCAAGTCTTTATGAATATTATTAATTATCTGCTCTTCATGTGTCTTCCCCGGCTTCTAAGCCCAATAATCTACGGACTGAGAGATGATACCTTCCGCAAGTATATGATGACATTCCGATCGGCAGTACCATCAATGGAAGAGGCTTATAAGTAAATTAATATCTGTGATAATTCTTGTTTTGTAAATAAAATCCTGAAGGTATTAAAAATCTTAATGCTTTTCATACAATATTGTCTTTAATTTGCTTAATTTTGACTTTATTAGGCCTCAGGATTAGGAGGCAAAAAATATGCTTAGCCGACAAAAAGTATCTTTGTTTTCCCATCTCTGGAGAGCCACAGGTGGGTCATATAAGCAGCCATAGAGGTGAAGGGCTGTACACTTTTGTTCACATGTACATCCTATGAGCATGCTTTTGGAAATGCCAATGCAGATAAGCATTTGTGTTTACAAAAAGCATGCTCATAGGAGATACATTCCTAAATGCAAAACTTTCACATTTGGTAAAGTACGTTGTATGCATACGCATGGGTACAGCTAATGCAGAGAAGCATTGGCGTTGGCGTTTACATGAGCATGGGCATACAGCCATTTACCTCTATGACCCTTGACCAGCTGCACACCCCATATGCAGCTCCTCAGCAATGGGAAAAGCAAGTGTTTTTTATGCTAGGTATATCTTATGCCTAACTATGTCGGTGTGCATGTGGGCGGGGTCACCTGCGGCTGTGTACGTGGGGGGCAACTCTTGAAAGGAGTGCGCTCATCAAATGGCGGGGTCCAGGGGGAGACTGCGGTCATGTGAAGAATCGAACATTAAGGCAGATCCCCAACTTAGAGATGAGCCTTCACTGTGTGCAGTAATAAAGTACAGAGTTCCTCTGAAAAGTATCTTGTCCTTTATCACCACACAAGGTAACTTGTATGTTTGCATTAGGAGGGACATGCTGAGCCTGCTCCCACTCCACCAGTCCAGCGTATCTCTGTTACCTCACTCCCAGTAACAGAATGGGGTCCCACCAAGCACCTAGTGTGGACCTCATGTGTGCTCTTAACTCAATACTTCCCTTCCCGTACCTAATGGCCATAGATCTCCTTAACGTGGGTTTGGATTTGGTTGGATACCGACCGGGAGGGAGCCAGAACATCGACCCCCTCGCTACCGGAGGGACCTGTCATCCTAACCAGGTACCATGCTTAATGACTGGTTGGTTGAAGCTTGTTCTTTTACTTGTTTACCCATAGCAGCTACACTCCTCTTCTCTGTGCCTTCCTGATTTAACCCTTTGTAGCAGTGTTACTTCATACCCCATACTGCATTTACAGAGCCAAGTTCTTTAGATACAGCAGAACCAACATGCACCCCTTTGAATTACTTCAGACCAGGCCCAAACGCATAGTTGGCAACATTGTGAAAAAATTAATAGGGGCACTTTTTGTCTGTAGGCGGAGTCTTGTTATAATTAGGGGCGTGGCATCTGTTTGTAGGCGTGACTTGTGGGGGAAGGAAAATGCGGCACATGAAGCGTGCAAAGGTGAAAAATTTAGCTTTAGTTAGTTTAACCACTTACGGACCGCCCACCGTCGTTATACGTCTGTATTTTGAAGAGGATTATCGTTGTTATGGCAGCAGCTAGCTGCCATAACCCCGGTATCCTCTTCTTCAACGGGCGCTCCGCTTCAAGATAAAAGTGATCTCTGCAGCGGATTCGCCGCAAGATCACTTTTATTGGCGTCGGGAGGGGGCCCCCCCCCCTCCCGCCGCACTCCGGTGCCTTCCGCCACTTACCCATCTTCATATCATTGCAGGGTGGAAGCGACGTCAAAACGTCACTTCTGCCCATAGCTCTTAAAGGGCCATTTTAATTTTTTTTTTTTTTTTAATTACAAATTCATTTATTTTTTTTGCATTTAAGTGTAAATATGAGATCTGAAGTCTTTTTGACCCAATACCTCATATTTAAGAGGTCCTGTCATGCTTTTTTTCTATTACAAGGGATTTTACATTCCTTGTAATAGGAATAAAAGTGACACTTTTTTTTTTTAAAAAAAAGAACAGTGTAAAAATTAAAAATAAGAGGTAAAATAAATAAGAAAAAATTTTTTTTTTTTAAATGCGCCGAGCTCACGTGCAGAAGCGAATGCATACGTGAGTAACGCCCGCATATGAAAACGGTGTTCAAACCACACATGGGAGGTATCGCAGCAATCAGTAGAGCGAGAGCAAAAATTCTAGCCCTAGACCTCCTCTGTAACTCAAAACATGCAACCTGTAGAATTTTTTAAACGTCGCCTATGGAGATTTTTAAGACCACTGTGCAAATACGGTGTTGCAACGACCACCATTTTATTCTCCCGGTTAGAAAAAATATATATATAATGTTTGGGGGTTCTAAGTAATTTTCTAGCAAAAAAAACATGTTTTTAACTTGTAAACAGCAAATCTCAGAAAGAGGCTCGGTCCTCAACCCCTTGTCGACGGCTCACACCAATATACGTCGGCAGAAGGGCACGTATAGGCATATTAACGTACCTGTCCGTTGCCCTTTAAGATGCGGCATTGTGGGCACTAAGGTGACCACGTGTCCCGGTTTGCCCGGGACAGTCCCGCATTTTGCAGGTCTGTCCCGGGTCCCGGGCACCTTCATTCCAGGACAATACAGTGTCAGTGAAACTGACACAGCCACCCCCACGGGGCGATCTGATGACCTCCCCAAAAAAGGGGGCCACAACACTGCTTTACTCACTGACAGTACTTGTCCTAGAAATGTCCGCAGAGGCACAATCACCGATGCAGCGGCCTTTTTGGGGGGGCATGATCAGTGCTTCTGTGTAGAGCGTGCACCCGCCGCCCCGGCTGTGTTGTGATTCATTACAGCACCAGCTGATTTTTGGGAAGGGTGGGTGTCCCTGAATGGCAGTTTGAAAATGTGGTCACCCTAGTGGGCACGTGCCTGCCGCGAGCTCCGTGAGTGTGATCGTGGGCCCCGCGGACTTGATATTTGCGGGGATACCCGCGATTGGCTCGCGGAGAGGAAGTGATGTAAACAAGCATTTCCCCGTTCTGCCTAGTGACACTGACACTGATCACAGCTCCCTGTGATCGGGAGCGGTGATCAGTGTCGTGTCACGAGTAGCCCATCCCCCCACACAGTTAGAATCACTCCCCAGGACACACTTAACCCCTGCAGTGTCCCCTAGTGGTTAACCCCTTCACTGCCAGTGACATTTACACAGTAATCAGTGCATTTTTAATTGCACTGACCGCTGTATAAATGTGAATGGTCCCAAAATAGCGCCAAAAGTGTCCAATCTGTCTGCCATAATGACAAAGACATGACAAAAATCGCAGATCGCCGCCATTACTAGTAAAAAAAAATATTAATAAAAATGCCATAAAACTATCCCCTATTTTGTAGATGCTATAACTTTTGCGCAAACCAATCAATAAACGCTTATTGCAATATCCATGGCCTGGATGTCCTTCACAATTCCAAAAATATGTAGAAGAATACATATCGGCCTAAACTAAGGGAAAAAAATGTTTTTTTATATTTTTGGGGGGATATTTATTATTGCAAAAAGTAAAAAATATTGCGTTTTTTTCTAAATTGTCACTCTTTTTTTGTTTATAGCGCAAAAAATAAAAAACGCAGAGGTGTTAATATACCACCAAAAGAAAGCTCTATTTGTGTCGAAAAAAAGACGGCAATTTTGTTTGGGGGCCACGTTGTATGACCGCGCAATTGTCAGTTAAAGTGACACAGTGCCGAATCGCAAAAAACGCACTGGTCTTTGGGCAGCCAAATGGCTAAAGTGGTTAAACGAAATATCGGGCGTGGCTTAAAAGGGGTGTGATTCGAGTCTGAGATGAACGAGGGACGGAGGGAGAAAGAGAGAGTGAGAGAGAGAGAGAAAAAAAGAAAGAAAGAAAGAAAGAAAGAAAGAAAGAAAGAAAGAAAGAAAGAAAGAAAGAAAGAAAGAAAGAAAGAAAGAGAGATAGGGAAGGAAGGAGAGAGAAGGAAGAAAAGAAAGAGGGATGGAGAGACAGCAGGCCCAGATCCTACACAATAATAGAAATATGTGTATTCCAGAAAGTTTAACAATCAGCAGATAAAGATACTCCAAACACCTGGTGTTAGAGCTTCAATCATCATGGCACCATGGTTGATATGGTGTCAGGATGATTGAAGCACATTATTTCTATTATTACATTGTAATATAAAATTAAATTGTTCAACTCACCATAATGCAGAATCAGTGGGAGCCCTGAGCGTGTCACTTGCCACGTCGCCTGCCACCAGATGCCATCAGGTGTCCCCAGCAGAGTCCCTCCTTACATCAGGTACCCCAGCAGAGTCCCTCCTTACATCAGGTGCCCCCAGCAGTGTCCCTCATTACATCAGCTGCCCCCAGCAGAGTACCTCCTTACATCAGGTACCCCCAGCAGAGTCCCTTCTTACATCAGGTGCCCCCAGCAGTGTCCCTCTTTACACCAGGTGCCCCAAGCAAGATTCCGTCCTTACATCAGGTGCCCCCAGCAGAGTCCCTCCTTACATCAGGGGCCCCCAGCAGAGTCCCTCCTTACATTACAGGTGCCCCCAGCAGAGTCCCTCCTTACATCACAGGTGCCCCCAGCAGAGTCCCTCCTTACCTCACAGGTGCCCCCAGCAGAGTCCCTCCTTACATCAGGTGCCCCCAGCAGAGTCCCTCCTTACATTAATGTAATGACTGCCGCCATTACATTAGACCAGCTCTCCGTCGTGGAGGCCGAGCTTGGCAAGTCTTTTTCCCCGTGTGTTCAGTGGAGAGGGGAGGGGTCTCTGATCCACGCAGCTAACCGGTTTCAGTGTACAAGAAAACTGTATACACTGAAGAGAGAAGCTGATCTGCATGGATCGGAGGCCCCTCCCCTCTCCACTGAATACACGGGGAAAGAGACCTGCTAGCTCGTGGCCATGTTTTTGTAGTCAAAAGCTGCCGTGGCCAGACGGGTGCCAAAAACAGAAGTGGACGAAGAGATCTGGATGCCGCACACCGGACTGAATAATGAATGCCTTTATTGTTTAAAAAGCTGGATCACAGGATATACAGGACACTACAGCAGAAATGTACAGAGCTCAGCTGACGTGTTTTGCACTCATAACGCGCAAGTACCCGTTATGAGTGCGAAACGTGTCAGCTGAGCTCTGTACATTCCTGCTGTAGTGTCCTGTATATTCTGTGATCCAGCTTTTCAAACAATAAAGGCATTCCTCATTCAGTCCGGTGTGCGGCATCCAGATCTCTTCGTCCACTTCTGCTCCACTTTGCATTAGCCAGCACCTGGGACTCTTCTTTACTGAAGGATTCATACCAGTCATTCCACCTATCGATCCAGACCTACCTGAGTGGTGGAGCTTTCTTTGCTTTGATTGCATTTCTGGGTGCCAAACACAGTCCCGATTATTCCCAGGACAAAAGCAAAAAATCAGGATTTTGAGAGGGACATGCTCAGATCGGGACGAGGGTCCAATTTTTGGGAAAATCGGGACTGTTGGTAATTATGCCAACGGTTAATGTAACTTTACTGAACACAATGCCGCATACAGTTCATAATGGACAGCGTTTTTTTCACTAATCCTAACTAGCATAATGTAGTGGCCCAGGCATACCTCCCTCTGTGAGGTTAGAGTCCATAATGGCAATATCCATGGCCTGGATGTCCTTCACAATTCCCGGTTTTTTCAGCAGCACCACAGCTGTGCTCACAGATGAGGTTGTAACTCTTGGACCCATCAGTACCCAGGCTGGCTGCTGGCTTACTAAACTGTACACATTTTCAACCTGCTTGAGGTCTTAACAAAATATGCAAAGTAAACCAGCTCAGTCCAGGTATTTAAATCTCAAAGTGTTGCCCTTTTTCTTGTTAAGACAATCCTCCCCTATGCTACTAATGAAATTACTATCACAATGACACAGGGGCCTTAACTCCAGTCCAAATCCAGCTATTTTTTTTATTGTCCCCTCTGGGCCCCTTCCTCCAAAAAATGTCATCCATGTGTGTGTGTGTGTGTGTGTGTGTGTGTGTGTGTGTGTGTGTGTGTGTGTGATTTGCAGTTAGGTGTCAATGATGAGGACTCAAGAAAAAGGTACTATCATACTCTGTAGCCTTGCTTCCAATTGGGGGTCTCATCATTATTTACACTTATATTCAGGTGCCCAAATTAGGCCCTACGCACACTGTCCCAGGCCAGGAGCTGAACACCATCCAGCTTCCACTGGGAAATCCTCTACTGGGGAGATAAGATATCCTCCTCCAGACCAGGATTTCAAAACAGTGCCTTCCCGTGAATAATACTTTACCGGTATCAGTTATCCCCAGGCCCTCAGCCAAGCTCCTGCTGAGGCCTACACTGTAGCAAAAATTCTCTTTAGCAATCTTTTCCAGGTCCTCATCTCAACTTCTACGGAGGCCCAGACTTCAGTTCCTTGCTTCACTAGCTATCTCCAAAGATATTTGCCTTTATTAAATAAGGTGTCATCCAAAATACAGGTCACAGCAAAGTGGAACAAAGCTTACGCGTTTGATGACTAAGCACACTTTGTAATGCAAAACGCATAAGCTTTGTTCCACTTTACTGTGACCTGTATTTTGGATGACGCCTTATTTAATAAAGGCAAATATCTTTGGAGTGCGGCTTTCCAGAATTTCTTTGATGTCTAACTGCCATAGCATTGCCAGCACCTGGACTTCTAGACTGAAGGAGATGTCTTTTACCTTGATCTGACCCACCTGGAGCGGTGATACTCTCTCTTTACTAGCTATCCTGTTTCCCTGAAAATAAGACCTACTGTGATTGTTGGTGATGGCTGCAATATAAGCCCTACCCTCCAAATAAGCCCTAGTTAAAGTCCTTGTAGGTCTTATTTTCAGGGTAGTGCTTATTTTCGGGGAAACAGGATAGGGCTTATTTGGGGGGTAGGGCTTATATTGCAGCCATCACCGACAATCACGCTAGGTCTTATTTTCGGGGAAACAGGGTATATCCTAGAGGCAGCAGCCCCAGGAGAATTGGAACCCTCTCTAGAGAGGAAAAAACACTCTGGAAACACCTCCCAAACATTTATTACCTCCCCAGCTACCATCTGGATACCTCCTACCAGGGATTGGCTGGGGGATGATACATATTTATACAGGTCATTGGATTTGCCCTGCCCTATATTCTGTAAGTGTCTTACAGAAGTAGGTGGGAGAAATCAAATACAGAACTAAGAAATCCTGGTCAGACAAAAACAGTCACTTACTGCTCCACTGACAGCAGTGAAGCCAAAAACTAAATTTAGCCAAGCAGCTTAACTGCAGGAGGGTGCTACATAATTTAATTGATATTTAATTTTTGATAGAGATTACATTTTTTTTTTTTTAGATTTTTTTAACACGTGTGCAGCAGACTGCACCGTTGTTTTCAGTTTCTGTCTCCAGCATATCAAGCGTAGCAATACCATCAACCATTTGTCTACCACATGTTTGAAGATACATCTGACCTCTTACCACACAGCTCAGTGGGAACAGCACCAAAATGTTCTTCAAAGATAAAGGGTTGCAATCCTCCTCCTACCTCCATCTCCTCCTTTTCCACCTCTACACAAGTATATACGATTCCCTCTCAGCAGCCTTCAACGAGATGGATAATGGTATAACAAGAGTTGTCACAGCTCTACCCTATGGATCCTCCAGCGGGGAAGTGCATCTGCATGAGGTAAGCATAGGCTGCAACCTTCCGCTGATTCTGCTACATTGAGCAGACAAGGTTTTACTGCCCCAACTGTGAGAGTGCTAAAAAAAAAAAAAAAACACGCCCATGCCACCCTAATGCCAAGTGCCTAAATGTCTGCTTGGCCAAATTGTTGGCTTTACAACTTCTGTCTTTCCAGCTGGTGGAGTCTGCCCCCATTCGGGAATTATCAGCCTGTGCTGTACCGCAGAGACAGGTTACCAGCCGCCATTTCTTTGCCCGTATGGCCATCCCTGCCCTTCACCATCACATGGAGGGTAATGTTTCCATGTTCCTGGACCATGCAGTCAGCAGCAAGCTCCACATGACCAAAGACACATGGTTCCTCAAATGTAAGCAAGGATAGTATACAGTATATACGGGAGGGCAGTTTTTTGCCAGCGGGGTTCTCCTTCACCACTCCTAGCACAACTCGGACCATTATCAGCACCATCAGCATCACTACCCCCAGTATTATCTGCTTTCTTCAGGACCATTATCCTATCAGCAACCTCTTCGTCGCTACATCAGTAGCAGCAACCCACCAACAGCAATTTTTTGTTCGCACCATGTGCATCTTCAAATACTCGGCGGACACCCTCCATAGGCTAAGAAATACCACCTCTACTTTACCACCTCTACTTTATCAACCTCCACTCAAAGAATACTTCAAAAAGAACAACTACTAAGGATCAATCTACAATCAACCACTAAACACAGGAAGACACCAAGTAAACTACATCCCCTAGCATGCGCCCTGATCAACACCAGATCTGCAGTCAAGCACAGACAGGAAGTCCACGACTTCATCACCGAAAACAACATAGATTGCCTCTTCATCACGGAAACCTGGCTAACACCCGACTGCAACACTATCTTAACAGAATTAGTGCCAGAGAACTACAGAATACTAACTGAGCATAGAATTGGAAAAAAAAGGAGGAGGCCTTGCAGTGATGTTCAAAGCCCACCTTGCGCTCGTCAAACCAACGCTACAGAACTCAGTGCCATTCATGGAGACACTTACTCTACATCTTCAAACAACACCCCAAGACAACATCCACATACTGCTATGCTACAGACCACCAGGACCGAAGACAAATCTCCTTATACCCTTCACCAAATTAATTTCGATACACACCCTGAAATTCAGAAACTTTCTGGTTCTCTGGGATTTCAACCTCTGGGCAAACCCCACCCAAGACCACATCGCCACCGCCTGAATAAACCAACTAGAGGAACTATGTCTTCAGCAACTGATAAATGCTCCCACGCATGGGTCAGGGCACACTCTGGACCTCATCTTCAAACAAAACATGGACATCATCATACTCGACAACGCACTGCTTGCATGGACGGACCACCACGCTATCAATTTCAAAATCGCCACCAACTCCACCCTCCAAAAACCGAAACACCCAATAACAACACACTGGACAAGATCTCAGAAGAAACTACACTCGGAACTTTTCAAAAACACACTATCAAACAAAATAGCAATGCTAAATGTAAACCACTCAACAGAACAAACACTCGACTCCTTAAACAAGACAATACTACAAACAGCAGACTCAGCCGCTCCAAAACGTAGAGCACTCATCTGTAAAAAAAATTCTGGATGGTTTAATGACACTCTCACTCTACTAAAACATGAACGTAGAAGAGCTGAAAGAGGCTGGAGAAGAAATTCTACAAAGGAAAACTGCACAAACTACATAGCACTCACCAAGAAATATCACAAAGCAATCTTCAATGCAAAAAAAGAACATTTCTCAAACACCATCTCAAAAGCCTTGAACTTTTCAAACTAGACGCTCAGACTATGAAACCTACCTGCCTAGAGCCGCCAGCAAACGAAACTCAAGAATTCTGCAATGAGTTATCAGATTTTTTCATCAACAAAATCGACAACCTTCAGAAAATAATTCAACAGAAAAAGACAACCAACCTCAGCAACTTAAGAAAGAAGAGGAAATCAATACGATCGATACAAACATCACACAATCACCGAATTTCTCGTTGATCCCGATCTCCATGGACACCACCCAAAACATCATCAGAAGCCCCCCGAGACAACACATCACCAAATGACATCATCCCAACAAAACTCCTAAAAGAATGCTCTGACATCTTGGCGCCCACCATAACACACCACATAAATCAGTCGTTCAAAGAAGGGATTGTTCCAACCACCCTCAAGCAAGGCATAGTCAAACCCCTCCTAAAGAAACCCAACCTCGACCCCAAAGACCCTAACCATTGCAGACCGGTAACAAGCCTGAACACCATCTCCAAGATTATGGAGAAAGCAGTAGTACAACAGCTACAACTCCATCTGGACACTCACAAACTCCTGGACCGACTTCAATCAGGCTTCCGCCCAGGCCATGGCACAGAAACAGAACTCCTCAAAATATGGGACGACGCCCTCGAAGCAGCAGATGACAGAGAATCATATCTGCTAGTACTGTTGGACCTCAGCGCAGCGTTCGACACAGTGGACCACAATACTCTACTCATCTGCCTCACAGAAGTATCAGGAGTCACATATGCAGATTTACCATGGTTCGCATCCTTCTTAGGAAATCGTTCACAGACAGGGAAACTAGGAGCCTTCACCTCTGAACCTTGCGCAATTTCTTATGGAGTCCCTCAAGGATCACCCTTGTCACCCGTGCTCTTCAACATTTACATCCACCCACTCCTCAAAATCATCAGGAAATCGAACCTATGCTTCCATTCATACACGGATGACACTCAACTCTACTTTCGCATCACCGGACAAAAAGACCAATATCAAGGACTAGAAAAATGCCTCTCATCAAATGATGACTGGATGACCACAAGTTCCCTAAAACTCAATAGATCCAAAACAGAGCTTCTTCTCCTCCACGCAAACCAAAATACAAAAACCAAGCTCCCATGGACACCACCCACCATCCTTGGACAGACCATCTGCCCAAGCACCAAAGCTAAAAGTCTCGGAGTCATCTTCGACTCAGCGATGTCAATGAATGCACAAATAGGATCAGTAGTCAGCGGATCTCACCATCTCCTCTGCCTGCTACGTAGGTTCATCCCCTTCATTCCAGAAAAGGAGAAAGCAGTAGTAGTTGGAACCATCATCAACTCCTGTCTCGACTACGCAAACTCCCTCTACATAGGTCTACCTAAATACCAGATTCAACACCTTCAAGTCGTCCAAAACACGGCAGCAAGACTGGTTACAGGAAAAAAACCCTAGGAATCCATCTCATCATCACTGAGGACCTTACATTGGCTACCCGTGAAGGATCGGATCACTTTCAAGACCCCCTGCCTCACCCACAAATGCACACAAGGAAATGCTCCTCGATATCTCTGCGAGAAAATAAAACACTACACGCCCAATCGCAGCCTCCGCTCAATCAACCAAAACCTCCTCCGCATCCCCAAGTTCTGCTGCACATCGAAGGAAGAACGACGATTCACAGTCCATGGACCTCGTCTATGGAACGCTCTACCCACTAACATCCGCATAGAAGAAAACCATCGGGCCTTCAGAAAAAAACTCAAGACCCACCTCTTCTAAACATGCAGGACAGCACAGGACAAATCAGCGCCTTGAGGCGATTCAGTTTGCATTTGTAGCGCTATTCAAGTCTTCATTCATTCAGTATATAATGTATGGCCCTCTGGATAACTCTACTGGCAGCCAGGAAGAATGCAAGACAGACACACCTCTGGAACTTGTTCAGCAGCCCTGCACCCTTACAGCTGCTGATGACAGTACCAGATCTGTCACCTCCAACTCCTCCAACTCTTCCTTCTCAATGCCCGCTTCCTCTGAGTCATTCTCTGATCCACCAGTCCTTTTTAAACGTTGAGGTTATTCTACGGCTTAGGCTGAAAGATGCCACCCACTGCTGCAGCTGGTATATGGAAATAGTCGTGCTAATAAAAAGTGCATAAACTTTAAATCAAAAAGCAAACACACTATAATGCATTGAGAGTGTATAAATCAAATAATAAAAAAAGTGACACATATGACAAATCTCTGTAAAGTGAAAAAAGCGAAAAAAGGTAACTTGTGAAATAATGTCTCTAAAAATCTGGTAAGTATGTCAGATTCTGTGGTGATACGGATCTGGAGAAAGGGGAAGAGTTTTCAGAATTTTCAAACGCCACCAAGAGAAAGTGATGAATCAGTCAGTGAAGTGAGGGCCAGAAGGAATAAACACTCTTACTGGAAGATATGGACCTCCTATTATCGCATGGTTGTATTCACCAGCAGATATAGCCCTCTGCAGGGTCTGAGATGGGTCCTGGACCAAGATGTATAAATGAGCCCCGGCATCCTCCTCAATCGCTGGCCACAATCCGCCCACTTTCTTCAAAATTTCAATCTCCCAAAATGAGCACGGAGAAAGTAAAGAAAATAAAAGCTCCAATAGTGCGTTATCGTTTTTATCAAACACTGCTCATTTATTGTAAAAAAAATGTCCATAGTATATACAAAAACAGCACAAAAGCACTTGCCGGCAATAAAATTACAAACAAACACCCGGACTTCCAGGGTCACATGAGGCGTGATGACGTCAGCGCGTAGCTCTGCCCGACATGTTTAATCATATGTGACGTCTTCCTGGGGCACGGACGACGCACTGAGCCATGACCTTATATACACGGGACGGGCAACCAAGCCTCGTTTTCATGTGGCGCCCATATTAGAAAGAAGGGTGGATCCAAACCTCACTTGGGGAGGAAACCAAACCTCTCTCCCACATGGCGGTCATATCATAAAAAAGGAAGAGAACATTCAAATCTCATTCTCTATTGGTCGCCATCTAGCGGATACAAAGAGAACAGAAAATGAACCCTGTTCGCCCATGATAGCGGTATCAGGACAAATAAAAAGGAAACATTCAAGCACCACTTATACTTAATAACCAACTTCTAAGTTACATATATAAGTAGTATATACAAAGAAAAGGCGTATCTCAATGTGACTTCCGGACTTGCCTACCACATTAATTGATCGTGGGAAAAGGAAATTTTTATAAAGACTAAAATGCATGGATCGTATCAAATAAAAGGTAACGATCACTAGTCTCCTATTTTCATTCTGATCATGTGATGTTAGGACAACAAGGAGAGGCAGAGGTTCCCTTGGCACTGAAAGGGGGCCAGCAACAAATGTGTCCAAAGGCAAAGGTGGATGTGGTGGTCAGTCCTCAGGCAGGGCATAATTTCCTCTGTTTAGTGAGTTTGCCCGTGTTATCCAGCCACAGCATGCAGAGGAGGTGGTGGACTGGCTTACTATACCCTCCTCATCCTCCTCATCCTCTGTCACGCAAGCAGAGACAAGTGTGCAGTCCCCTGCAGTTGCGGATAAGAGTGGATAAACCTGATAAACCTGCCTCCTTGTCCACATCTATTCCTGCCATAGCCCCAACATCAGCCATTGAGGAGTCAGCTGAGTTATTTGACCACAGCGTCGGTCACTTGCTCCTTGATGATGCACAGCCATTAGTGGATTCAGATGTTGGTTCTGAGGTCAAGGATGACAGGAACATGAGTCTAGAGAGAGGGAGGAACACTGGTAGACAAATTGGCATTCATGTTCCCCAAGCCGCAGCGTATTGCCAAGTTGTCTCCAGTGGTAATGATGTAGATGGAGGAGATGGAGATGAAGATGATGATGAGGTCACTGATGCAACTTGGGTGCCAGATAGAGCAGAGGAGGGAACTGAAGGTTAGGCGGCACAACCCCAAGGAGGCCGACATCAAGAAAGAGAGAGCAGCCACCCTATTCCATCACATTCTGCAGCTGTTATCTCCTGACCCACTCCCCAAAGCTCAGCTGTCTGGGCCTTTTTCAGCACATCTGCAGCAGATCACACTGTTGCTATCTGCAAACTGTGTCTCATGCACATCAAACATGGCAAGAACATCAACCATTTGGGTACCACATGCTTAACAAGGCATTTAATGTCCAACCACTCAGCCTGTTGGCAAGAGCACCTAAAAGCCACACAAAAGCCTAAATGAGGAAGGTGCAGATCAGCTGGGAATGAAGATGGCCAAAAAGTTAGAGGGGTTTTTAAACTAGGTGATGAGGGGAGGGTCCAGAGGTAGAGATAGTCAGCGTGGAACATATTCCAGAGGGTAGTATTGGGGGCATTAGTGGTAGGTTGACCAAAGCACATAAACCCAAGGTAAGTATAGTAGCAAGTCCTAGTTGAAATCTCAGAACACCCAATAAGAGGATAATATGCGAACGGTCTAAACTACGTGGCATGTTTACCAATGCTAGGAGCCTGGCGGACAAGATGGGTGAACTAGAGATACTGTTTTACGAGGAGGATTTGGATTTTGTGGGAATTTCAGAGACCTGGTTCAACAGCTCTCATGATTGGCTGGCAAACATTCAAGGGTATACCCTTTATCGGTAGGATAGAGAGGGTAAAAAAAGGGGGAGGGGTATGCCTATATATCAAGAATAATGTACAAGTGAATGTGATAGATGACATCACTAAGGGAGCTAGGGAGGAGGTGGAATCCTTATGGGTAGAGCTAAGGGGAAAATAATACTGGGAGGCCCCCTAACCTGAGGGATGAAGGGGAGACAGATCTCCTATCACAATTTGGATTAGCAGCAAGGATGGGAAGTGTTATCATAATGGGGGATTTTAACTATCCAGACATAGAACCGCACATTCATCTAAGGCTCGCCAGTTCCTAAATGTCTTGCAGGACAATTTCATGGGTTAGATGGTAGACGCACCAACTAGAAATAAAGCGTTACTGGATCTACTGATTACCAACAATGCAGACCTGATCACGGATGTGGAAATGCGGGGCAATTTAGGTAACAGCGATCAGAGGTTAATTGGCTTCAGTATAAATCACACAAATAGGAAACATAAGGGGAGTACAAAGACACTGAATTTCAAAAGAGCCAACTTCCCTTAACTACGAGCCTTGCTAGAAGGCATAAATTGGGATAAAATCTTAGGAACAAAGAACACAGAGAAGAGATGGGTTTGCTTTAAGAGCATATTAAATAAGGGCATTAGCCAATGCATCCCATTGGGTAATAAATGTAAAAGAGCGAACAAAAGTCCTGGATGGCTTAGCTCCAATGTAAAAATGCATATAAAAGCAAAGGAGAAGGCCCTCAAAAAATACAAGGTTGAGGGATCATCATCAGCATTCAGACTTTATAAAGAATGCAAAAAGAAATGTAAGGGTGCAATAAGGATGGCTAAGATAGAACATGAAAGACACATAGCGGAAGAGAGCAAAAAAAAATCCCAAGTATGTAAACAGTAAAAAAGGGAGGACAGACCATATTGGCCATATAAAGAATGAGGAAGGACATCTGGTTACAAAGGATGGGGAGATGGCGAAGGTACTGAATTTATTCTTCTCCTCAGACTTCACGAGGGAATCAGGGGGCTTCAGTAGCCAAAACTGCAATGTTTATCCTCATGAAACATCACAGGAAGCACCTCCATGGTTAACAGAGGACAGAATTACAATTAGACTTGGGAAACTTAACATTAATAAATCACAGTGACCAGGTGGCTTGCACCTGAGAGTACTTAGGGAACTTAGTCAAGTAATTGCCAGACCATTGTTCCTAATTTTTACTGACAGTCTACTTACTGGAATGGTACCAGCTGATTGGAGAAAAGCCAATGTAGCACCAATATTTAAAAAGGGCCCAAAATACATCCCTGGGAATTACAGACCAGTTAGCCTAACATCAATAGTAGGGATGAGCTTCGAGTTCAAGTCGAACTCATGTTCGACTCGAACATGGGCTGTTCGCAAGTTCGCCGAACAGCGAACAATTTGGGGTGTTCGCGGCAAATTCGAATGCCGTGGAACACCCTTTAAAAGTCTATGGGAGAAATCAAAAGTGTTAATACTAAAGGCATGGTATTGTCATAAAAAGTATTTGGGGACCTGGGTCCTGCCCCAGGGGACATGTATCAATGCAAAAAAAAGTATTAAAAATGGCCGTTTTTTCGGGAGCAGTGATTTTAATAATGCTTAAAGTGAAACAATAAAAGTGTAATATCCCTTTAAATTTTGTACCTGGGGGTGTCTATAGTATGCCTGTAAAGGGGCGCATGTTTCCCGTGTTTAGAACAGTCTGACAGCAAAATGACATAGAAGTTCATGGATAAAAACGGCATGGGAATTCCCCACAGGGGAACTCCGAACAAAAATTAAAAAAAAAAATGACCTGGGGGTCCCCCTAAATTCCATACCAGGCCCTTCAGGTCTGGTATGGATATTAGGGGAACCCCGTGCCAAAATTAAAAAAAAAAACGGCGTGGGGTCCCCCCAAAAATCCATACCAGACCCTTATCCGAGCACGCAACCTGGCAGGCCGCAGGAAAAGAGGGGGGATGAGAGAGCGCCCCCCCTCCTGAACCGTACCAGGCCACATGCCCTCAACTTTGGGGGGGTGCTTTGGGGTAGCCCCCCAAAACACCTTGTCCCCATGTTGATGAGGACAAGGGCCTCATCCCCACAACCCTGGCCGGTGGTTGTGGGGGTCTGCGGGTGGGGGCTTATCGGAATCTGGAAGCCCCCTTTAACAAGAGGACCCCCAAATCCTCGGGCCGCTCCACATCCATGGCATGGAGGGAGGCTCCCGCTCTTCTCTTCATCTTCTTCTCTTCATCTTCTTCTCTTTATCTTCTTGTCTTCATCTTCTTTTCGGGCCGCTCATCATCCATGCTGGCATGGAGGGAGGCTCCCGCTGTGTGACGCTTCTCCTCTTCTGACGGTTCTTAAATAGCGGGGGGGTGGGGCCACCCGCTGACCCCGCCCCCCTCTGATGCATGGGGACATGACGGTACTTCCCTGTGGCATTCCCCGTGACGCCACAGGGAAGTCCCGTCAAGTCACCGTGCGTCAGAGGGGGGCAGGGTCACCGGGTGGCCCCGCCCCCGTTATTTAAGAACTGTCAGAAGAGAAGTGTCACACAGCGGGAGCCTCCCTCCATGCATGGATGCGGAGCAGCCCGACAAGAAGATGAAGACAAGAAGATGAAGACAAGAAGATGAAGAGAAGAAGATGAAGATAAGAAGATGAAGAGAAGAGCGGGAGCCTCCCTCCATGCCATGGATGCGGAGCAGCCCGAGGAAAAGAAGGGAAGAAGACGCCGCGGAGGAGATGCTGGACAAGAACACCGGAGGAAGAACCAGAAGTACCAGAAGAACCAGAAGTACCAGAAGAACCAGAAGAAGAAGAAGATGAAGGAAGATAGAAGATAGAAGAAAGAAGAAGCATTTAAATAAAGGAATTGTCAAAAACTGTCTCTTGTCATTTTTAACATTTTTGACACTTTTTTTGTGAAATGGTAGGGGTACTTTTGTACCACTTACCATTTCACACAGGGGGGAGGGCTGGGATCTCGGAGTCCCGTTGTTAAAGGGGGCTTCCAGATTCCAATAAGCCCCCCGCCCGCAGACCACCACAACCACCGGCCAGGGTTGTGGGGATGAGACCCTTGTCCTCATCAACATGGGGACAAGGTGTTTTGGGGGGCTACCCCAAAGCACCCTCCCAATGTTGAGGGCATGTGGCCTGGTACGGTTCAGGAGGGGGGCACTCTCTCGTCCCCCCCCTCTTTTCCTGCGGCCTGCCAGGTTGCGTGCTCGAATAAGGGTCTGGTATGGATTTTTGGGCGGACCCCACGCCGTTTTTTTTTTAAATTTCGGCACGGGGTTCCCCTTAATATCTATACCAGACCTGAAGGGCCTGGTATAGAATTTAGGGGGACCCCCACGTCATTTTTTTATAAAATTTTTGCTGGGGTTCCCCTAAATATCCATACCAGACCTGAAGGGCCTGGTATGGAATTTAGGGGGACCCCCCACATAATTTTTTTTTTAATTTTGGTTCGGGTAACGCTGCTTGCAACTCGAAAAGATGCAAGACAGGGCTCGGTGCTGCAGCTTTTTGTGCCCCCACGTCTCCATCTCAGCTGGTGGTGATGATGCCAGACCTGTGAGCTCTACCCCCTCCTCCTCCGCCACCTCCATGCCCTCCTCTGCAGAATTGTCCTATGAACATCAGGTACCCCCTAAGCGTTCAAAGGGCTATTCCCAGAGTCAGGCTAAAAGGTGCCATGCAGTGCTTCAGCTGGTGTGTTTAGGGGACAGGAACCACACCAGAGCAGAGATTCTTGCAGCTATGCAGGGACAGGCCCAGAGGTGGTTCACACCATGCCAGCTGGAGCCAGGAATGGTGGTGTCCGATAATGGCTCAAAGCACCTGTCCGCCCTTAGACGGGAAAGTTGACACATGTGCCATTCCCTGCACATGTCCCCAATTCAGTGCTGCAGCATTTCATAAGTATGTACCCAGGGTTGCAATATGTACTAAAGCAGGCCAGAAGAGTCTGTAGCCATTTCAGGCGGTCATACACAGCCAGTGCTCAGATGGCTGAAAATCAGTAGGAATTCCACCTGAACATACACCGCCTGATTTGTGACATGCCCACCAGGTGGAACTCAACTTTGGGAATTCTGCAGCAGCTATACATGCAGCACAGGTCCGTCAACAAATATCTGTGCCAGTACGGCACAACGACAGGCTCAGGCCGCCTCGGCTTTTTTTCCCCATGCCAATGGCTGATCATTAAGGATGCATGCACTGTATTGTCACCATTTGAGGAGGCCACAAGGATGGGGAGCAGTGACAGTGCCTGTATCAGTGACACAATCCCTGTTGTGTTCCTGCTGGATCAGACACTGCGTGGCATTATGGACAGGGCACTGGAGGCAGAGCAGCAGGAGGAAGAGGAGGACTTCCTTTCCTCTCAAGGCCCACTTTATCCAGACACCATCATTCCTATGTCACAGAACACACAGGACGAGAGAGGGGAGGAGGATGAGGAGGAGGATTCTGGCACTTTCATAGGCTTCAAAGAAGAAGAAGACATGTGTCAATCTCTGAGCGATGGCTTTCCAACCCCAGGACCCTTGGGAGTAGTATGTGGCTAGGAGGAGGAAGTTCCAGATGCTGTCAACCGAGTGAACCTGAGGAGTCTGCTTCTCAAGCCTCTACAAATTTGAGGCGCATGGGCAATCTCATGCTTCAAAGCCTGCGAAAGGACTCAAGAATACATGGCATTAAGGAGAAGGATGATTACTGGTTGGCAACCCTACTTGACCACCGTTATAAGGGGAATGTCTCAGAACTCATTCCGTCCCCACAGAGAGTGCAGAAGATAAAATCTCTTGAGGACACGTTAAAGAGGTTTTTTTTTAACGTTTTTTCTGACTCCAGTAGGTTACAGTTTTGTGGAAAATGTCGTTTTGGGTCCTCTGTTGGTCAAGAGAGGAGCGTTGGAGAAGGCGTCCGCCTAAGTGAGGCATTTTGGAATTTTTTTAGTCCACGCTGCCCAGGGCTGTCAGCTTACACATCCCATCGGCAGCGTCTGCATCACATGGGGGACAATTACCTCAGGGCCAAAACAGAGATGGAGAGCTTTCCAGCTGACAATCCACTGACTTACTGGGTCATGAGAATAGACCACTGGCCAGAACTTGCCCAGTATGCTATTGAGTTGTTGGGCTGCCCTGCATCCAGCGTGCTTTCAAAAGGGGCATTCAGTGCTGCAGGAGGTTTCGTTACTGATCATAGAACGCGTCTGTCCACAGACTCCATGGGCCGTTTGACTTTTATAAAAATAAATCAGTTCAGCTATAAAGCCCCTGATGCAGATGTCACTGATTAAGTCTTTTTGAGATGTGGAATCTTTGCAGGATTTTGAGGCTGCCTAGCTTTGAGGGTGTTCAATCATTTCATCTGGAAGAATGTTTTTGCTATAGGTTTTAATGGGCACAATTAACACCCAAAGACCAATTTTTCTGCACCTGTTTGACAGGTGCATTTCATTGCAATTTTTTACAGCAAGGCCAGTTCTTGTTTTCGTCAAGAGTACCTCTATAGGAGGAAACTGAAGGTAAGGCAGCATCCCGGATGACTTCCCCCTTTTTCAGCACATCTGCAGCAGATTGCACTGTTACTATCTGCAAACTGTGTCTCAGGCACATCAAACATGGCAAAAACACCAACCATATGCATATCATTGCAATTTTTTTGTCTTCATCAAGAGCACCTCTATAAGGTGTGATATTGGGGTGTTTAGATCAAGTGATAGATGCGTCTTTCTGTGCACTGAGTCCACGTCAGACAAGCGTTATGGTTAAGGGCCTGGAAGCCCACATTTATTAAGTGAAAAAACAAAAGCAAAAAGGTCAATTCAGGATTCCCACGCAGGGGTTTAACTTCATTTAGCACTCAAAATAAGGAAAACATACTGAGCCACCTGGCTCTCTTGTCAGCAGTTCCTCTGCTTGCTCTCAACAGAGTTAATTCTTTCCAGTACCCAGGACTCATTTGCTTCCCTAGTCTTCCCGACTCAAGGCTGGCTAGCCTTTCCCAGTGTGAAGGAATGTGATGTAAATAATAATAATAATAATCTGAAAATGTCTATTTTCTTATGTGCATACATATTTTTCTTCTTACTCATTATATAAGTATACAGGTTTGCTCTGTTCCTATATTTTTCTCAAAATGGCGGGTACCCCCTACATCCTACACATCAGAAGAACGCGGAACTGAAGATAAAACCAAGGACAGCCAAACCTCGTTATGAAGATTCTCCATCTTCTTTTTTTATCTTAACCAATGAGATGTACCTATTAGACTAACATAGCAATGACGTATTTTTGTGTATAAAACATTAGCACCGCCTTGAATAAATTAGAAGTGAAAGAAGTAATGGTGCTGAGCGTGTCTCAGAGTGTTTACTTTTATATGCATGCATATCCACACTTTTCAATTAGAGACAGCAGCAGATAACCTTGGGCTCGATTGGAGCTCTTAATCATTTCCATAACAGATGGTGCCGAAACCCGGGACCTCACGCTACAGTCGAAGCCGTACCGCGATAAGCATTTGGGCGTTAACTGATTGATGAGACAGGGGTTTGCGCAGCCCTAACAGTACCGGTAAGTCTTATTTATATTCTTACCACTGTACGACTTTCTTATCTTTCGGTTGACGGCTGGATTCTGTCGGTATGCTGAGACTGTCTTAGAGGCAGGTATTTCCTCGCCTGAGGTTGTTTTAACGAACCTGTCAATGGGTTTCTGCTGACTGTATTTGTTCACTGTCTGCCATTCTTTGGGCTACGAAACTCAGCAGTCTAAAAGTGCTACATGTGTGTTCTCATCTCCAGATGAGCTGTCGGCCTCTGGAGTGAGATGGGTTATTGTGGTAGTCGGTTATGGGACGGGTTACTCTGGGTTCGTCGAATCTTTGAGGGTTATCTCAGCTGCTGGCGTTGCAGTCTGAAAGCATTACAGATGTATCACCCCCAGATGTGCTGTCGGCCTCTGGGAGTAACTGTAATGACGGCCTTTAACTGGGTTTAAGGTGAGTTGTCTGCCCCTGGGGTTATCTTAGCCTGCTGAAATTTTGCAGTTCGAAGAGTGGCAGGTGTAATGTCCTGTCGTGAGTGTATTTGTGGTTTACTGTTTGCTATACACGAGAGGGGTTGGGGACTGGTTAAGGTCGGAGGGGGGGCTGCCCGGGGGATCTGTTGGGTCGCGGGCCGTTGCTCCTCACTACCCCTGACGTGTTTGTTCTTGTTCTGAGATTAACCGTACATTACAGGGTTATAGAAGACAGTAGAAGCTAGGAGCGCAGTCTTATGTACTCCCACCCAAGGAATTTGATAAGAACACTGAGAAAAAATAATAACCCCTTGGTTGTATGTATTCTCCTCTCAAGTTGAAAGAAGTGGCGAAAGTTATGTTGCTAAAGAAACAGGGAGAAAAATCCTGTGTGATAAAGAAAATTGGATAAAGAAAGTTAAGAAAGATGCCAATTGTATTATGTATGTTTATCACAGAATTGATAATGTGCCTAAACCACCCCCCTATCAAAAAACCTGGACCGAGAGAAGGGAGGGACAACCCTGCCCTCCACCTGACATCCACTCCCTTCTCTCCCTCCCAGCCCAAGCACAGCCCACTGTGACAACTCCGCCCGGCGGCCATCTTGGTGCACCCATGCCTTCACTCACTGCCCAGCCCAGTGCACTTCCTGCCGGAGGCCATCTTGGTACACCCAGTAAGCTTAAACAGCCTGTACCCATCCCTCCCTGTTTTAAACCAGGATGGTTCATACCACACACCTGTCTTCCCCAATACGGAAGCATCACATTCCCAGGCCGGATATGTTAATGATGAAGAAGCGTCTGAGTGGGAAGCCCAACAGCAGGCAGCAAGGCCACCCACTGATTTAACCCCCAAGCCGGCTCCAGACTCACAGTTCCGAGAGGATCTCAAACACATGCTGGCAACCGTAAAGAACAGTGCCCCTTGCCAGACCCCGCCCCAACAACAGTCTCGGTTACCAGAAGGGGCACCAGTGATGTATGTCGCTTTTACTCCATCACAAGCAGAGGCCTTAGTGACAAGTCTGCCTGACCCAGAGAAGCAGCCAATTCCCTTCTACCACAGGATAGTGCAGATACAAGAAACGTACTCAGCTGCCTGGAGAGACTTGATCAGCCTATGCCGAATCAAAGCAGGACATGTCTTTTGGCCAGTCATGAAGACGGCCTTCAATGATGCCAGCCTGACAAGTGCCACTTCCTACACCTCAGGCGTGGAGTTCTGTGCACAACTCCACAACTGGGCAAAGGAGAAGTTGACGGATCAGAAGACCACAATCCAAGATATTACCCAAGATAAAGGGGAGTCTGAAGAAGTATCATACTAAACTCGTACAGGCCTTTGATGATCTGAGTTTCTCCCACTATGAAAAGAGACACACACGTTTCCTGCGTGGGAGTGGATGGGGTGCCCTGCTCCAGTCCATTTGTAGAGCCACTCCAAGTGGGGACATTTCCTGATTTGCTTGCCAGATTTGTGGTGTCCTCTACATGTCCCTTGAATCTACTAGGAACTGATGTGTTGTCCAGACTACAGGCCTCAATCAGGACACGCCTGAAGGGGGGATGAAGTTACATACTCCCCTATCTTTAGAAGACTCATCTGCTTTGTGTTCTCTGCCTCTCCTGATGACACTTAATGAAGCAAAAACTTCAAGTTCAATACTGCAGGAAGTACTTGACAGAATCCCTGCGTGCCTATGGTCCACAGGACCGGAAGACAACGGTCACTTAAAGGTGCCACCAGTTTCAGTCAAGCTAAAAGAGGGCGCTTCATTGCCCCGGAAACCACAATAACCCCAAGAAGAGAATCCTAAAGGAGAACCAGGTACCTGCTGTGGATGCCTTTGACTGCAAAGTACCTCACAGAGGTGGACCTTACAAACGTTTTCTTCAGTGTCCACCCTCACCCCTCCTGCTGGTACCTTTTTGCATTCATCCACGGAAAGAAACGGCAACATACCTAAACAGTTGTGCCACAAGGGGCACAGAACTTTCCAAGCCAGTTTGCAAAAGCTATGGCTATCATCCTTGACACATGACAGGAGGAACACCCGGAAGTGATTCTCTTCCAACATGTTGATGACCTTCTCCTTTGTGCAGCTGACTTACCCCCTGTTGAAGTCACCTCAGAAAGCCTGTTGTGCTATCTTGCCAACCAGGGCTGCAGAGCCTCAAAGCCCAAATTGCAGTGGTGCTCAACACCTGTCATTTTCTTTGGACTAATTTCCTAGTGCAGAGCATGGATTTCAGAAGCCTTCCTACTGATGCTCTGCAATCAGACCCCTTCCAGATGTCTCCTGAAGAAATATCTAAAGTTTGAAGCCTTTAAGTGCGCCACCCTCGGCGCTAGGGCTCCCAGCCTACGGCAAAACGCTCAAGCTCTTTGTATCCGAACGTCTGGGACATGCTGCAGGTGTACTCACCCAATCACACGGCATCAGCCTACGCCCCGTAGGATAATATTCCTGTCGGCTGGATGCGGTAGCAAGAGGAGGCCTATTGTGTCTGCGAGCTGGCTTTGCTATACAAGCCTTGCTTGACAAAACTTTGAACTTGGTCCTCGGACACTGCCTCGTTCTGCTTGCTCCCCATGATGTTGTTGCCATATTCAACCAAGATCCAGCCGAAACACTTGTCCACTACCAGACACTTGAGACTCCTGTGTTCCCTCCTACTGGACAGCATTACTCTATTAAGTTGTCAAACACTGAACCCTACCACCCTTCTTCCACTTCTCGAGGGGGGAAAGGAGGAGGAGGAGTAGAGTCTTGACTTGTCACCCCATGACCACACAGGACACGCGGTCACCACTGAAAACACTGTTCTACAAGCTGAAGCCTTACCACCGGTGATGTCTGCACAGGAGGCAGAGCTGTAAGCACTTACTACAGCATGTAAATGGGCAGAGGGAAAAAGAGCCAACATTCATATGGACTCAAGATATGCTTTTAGCATTGCCCATGATAATGGTGTTATCTAGGACAGAGGATTCCTGATGGCTGCAGGAACACCTGTGAAAACTTGATTGATGCCTTGCTTCTCACAACCCAAGTGACTATTATGAGTAAAAGCACACGACAAACTGAACTCAAAGGAAGCTTAAGGCAATCATCTAGCCAATTCAGCTGCCAAACAGACAGCTGGTGGTCCACGGGAAGTGGACAGTAGGGTGGTAGAAGAAGACCACCCCGTGCTTACCTTACAGACTTTCCCAGTGGACAGAGTTTATCTAAAAGAACTACAGGAAACAACAAGTCCGGATAAGAAGGAAAGCTGGAAACGGAGAGGAGCAACTCTCAGAAATGGACTATTCGAGTGCAACAAGAAGCCTTGTCTACCCAGGAGTATGTACCCAGCCGTGGTGCAATGGGCACATGGAGCTGCCCACTTGACAAAGACTTTTATGAACTCTCTTATCAACAAGTGTTGCACCAAGAGTTACTCCACTGACCGACAACTTCTGCAGATCATGCATTATCTGCACCAAATGTAACCCAGGACGCACAGAAAAAACACAGAAGAAGCACCTGGCAAAAGCCCTATACCCCATTCCAGAGGATGCAAATTGATCATTCTCAAGTGCCAAGAAGTGGCAGATTCGAATACGCTCTAGTGGAAGTGGTCACGACTGCCAGGACCACAGCTAAGAAACTACTAAGTGAGATAGTATGTAGATTTGGGGTCCCAGAGGTGATATTGAGAGATCAGGGACCAGCCTTAACAGCAACCCTTACTAAAGAGAGTTGGGCAGCACTGGGGGTTCAGTTGGCACTACACACCCCATACCACCCTCAAAGTAGCGGGAAGGTAGAAAGGACGAATGGGACACTAAAAACAGGATGTTAAAGATGGCCCAATAGACTAACATGAGTTGGCCCATAGCCCTGTTCAGTGTCAGACACACACCCGGGGGAAACATGTCCTATCCCCTTATGAAATTTTGTTTGGTTCAGCTCCCAGACTTGGTTGTTACTTTCCACAACAGTTACAGTTGCAGTCTGATGTGTTGACTAATTATGTAACCACTTTATCACGAGAATTAACCTGAATGCATGTCCAGGTGTTTTCTTCCATTCCAGATCCTGAATTAGATACAGGAACACACCAACTACTGTCTGGAGATCCTTGAGCCAAGTTATGATGGTCCATTCCAAGTTTTGCTGACCACAGCCACCTCAGTCAAGTTGGCCAGGAAGAACACCTGAATACATGCTTATCACTGCAGGAGAGCGTGTTTTCGGGTGCTGCATATCCTTTTTCTGTTTGATCTAGGGGGGAGGGGCCCAGGAGGTGGCCATCACAAAAATGATAACATAATTACGTTTTGGTGTAACTCTTCAGGTACACATGTGACCACCTTTACCTTAGATTACTGTGACATAGTACCTTGTCCGTTTGACCCTTCATGGAGATGCCATTGGTACAGTGATATCCCTGACAGTAAGGACATATATGTATGCCACACAGACAGTTACTGGGGACAGAGTTGTGGTTTCTGTGGGGGCCAGTGGGTTGGAACACAGGGCCAGACTGGGCGACCACAGAGTGCATTAGACAAAAAATATGAAAATAGAAAGCCCCCATATCCTAACTGAAGATACCCCTGATACATACACTGACTGAGCACACAGTCAGAGGAGGAAGCGAGCAGCTCTCTCCGGAAACTTTGATCCTCATGTATACATACATGTCATAGGGGTTACAGGGGGGTCCCTGATGAGTTTAAAGCCAGGGACCAGGTAAAAGCTGGTTTTGAGTCTTTGATCCCCATAACAACTGTCAGCAAGAATGAAGATTGGATTAACTACATGTCATGGTTATGCAATAGAGTTCGTCGATCAGCATACCTGTCTCCATGTGTTCATCTCTAGAGACCAGCTGACCCTCACCTGACTGCTTTTGTAACCTCTCCTCTAAGCATGGCCCCACCCCAGGCCCTATCAGGGAACCCTATATTAACCTGTGCACCGCAAGCCAGCAGTGCTGATCAACCATTGTGTGTTAGCCTCTGTGTGTACTTGCTGTGTTTCATACATCTGATTCCTGTTACTGACCTTGGCTTGTCCCTTACTTTCCTTGTTGTTCCAGCCTGCTGCCTCCTTCCTCTTCTCCTGTAGTCTACCGTGAGCGTGAGCTGTGAGACCCTGGGGGCCGCGACCTGGAGCCAGACTGCAGCGCAGTCCATCCTTACCATTAAAGGCTCTGGTGAACACCTGCTGGCTCTTAGACTCCGCGCCCTGGGGAATCTATGCTCTAGCTCCCAGTGGGATCTGTGTCAGTGATCCAGTAGACCTGATTCCTGAACCTCCCAGGGTTTAAGCCGCAGCAGTCAGCCGTAGGGTCCACTACCTTGCGGTGCACTCCTGATCCCAAAGGTGTGCATCTGTCACCCAGCCTCTAGGTGACCTGACACTACACATATTATAACCAACAGAGATTTGTAAATTACTCTAAAGATGCCCTCCAGCGAATTGCTGACCAGTTAGCCCCCACTTCCTACATGACATTCCAGGACCTGATGGCCTTAGACATGGTGCTATCTGGGAAAGGAGGTGTTTTGTAAAATCATAGGAAAAAACGGGAACCTGTTGTACATACATTCCTGATAATACTGGGCCAAATGGTAAGGTTACTTTAGCTATAAAGAAATTAGAAGATCTGTCATTGGAGTTGAAGAACTCAGGTATCACAGACCCATGGGATCAATACTTTAGCTGGATGAGTGGGTGGCAGAAGGTGCTCGTCCAGATAGGGGTAACGGTATTAATAATCCTGGTTCTTTTAGCCCTGATTGTATGCTGTATTCTACCTTTTGTAAAAAGTTATTGAGCAAGGCTGTAAACAATAGCACACCTACATTTCTCCACCAAGAAGAAGAGGACCCCCTTATGATGGAAGATGACAAACCCTTCACTCCCCTACAGTCACTCCCTGTCCATAATCTCACAATCCTATAGGGTTTTAGGGATAGATAGCGCCTGACTGCACCTCTCCAGCTGTATCGAGGAGGGAAGTGAACAGTTGCTGCCCAATTCTATATACAGCCTAAAAGAGTTACTGAGGAGAAGGGCCAGGCCAAAGTGGGACCTTTAGTATTAGGGACAGAAAAGAGAAAATAGTCATTTTAGGGGGGATTGTGAAGGAATGTGATGTAAATAATAATAATAATAATCTGAAAATGTCTATTTTCTTATGTGCATACATATTTTTCTCCTTACTCATTTTATAAGTATACAGGTTTGCTCTGTTCCTATATTTTTCTCAAAATGGCGGGTACCCCCTACATCCCACACATCAGAAGAACACGGAACTGAAGATAAAACCAAGGACAGCCAAACCTCGTTATGAAGATTCTCCATCTTCTTTTTTTATCTTAACCAATGTGATGTACCTATTAGACTAACATAGCAATGACGTATTTTTGCGTATAAAACATTAGCACCGCCTTGAATAAATTAGAAGTGTAAGAAGTAACGGTGCTGAGCGTGTCTCAGAGTGTTTACTTTTATATGCATGCATATCCACACTTTTCAATTAGAGACAGCAGCAGATAACCTTGGGCTCGATTGGAGCTCTTAATCATTTCCATAACACCAGTACCTGGAGAAAGAATCCCCCTTACAAGTGCTGCAGTCTCCCACAGGGCAGACCACTTTTCAAACACAGGTCTGTCTTCACACAGCACCAGCAGTAGCAAGCTACTCACACTCCGCCTTCCTTCCCCCTACTGCTCTCACCAGTCTCTTGTTATATGGGCTGGGTGCACCTGGGCACACAACCTGCTGGCTATCCAAAAGACCTGGACACAGGGTTGAAGATCCCGTCCCACCCAAGACTCTGAGGGATCTCCAAATGCCCCATCCAGAACTAGCAAGATCTGGAGAAAGCTGCCAGATCAGTTCTCTCCTTTTCAAATCTACACTCTGTAGCTCTGCAGTCCGCCGACATGCAGACTCTGTGTCCATTTTTGCTCCATTTCCACAGGGACAGGGACTCTCACTATTACAAGGGTTATGATGGCAAGGTGTCCCTGACACCCAAAGAGTAATTTTTCTGCACCTGTTTGACAGGTGCATATCATTGCAATTTTTTACAGCAAGGCTAATTCTTGCTTTCATCAGGAGTACCTCTATAGGGTTATGGTGGGAGGGTGCCACCAACACCCAAAGACCAATTTTTACGCACCTGTTACTTCTATCCAAAGTCAAAGTGACACCAGAATGTATCCAAAAGAGCATTATAAGCCCCCGGGCAATAAAGTACACTGGGCCCTGTCTACACAATCACGCACGAGAATAAAAATACAAATTATCAATAAGACTATATTTATTGGTACTTCCAACAAAATCAGCATTTAAACATTAACACTATGTTTGGACAATATAACCCAAGCCTGAAAAGCAAGAAATTGAAAAACAAGAAATTACAGATTGAAATGGGACAGTGGCTGCGTTTGAAGGACACAGTGGTTGCGTTTAATGGGCACAGTGGCTGCGTTTGACGGGCAGAGTGGCTGCGTTTAATTGGCACAGTGGCTGCGTTTGACGGGCACAGTGGCTGTGTTAGAATGGCATTTTGGCTGCGTTTGAATGGCATAGTGGCTGTATTTGAATGGCACAGCGGCTGTGTTTGAATGGCCTAGCGGCTGTGTTTGAATGGCACAGTGGCAGCATTTTAATGGAACAGAGGATGCGTTTGAATGGCATAGTGGCTGTGTTTGAATGGCACAGTGGCTGCATTTGAATGACATAGCGGCTGTGTTTGAATGGCACAGCGGCTGCGTTTGAATGGCATAGTGGCTGCATTTGAATGGCATAGTGGATGTGTTTGAATAGCATAGTGGCTGTGTTTGAATGGCACAGCAAGTTACTTACAGGGTGAGGCCGAGGGTCAGGTCAGGTGCAGTCACTCACACTCACAGCAAGGCAGGCTCAGCTCAGTCAGGCAGCTCTTCTCAGAAGTGCTCCGCTGTCCGCTCGCTCCCCTCCTGGCTCCTTCTGAGCCACGCTGAGTCTGAAGATAGCAGAGGTGGGTAGAGTTGGTTTTCCAGCCGTGGGCGCGCTCCGAATGCTGGGGCGGCCACGGCCTCTGACGTCACTGGTTTCTAAGCGACGGGTGGCCAGCGATTCTAGCAATCAGTGCAGTCGAGTGAGCGGTGTGCAGCGTGCTACAGCTTCGGCGCCCCTTCTCTTAGCCCCCCAGGCAAGTGGGGCCCCCAGGCAAGTGGGGCCCCAGGGCAACTGCTTAGCGTGCCCACTCGAAAAGATGGCCCTGTCCAAAAATTCTCAGTTCTCAGTGCCCTACATTGTGGCCTCATCATACACACTGGCTCTCCAGCTGTTGCTGAGAAAAATAAAGGCAGCTTGCAGGGAAAATGTCATTTTTATTGGCTTTATAAATGCAATTATTGCTACAGCAGATTCTACACATGGTACAGATCTGCCACTTTACAGGTAGACTAAGGGGACCCCCCAGGCACTATATTGGAAGGAATTGTTCATTTTTATGCTTTCACTTTAAAAATCAAAAAATCATTGCTCATTTTAAAATGACATTTTTCACAAACTTTTTTTTTATTGATACATGTCCCCCAGGGCAGGACCCAGACCCCTATAACCATTGTATGCCCAATTACTTGCATATAAGCCTTCACAATGAGCACTTTAGATTTTTGACGTTCGGGTCCCATTGACTTAATTGGGGTTCGTTATTCGGTTCCGAACTTTCGCTGTGTTTCGAAAGTTCTGGTGCGAACCAAACAGGGGTCCATTTGGCCCACCCCTAGCCATAATGTGTGCTGCAACCTTTAGCAGTCAGTCAGGGAGCAGTAATGATACACTGTAACCTCTGGCAACCAATCGCAATTGCTGCCTGATCTGATTCATTAAACTGATTTCGAGTCTAGCTACTATTTATTGTATGTCTCAGAACAGGTGGAGAGTGAAATTGCATGGAGGGGTGGGGGGGGCAAGAAAATGTTTGCACAAGGTCCAATCTATATTAAAGATGGTCCTGACTCCTGGATACTTACAGTATTTCTGTGATATTGCATGCTTTACACACTCAACTCTAGTGTGTCAGATGGGCTGAAGTTCTTAACCAATTCCCACCTGGCATATACATATTGACGCTGGTGGGAACCTCTTGTCGATCCGGGCATACATCAAATGACGTCCTCCTGGATCGTGCCTTGCGTGTGGCCCTTGGGGTCGTGCCGCACACCGATTGCATCCACCAGACACAGCTGATGACTGATCACTGTACCATCCCCATGTGACCGCTGTAACTAATCACAGCAGGCAGCAGGTCACATGACAGTTGTATACAATAGACGGCTTCCTTTCAACCTATCCATTGTATGCAATTGTGTTGCTAGCTGTGATTGTTCAGTGTGATCACATGGTACAGACTGGGCCAAACACAGCCCATCTGTACCATGTAATTAGCTCTGACCAATCATAGTTAATCACACAAAAAGAAACGGAATTAATCGGTAAATCAGTAAAATGCTTGAATATAGCAATGTAAAGCACTGCTATATGCAAACATAATGTGTAAAAAATAAATACTGGTCATTTCCCCAGAGTAGTACAATGTTACTATGGTAACATTATATTGCTCTGGTCAAAGTGTGTTAAAAACACAATCGTAAAAAAAAGAAAAAATATATAATAAAAAAATATGTAAAAAAAAGTGAGTGTCCCTGATCACCACCACACCCATTATATGGTGATGCTCTACTACACTGGTGACATAGTTACATAGTTGGTAAGGTTGAATAAAAACAACAGTCCATCCAGTTCAACCTATGTAGGTGTGTGTGTGCGTGTAGAAAAAAAATAATTTCCCATATCCCCCTATATTGTTTTCGTTAAGATGCATGTCCAAGAATCTAAATCTAGCCATACTTCCTGCCAACACCACCGATTGTGGAAGAGAGTTCCACATCCTTATCGCCCTGTGAAAAAAATCCCTAAGCAGCTTAAGGTTAAACCGCTTCTCTTCCAGGCTCATTGTGTGACCCCGTGTCCTCTTACACTCCCTGGGACTGAAAAGTTTCATACTTATGCTGGGATCACCGTTGAGATATTTGTATATCGCTATCAAATCTCCTCTCAAGCGTCTCTTCTCCAGGGAGAACAAATTTAGCGATTGTAGTCGTTCCTCATAATTGAGGTCCTCCAGTTCCTCATATTAATTTACTTGCCCTTCTCTGGTCTCTCTCCAGCTCCAGCACATCCCTTCTGAGGGCTGGTGACCAGAACTGGATGGAATACTCCAGATGCGGCCAGGGCTGGACTGGGACAAAAATTTGGCCCTGGACTTCATCCAGACTGGCTCACTTTACTCCAAACACCTGGTGTTGGTGCTTCAATCTTCTCGGCACCATGGTTGATATGGTGTCAGGATGATTGAAGCGCATTATTTCTATTATTACATTGTAATATAACATGAAATAGTTCAACTCACCATAATGCAGAATCAGTGGGAGCCCTGAGTGTGTCACCTGCCACGTCACTTGCCACATCACCTGCCACCAGATGCAGTGTGTCACTTGCCACGGCACTTGTCAGCAGAGGCAGCTTGTACCTTGCCACGTCGCCTGCCACCAGATGCCGCATCTCACTTGCCACGTTACCTGCCACCAGATGCAGAACGTCACTTGCCGCGTCACTTGTCAGCAGAGGCAGCTTGTCACTTGCCACGTCGCCTGCCACCAGATGCAGAACGTCACTTGCCACGTTACCTGCCACCAGATGCAGAATGTCACTTGCCGTGTCACTTGTCAGCAGAGGCAGCTTGTCACTTGCCACGTCGCTTGCCACCAGATGCCGCATGTCACTTGCCACGTTGCCTGCCACCAGGTGCTGCATGTCACTTGCCACCATCGCCTGCCACCAGATGCAGCGTGTCACTTGCCACGTCACCTGCCACCAGATGCCGCATGTCACTTGCTATGTTACCTGCCACCAGATGCAAAACGTCACTTGCCACGTCGCCTGCCACCAGATGCTGCATGTCAATTGCCACCATCGCCTGCCACCAGATGCTGCATATCACTTGCCCCGTCGCCTGCCCCGTCACTTGCCAAGTCAATTGCCACCAGATGCAGTCCTACTACAGGATTTGATGGGAACCTCCAACCCAGCTCTGTACCCCCCTCAACGTGACAGGGGAGGAGAGAGAGATACATCACGCCAAATGTAGCATTAAAACAACTTGTATTCCACTTAAAGAACGTTACTGGTAAAGTTAGTAGGGTGAAAGGCATTGAGACACTGTGCAAGAGTCTAGGCTTGTCATCGATCTGAATTAGGAGCCACCATCGGGAACCGATCGGGCCAGTAGATGCAGAGCATCTACTTCCTGGTAGCGGTGGAACGCATGATGGGGCGGACGTGATGTCATCATCCGGAAGTAATGCAAGATGTGGGAGGTGACGCATCCTTCAGGCCATCATTCCTCCACCA
Source organism: Lithobates clamitans (assembly GCA_037952925.1). NCBI lineage: Eukaryota > Metazoa > Chordata > Amphibia > Anura > Ranidae > Lithobates > Lithobates clamitans. The sequence continues at coordinate 699,073 of JBBGZY010001446.1, read as the reverse complement.
CCAGGAAGTAGTAGTACACACCGATGCGCTCTGCATCTACTGGACGACCCCTAGCTTTGCAGTCCAGGGGGTCACTTCAGGCCGGTAAATGGTACCCCACACACGTGGATTGGTGTCAAAACATCAGATGATAGATTGGTGTACATTTCCACTGGCCCCATCGGTTCCTGGTGGCGGCTCCTAATTCAAATTGATGACAAGCCTGGACTCTTGCACAGTGTTTCAATGCCTTTCACCCTACTAACTTTGTCAGTAACGTTCTTTAAGTGGAATAAAAGTTGTTTTAATGCTACATTTGGCGCTGTGTATCTCTCTCTCCTCCCCTGTCTCTGAAACTGGCCCACTGAGCCATCGGCCCACCGGGAATCTCCAGGTAGTCCCGATGGCCAGTCCATCCCTGGATGCGGCCGAATCACAGTTTTAAAAAGTGGCAGAATAATCATCTTATCTCTGGAGTAAATTCCTTTTTTAATGCATCCTAATATTCTGCTGGCTTTGGTAGCTGCTACTTGACTAGGGCAGCCAGATAACTTACTACCCCAACAACACATGCATAATTCCTTACCATTACTATTTAATAATGACACGGACACCTTCTTGGATGTAAATGGCCTGTTCAGCCTTTTATTAACAAAACCATTAAACTATAACCTTTATTTCAAATATTTAAAACATTTAAAATATTTAAAATATTCCAGCTCCAATCCAAATAATTGGTTGCTGGTCCCTGACGACCCCCCTTTAACTTTTTGGAGTCTGTAATACCTTTTAGTTAGCATCTGTCCCCAGCCGCCAAACTCACCTTGAGGACTCACTAACTGACCACAGACCCCCACAACTCATTACCTGTTAGTCCAGACTGAAACCAGACCAACTGGGAGGACTCCACACCTGGGATGGGTCCCAACGTTTTTCCAATACTTCATGTTTATATAAATACCTGTCTTCAAGGACCCAACCGCAACAACACTCTTTAGAAGTCCATCAACTCAGAACATTTCCATTAGGGCGGGAGGGAGGGAACGTTCCACCACGCTTGCTACGCCAAACTGCTGTCTCTGCTCCACCCATCTCCTGAACTAAATACATCACTCCTCCCATCTCCTTGGATCCTTCAATCCGGTAAGTCTAGTTCTTTCCTACAACCCCTCCTATTCTTAACTCCTTGCCCTCCTTGAGAGGGTGAGCTGTGGGGGGGGGGGGTGAACTGTGGATAGTATGAGCTGTGGGGGGGGGGGGAACTATGGAGAGGGTGAGATGTGGGGGGGAGGTGAACAGTGGAGAGGGTGAGCTGTGGGGGGGTGAACTGTGGAGAGTATGAGCTGTGAGGGGGGAGAACTGTGGAGAGGGTGAGATGTGGGGGGAGGGGAACTGTGGAGAGGGAGGGGGAGAGGGTGAGCTGTGTGGGGGGGTTAACTGTGGAGAGGGTGAACTGTGGAGGGGGTGAACTGTGGAGGGGTGAACTGTGGAGAGTATGAGCTGTGGGGGGGGGGAACTGTGGAGAGGGTGAGATGTGGGGGGAGGGGGTGAACTGTGGAGAGGGTAAGCTGTGGGGGGGAGGTGAACTGTGGAGAGGAAGGGGGAGAGGGTGAGCTGTGGGGGGGTTAACTGTGGAGAAGGGGGAGAACTGTGGAGAGGGGGGAGAGGGTGAGCTGTGGAGGGAGGTGAACTGTGGAGAGGAAGGGGGAGAGGATGAGCTGTGGGGGGAGGTGAACTGTGGGGAGGAAGGGGGAGAGAGGGATCTGTGGGGGGGGGTGAACTGTGGAGAGGGTGAGCTGTGGGGGGGGGAGGTGAGCTGTGGGGGAGTGAACTGTGGACGAGAGAAGAGAAGGTAACCAGAGGGAGGAGGGGGTGAGCTGTGGAGAGAGGAGGGGGTAAACTGAGAAGAGAAGGTAAGCTGTGCATGGAGGGAAAGGTAACCTGTGTCTGTGTGGGGGGGGGGGTGAGCTGTGGACGAGAGAAGAGAAGGTGACCTGTGGATGGGGAGGTGAGCTGTGGACAAGGAGGGAGAAGGTTAAGAACACTTTACTTCTCTTTCCCAAGGAATGGCGGTATTGGGGGCGGGAATAGGGGTGCAGTTGGGGGGTGAGGGGGCGGAAAGTTGACTGGGGAGGGTGGGTTCCTGCCCCTATTCTCTGAGAAAAAAAGCCCTGGACGTAGCAGAATATATTCTGGCCTAAAATTATGAAGAACAATTACTGTATTTATCGGCGTATAACACGCACTTTTTCCCCCTGAAAATAGGGGGCAAATCACAGGTGCGTGTTATACGCCGATAGTGCACCTTGGAAGGTAAGGAGAAGGTAGAGCGCCGCCGGAATTCACGAGCTGTCATCTCCTGTTTACTTGGCTCTCACGTCACACACACAGTCCAGCCTCCACCACCGGCATTGGACCAGTGTTCTGTCTATCACAGGAGCTGGTCCAATGCCGATGGCGGAGGCGGGACTGTGTATGTGACTGCCGACTGAGAGCCGAGTAAACAGGAGATGACGACTCGGTGATTTCCTGCACTGCATTGATGAGAGATGGTAAGTCTGCAGATGGGCATTAATCAGGCTGCATTGATGGGAGATGGGCTGCAGATCAGGCTGCATTGAGGCTACAGTAGAGCACTAATCAAGCTGCATTGAGGCTGCAGATAGGCACTAAGCAGGCTGCATTGATGGGAGCTGGGCGCAGATCAGGCTGCATTGAGGCTACAGATGGACACTAATCAGGCTGCATTGATGGGCCTGCAAAACCTTGAGGCCAAAACAAGCATCTGAAGATCTGAAGATGCAAACTCATCAACTTGTAAAATTGTTTTAGAAGTGTGCAAAGATGACCAGGGAGCCGCCTTGCAACTCTGGGACACAGTTAGAACGCCCAGGAGATGGGGGGAAGGGAGGAGCCCACCAGAACAATTATTTTCTGAATTCAAAGTGATATAGTAGTAGAGGAGGCTGCCAGGCCTTTTTTCCTTTATCGTCCAGGAGCACCAAAAAAGAACGCGATCCCTGGAAAAAGGGCATAGCAGACAGGCACACACGAATCGCGCAGACAGCATCTAAGAAGTGGAATGCAATCTCCTTAGGATGCAACAACTGTGGACATCTGACACCACCTTCAGATTAAAGAAAGGGCATGGATGGCAAACCACCTTATCCTTGTGCAAGACTCACAGGGCAAAGCCACCAGTTCTGACACATGCATTCTATGCATTAAGATAAAAAAAGCCTTCTGTGTGCAGCAACTCCCCTCAGCCCCCCTAATACTTACCTGAGCCCCATCTAGATCCAGCGATGTTGCAGCAGTGTCTCGGCTGCCCGGGACGCCCCTCCTCATTGACTGAGACAGCAGAATAGCGCCATTGGCTCCCGCTGCTGTTAATCAAAGCCAGTCAGCCAATGAGTAGAAAAAGGGGCCGGGGCTGGGCTGTAGCTCTGTGTTTGAATGGACACAGGAAGCTTGGCTCGGGTGCCCATATAGCAAGCTGCTTGCTGTGGGGGCACTCAACAGGAGGGAGGGGCCAGAAGCACCAAAGAGGGACCCGAGAACAGGGGGATAGTGGCTGCTCTTCCAAAAATGAGGCTTTACAATCACTTTAATGGACCTAGCCAACTTGTGCGTACCAAAGGGGACAGGCACATCATCAGCTGCCCCAGCAGTCCTCAATTGTAAGTGTTGCTTGCATGGAAGTGTAGCAGAATCTCTGACCTCTTCCAGTCTAATGAGAACTTTCAAGGCCAAAGATAGCTGACATCCTTCAATATGTGGTGGTTTGTGAGGCATAGTGGGTGCAAAGGTGGTAAAAGTCATTGGGCGCCAGACACTTCTTTTATGTAAAAGAAGTTTTATTTCTTTGACGGTCCTTTTTATATTTTGCAAGGGAAAGAGGGTTAGTGCCAGGACACCCTTCAGTAGTTGCTATTTCAAATGGCAGACTCCGAGACTTCAACAGGAGGACAGCCGTACAGGGAAAGGCGCTAGCAAGGTTTCACTTCTACACGTGCAGGATTGCTGTCTCCTATGGCAACAGTACTTAAACAGTTCCTAACTCAACGTTACAGTTCTCTCAGCTGTACTACAACTTCTCCTTGTAGTTCTTCATCCCCTGTCACTGGACCCTCTGATTCACTGACTCTGAATCCCGTGAGCTCCTCAAGGCTTTTGCGGTGGTATCTCTCTTAAGTGTCACCCACGCTTCCCTGCTGGGTCCACTACAGGTTCTCCGGTCGGCAGAACTGTCACTTTTGGTTGCGCTGCCCTCTTACTTCTGGATAGGCCCTCCCACAGCCTGGTAGCCTGATGCCCCCGGGATAGGCCTAATCTCCAGCCTAGCAGCCCGGGGCAGGCGACACATGTCCACCCAGATGGCGGTCTGGGTCGCACACAAGAAAATCTGATCACCTGACCTCACCAGAATATATAGGCTCTCCCAACAGGCCAAGGAATTCAACAAAATCCCTGCCCATTGCCTGAGATACCTCATATACCCATAACCTGGCCTTGAGTTGTCATTCTCAATCTAATACCTCCAAGTACCCAGCCACCTGGTGGTAGAAGAGGAAAGTACAACCAGGCCAAACTTAGGGAGAAGTCAATGAATTCCTAGTAATTAACTTACAGTAGCTGCTCCTGACAAGGAATTTGGCGAGGAGCTCCCTGACTAAACCCCAGGGCGCTACAGAAGTAATTAATGCAGTCACTAGCGCTTTCTCCAGTGCGATTGCTGAGGTAGGGGAATCAGGGGAGGCATCTTCTGGGCCCACAGAAAATGCAGAGCCCACAGCGGTGAAGCCCTCCAGGCCGACTACAGCAAAGAAAGAGGGAGGTACCCCAGGGTGGACTCATCACCATCTGACTGCGAGCGGAGCGATGTGGGTGCCAACATGAATGTCATCTGTGGATGTGGTCAGTGCGTGAGGGAAAACTGAAAAGGCCCCACTTCCACCCAGTAATTCCAGGATAGGTTCGCCCAAGTACCAGGGACTGGTATGTAGGAGGAGGGGAGGGAGCCTGACCAGGGAGGAAAGGAGAAAATACCAGAGCCCAGGGGGGAGGAGGGGACCCTGCAGGAAAAACCACCCCAGGGAGTACCTGTGCTCCACATTCCACATCCAGGAAGGGAAGGGAGGGGGCATTTACTTACAGTTCCAGCAGACCGTCCGGGTAAGGCCCCCATGACAGATCCTCTTTTCCACCGAAGTGGGGGGCTGTCAGCCAGGGTAACACTGTGACAGGGACTATGGCGCCCGGTCATAGATGTCCCTGTGAGACGTTTAACTTGCTGGCTGGCCCAGTCCTCATTGGATAGACTGCAGTGACCACTGGAGTCCCGAAAACCTTGCTTTTCTTTACAATGAAAATAGTTCTTAATGACATTGCCTGTATGTTTGGGGTCATTGTCCTGCTGCAGAATAGATTTGGGCCAACCACACTCCTCCATGATGGTATGACATGATGGATAAATATCAGCCTGTATTTCTCAGCAGTGAGGACACTATTGATCCTGACCAAATCTCCTACTTAATTTGCAGAAATACAGCCTGAAACATGCAAGGAACCTCCACCACGCTTCACTGTTGCCTGCAGACACTCATTATTGTACTGTTCTCCAGCCCTTCGGTGAACAAACTGCCTCCTGCTACAGCCAAATACTTAAAATTTTGGCTTATCGGTCCAGAGTCTTATGTTTTTGTGCATAGCTGAGTCTCTTAGGCTTGTTTCCATGTTGGAAGTATGGTTTTTTTGGCCGCAATTCTAGCATGAAGACTACTTCTGGCCAGACTTCTCCAGACAGTAGATGGGTGTATCTGGGGCCCGCTATTTTCCAACAGTTCTGTGAAAATGGCACTGCTGGACATCTTCAGATGTTGATGGAAGGTAAGCATAATGTGTGTTTCATTTGCTGCATTAGGTTTCCTTGCCCGACCACTGTGTTTACGGTCCTCAACGTTGCCTATTTCTTTGTGCTTCTTCAAAAGAGCTTGAACAGCACATATTAAAACCTCAGTCTACTTTGAAATCTTTGCCTGGGAGAGACCTTGCTGATGCAGTATAACTACCTTGTGTCTTGTTGCTGTGCTCAGTCTTGCCATGGTGTATGACCTGTGACTTGAAACGGTCTTCCACAACCTCACCTTAGTAGCAGAGTTTGGCTGTTCCTCACCCAGTTTTAAGCCTCCCACACAACTGTTCCTGTTTCAGTTAATGACGATGTTTCTCCCTACATTTGAAATTGATGATCATTAGCACCTGCTTGGTATAATTGGTTAATCATACACCTGACTCTAATCCTACATAATCGTTGACTTTGTTCAAGTGCACAAAGTGTTTAGGTGTAACAATTATTATTATTATAATTAACTATTTATTTAGCGCCAACAGTTTATGCAGCACTTTACAATGTAGAGGGGGGACAGCACAAAAACAGTACAATACAGAAGGGACAGGAGGGCCCTGCTCGTAGAGCTTACATTCTAAAGGGAGGGGGTGGTGATACAAAAAGTAATAGATGCGGGAAATGATTTGATGGAGTTGTTAGGTGGGTGTGGGATAGGCTTCCCTCAATAAGTGAGTTTTCAGGGATCTCCTAAAGGTGGACAGGTTAGGGGCTGATCGGATATACCGGTGCAGGGAATTCCAGAGGATGGGAGAGGCTCTGGAGAAGTCCTGAATGCGAGCATGAGAGGAGGTAACAAGGGAGCTAGAGAGCAGGAGGTCCTGGGAGGAGCGGAGGGGATGATTTGGGCGATATCTGCAGGAAAGGTCGAATTCTGGAGATGTTGCGGAGGTTAAGGCGGCAGGATTTAGCCAGTGATTGGATGTGAGGGCTGAAGGAGAGGTCAGAGTCAAGGATTACACCCAGCACCCTGGCACCTGTGGAGGGACCAATGGTTGTGCTGTTGATCTTAATGGTAAAGTCATGGGGGGGGGACCGGGAAGGAGGAAATATTACAAGCTCAGTTTTAGAAAGATTGAGTTTGAGAAAGTGATGTGACACTGATACCGAGATGTCATTCAGTAAGTTTGAGATCTGTGAGGAGATCGAGGGGGTGAGTTGAGGAGTGGAGAGATAGATCTGGCTGTCATCAGCGTAGAGGTGGTATTGGAAGCCATGGGAGGTTATCAACTGACCCAGGGAAGAAGTATAGAGCGAGAATAGGAGGGGCCCAAGGACAGAGCCTTGGGGTACCCCAACAGAGAGAGGAAGAGGAGTAGAGGAGATGGAGTTGTAAGTGACACTCAAAGTGCGCTGAGAAAGCAGAATCACAGAGGCCAAGGGAGTGTAGTTTGCTGAGGAGGAGTAGGTGGTCAACTGTGTCGAAGGCAGCAGAGAGGTCTAAGAGTATGAGTATGCAGTAATGGCCATTGGTTTTAGCAGTTAGTAGATCATTGGTGAGTTTTAGTAGGGCAGTTTCAGTAGAATGTTGTGGATAGAAGCCGGACTGTAGGGGGCCGAGAAGGTTGTTGTCTGTGATGTAGCGACTCATTCGGTCATGGACAAGGCGTTCAATGAGCTTTGAGGCAAATGGGAGCAGGGAGATGGGTCTTAAGTTATTTAAATAATTGATGCTGGTTTGAAGCCAAAGGGTTGTCATACCATATATCGATTTCATTTAGATCTTTCTTCTGTTTGCTCACTTTGCATTTTGTAAATTGATAAAAATAAACAATTAAAATATATATTTTTTAAAGCATTCTTGCTATACAGCATTTTTTCACACCTGCCTAAAACTTTTGCCCAGTACTGTATGTTTTCCTAGAAAGAATTGTTTTTTTCAAAGCACAACTGGGATTACACTTTAACCTTTCATCCATATGATTCCTACTCGCTGCCCATTTCTTGGGCACTTAGGGGCCAATTAACTCTCCGGTGTTCTTTGGAGACACACATGCCACCTGTTACATAGGGATATTAAACTGGGAATCATCCAGAACCAGAAAATGATAAATACCGGAGCTCAGTTCCTCCTGGCAATTAGACTTCAGGCATTTGCCGTCCAGTCCTCCACCATCTGGGCCAGCCCTGGAACTCTGTAAGTATGATCAGCTCTGGTCAGCTAGGGGTAGGGGTACAGACTCTTCCAAGCCCTTCTTTATAGGTTTTATAGTGGGGTAATAGGCCAAATAAAAAATAACATCTATGCTGCAGTCTGCCAATACCATCAACACAGCAGTTTTTGTTTTTTTTTCTGCACCCCCTTGTAACTGTTTTATTACTTGTTGATCCTGCCACTAGATCTGTTAATTTTCCACTTTGCTTACAGTAATGGTCTCCAAACTATGGCTTACGGGCCTGCAGCTGATGTCCAACAGTAAGGGGGAATCTGCTTTATGATGGGCTTTGAAAAGGGAGGCTGAGGTATAGGGAACTCTGATGGGGACCCTGGTCCAAGGGGGGACTCTGATGGCGACCCTGGTCCAAGAGGGGACTCTGATGGGGAACCTGAAGTCAGGGGAGACTCTGTAGGGGACTCTGGAGTAAGGTGGGATTTTGATGAAAGCTCTGATGTAAGGGAGGCACTGATAGGGACCCTAATGAAAGGGAGGCTCTGATAGTGACCCTGAATTTAGTGGGGAGGAGGGGCTCTGAGAGAGATACTGATGTTAGGGGGGCTCTGATGGGGCTCCTGGTATATAGGGGGAGGACTCTTCTCTACATTGCAGTCAGCTAAATGCTTATTTAAGCCTACATAGGATTTGAAGTGTATCTTAACCATCTCCTGTAGTATGTCTGCAGTCTCTGGCCATCTCCTGTAGTATGTCTGCAGTCTCTGACCATCTCCTGTAGTATGTCTGCAGTCTCTGACTATCTCCTGTAGTATTAAAAATAAATATACCATGCTAAGTGCCACAAAGATTAGATAGATATTACATTTGAAACCTGGTGCATTTTTTAAAAAAATCGCTAGAAAGTCCCATACAGAAGATTTGTTGCAAACATCAGTAAACTTAAAGCAATAAAAAGTTCCAAATCCCAATTAAAGTGCTTTAATTGGGATTTGGAACTGTTTATTGCTTCAAGTTTACTGATGTTTGCAACAAATCTTCTCTATAGGACTTTCTAGCGATTTTTTAAAAAACGCACCAGGTTTCAAATGTGATATCTATCTAATCTTTGTGGCAAACGTAAATTATCTGCATGGGACTTTTTAGCGATTTTTTAAAGTCGCATCAGTTTTCAAATGTGATATTTATTTAGCATTTGTGCCACTTAGCGCGGTATATTTATTTTTATTTGTGCTTTGTATTTTTTATTTTTATCTCCTGTAGTATGTCTGCACTCTCTGATCATCTCCTGTATTATGTCTGCAGTCTCTGATCATCTCCTGTACTATGTCTGCAGTCTCTGATCATCTCCTGTACTATGTCTGCAGTCTCTGACCATCTCCTGTAATATGTCTGCAGTCTCTGACCAACTCCTATGGATCATAGGAGTGCAGTTCATTCTGCACTCCCGTGACCTGTTTTCAGCCGATAGTGGGCTGAAGTCCACTGTTGGCTGACGTCATAGAGCTGGTCCTGGATAGGGAAAGATCGCGTCCATATGGTTGGGATCCACCCAGGAACCATAGGTGTGTGCAGCCTATTGCATTGGGGTGTGCACCCTTAAACTCAAACTCACATGTGTGTGCGGGTGTCTACATATATATGACCCTGGCACATTGATCTCCCTGCTGGCACAGTAAAAGAGAAGAGCATAAACACTTCTCTTATGGCAGAGCCGGTAAGAGGGAGATCTTTCCCAGGTTACTGCTGCTACACAGAGAGATAACACTAATGTGCACAGGGTGATTAGGGTGTGCCTGGGCACACCCTGTACGCGCGCCTATGCCAGGAACTATGACCGGCACCTGGCTCAGCCTTTCAGCAAGCTGCTAAGAGGCTGAGCCAGCTACTCCCACCCCTTTCACAGCCCTTAATTGCAGTGAACACAGGGGGCAGAGTTGAGGGCGGTGGCTGGCAGTCACCAGCTCTCTGTTTAGAGTGGTGGGAAAAACTGAGCGATCAGCAGTGTTTGATTGCTCAGTTCTCACCATTAGCGATGGCAGATCGATGCTGCATCCACCTAGGTAAGTATGATTTACAAAAAACAAACCCATACTTCTCTTTTAATCCATCTTCATTGGCATGATACAATACCCTTGCCATGATTACAGGTTTGCTTCAGTGTATAAGCCCAATTCCAAGGGAAATCCTTTTCAGGGGAGCCATGTACACAGTCCACAGTCCTACTTCTCCATGATGTTGCTAACTGTATGTTTCAACAATACCTAATTAAGTCCCACCCCCGGGGTCCTGTCAGAGAGGGGAAACTTAGAACATTACTTCCTGGGGAAGGTACCAGGAAGAGCCCAAACTGAAAAGAGACATGATACCCCCTTCCAACAAGGGAACGACAGTGGGGTATGTGGGCGAGTCTCTTCTTAGACAGTTGTCACCAAAACAGGTGTCCCCACTGAAAGATTTCTTGAATTTCTAATTTTATGGCAGTCGTTAAATGTTGGATTTCCCATCAATTTCTGGTCATCAGAAAATAAAGAAGTTGAGAGGGTGAATTTCCCAAGCGGTGACAAAGACAGGAATAAAAACCTGAAAGAAGTTTTAACTCTTCCACATTCCATCCAACACCAAAATAAAAAAGGTTTTGGCTAGAGATACATTTTAAGATTCTTTTACTTTTAATTGCAGACAAAAGACCAATGGTGAACATCACCCTCCCTTCCGGTAACATGACCACTTTGTCTACATATGATGAAAGGACCATCGAAACTGTAAGGACGTCTCTGTTGGTTGTGATGCTTCTTGGCTTCTGCTTCTTCCTGTACTTCATGAAAATGTTGTTGAGTGTTTATTTCACCACCGACCACATCCGAGACAACTCCCGCTACATTCTGTTTGCCCACATGCTCATCACGGACATGGTGTATCTGTTCATATGTTTTTTGCTGGCGGTTTGTTCACTCTACCTGGTGTATCTCCCATTCTCCGTCTGTTACACAATGGTGGCTGCAGCTTTTACATCTTTTATCGTCACTCCATATAATCTGGCCATTATGTCACTGGAACGTTATGTGGCCGTCTGCTTCCCATTGAGGCACACAGTAATTTGCAGCGTGCAGAATACCTGCATTGCCATTGCAGTTATTTGGGGGCTGGGGTTGGTCACTCCAATCGTTGAACTTACAGCTGTGCCATTATTGATTAACAAGGACATTTTGGCCATGAAGGTCAAATGTAGTTATATAGCAGTTACGATAATACCTATACAAAATTCCATACACTCCCTCAGCATTGTCTTCAGCCTCTCAATGGTAGGAATAATCCTTATGTTTACGTACATGAAGGTCATCATCGCAGCCAAGAAGATAAGTTCGAGTACGTCATTTGCCTCCAAAGCGGGACGGACGGTCATACTCCACACCTTCCAGCTATTGCTGTGTATGACATCTCTTATGTCCTCATTCATTGACACGATCTTCGCTGACCGCATCGTCTTCTTACGCATGACTTTCTTTTTGGTGTTCATGTTTCTGCCGCGGTTCCTCAGTCCTTTGATCTATGGGTTACGTGATGTGGTCTTCCGCAAGTATTTGAAAAAGTTTGGGGATCCCTGCCATATTGTAAATTAAAACGGTATTAAACCTAAAAACAAAAACTTATAATATTGTACCTTAATAATTCTTAGATGTGGTGTCTGCATTCGTTATCTTTTTTAAGCTTCTTTCCTCTTTATTTTCAGCTTATGATTCAGCCAGTAAGTGTTGGTTTTCAACTTCCTTTAACAGACCAAGCTGTCAAGCAAAAGTGTCAGTTAGAATGTTGTGACAAACCATTTACAGTACCACTGAATGAATGAATGAATGAATGAATGATTTGTGAAGCGCTGCAAATGCGAACTGAATCGCCTCAGGGATGCTTACAATGGTCAGCTTTTCTTCATTTGTGTAATGCCCCGTACACACAGTCGGATTTTCCGACGGAAAATGTTCGATGGGAGCTTGTTGTCGGAAATTCCGACCGTGCTCCATCCAACATTTTCCATCGGAATTTCCATCACACAAAATTTGAGACCTGGATCTCAAATTTTCTGACAACAAAATCCGTTGTCGTAAATTCCTATCGTGTGTACACAATTCCGATGCACAAAGTTCCACGCATGCTCAGAATCAAGCAGAAGAGCCGCACTGGCTACTGAACTTCATTTTTCCTTGGCTTGTCGTACGTGTTGTACGTCACCGCGTTCTTGACATACGGAATTTCCGACAAGATTTGTGTGACCGTGTGTATGCAAGACAAGTTTGAGCCAACATCCGTCGGAACAAAATCCATGGATTTTCTTGTCGGAATGTCCGATCGTGTGTACAGGGCATAACACTTGTACCCCAAATGGAAAAAACTGCAACTGCTTAAAGCAGATATTTACCCTCCTTCCCCATATTTTTTTTAAGACCCCCGCTTACTTCGAGGTGAGTTCAGCACATTTTTGATAGTCACCCACCCAATGGATCCAGCGCTGTCCAGCTGAGAACCTTATTTATTCAACCAGCGCTCGATCAGGTGCTGCCATGTTTGAAAGTAACATCATCGATAGGTTCCCAGCTGTTCCTGGATGCCTCCCAATGATGTGCACATAGGCCTGCCCCCTCTTCCTTTCCTGAATAAAAGGCTTTGCCTCCTGGGATATGTGGCGTGCATACGTATCCCGGGAGACAAAGGGAGCACAGTGCATGTCATTCACCTAGGAAAATGATGTGCCCTGGCGGGGGGCAGGGCTGAACAAATTCAGTAAAAAAGGAAATAAAGGAGAAATGTTGATACATGTTGAGGACCAGAGGAGGGGGTGGAACAAAGAGAAATTGAGTATGTGGGACTTTAAAGGTGCTGAAAACCTCCTTGTGGAATAATGTCTAACAAATGGATATATAAAAAAGATACTTTTATTAAATACATACATAAAACAAGTGTCTATAACATAATAGACATAAAGTGCAAAAATTTGGAACAGCAAACTCTAATTGCACCCAAACAACCCCTACATCAAGACGGTAAATTTCCTCAATAGTCACATATATATGTGCAGTTATAGATGCCCATGACCATTGCCATCTTCAGAGCATTATAGGCTCCAGGGCAATACAGTGCACTGGGGCCCTATCTACACAATCATGCATGATTGCCCATAAAATGCAGCTTTTCTGTGCCCGTGAATGCAGCCTCACTGTGCCAGTGAATGCAGCCTCATTGTGCCCATCAAATGCGGCCTCACTGTGTCCATGAATGCAGCCTCACTGTGTCCACCATTGAAGCCTCACTGTGCCCATGAATGCAGCCTCACTGTACCCACCATTGCAGCCTCACTGTGCCCATGAATGCAGCCTCACTGTGCCCACCATTGCAGCCTCACTGTGCCCATGAATACAGCCTCACTGTGCCCACCATTGCAGCCTCACTGTGCCTGTGAATGCGGCCTCACTGTGCCCACCATTGCAGCCTCACTGTGCCCACCATTGCAGCCTCACTGTGCCCATGAATGCAGCCTCACTGTGCCCACCATTGCAGCCTCACTGTGCTCGTGAATACAGCCTCACTGTGCCCACAATTGCACCCTCACTGTTCCCATGAATGCAGCATCTTTGTGCCAATTAATACAGACTCACCATTGCCTGGTAACACACACACAGCGGGCATCTCCTCCTGTGTATCATGGAGCTGGCTGGGTCTGTGTTCGGTGGCCACGCTGTAACAAGGTCCCGCCCCTCTAAACCGACTCCTGTGATAGGCGGAACACTGATTCAATCTACTATTACATGAGCCGGTCTAGGGGGACGGCACCTTGTTTCAGCGTGTCCGCCGAACACAGACCCAGCTAGCTCCATGATACACAGGAGGAGGAGGAGAGAGGGAAAGAGCGGAGCCCTGTAGCCGCAACTCAAAGCGGCCCCAGGGCAGTCGGCCTACCGGGAAATTTCCTGGAATCCCAGTAGGCCAGTCCGGCCCTGGCTGGGGTTGCTGGGCAGGTGGGGCCCCCCAGGCAAGTGGGGCCCCCGAGCAACTGCCCAGCGTGCCCATGCGAAGAGACCTAGGAGAAACCTCCCTTGTATATTCCCAGACAGCAGAGGCAGTATGCGGTTTCCAATTATTGATATGATCAACAAGCCAAATCTGGAAAGCCATAAAGCAGGCAGATAAATAAAAGCCTATCCCCCTTTCCTATTGGTTACATATACCAAATCTGCCAGAGCAATTCAAAATTAGTTGCAGATCACCTTAATCGTAACATAGAACATCAAAGACCAACTGCAAATGCTCTTTTTCTTAGTGTCACAATACCAGCAATAGGGATGAGCCGAACACCCCCCTGTTCGGTTCGCACCAGAACATGCGAACAGGAAAAAAGTTCGTTCGAACACGCGGACACCGTTAAAGTCTATGGGACACGAACATGAATAATCAAAAGTGCTAATTTTAAAGGCTAATATGCAAGTTATTGTCATAAAAAGTGTTTGGGGACCTGGGTCCTGCCCCAGGTGACATGGATCAATGCAAAAAAATTTTTTAAAAACGGCCGTTTTTTCAGGAGCAGTGATTTTAATAATGCTTAAAGTCAAACAATAAAAGTGTAATATTCCCTTTAAATTTCGTACCTGGGGGGTGTCTATAATATGCCTGTAAAGGGGCGCATGTTTCCTGTGTTTAGAACAGTCTGACAGCAAAATTACATTTTGAAGGAAAAAAGCCATTTAAAACTACCCGCGGCTATTGCATTGCCGACAATACACATAGAAGTTCATTGATAAAAACGGCATGGGAATTCCCCAAAGGGGAACCCCGAACCAAAATTTAAAAAAAAAATGACGTGGGAGTCCCCCTAAATTCCATACCAGGCCCTTCAGGTCTGGTATGGATATTAAGGGGAACCCCGGCCAAAATTTTAAAAAAAAATGACGTGGGGTTCCCCCTAAATTCCATACCAGACCCTTCAGGTCTGGTATGGATTTTAAGGGGAACCCCGCGCCCAAAAAAAAAAAGGCGTGGGGTCCCCCCAAAAATCCATACCAGACCCTTATCCGAGCACGCAACCTGGCAGGCCGCAGGAAAAGAGGGGGGGACGAGAGTGCGGCCCCCCCCTCCTGAACCATACCAGGCCACATGCCCTCAACATTGGGAGGGTGCTTTGGGGTAGCCCCCCAAAACACCTTGTCCCCATGTTGATGAGGACAAGGGCCTCATCCCCACAACCCTGGCCGGTGGTTGTGGGGGTCTGCGGGCAGGGGGCTTATCGGAATCTGGAAGCCCCCTTTAACAAGGGGACCCCCAGATCCCGCCCCCCCCCCTGTGTGAAATGGTAAGGGGGTACAAAAGTACCCCTACCATTTCACTAAAAAACTGTCAAAAATGTTAAAAATAACAAGAGACAGTTTTTGACAATTCCTTTATTTAAATACTTCTTCTTTCTTCTATCTTCCTTCATCTTCTGGTTCTTCTGGTTCTTCTGGCTCTTCTGGTTCTTCCTCCGGCGTTCTCGTCCAGCATCTCCTCCGCGGCGTCTTCTATCTTCTTCTCCTCGGGCCGCTCCGCACCCATGGCATGGGGGGAGGCTCCCGCTCTTCTCTTCATCTTCTTCTCTTCTTCTTTTCTTCTCTTCTTCTCTTCTTCTCTTCTTCATTTTCTTCTCCGGGCCGCTCCGCACCCATGCTGGCATGGAGGGAGGCTCCTGCTGTGTGACGGCGCTCCTCGTCTGACAGTTCTTAAATAACGGGGGCGGGGCCACCCGGTGACCCCGCCCCCCTCTGACGCACAGGACATGACGGGACTTCCCTGTGGCATTTCCCGTGACGTCACAGGGAAGTCCCGTCAAGTCACCGTGCGTCAGAGGGGGGCGGGGTCACCGGGTGGCCCCACCCCCCGTTATTTAAGAACTGTCAGACGAGGAGCGCCGTCACACAGCGGGAGCCTCCCTCCATGCCAGCATGGGTGCGGAGCGGCCCGGAGAAGAAAATGAAGAAGAGAAGAAGAGAAGAAAAGAAGAAGAGAAGAAGATGAAGAAGATGAAGAGAAGAGCGGGAGCCTCCCCCCATGCCATGGGTGCGGAGCGGCCCGAGGAGAAGAAGATAGAAGACGCCGCGGAGGAGATGCTGGACGAGAACGCCGGGGGAAGAACCAGAAGAACCAGAAGAACCAGAAGATGAAGGAAGATAGAAGAAAGAAGAAGTATTTAAATAAAGGAATTGTCAAAAACTGTCTCTTGTCATTTTTAACATTTTTGACAGTTTTTTAGTGAAATGGTAGGGGTACTTTTGTACCCCCTTACCATTTCACACGGGGGGGGCGGGATCTGGGGGTCCCCTTGCTAAAGGGGGCTTCCAGATTCCGATAAGCCCCCCGCCCGCAGACCCCCACAACCACCGGCCAGGGTTGTGGGGATGAGGCCCTTGTCCTCATCAACATGGGGACAAGGTGTTTTGGGGGGCTACCCCAAAGCACCCTCCCAATGTTGAGGGCATGTGGCCTGGTATGGTTCAGGAGGGGGGGGCCGCACTCTCGTCCCCCCCTCTTTTCCTGCGGCCTGCCAGGTTGCGTGCTCGGATAAGGGTCTGGTATGGATTTTTGGGGGGACCCCACGCCGTTTTTTTTTTGGCGCGGGGTTCCCCTTAAAATCCATACCAGACCTGAAGGGTCTGGTATGGAATTTAGGGGCAACCCCACGTCATTTTTTTTTTAAATTTTGGCCGGGGTTCCCCTTAATATCCATATCAGACCTGAAGGGCCTGGTATGGAATTTAGGGGGACTCCTACGTCTTTTTTTTTTTTTTTTTTTTGGTTCGGGGTTCCCCTTTGGGGAATTCCCATGCCGTTTTTATCAATGAACTTCTATGTGTATTGTCGGCAATGCAATAGCCGCGGGTAGTTTTAAATGAGTTTTTTCCTTCAAAATGTCATTTTGCTGTCAGACTGTTCTAAACACAAGAAAACATGCGCCCCTTTACAGGCATACTATAGACACCCCCCAGGTACGAAATTTAAAGGGATATTACACTTTTATTGTTTGACTTTAAGCATTATTAAAATCACTGCTCCTGAAAAAACGGCCATTTAAAAAAAAAAATTTTGCATTGATCCATGTCCCCTGGGGCAGGACCCAGGTCCCCAAACACTTTTTATGACAATAACTTGCATATTAGCCTTTAAAATTAGCACTTTTGATTTCTCCCATAGACTTTTAAAGGGTGTTCCGCGGCATTCGAATTTGCTGCGAACACCCCAAATTGTTCGCTGTTCGGCGAACTTGCGAACAGCCAATGTTCGAGTCGAACATGAGTTCAACTCGAACTCGAAGCTCATCCCTAACCAGCAACCGTCCCTGTGGAGAGAAATCTCCAAATGAGGATCCACAAGTGCTTCCTTACTGATACCACCTTTAAATGAGGTGGATTGGCGCCAAAACCGCCTTCTTATCTCGTCAGGATACAGTTGCAACATCTGTGTACCTGACGAGAGCTGAGTGTGCTACCGCGCATGCGCTGCTGAATCGCTAAATGGCGGGACGCTTGGCCGCAGCCTATACAGTGCCCAAGACCAGTCCCAATCAAAACATCACAGAGATGAAGGAAAGGGCTAATAGGGCACTGGGGCACAAATGCCGCCCCGTCCCACCACAAGCCTACACATAAAGTGGTTTGCAAAAATTATATCTTGAACAGATCCGGAGGGGTGGAGCAAAGGGAAGATGTTTTACAGGGTGAAGATCCACTTTAAAAAAGTGTTAGCCAGAATTCAGCTTGTTTTGTTGGTTAAGTCCATCTGAATCTGCTAGTCCATCCAACACTACCCTCTCCATAGACTGGCAATGGCATTGTCCAAGGGTGTCTCCTTTGCCCCTCCATTCGGAGTTGAGATATCCTAGGACTGGAAGTATGTTACTGGCTGAATCGCCAGGTGATAATAAAGGAGAAAAAGCAATATACAGTGCCTTGCAAAAGTATTCACCCCCCTTGGCATTTTTCGTGTTTTGTTGCCTCACAACCTGGAATTAACATGGATTGTTTGAGGATTTGCATCAATTAATTTTTCAGAACATGCCCACAACTTTGAAGATGTTTTTATCTTTTTATTGTGAAGCAAACAACAAATACGACAAAATATCAGAAAAAGTTATGTTTATAACTATTCACCCCCCTAAAGTCAATACTTTGTAGAGCTACCTTTTGCGGCTATCACAGCTCCAAGTCACTTTGGATAAGTCTCTATGAGCTTGCCACATCTTACTACTGGGATTTTTGCCCATTCCTCCTTGCAAAACCGTTCCAGCTCCTTCAAGTTGGATGATTTGCCTTTGTGAACAGCAATCTTTAAGTGACCACAGATTTTCTATGGGATTGAGGTCTGGGCTTTGACTAGAGCATTCCAATACATTTACATGTTTCCCCTTAAACCACTCAAGTGTTGCTTTAGCAGTGTGTTTGGGGTCATTGTCCTGCTGGAAGGTGAACCTCTGTCCTAGATTCAAATCACACAGGGTACAGCTTTTGCTCAAGAATATCCCTGTATTTAGCACCATCCATCTTTCCCTCAACTCTGACCAGTTTCCCAGTCCCGACTGCTGAAAAACATCCCCACAGCATGATGCTGCCACCACCATGTTTCACTGTGAGGGATGGTGTTCTTTGGGTGATGTGATGTGTTGGGTTTGCGCCAGACAGCGTTTTCTTTGATGGCCAAAAAGTTCAAATTTAGTCTCATCAGACCAGAGCACCTTCCTCAATACATTTTGGGAGTTTCCCACATGCCTTTTCGCAAACGCAAAACGTGCCATTTTGTTTTTTGCTGAAAGTAATGGCTTTCTTCTGGCCACTCTGCCATAAAGCCCAACTCTATGGAGCGTACGGCTTATTGTCGTCCTATGTACAGATACTCCAGTCTCTGCTGTGGAACTCTGCAGCTCCTCCAGGGTTACCTTAGGTCTCTGTGCTGCCTCTCTGATTAATGCCCTCCTTGCCCGGTCCGTGAGATTTGGTGTGCGGCCATCTCTTGGTAGGTTTGCTGTTGTGCCATGTTCTTTCCATTTGGTTATGATAGATTTGATGGTGCTCCTAGGGATCATCAAAGATTTGGATATTTTTTTATAACCCAACCCTGACTTGTACTTCTTAACAACATTGTCCCTTACTTATTTGGAGAGTTCCTAGGTCTTCATGGCAGTGTTTGGTTAGTGGTGCCTCTTGCCTCTGGGGACTTTCAAAAAGGTGTGTCTATGTAATGACAGATCAGGTGGCACTTAGATTGCACACAGGTGGACATCATTTCACTAATTATATGACTTCTGAAGGTAATTGGTTGCACCAGAGCTTTTTATGGGCTGAATACATACGCACATGCCAATTATCAGTTTTTTATTTCTGAAAAATAGTTTTATGTATATTTTTTTCTAATTTTACTTCACCAGCTTAGACTATTGTGTTCTGATCCATCACATATAATTCAAATTAAAAAAACATTGAACCAAAGGCTGTAATGTAACAAAATAGGTAAAAAGCCAAGGGGGTGAATACTTTTGCAAGGCACTGTAAAAGGAAACAAATGCAAAGGATTGGTAAGCTGCAATAAATTACTTAATTTCTGTTCTTGGCTTTAGATACACTAAATAAAGTACTTATCCTAACAATTGCATTCCATGTGGCATGTAGGGATGGGCCGAACACCCCCGGTTGGGTTCGCACCAGAACATGCGAACAGGCAAAAAATTTGTGCAAACATGCGAACCCCAATAAAGTCTATGGGACACGAAATATGAAAAATCAAAAGTGCTTATTTTAAAGGCTTATATGCAAGTTATTGCCATAAAAAGCATATGGGGGCCCGGGTACTGCCCCAGGGGACATGTATCAATGCAAAAAAAGTTTTTAAAACAACCGTTTTTTTCAGGAGCAGTGATTTTAATAATGCTTAAAGTGAAACAATAAAAATGAAATATTCCTTTAGATATCCTGCCTGGGGGGTCCCCTTAGTCTGCCTATAAAGTGGTGCATCTGTCTGATGTCTTTTACAGTGCCGCAGCAAAGTTACATTTCTAAAGGAAAAAATGTAATTTAAAATTGCTTGTGGCTGTAATGTATAGCCGTCTCCCGGCAATATAGATAAAAATCAAGGAAAAAATCGGCGTGGGTTCCCCCCCAGTCCATACCAGGCCCTTTGGGTCTGATATGGATATTTGGGGAACTCCACGCCAAAATATTTTAAAAAAACAGCGTGGGGTCCTCCCTAAAATTCATACCAGGCCCTTCGGGAAAGTCAACCATCATTGCAGCCCTCCACCAGTCGGGGCTTTATGGCAGAGTGGCCCAACGGAAGCCTCTCCTCACTGCAAGACAGATGAAAGCCCGCATGGAGTTTGCTAAAAAACACATGAAGGACTCCAAGATGGTGATAAATAAGATTCTCTGGTCTGATGAGACCAAGATAGAACTTTTTGGCCTAAATTCTAAGCGGTATGTGTGGAGAAAACCAGGCACTGCTCATCACCTGTCCAATACAGTCCCAACAGTGAAGCATGGTGGTGGCAGCATCATGCTGTGGGGGTGTTTTTCAGCTGCAGAGACAGGACGACTGGTTGCAATCGAGGGAAAGATGAATGCGGCCAAGTACAGGGATATCCTGGATGAAAACCTTCTCCAGGACCTCAGACTGGGCCGAAGGTTTACCTTCCAACAAGACAATGACCCTAAGCACACAGCTAAAATAACGAAGGAGTGGCTTCACAACAACTCCGTGACTATTCTTGAATGGCCCAGCCAGAGCCCTAACTTAAAACCAATTGAGCATCTCTGGAGAGACTTAAAAATGGCCGTCCACCAACGTTTACCATCCAACCTGACAGAACTGGAGAGGATCTGCAAGGAGGAATGGCAGAGGATCCCCAAATCCAGGTGTGAAAAACTTGTTGCATCTTTCCCAAAAAGACTCATGGCTGTATTACATCAAAAGGGTGCTTCTACTAAATACTGAGCAAAGGGTCTGAATACTTAGGACTATGTGATATTTCAGTTTTTCTTTTTTTAATAAATCTGCAAAAATGTCAACAATTCTGTGTTTTTCTGTCAATATGGGGTGCTGTGTGTACATTAATGAGGAAAAAAATTAACTGAAATAATTTTAGGAAATGGCTACAATATAACAAAGAGTGAAAAATTTAAGGGGGTCTGAATACTTTCCATCCCCACTGTATATATTCTACACTGACTACACTATATATACATACAGTATCTCACAAAAGTGAGTAGACCCCTCACATTTTTGTAAATATTTTATTATATCTTTTCATGCGAACACTGAAGAAATGACACTTTGCTACAATGTAAAGTAGTGAGTGTACAACTTGTATAACAGTGTAAATTTGCTGTCCCCTCAAAATAACTCAGCACGCAGCCATTAATGTCTAAACCGCTGGCAACAAAAGTGAGTACACCCCTAAGTGAAAATGTCCAAATTGAGCCCAATTATCCATTTTCCCTCCCCGGTGTCATGTGACTCGCTAGTGTTACAAGGTCTCAGGTGTGAATGGGGAGCAGGTGTGTTAAATTTGGTGTTATCGCTCTCACTCTCTCATACTGGTCACTGGAAGTTCAACATGGCACCTCATGGCAAAGAACTCTCTGAGGATCTGAAAAAAGAATTGTTGCTCT
The DNA here is from genome assembly GCA_037952925.1 of Lithobates clamitans. NCBI lineage: Eukaryota > Metazoa > Chordata > Amphibia > Anura > Ranidae > Lithobates > Lithobates clamitans. The sequence goes on along the minus strand of JBBGZY010001446.1, from coordinate 677,402 downwards.
ACATAAAGATGGCCTAGGCTATAAGAAGATTGCCAAGACCCTGAAACTGAGCTGCAGCACGGTAGGCAAGACTATACAGCTGTTTAACCACTTGCCGACCGCCTCATGCCTATATACGTGAGCAGAATGGCACGGGCAGGCAAAATCACGTACCTGGTACGTGATTGCCTTCCCGCGGGCGGGGGGTCCGATCGGACCCCCCCCCCGGTGCCAGGGGCGGTCGGCTTTTGTCTGGCAGCGATCAGAGATGAGGGGGAGGCCATCCGATCGTGCCCCCCCCCCTCGCGATTGCTCCCAGCCAATGAGAAACATCCTCTGCCTCTGTGTAGTACACAGAGGCAGAGGATGTGATGTCATCTCTCCTCGGCTCGGCAGTTTCTGTTCCGGCGCAGAGGAGAGAAGACATGTGAGTGCACAACACACACACACACAGTAGAACATGCTAGGCACACTTTACACCCCCGATCCCCCCCCCCCCCCCCGATCCCCCCCAATCACCCCTCCCCCCCCTGTCAAACTGACACCAAGCAGTGTTTTTTTTTTTTCTGATTACTGCATGGTGTCAGTTTGTGACAGTTAGAAGTGGTAGGGCAGTGAGTGTTAGCCCCCTGTAGGTCTAGGGTACCCCCCTAACCCCCCCTAATAAAGTTTTAACCCCTTGATCACCCCCTGTCGCCAGTGTCACTAAGCGATCATTTTTCTGATCGCTGTATTAGTGTCGCTGGTGACGCTAGTTGGGGAGGTAAATATTTAGGTTCGCCGTCAGCGTTTTATAGCGACAGGGACCATATACTATCTAATAAATGTTTTAACCCCTTGATTGCCCCCTAATTAACCCTTTCACCACTGATCACCATATAACTGTTACGGGTGACGCTGGTTAGTTTGTTTATTTTTTATAGTGTCAGGTAATTATATTTATTACCGAATAAAGGTTTAGCCCCCTGATCGCCCGGCGGTGATATGCTTCGCCCCAGGCAGCGTCAGATTAGCACCAGTACTGCTAACACCCACGCACGCAGCATACGCCTTCCTTAGTGGTATAGTATCTGAACAGATCAATATCTGATCCGATCAGATCTATACTAGCGTCCCCAGCAGTTTAGGGTTCCCAAAAACGCAGTGTTAGCGGGATCAGCCCAGATACCTGCTAGCACCTGCGGTTTGCCCCTCCGCCAGGCCCAGCCCAGCCCACCCAAGTGGAGTATCGATCGATCACTGTCACTTACAAAACACTAAACGCATAACTGCAGCGTTCGCAGAGTCAGGCCTGATCCCTGCGATCGCTAACAGTTTTTTTGGTAGTGTTTTGATGAACTGGCAAGCACCAGCCCCAGGCAGCGTCAGATTAGCGCCAGTACCGCTAACACCCACGCACGCACCGTACACCTCCCTTAGTGGTATAGTATCTGAACGGATCAATATCTGATCCGATCGGATCTATATTGGCGTCCCCAGCAGTTTAGGGTTCCCAAAAACGCAGTGTTAGCGGGATCAGCCCAGATACCTGCTAGCACCTGCATTTTGCCCCTCCGCCCGGCCCAGCCCAGCCCACCCAAGTGCAATATCGATCGATCACTGTCACTTACAAAACAATAAATGCATAACTGCAGCGTTCGCAGAGTCAGGCCTGATCCCTGCGATCGCTAACAGTTTTTTTGGTAGCGTTTTGGTGAACTGGCAAGCACCAGCCCCAAGCAGCATCAGGTTAGTGCCAGTACCGCTAACACCCACGCATGCAGCATACGCCTCCCTTAGTGGTATAGTATCTGAACGGATCAATATCTGATCCGATCAGATCTATAATGGCGTCCCCAGCAGTTTGGGGTTCCCAAAAACGCAGTGTTAGCGGGATCAGCCCAGATACCTGCTAGCACCTGCATTTTGCCCCTCCGCCCGGCCCAGCCCACCCAAGTGCAGTATCGATCGATCACTGTCACTTACAAAACACTAAACGCATAACTGCAGCGTTCGCAGAGTCAGGCCTGATCCCTGCGATCGCTAACAGATTTTTTGGTAGCGTTTTGGTGAACTGGCAAGCACAAGCGGCCTAGTACACCCCGGTCGTAGTCAAACCAGCACTGCAGTAACACGTGGTGACGTGGCGAGTTCCATAAGTGCAGTTCAAGCTGGTGAGGTGGCAAGCACAAGTAGTGTCCCGCTGCCACCAAGAAGAAGACAAACACAGGCCCGTCGTGCCCATAATGCCCTTCCTGCTGCATTCGCCAATCCTAATTGGGAACCCACCACTTCTGCAGCGCCCGTAATTCCCCCATTCACATCCCCAACCAAATGCAGTCAGCTGCATGAGAGGCATTTTCTTTATGTCCTCCCGAGTACCCCTACCCAATGAACCCCCCCAAAAAAGATGTCGTGTCTGCAGCAAGCGCGGATATAAGCGTGACACCCGCTATTTTTGTCCCTCCTGTCCTGACAATCCTGGTCTTTGCATTGGTGAATGTTTTGAATGCTACCATTCACTAGTTGAGTATTAGCGTAGGGTACAGCATTCCACAGACTAGGCACACATTCACAGGGTCTCCCAAGATGCCATCGCATTTTTTTTACCAAAGACATGTGGCCGAATACATTTTGGCCTAAATGTATGACTAAAATTGAGTTTATTGGATTTTTTTTAGAACAAAAAGTAGAAAATATCATTTTTTTTCAAAATTTTTGGTCTTTTTCCGTGTATAGCGCAAAAAATAAAAATGGCAGAGGTGATCAAATACCATCAAAAGAAAGCTCTATTTGTGGGAAGAAAAGGACGTAAATTTCGTTTGGGTACTGCATTGCATGAACGCGCAATTAGCAGTTAAAGCGACGCAGTGCCAAATTGTAAAAAGTGCTCTGGTCAGGAAGGGGGTAAATCCTTCCGGGGCTGAAGTGGTTAACAGGACAGGTTCCACTCAGAATAGGGCTCGCCATGGTCGACCAAAGACGTTGAGTGCACGTGCTTAGCGTTATATCCAGAGGTTGTTTTTGGGAAATAGATGTATGAGTGCTGCCAGCATTGCTGCAGAAGTTGAAGGGTTGGGGGGTCAGCTTGTCAGTGCTCAAACCATACGCCACACACTGCATCAAATTGGTCTGCATGGCTGCCATCCTAGAAGGAAGCCTCTTCTTAAGATGATGCACAAGAAAGCCCGCAAACAGTTTGCTGAAGACAGGCAGACTAAGGACATGGATTACTGGAACCACGTCCTGTGGTCTGATGAGACCAAGATAAAAGTATTTGGTTCAGATAGTATCAAGCGTGTGTGTTGGGAACCAGGTGGGGAGTACAAAGACAAGTGTGTCTACAGTCAAGCATGGTGGTGGGAGTGTCATGGTCTGGGGCTGCATGAGTGCTTCCGGCACTGGGGAGCTACAGTTCATTGAGGGAACCATGAATGCCAACATGTACTGTGACTGAAGCAGAGCATGATCCCCTACCTTCGGAAGACTGGGCTGCAGGGCAGTATTCCAACATGATAACGACCCAAACACACCTCCAAGATGACCACCACCTTGCTAAAGAAGCTGAGGGTAAAGGTGATGGACTGGCCAAGCATGTCTCCAGACCTAAACCCTATTGAGCATCTGTGGGGCATCCTCAAACGGAAGGTGGAGGTGCGCAAGGTCTCTAACCTCCACCAGCTCCGTGATGTTGTCATGGAGGAGTGGAAGAGGACTCCAGTGGCAACCTGTGAAGCTCTGGTGAACTACATGCCCAAGAGGGTTAAGCCAGTGCTGGAAAATAGTGGTGGACACACAAAATATTGACACTTTGGGCCCAATTTGGACATTTTCACTTAGGGGTGTACTCACTTTTATTTCCAGCGGTTTAGACATTAATGGCTGCGTGTTGAGTTATTTTGAGGGGACAGCAAATTTACACTGTTGTACATGCTGTACACTTACTACTTTACATTGTAGCAAAGTGTAATGTCTTCAGTGTTGTCACATGAAAAGATATAATAAATTATTTACAAAAATGAGAGGGGTGTACTCACTTTTGTGAGATACTGTATATATATGTATATATATGACATAATTAAATTATTAAGTATGTATTTTACATTCCTGGAATATGAATATCTCTTGCAAATGACTCCTAGTGGTCTCATCTTCCAAGTCATGGAAAACCCAGTTCCCTCGAAGCACCCCAGAATATGTGCTGTGTTGCAGCTAATATAACTGGAGGGCAGAATCCACAGTGGGCTGGAGCTTTTGTCAGCTTTCCAAGCCCAGGCTAGCTCGGCTAGTGTTGATCGAAGGGTTCGGGACGAGCAAAGGTTCAGGTGTTCGCCAAGTACACGCCAAACATTTTTCTGTTCGTTCGGCGAGATGTTCATCCGCCAAGCACACAGTCAATATGTTGTTAGAAGTGTGGTCAGGAAGCCAGCCACCATGTCCGTAACAACAAATGATTAATCACCTGTCAACAGGCTTCCCCGCTGACAGCTAAAAGAAAAAAAAATTGTCCGCAATACAAATTAAAAAAAAAATGCTGTGGGGTCCCCCCCTAAAATCCATACCAGGCCCTTATCTGAGCATGCAGCCTGGCAGGCCAGAAAAGGGGGGGTGAGCGAGCACCGCCCCCCCCTCCGGAACCTTACCAGGCCACATGCCCTCAACATAGGGGGATGGGTGCTTTGGAGCAGAGGGGCTCTGCCGCAAAGCCACAAAGTACATTTAGATACATTTTTTTTCTTTAGTAGTGTAATTTTTGCTGCATCATGTTCTATACACTTTAAAGGCAGACTAAGGGGACCCCCAGGCACTATATTAAAAGGAATTTTTCATTTTTATTGTTTCGCTAAAAGCACTATTACATCACTAAAATCGCTGCTCCTTTAAAAACGATCCTTTTTAAATGAAAAAAAAATATTCATACATGTCTCCCAGGGCAGTACCCAGTCCCCCATACCCTTTTTTATGGCCAATAACTTGCATATAAGCCTTCAAAATGGGGAATTTTAAATTTTCCTCTTTGGGTCCAAAAGACTTCAATGGGGTTCAGTGTTCAGGTCCTGTCAGAAACCATGAATCAGACCGAGACAGAAGTACAGTTAAATCACACTAGTCTAATAATAAAAGTAAGTGTAGTAGCAAGCAGGATCTGGAGCCAGAAGGAATGTCAGCCAATCAAGTTTTTAACAGGAGCGTTGGAGAAATTCTCTGTGATGTTGACCAAGGCAAAGACAGAGATCATCTGGGCTGGAAGGCTTAAGTAAGGAGGACTGACGAGCAGGATATCATCAACAGGTGAGTTACTGTGGAGAGATAGGAGCTGCCAATTAGCCGACAGCTGAGCGGCCAGCTCAGAGAAAAAAGGGCTGAGCCCAACACTGACAGGTCCAAACTTTTTCTGATGTTCGGCTTTTCTGGTGTGAACCGAACATGGGGGTGTTCAGCCCATCTCTGCTTATAGCCCAAAGCACATCCAAATTGTGGTAAGCCTTATGCCTGGGCAACTAAGGCCTAGGACAAAAGGAAAGCTAACCAATGTCCTGGTTAAGATGGGAAGCTGAAACCCCCTTAGGATGAAGAACCACCCTGTCATGGTAAAGTACCAGAAACGTCTCTTTTCAAGAAAGAGCCACCAGTTTAGAGAACCTCTATGTTGAATAATGGCAACCAGGAACACAACCTTCTATGTCAAAAGAGCTGAGGGAAGGTCTCTAATAGGCTCAAATGGAGGTCTCTTTAGAACAGAAAGAACCAAACTGAGATCCCATGGGGTTGAAGGCGGTCTGACCAGAGGAGCAATACACGTGACACCCTGTACAAAGACATGCACCAAGGAATGATTAGTTATTGGCCTCTGAAAATGTACTGCAAAGGCTGAAACTTGACTCTTGATTGTGCTTAACGCCAGATACATATCAACCACTGTTTGTAGAAAAGCCAGAATACTGTACATCCCACAACATGCCTGCCAGGATGAAATTTCACACCAGGAAACATAAGATTTTGAGGTCCTGTACTAAATCTTCCTTAAGTTAGCCTTTCTGGCTCTCAAAATGTGTGAATAACTGAGTCAGCTTTTCCCCTGTTCTTCATGACTCTGACTTCAATAGCCATGCCAGCAACTATAAAGACGGATGGAATAATGAACAAGGAGAGGTCAAGATGTTCTGGAAGTGCCCAAGGATTGTCTACCAACATGTTCACAATGTTGGTATACTACATTCTCCTGCGCCAGGCCAGAGCAATCAGGATCATTTTTGTTCCCTCTACCGAATGGTGCTGATTTGGGATCTGAGTTTCAGATTATACCTGGACACCAGAAGATCAACATCCAGTGTGCCTCAGAGTTCCCTGAATACTTATGGGTGAAGCGTCTACTTCATCAGCGGCATGGCAGCGGCTGAGGAAATCCATCTGAGAATTTTCCACTCCCGGAATGTGAACTGCAGACAGAACAGGGACAAAACAGAATTTACGCACAATATACAATGGCCATGGGTTTGGCTGAGTCACCCTTATTGAGAGACACTGCAGCTGTTCTAATGTAGGAAAACCAGGCAGATCATCTGCAGTTCCCGAATATTGATGGGTAGTGATTTCTTCTGCAGAGACCATGTTCCCTGCATCCAAGGGTGAGATCCAGAACCCCCCCTCTTACCAGCCCACTAGGCTGGCATTGGTCATGAACACCTTCCAAGAGAGAGGAAGGAAGGACGTTCCTGCTTCTAACAGCAGCCATCTACCAGTCCAGAGACCATATAGTGCTGGAATGTAGGGACATTGGAGAACCCAATGACTGTGACCTTCTGTCCACAGCCATCAGAAGATTCTACTGTCAGGAATGAGACTGGGCAAAGGAAACCTTCTCAAATGAGGCAACCATTATCCCCAAAACCCTCGTGCAGAAACAAATTTTGGGATAACTCAGAATTCTAAGAAAAGACACCCGATTTCCCATGGCAAAGAAATCCACAAGACCCAGATACTCCAACCACTGGGCTGGAATCAACGCTGATTTCTGGAGATTGAGGACCCAGCCAAATCTCTCCAGATTGCATACAGTGAGAGATACATTGTGCTCCAGAACATGAGTGGGAATCAGTCAATCACAGTCAGTTAGCCAACGAGAAGTGAGAGGGGCAGGGCGGAGCCACAGCTCTGGGTGTGAATGGACATGCAAAGCAGTGGCTCTGATGCGAGCCTGCCTGGGTGCCCCCCATAGCAAGCTGCTTGCTTTGGTTGCTTTCGGCAGTAGGGAAAGACCAGGAGCGCCGGAGGGGGACCCAAGACAAGGAGGATCTGGGCTGCTCTGTGCAAAACCACTGCACAGAGCAGGTAAATATGACATGTTTGTTATTTTAATGTAAAAAAAGCTTTAATAACACTTTAAAGTGAAACATTGGGGAATGCCCTAAACCTGCCTGTGACATGGTACATGGTATAGTATGATCAGTGGAATTTCAAGTAATGAACCCTTTCTTGTAATGAAAAAAAAAAAATCCAAATGCAGCGCTAAATTGAACAAAGTGATTATGTGAATATATTAGTCCGTAAGAATTGTTGGAAAGTAGAAATGACGTGAAGCCTGCACCAAACTTCAGTGTGCACAAAGAAAGCACACCACACCCACGTGCTGCCAATCTGCTTACCAGAACAATGTGAAAAACACACAATGTAATCAAATGATGCCAAGGTTCAACAGTAACTCGGAATGACACTCCATCACAAACAGCCAAAAGATGGGAAAAGCCAGATGGTCACATATCATCAGGACATCAAGGTACACATGGGAAGACGAATGGATTGTACAGTCCCCAGCAGGATATCCCAGTAAGAAAAGAGCAATAATAGTGAAGCCTGTATGGATAAAGAATAGGCATTTATTGTAGTCTACTTACAGGAATAAACAGTAAATCATCACAGAAAGGAATTGGTCCGCGGCTCACAGCGTGCTTGCAACGGCCAGCCTGACATGTTTCATCCTATGTGGATATTTACGCGGCATAACACAAATCCTCTCCCCCGAAATTCCACTTCCCCAGCAGAAATCTTAGCGACCAAGCCTCACTTCCCACCACAAATAATAAGCCCCCAAACTCCCCCCCCAAGCAAAAATCCTCTTCTCCCCCATATCCTCCTCCCCCTAGTAGTAACACTGTATCCCCTCCTAGCACTAATCCTCTCTCACCTCCTCTACCTCCCCAACACAAATAGTTCCCGCAGCACAAATGATATCCCCCTTTTAGCCTAAATCTCCGCTCTCCCTAATCACCTATCAAGCACAAATCCTCTCATCCTCAAATTCCTCCTCCCCAGCACAAATTTTTACACCCTTAAATCCTCCATCTTAACACTAAGTTTCTTACCCCAGCACCAATATTAGTTAGCCCCCCATTCCACCCCAGTTTAGTCTGGCCCAAGTAAAATCCAAGGAAGAGCCTAAGGGAAGCTTTCTTCAGCACTGTGACAGGCAGCTGCAGCTGGCAAAGAGCAATGCGGCTGGGGATTTTTAGCATTGGGGACCTGGAGGACTCAGCAGGAGATGCAGGGCCTTTTCCCTTAAGCGAAGTCCCTGGGGAGCAAGGGGGGCTGAGCTGCTGGGTACAGTGCAATTAATGCCTGCAGTGATCTAATTTTTTTGCTGTGTGGTTGGCTTGCTGTTTTTCTCAGAAATCTGCACTGTGATCCAAGACGACCACCACCTTGCTAAAGAAGCTGAGAGTAAAGGTGATGGACTGGACAAGCATGTCTTCAGACCTAAACCCTATTGAGCATCTGTGGGGCATCCTCAAACAGAAGGTGGAGGAGCGCAAGGTCTCTAACATCCACCAGCTCTGTGATGTCTTCATAGACGAGTAGAAGAGGACTCGAGAGGCAACCTGTGAAGCTCTGGTGAGCTCCATGCCCAAGAGGGTTAAGGCAGGGCTGGAAAATAATGGTGGCCACACAAAATATTGACAATTTGGGCCCAATTTGGACGTTTTCACTTAGGGGTGTTGAGTTATTTTGAGGGGACAGCACATTTACACTGTTATACAAGCTGTACACTCACTACTTTACATTGTAGCAAAGTGTCATTTCTTCAGTGTTATCACATGAAAAGATATAATAAAATATTTACAAAAATGTGAGGGGTGTACTCACTTTTGTGAGATACTATATTTATTAAAGCTGAATTCCAGACACAAAATCATTCACATAAATATTAATAGACACAGAGGATATAAAATGCTTGCAATGTATATTTTCCTAGAGGAGATTGTTTTTCTTTTTTGTTTCACAGCTCAACTGGGGTTACACTTTAACCTGTCATCCATATGTTTCCTACTCTCTGGCCATTTTATGGGCACTTAGGGGCCAATTAACTCTCTGGTGTCCTTGGAGACACACATATCACCTCTTACATAGGAATATTAAACCGGGAATAATCCAGAACCAGAAAATGATAAATACTGGAGCTCAGATCCTCCTAGCTGTTAGACTACAGGTATTTGCCGTCCAGACCTCCACCATCTGGGCCAGCCCAGGTACTCTGTAAGTATGATCAGCTCTGGTCATCTAGGGGTAGAGATACATAGTCTTCCAAGGCCTTCTTTACAGAATTCATAGTGGGGCGATAGGTAAAATGAATAATGACATATATGTTTTAGTCTGCCAATAGCATCAACACAGCATTTTTTTCTGCACCCCCTGTAACATCTGTTATTATTTGTTGATCCAGTCAGTAGTTTTTAAATTATGCCCCACAAGCTATGTGTGATCCACTATAAGATTTTATCTGGCATACAGTTGATGAACTGTCTCAGTTTCTCCCCCCATACTCTGATTGGGACACTGATATAAAGGGGATATGGGGACACTGATGTAGGGTAGACTCTGACGGGGACCCTCATGGTGACCTTAATGTAAGGGGGACTCTATAGGGACACTGATGTAAGGGGCACTCTGATAGGGACACTGATGCAAGGGGAATGCAGATGGGGACACGGAAGTAAGGTGGGACTCTAATGAAGATTCTGTGGGGGGGGGAGCTCTGATGGGGACTCTTAGGTAAGTGGGCTCTGACGGGGATACTGCTGTTTAGGGGAATCTGATGGGGACCTTGATGTAAGGGGAACTCTGATGTAAGTGGAGGGGACTGATCGTAACCCTGATTAAAGGGGATGGGGACTCTGATGTAAGGGGGGGGGGGGGACTGATCGTAACCCTGATGAAAGGGGGGCTTTGATAGGAACTTTGATTTTAGGGGGGGTCTGATGAGGACCCTGATGTAATGGTGAGCTTTGAAGGGGACACTGATGTAAAGGGGAACTCTAATAGGGATCCTAATGAAAGAGTGCTCTGATAGAAACTCTGATGTAAAGGGGATAATGATGTAAGTGTATAATATAATGTACCTAATAGGTAATACAATGTATTATATAATGCATCTAGCAGGTAATACAATGTCAGAGGAAAAAATCCTGCGAGCCACAATAATCCAGTGCCTTAGTGGAGAAACAACTGAATAAATACCCGGCTGCAAACGCAGATCACGTATTCATAACCGTGCGGTGAAACATCAACAAAAAATTGCGTTGCGCTTGGGAATATATCTAAGTGTCTATACACCCTGGTGATATCACATGAAGAAATCTAAAGTGCATTGTGCAGATACTATGGATCTAAAACCCACTCTGCGTACTTAAATGAATAAATAAATATATCAACACGTGCAACAAGGTGCCGTGTGCAATAAATCCCAAAGTGTAATGTGTAAACAATGCGTATCTAGATCATGTAATATACAAATATAACAACCTGAATCTAAGTACACATTAGAATAAACAAATATATGAAACAGCAAAACATAAATACCTAAATAATTGTGCATAATATATAATTTACCATACTTATATCACATAAAAATCCACTGTAATAATAAAAGTGATGGGTGAAAAATATAATAAACCACTTGTTGTGATAGGTAGACTATAATCGTCCTTATATAAAATATTGAAGACTATATTCATGAAAAATCTTCCAACACGACAATGTGAAGTGATAAATTTACAACAAAACTCCATATAATAGTAAAAGTGCTTCAGAGAAAAAAAACAGTTCCAGTGCTAAATCAAACGTGCTCAGATCATGCCGTGAAGTGCCTTGGTGCCCCCAATGTGGTTGCGCTCACCGTAGAGCGTGTGACACAGTGTTCAGCTGCGTCAATACACACTGTGGAGCTACCCCTGGGCTCAATGATTAGTAACAGCTGATTCTCCAAGCAGATTCTCTATATGGCTCCATAAACATCATACCAGGGAGGAGAGACTGGTTCAGTCCCAACTAACCACAAGACAGAACTGTTGTACCTGCATGCAGGTAATACAATGTATTTTATAATGTATCTAGCAGGTAATACAATGTATTATATAATGTATCTAGCAGGTAATACAATGTATAATCTAATGTATCTATCAGGTAATACAATGTATCTTTCTCTCCATTCAGAGGAGAAAAAAAAAACACAGAGGCAGCCTGTAGAGTGACTGATCACTGTGATATCCAAACAGGCTGCATTCATACCCAAATGTTTGTGCATTTTGTTGCATGATTTTTTTTTGCATTTATGTGCATTTTGTTACAATATAAAAGGAGAAGTGTTGGGTTCTCAGCGCCACAGTGTAAATCAGAGGAAAAAATAATTATATTTTAATAATAATTAATTTAATAATTCATTATATACACCAATGCTGCACATAAAATTAGTAGAAACGAATACACGATAAAAGAATATATAAAGGGCGCAAACAAACAAATGAATGCATATAGAGTGTGTAACCTAATTAATAAGGTGCACAATTGAGTAATCCATCAGAAATGTCCATAATAAACATATGTGTTCAAATCTTCTTGTGTATGCTCCAATTATGCATTATAAAGTGCGAATGTGCTTCAATAATCTTGCTTAAAAGTGCTTTAACGGTAGTGATAACAAAATGCGCTCACCAGAGTGACCACAGAGCGTGACTTTTTTAGAAAGAAATCCTCGATTCAATGGTATGTTTCCCTTCAGGTCTGGTATGGATTTTAAGGGGAACCCCGCGCCAAAATAAAAAAAATGGCATGGGGTCCCCCCAAAAATCCGTACCAGACCCTTATTCGAGCACGCAACCTGGCAGGCCGCAGGAAAATAGGGGGGGACGAGAGAGTGCCCCCCTCTCCTGAACCATACCAGGCCACATGCCCTCAACATTGGGAGGGTGCTTTGGGGTAGCAGCCCCCGAAGCACCTTGTCCCCATGTTGATGGGAGAAGGGCCTCATCCCCACAACCCTTGCCCGGGGGTTGTGGGGGTCTGCGGGCGGGGGGCTTATCAGAATCTGGAAGCCCCCTTTAACAAGGGGACCTCTAGATCCCACCCCCCCATGTGAATTGGTAATGGGGTACAAATGTACCCCTACCATTTCACAAATAAAGTGTCAAAAATGTTAAAAAAGACAAGAGACGTTTTTTTACAATTCCTTTATTTATTTCTTCTTCTTTCCCGGCTTCTTCTTCCATCTTCTTTCTTCTGGTCTTCCTTCGGTGTTTTTCTTCCTCCATCTTCTTCTTTCCCCGCTTCTTTCTCTGCTTCTTCCTCTGGTCTTCTCATCTGGCATCTTCCTCCGGCTTCTTCTCCGCTTTTATCCTCTGCACGATCCGCCTCAGTGGGAGTCTTCCGCTGTGTGACGCTTCTGTTGAGGTGACAGTTCTTATATAATGGAGGGCGTGGCCACCCAGTGACCCCACCCCCTCTGACGCACGGGGACTTCCCTATGGCTTTCCCTGTGTTGTCAGAGAGGGCGGGGTCACCCTGTTTAGGTAAACGGGTGACCCTGCCCCCTCTGCCATTTTTTTTAATTTTGGCATGGGGTTCCCCTTAAAATCCATACCAGACCCTTCAGGTCTGGTATGGATTTTGAGAGGAACCCCCACACCATTATTTTTGTAATTTTTGCACGGGGTTCTCCCTAAAATCCATACCAGACCTGAAGGGTCTAGTATGGATTTTGAGGGGGACCCCCAGGCCATTTTTTTTTTAATTTTGGTGCCGGGTTCCCCTTAATATCCATACCAGACCTGAAGGGCCTGGTATGGAATTTAGGGGGACCCCCACGCATTTTTCTTTTTAAATTTTGGTTCAGGGTTCCCCTGTGGGAAAATTCCATGCTGTTTTTATCAATGAACTTTTATGTGTATTGCCGGGCCGACAATTCATTATAGCCGGTGCTAGCGATAGTAGTTTTTAATGACATTTTTTCTTTTAGAAATGTAATTTTGCACTCAGACTGTTCTAAACACGGGAAACATGCGCCACTTTACAGGCATTCTATAGACACACCCCCCCCCCCGGTACGAAATTTAAAGGAATATTACACTTTTATTGTTTCACTTTAAGAATTATTAAAATCACTGCTCCCAAATAAACGGCTGTTTTTAAAACTTTTTTTTGCATTGATACATGTCCCCTGGGGCAGGACCCAGGTCCCCAAACACATTTTATAACAATAACTTGCATATAAGCCTTTAAAATTAGCACTTTTGATTTCTTCCATAGACTTTTAAAGGGTGTTCTGCGGCTTTCGAATTTGCCGCAAACACCCAAATTGTTCGCTATTCGGCGAACGGACAAACAATGTTTGAGTCAAACTCATGTTCGACATGAACATAAAGCCCATCCCTAGTCATAATTGTGATGATTATGGCTTACAGCTCATGAAAACCCCAAATCCACAATCTCAGAAAATTAGAATATTACATGCAATCAATAAAACAAGGATTGTACATAGAACAATATCGGGCCTCTGAAAAGTATAAGCATGCATATGTACTCAGTACTTGGTTTGGGCCCCTTTTGCAGCAATTACTGCCTCAATGCGGCATGGCATGGAAGTTATCAGCCTGTGGCACTGAGGTGTTATGGAAGACCAGGATGCTTCAATAGCGGCCTTCAGCTCTTCTGCATTGTTCGGTCTCATGTCTCTCATCTTTCTCTTGGCAATGTCCCATCGATTCTCTATGGGGTCCAGTCACGGCGAGTTTGCTGGCCAATCAAGCACAGTAATCCCACGGTCATTGAACCAGGTTTTGGTGCTTTTGGCAGTGTGGGGCAGGTGCCAAGTCCTGCTGGAAAATGAAGTCAGCGTCCCCATAGAGCTCGTATGTGGAAGGAAGCATGAAGTGCTCCAAAATCTCCTGGTAGACGGCTGTGTTGACCCTGGACTTGAATGACTGGAATGAAGCACAGTGGACCAACACCAGCAAATGGCTCCTGATCAACACAGACTGTGGAAACTTCACACTGGACTTCAAGCATCTTGCAGTGTGTTCCTCTCCATTCTTCCTCCATACTCCGGGTCCTTGGTTTCCAAATGAGATGCCAAATTTGATCTCATCAGAAAAGAGGACTTTGGACCACTGAGCAACAGACCAGGTCTGTTTTTCTTTAGCCCAGGTAAGATGCTTCTGACTAGGGATGAGCCGAACACCCCCCGGTTCGGTTCGCACCAGAACCCGCGAACGGACCGCAAGTTCGCACGAACGTTAGAACCCCATTGACGTCTATGGGACTCGAACGTTCAAAATCAAAAGTGCTCATTTTAAAGGCTAATTTGCATGGTATTGTCCTAAAAAGGGTGTGGGGACCCGGGTCCTACCCCAGGGGACATGTATCAATGCAAAAAAAACTTTTAAAAACGGCCGTTTTTTCGGGAGCAGTGATTTTAATGATGCTTAAAGTAAAAAAAAAAAAGTGAAATATTCCTTTAAATATCGTACCTGGGGGGTGTCTATAGTATGCCTGTAAAGTGACGCGTGTTTCCCATGTTTAGAACAGTCCCTGCACCAAATGTCATTTTTAAAGGAAAAAATCTCATTTAAAACTGCTTGCGGGTTTAATGTCATGTCGGGTCATGACAATATGGATGAAAATCAGTGAGACAAACGGCATGGGTACCCCCCAGTCCATTACCAGGCCCTTTGGGTCTTGTATGGATATTAAGGGGAACCCCGCACCCAAATTAAAATAAGGAAAGGTCCCTATATACTCTGAACAGCAGTATACAGGCGGTGCAAACAAGACAGGGACTGTAGGTTTGTTGTTAAGTAGAATCTGTTTGTAATTTTGAACATTTTTAACGTGTTTAGCTCCAGCCAAAAAATCTTTTCTAAGCTTTTTGGAAAACATAGGGAAGGGTTACATTTGTTTTGCGTCTTTCCTCCTCTTCAGAAGATTTCACCTCACTTTTTTGTCCCAATGAAAAATGTTTTTTGAAAATTTGGGTTTTTTTGTGGAACAAGGATTGGAAAGCATCAGTGGAAAGGAGAAATTGTTTTCCCATATTAACTCTTACATGAGAGAATTTCCCTTCCTAGGGGTAGATTTCATCTCACTTCCTGTTGTCTCCTTCCATTTGCAAGTAGGAGTCGTTTGTAAGTTAGATGTTTGAAAGTAGGGTCCTGCCCTATATACTCAGCAGAAATTTGGGCCTTAGGTGTTGCTGTGGCCAAAACACTGTAAGCCCTCACAGGGCCCTGCTGTGAAATATTAGATCAAGAATTGTAATTACATGCCCCTGTTGAACAGGAGCTGAAAAATTAGGCCTTAGGCACTGGTGCTGGTGTTACAACACTGAAACCCCTCACAGACACTCTAGTTGGAACGCAGGAACGAGCCCTGCTGCAAAGTATTGCATCAAAAATTGTAATTACACGCCCCTGTTAGACAGGGGCAGAAAAATTGGGCCTTAGGCACTGGTGCTGGTGCCACAACACTGCAACCCCTCACAGACACTCTAGTTGGAATGCAGGAACGAGCCCTGCTGCAAAGTATTACATCAAAAATTGTAATTACACGCCCCTGTTAAACAGGGGCTGAAAAATTGTGCCTTAGGCACTGGTGGTGGCGCCCAGAACCAAAAATGTTCTTACAAGCTATCAGCGTGATGATTGAGGAGGAAGAGGATAATTACTCAGGGATAGTCACTCAGCATCAGCATAGGCAGTCTTTGAAGGGATCTGAAAAAAATTATTCAGTTACATCAGCATCAGGTGCTTGGTAGCTGGTGGTTATCCAAGACTGATTCATTTTTATGAAGGTCAGCCGATCGACCGAGTCAGTGGACAGACGCACCCTGTGATCGGTTACCACGCCTCCAGCAGCACTGAATGTGCGTTCCGAAAGAACGCTGGATGCAGGACAGGCCAGTAGCTCAATTGCATACTGTGCAAGCTCTGGCCAGTGATCCATCCTCAAGACCCAGTAACCCAGAGGATTTTCGGTGGGAAAGGTGTCCAAGTCTGATCTTGCCCCTAGGTATTCCTGCACCATGTAAAACAGACGCTGGCGATGGTTGCTGGAACCGATCATACCTTGGGGCTGCGGACCAAAAAATTGTCTGAACGCATCGGTCAGACGGCCACCTTCTCCACCGCTCCTTCTTTGACTGACCGAAGCCTCAGCAACACGTTGTCCAGAAACAGGAGTTTGTAACCTCCCAGTCTCTGGGAACGCGTTGCACAGACCTTTCTGCAAGGCCTCCCGAAGATGTTTCATCCTCTGCTCCCTCTGCGATGGCAAGATAAGGTCCGCAACCTTACCCTTGTAACGTGGATCAAGGAGGGTTGCCAGCCAGTATTGGTCCTTCTCCTTGATACCACGAATACGAGGATCCTTACGCAGGCTTTGCAGGATCAGGGAGGCCATGCAGCGTAGGTTTGCTGAGGCATTCGGTCCGGAGTCCTCTGGGTCACTAAGGACAACAACGTCCGCAGCCACCTCCTCCCAGCCACGTACAAGTCCATGTGTTCCTTGGGACTGATCCCTTAAAGACTGCTGATGCTGAGTGCCAGGCTCCACCTCCATACTGACACAATCTTCCTCCTCCTCCTCCTCCTCCTCCTCCTCCTCCTCGTCCTCTTCCTGTGTGATCGGCGGGCACGCAGGAACACTGTCTGGATAAAGGGGGCCTTGAGAGCTAAGGAAGTCCTCCTCTTCCTGCCTCTGTTCTGCCTCAAGTGCCCTGTCCATTATTCCACGCAGCGTGTGCTCCAACAGGTGGACAAGGGGGACAGTGTCACTGATGCATGCACTGTCAGTGCTCACCATCCTCGTGGCCTCCTCGAATGGTGACAGGACAGTGCATGCATCCCTGATCATGGCCCACTGGCGTGGGGAAAAAAAACCAAGGTCCCCTGACCCTGTCCTGGTGCCATAGTCACACAGGTACTCATTGATGGCCCTCTGCTGCGTGTGCAGCCGCTGCAGCATGGCCAATGTCGAGTTCCACCTGGTGGGCATGTCACAGATTAGGCGGTTCTTGGGCAGGTTAAACTCCTTTTGGAGGTCCGTCAGCCGAGCACTGGCATTATATGACCGGCGGAAATGCACACAGACTTTCCTGGCCTGCCTCAGGACATCCTGTAAGCCCGGGTACCTGCCCAAGAACCGCTGCACCACCAAGTTAAGGACGTGAGCCAAACAGGGCACATGGGTCAGTTGTCCCTGTCGGAGGGCAGAGAGGAGGTTGGTGCCATTGTCGCAAACCACCATTCCTGCCTTAAGTTGGCGTGGCGTCAACCACCTCTGAACCTGCCCCTGCAGAGCTGACAGAACCTCTGCCCCAGTGTGGCTCCTGTCCCCCAAGCACACCAGCTCAAGCACCGCATGGCATCTTTTGGCCTGCGTACTTGCGTAGCCCCTTGAACGCCTACGGAGCACCGCTGGTTCCGAGGAAGAGGCCATGGAGGAAGAAGAAGAGGAGGGGGTGGAGGAGAGAGGTGTGTCACAATCAGCATTTTGGAGGCGTGGTGGCGGAACAACCTCCAACACTACTGCACCTTGTCCTGCATCCTTCCCAGCTGCCAGCAGAGTCACCCAATGCGCCGTGAAACTTAAGTAACGTCCCTGTCCATGCCTGCTGGACCATGAGTCAGCGGTAATATGCACCTTACCGCTGACCGCCCTGTCCAGCGAGGCATGGACATTGCCTTCCACATGCCGGTAGAGAGCCGGAATCGCCTTCCGTGAGAAAAAGTGGCGTTTGGGTACCTGCCACTGAGGAACCGCACATTCCACAAACTCACGGAAGGGGGCAGAGTCTACCAACTGAAAAGGCAGCAGTTGAAGTGCTAGCAATTTTGCCAAGCTAGCATTCAACCGCTGGGCATGTGGATGGCTGGGAGCGAACTTCTTTCGGCGGTGCAGCAGCTGGGGCAGGGAAATTTGCCTGGTACAATCTGACGTCGGTGTACCAAAAGCAGATTGCCCACAAGTACTTGGCTGTGACACACCTAATTCTACACCTTCATTCCTCTCACTGCAGGTCTCAGAGAGGACTGAAGGTCTAGTGGGGTTGGAAATCTCAGCTGATGAGGAGCAAGGAGAGATCCTCTTTGTTCTTTGGTGTGGGTCTTTTAGATATGCTTGCCAACGAACTGCATGGCAGGTCAACATATGTCTGGTCAAGCATGTGGTACCCAAGCGGGAGATGTTTTGGCCACGCGAGATACGCTTGAGACATATGTTGCAAATAGCAGCGGTGCGATCTGATGCACTCGTCTCAAAAAAGGCCCACACCAAAGAACTTTTTGAATAACGCGCAGAGACTGCAGCGCCCTGCACATGTGGAGCTTTGGGGTGTGATGCAGTCAATGTGCTGCCCTTAGGCTGGCCCCTGGAGGGCATCCTGCCTCGTTGGTGATGTGCCGCCTCCTCCTCCTCCTCCTCCTCCTCTCTCCTATCAGGCACCCACGTTGAGTCAGTGACCTCATCATCCCCTCCCTCCTCATCACTGGAGCAAACCTGGCAGTATGCTGCAGCAGGGGGAGCATGACTGCCAGATTGCTGTCCTTCTTGGGCACCCCCTCTGTCCGTGCTCATGTTACTGCCTTCATCGAGCTCAGTATCATCATCAGAGCCTTCCAAACACTGGGCATCCTCCTGGAGCATGTACCCAACACTGTGGTCAAACAGTTCGAGGGAATCCTCAGGAGGACATGGTGGAGCTAGGGAAGGAGTCACTGATGACATTGAGCTGAGGGAAGAGGCCGCTGCTTTGCCAGACAAAGCACCCTGGGCATGGGTGAGAGAGGATGAGGAGGATGAGGACGGCTTGGTCATCCACTCGACCAAGTTTTCTGCATGTTGCGGCTCAACACGGCCAGCTGCCGAAAAAAAGGCCAAGCGTGTCCCATGGCCACGGGCTGATGAGGATGCACCGTCTCCACGACCAGCACTAGACACAGAGCCTGCTTGCCCTCTCTTATTGGCTTGTGACTGTCTGCCCCTCCTTCTTGGCCTTCCAGACATACTAATGGCCTGTAGCTGCACTAAGCTGGGATAGAACACCTGTAATTTTCTTCAGGTAGCTTTATATACTGTAACCAGACAAGCCTGCCTGTCAGTAGGAAGATAACAGGAACGGATCTAGCTGAACACTGTGAGCAGGACGCACTGCACTAAATGTAAATAGCAGGAACGGATCTAGCTGAACACTGTGAGCAGGACGCACTGCACTAAATGTAAATAGCAGGAACGGATCTAGCTGAACACTGTGAGCAGGACGCACTGACTGCACTAAATGTAAATAGCAGGAACGGATCTAGCTGAACACTGTGAGCAGGACGCACTGCACTAAATGTAAATAGCAGGAACAGATCTAGCTGAACACTGTGAGCAGGACGCACTGCACTAAATGTAAATAGCAGGAACGGATCTAGCTGAACACTGTGAGCAGGACGCACTGCACTAAATGTAAATAGCAGGAACAGATCTAGCTGAACACTGTGAGCAGGACGCACTGCACTAAATGTAAATAGCAGGAACAGATCTAGCTGAACACTGTGAGCAGGACGCACTGCACTAAATGTAAATAGCAGGAACAGATCTAGCTGAACACTGTGAGCAGGACGCACTGCACTAAATGTAAATAGCAGGAACGGATCTAGCTGAACACTGTGAGCAGGACGCACTGACTGCACTAAATGTAAATAGCAGGAACGGATCTAGCTGAACACTGTGAGCAGGACGCACTGCACTAAATGTAAATAGCAGGAACAGATCTAGCTGAACACTGTGAGCAGGACGCACTGCACTAAATGTAAATAGCAGGAACAGATCTAGCTGAACACTGTGAGCAGGACGCACTGCACTAAATGTAAATAGCAGGAACGGATCTAGCTGAACACTGTGAGCAGGACGCACTGACTGCACTAAATGTAAATAGCAGGAACAGATCTAGCTGAACACTGTGAGCAGGACGCACTGACTACACTAAATGTAAATAGCAGGAACGGATCTAGCTGAACACTGTGAGCAGGACGCACTGACTGCACTAAATGTAAATAGCAGGAACGGATCTAGCTGAACACTGTGAGCAGGACGCACTGACTGCACTAAATGTAAATAGCAGGAACGGATCTAGCTGAACACTGTGAGCAGGACGCACTGCACTAAATGTAAATAGCAGGAACAGATCTAGCTGAACACTGTGAGCAGGACGCACTGCACTAAATGTAAATAGCAGGAACAGATCTAGCTGAACACTGTGAGCAGGACGCACTGCACTAAATGTAAATAGCAGGAACAGATCTAGCTGAACACTGTGAGCAGGACGCACTGCACTAAATGTAAATAGCAGGAACAGATCTAGCTGAACACTGTGAGCAGGACGCACTGACTGCACTAAATGTAAATAGCAGGAACGGATCTAGCTGAACACTGTGAGCAGGACGCACTGCACTAAATGTAAATAGCAGGAACGGATCTAGCTGAACACTGTGAGCAGGACGCACTGACTGCACTAAATGTAAATAGCAGGAACGGATCTAGCTGAACACTGTGAGCAGGACGCACTGCACTAAATGTAAATAGCAGGAACAGATCTAGCCTAATCTAGCTAACTCAAATCAAATGACACTGTCTGTCTCTCTCTCTATCAGCACACCGGAACACACTACACAGGGCCGCCGTGCAGGCGGCCTTATATAGTGTGGGGCGTGTACTAAATCCCCTGAGCCATAATTGGCCAAAGCCACCCTGGCTTTGGCCAATTACAGCTCTCTCTACTGACGGCGCTGTGATTGGCCAAGCATGCGGGTCATAGTGCATGCTTGGCCAATCATCAGCCAGCAATGCACTGCGATGCCGCAGTGAATTATGGGCCGTGACGCGCCACACGAATTTGGCGCGAACGGCCCATAACGTTCGCAATTCGACGGACGGTCGAACAGCCGATGTTCGAGTCGAACACGGGTTCGACTCGAACACGAAGCTCATCCCTACTTCTGACGTTGTTTGTTGTTCAGGAGTGGCTTAACAATAGGAATACAACATTTGAAGCCCATGTCCAGGATCCGTCTGTGTGTGGTGGCTCTTGATGCACTGACTCCAGCCTCAGTCCACTCCTTGTGAAAGTCCCCAACACTATTGAATGGCCTTTTCCTGACAATCCTCTCCAGGCTACGGTCATCCCTGCTGCTTTTCTTCCACACTTTTCCCTTCCACATAACTTTCTATTAATGTGCTTTGATTGAGCACTTTGGGAACATCCAACTTCTTTTGCAATTACCTTTTGAGGCTTTCCCTCCTTATGGAGGGTGTCAGTGATGGTTTTCTGCACAACTGTCAGGTCAGCAGTCTTTCACATGATTGTGATTCCTACCGAACCAGACTGAGAGACCATTTAAAGGCTCAGGAACCCTTCGCAGGTCTTTTGGCTTAATTCGTTAATTAGAGTGGGACACTTTGAGCCTAGAATATTGCACCTTTTCACAATATTCTAATTTTTTGAGATTGTGGATTTGGGGTTTTCATGAGCTGTAAGACATAATCATCACAATTATGACAAATCATGGCTTGAACTATCTTGCTTTGCATGTAATGAGTCTATCTCATATATTAGTTTCACCTTTTAAGTTGCATTAGTGAAATAAATGAACTTTTGCGCGATATTCAAATTTTTCGAGTATTACCTGTATATTCTCTCCACTGCATATATCAACTTGCATCAAGTATATCTGTGCAATAACTCCACCACAAGGAGCCACAGAAGGCAGGATATAGTGTAATACCGCTTATTTTTTATTGCTTTAAAAGAGCACTTACATAGTCCAGCATAGGGTCACAAACAATCCGCTCAAGGGGAAGCATAAGCCGGTCCGACGTCGCTATCAAGCTCACGGCATGTGCTGTGTGTCTCAGCTGTTCAAACAAAAGTACAGGGCTCCTATTGTTATGAGTGTCAGGCCTTGCTAACAGCTTCTGCTTCCCCTTGAGCGGATTGTTTGTTGCGGTGGAGTTATTGGTGGATTTATTTCACAGACATACTTGATGCAAGTTGATATATGCAGTGGAGAGAATATATATAGGTGAAGATACCTACGTTCAAAACCTGCAGCTTCCCCTACACATGATTGTTTGATTGGAATAGGATACGTTAAGGAGATATACCATTGAATCAAGGTTTTCTTTCTAAAAAAGTCATGCTTTGTGGTCACTCTGGTGAGCGCATTTTGTTATCACTTAGGGTGAAGCACTTATAATTCACGGTGTTGCAGCATACACAAGAAGATTTGAACACATATGTTTATTATGGACGTTTCTGATGGATTGAGTAAATGCATAGCATTTTTTGGGACTCAAAATGCACCAATCTGCCCAAATTGAACTAAAAAAGTAGCTCCAAGACGTTTTAGAGCCTTAGGCATTTGACTTGGAGATGTGACCTGAACATTTTGGAGTTTCAGGCTTCGCACTACAAAACACTCAGGTGTGAATGGGGTCTCAGAGGCTAGAACATCTATCAGCTGATTGGGAATCAGGGCTCTTGATTCCCGATCGTTACTACAAGACCCGGGGCTCTTGGCGAGAGCCTGATCTCTATGCTGGGAGCACGCTATGCAGCTTTCTCTCAGCATAAATACATTTATTGAAAAAGACCCACTTCTATGAGTCCGCATGTATGTGTACAGGTGGTGGGAAGGTGTTAATGAGAAGAAGTGTAACAAATGTAACTATGGTGTAGCCAAAGAACCTGAAGACTGGGAGTGCAAACTATGGAACCCTCTGGGATGGGAGCCTTGACAGGGCCGTCTTTTCGCATTTGCGCGCTGGGCAGTTGCCCAGGGGCCCCACTTGCCTGGGGGGACCCACCTGCCCAGCGACCCCAGCCAAGTTCACTGCCACATTGTGACAGTACTGTGCAATGGCATCACCAGCATGGGGCCCCATGTGCCCCCCCAAATTAAGTGCTGTACTGTTTTTGTATAACCGAACTAATGACCGCCGGCCTGCGCCGCGGCTGTCCGAGTGTTCGCCCATTGACACATTATTGGGTGGCAGTCTGTCAGGCGATGACGCGTGACGGCCGCCGGCCGCCTCTGTTGTTTATGATAGTTGTAGTCCGCAGCGACGGCTGCGTGCTCAAGCTCCCTGCTCCCGGGGGGGTGGAGTCAGTCTGAGGAGAGAAGCACAGCCAGCCTACCGCATGCTACAACTGCCATTGCTGCGTTTGGAATCCAGGATATTTTGCCTGCCCCAATGCCTCTGCTTGGCTGGACACTGTGTAAAAACACCATGTGATGTGGCTGGCCTGGGCACGCTGCTGCTGGCTGGTGGTACAGTAACAGTACTGTGGAGTAGATCTGACCCCTGGCCAGGAGCAACATCATCACCCACCCCACAGGACTGGAGGAAGCCGTGGACAAGGAAGAAGAGAGGACATGTCCTGCTGCTGCTGAGCACTGAGTCTGCCGAGCAAGCTGAGGTGAGAGACCCTGAGGATCAATCATCCCATCAATCTGCCCCCCATACAACTTATTTACCTTGCCCATGGCCTGTGAATCCTGCTGGGAGCTGCCCACAGCTTACAGGCCAGCAGAGCAGGACTCACATGCCATGGTCGGCTCCCACCAGGACCCACAGACCATGGCCAGCAGGACCCATAGGCTATTGTCTGTTCCCAGCAGGACCCACAGGTCAGTGGCCAGCAGGACCCACAGGTCCGCAACTTGTGGGTCCTGCTGGGATCTGGTCACTGACCTGTGGGTCCTGCTGGCCACTGACATGTGGGTCCCACTGGGCACTGACATGTGGGTCCTGCTGGCCACTGACCTATGGGTCTTGCTGGCCACTGACCTGTGGGCCCTGCTGGCCACTAGCGTAGGGTGACCAGAAGTCTCCATCACCATCAGATTACAAATATCTCCCGCTTACACGCTTACACATAATTAGTGCTTTTGTACTGTCCCATTTCAATCTGTAATTTCTTGTTTTTCAATTTCTTGCTTTTCAAGCTTGTGTTATATTGTCCAAACGTGTTAATGTTTAAACACTGATTTTGTTGGAAGTACCAATAAATATAGCCTTATTGATGATTTGCATTTTTATTCTCGTGCGTGATTGTGTAGACAGGACCCCAGTGCACTGTATTGCGCGGGGGCCTATAATGCTCTTAAGATGGCACTGAGCCTTGAGCTTGTATGGAATTGGTGTACAGGTTAACCCCTGTAGTTATGATACGAGGGCTTAGGTTACCTGCTGCATGTTATGTTTCAGGGGTCCTCACTCACCGACAGGAGGGTAGACTTCTTTCCCCTAGCCACCATAAACTCCGACCAGTTGTACACTTGTCATTTGCCATTCAAGTGTTCATGCATTCTACTGAATAACATAAGTCCAGCCAGAAGCAAAGTCCATGTCTTTTACTGAACACTTGCAGGATACATTTCCATTATGCAGCCTTATATTCAATGGGCAAACATTGGGGTACCAATTGCAATAGTCTTTACCCATCTTCAGTGGCATGATACAAGTCCCTTGTTCCTATGGTCATGGGTACGCTTCAGTTAATAAGACCAATTCCAGCAGAAACCCTTTCCAAAAGTAGCACCGTTGACTATGTCCAAGAGGAAGCCATGGACATGATGCACATTCTTACTTGACCACGATGCTGCTTGCTCTACACTCTAACCACACCCAACTAATGTTCACCCTCCATATTTATATAGGGTCCTGCAGGAAAGGACAGACTTGGGACATCACTTCCTGAGGGAGGTACCAGGAGAAGCCCGAACTAAAGGGAGACATATTGACCCCTTTCTACAAGGGTGCAATAGTGAGAAATCTCTACAAAATGAGGGGAATTGCCTTCTTAGACAGTTCTCTGGAAGAGGTGTTCCCATTGAACAATGTCTTCAATACTTCTGATTTGGTTATAATTGTTAAATGATGGCTGTCCCTTCACTTTCTTTCTCAGTGACAAATATCACCAGAAAAATAATGAGAGGGGGGATTTCCCAAGCAGGGACACAAACAGCAATAAAAAAAGTTCTAACCCTTCCATATTTTACCCAACAAAAAAATAGGCTTCGGCTAGAGATACGCCTTAAGATTCTTTTACTTTTTATTTGCAGACAAAAGACCAATGATGAACATCACCATTGCTTCTGGCAACAAAACAGCTCTCTCTACATATGATGGAAAGACTATCGAAACTGTAAGGACATCTCTGTTGGTTGTGATGCTTCTTGGCTTCTGCTTCTTCCTGTACCTCATGAAAATTTTTTTGAGTATCTATTTCACCACCGTCCAGATCCGGGACAACTCCCGCTATAATCTCTTTGCCCACATGCTGATTACAGACACGGTGTATCTGTTCTTATGTCTTTTGCTGGCGGTCTGTTCACTCTACCTAGTGTACCTCCCATTCTCCGTCTGTTACACAACAGTGGCCGCAGCCTCAACATCTTTTATTGTCACCCCATATAATCTGGCTGTTATGTCACTGGAACGTTATGTGGCCGTTTGCTTCCCACTGAGGCACACAGTAATTTGCAGCGTGCAGAATACCTTCATTGCCATTGCAGTCATGTGGGTGCTGGGGTTGGTCTCTCCAATTGTTGAACTTATAGCTGTGCTGTTTTTGATTAACAAGGACATTTTTGCCCTGAATGTCAAATGTAGTCGTTTGACAGTGGCGATAGTTCCACTACAAAATTCCATAAAGTACATGAGCATTGTCTTTAGCCTCTCAGTGGTTGGAATCATCCTTATGTTTACGTACCTGAAAGTCCTCATGGTGGCCAAGAAGATAAGTTCAGGTACATCATTTGCCTCCAAAGCGGGACGGACGGTCATGCTTCACACCTTCCAGCTCCTGCTGTGTATGACATCTCTTATCTCCTCATTCATTGACACGATCTTCGCTGACAACGTTGTCTTCTTGCGCATGACTTTCTTTCTTGTGTTCATGTTCCTGCCACGGTTCCTCAGTCCTTTGATTTATGGGTTACGGGATGAGGTCTTCTGCAAGTATTTAAAAAAGGTGCGCTCAAAATAATTCTTGCCATCCATTTACTATAACTATGTAAAAAAAGTTTGCTTACAATCTGTATACACAAATGATGGATGAAAAATAAATAAACTTGCATGAAACAAGAAAAAATAAAGTGAACAAATACACATGCATATTTTGATTGTTTGGAAGTATTTGGGTGACTTGTAATATTGGTAGGATCTATTGTTCCACTTATTTTAAACATGTATGATTTAATATTAAACATGGCTGCATTTTGTGATACTGGGTGCTCTTCACGCCAATGAATGGGCCTCTTTGTTTAGATTTCTTGTATAAACATTTATAGGGTATAATTTTTGTTGTTTATTAATTTTAATTCTTTTTCTGCTAAATAGAATATTAACTATAATTATTTCTGTAATTAAAACACATTTCCCCCCGATGACATGTATAGTCTCCTTTTAACTATCCAGATAAACCACCTTGACTGCCTTTCAGAGGAGTTAATAATAACATCAGATAGTAATGCTTGTGAGATCTTCTGAGCGGTGGTTACATTACCACTCTCTGATGGACTAATTGCTTCCGCTCAGTTTTTTGTATCAGTGAGTAACTATGGCAACATTCATCTAGTGGAGAGCACCAGGTAGAGGCTTGGTTTCTCCACTTGGATCCCTTCTCAGTAAGGTTTACATTGCATTAGAGCTGAGTTGAAAACGAGGCTTGGTGCACATCTAAGACTATTTAGGTGATGGCTCAATACATCACCCGTGCCCCTTTGAAGACGTCAGCTTGTGACGAAACATATAGGGCGTGGCTACGTATTGTAAGCCGTCACACCGTTTGCCCCATGTATTGCACGGGTGTTCGTTTATTTTAATGCCAGCATAATTTTACTATTTTTACTAGTGCTCCTACGGAGTGTGTCCTCTCCGTCTTTGTTATATTCATTTTTTACAATAAACCCCAAACTTATTTACACTATTGGAGCCTTTTTTGCCTTTTTCCTTTCACCACCTTGGAAGCAAGAGAGCGCTTCTCCCCCCTCCAGGTTCAAGACTTGGATCAGCCCGGACTGGAGACGCTGGATGTATCAGCTGTTGCAGACGCTATCTCTACATGGTCCCTGTCCTTCTTTAGTATTTACCTTTTGGATTCACCGCAAGTGGAGTCACATCTATTTATCCCTCTCTCCTTTCCTCAATCATACGGATGATGGTCTTATGGAAGGTGGATGGTGTTTCCTCATGCTGATGAACTTTTCCTTTAGTGTTTCACTTTATGGACTTTAGTCACAATTTTTATATATTATTTATATATTCATTATTCACTCTTTTTAATTATTACACTCATTTTTGATCGATTTGTATTGGTTGATATTTCACATTTGTGCCTTTCATATGGGTGCTTGGCGTATCAGTATATATTTCACAGGTCATATCATTTATGATTAGAGATATTTTTTATTTCACTTTTATGTAACTTATTTCGTTTTTATTCCATGCATGTGTATTTGTTCACTTTATTTTTTCTTGTTTCAAGCAAGTTTATTTATTTATTTATTTTTCATCCATCACTTGTGTATACAGATTGTAAGCGCACTTTTTTTACATAGTTTTGGATTTTGTACACAGATATTGGTGTTTTATTAGTGCAGCTATCATTCTGTTCTCTATTTAGGCTCTGTAGCGCCATTTTTCCAATTAGTTATAATTTCATCCATTTACTATGCTTACAATGGTCAGTTTTTATATATTTATGTAAAATCTTTATCTCAAAAGAAAAACAAAAACTGTTGTAGCTGCTTATAAAGTGTTAGCTGGAGCTTGGCTTCAGTTTGTTAGTCAAGTTCATCTAAATCTACTAGTCCATCTAATGCTGCGTACACACGAGCGGACTTTACGGCGGACTTTGCCTGGCGGATTTTTCGACGTACTTTACGACGGACTTTCTGAATGAACGGACTTGCCTACACACAATCCACCAAAGTCCGTCGAATTCGTAAGCGATGACGTACGACCGGACTAAAACAAGGAAGTTTATAGCCAGTAGCCAATAGCTGCCCTAGCGTGGCTTTTTGTCCGTCGAACTAGCATACAGACGGCAGACTTTTCGACCAGACTCGATTTCAACGGATAAATTTTAAACAAGTTTCAAATCTAAGTCCGTCCAACTTTTGAGCAAACAAAGTCCGCTGGAGCCCACACACGATCGAATTGTCCGTCGAAATCCAGTCCGCCGGGCAAAGTCCGCCGTAAAGTCCGCTCGTGTGTACGCGGCATAACACTCCCCTCACCTGAGACTGACAATGCTGCTGTCTAAAAGTGTCTCCGTTGCACCCCCATCCAGAGTGGAGACACCCTAAAACAGGAAGTATGTTAGAAGGTGAAAATAAAGGAAAACAAGCCTAAAAAAAATCAAAATTAAAGAAGCCACCACCTTTAAGGATTGGTAAACGGCAATATAATACATTTTTGTTTAGAGCTTTAGATACGATTGAAATAAAGTACCAGTACTTTTCAAACAAAAATGTTTTTAGTCATTTCTTGGAAACCTCTGAATCTCAAATGGTACTCCCATCCCTTAGGCATGGGTTGATGCATTTTGTTTCATGAGCCAGGTTACAATATAGTATGATTAAATACTTTTCCTGACTCCTCCATGGCAGCACACACTGGGTTGTGACTCCACCCCCACAACCTGACAGGATTGGTTAGCTATAAATTTGAAGGGGAGACACCCCGCTGCATTCTCTTTTTTATCCTCACCTGACAGATTGGGAAGCAAGCTGGCTCCTGTTGTCAAGATTAAGAAAAAGCCTCTTACCTCACTCGCCCCAGCAGGTTCAAGCCTCTCCTGTTTGGAAGTCCCTCCTGTACAGTCTCTAAAGGAGCTTCTATGGAGGGAACCCCTGGTCTGGTGGTCTCAGGGGGCGTCTGGACATCTGGCACAGTAAGCTTTAAAGAAGCTTCATATTTGCAGTGGTCTCCTTTCTTTTCGTTTTGCCTGTACCTTTCTTTCTGTAGGTAGATTTGTTTCTCCTGCTCAGGGGGCTTGCTGGCACTTGCTGTCCACCGCTGTGGAACCGTCATGGCCGCCGACGCTCCTTCTCTGCTCTGCAATTGGCCTCAGTGCAGGTGCTGCCTTGGGAGGGCTATGCCCTTCTCCAAGATGGCGCCGAGGTGTTCGGGACGCTCTGCGCATGCGCGGGAGCGTCATTTTGCCGCGACGGCGGCGCCAAATTTAAAAACACAGGAAATTCTGTGTTTTTCGCTGAGGATTTTTACAAAACAAGCTGGATTTCGCCGTACGTTCCACTGCTTTGCAGAAAACAACTCAGCAAGCCCAGGTAAGTTGAATCATCTGATTTAGACTGTTTACAGACTTTAAAAAAAAAAAAAAAAAGTAATGGAATTTAAAAAAAAAAAAATAAATAATTTTTTTCTTATTACCCTTCAGTCTTACTGTCACTTTTACTATGGAGACCACTGCCCGCGCAGACCACCATCAGCAAACGAGGTAAGAGGCCATCCGTCATTGGTAAGTATTGAAGAAGGGGAGAGAAAGAGAGAGCCAACCACTAACGCTGCGTTTTTGGCAGCCCTACCAGGTCAAGAGCCGCAAGTTCCAGGCGTGAAGGGAGATCAAGTCACACGTCAAGCAAGAAGTCAAGCAAGAAGTCTCGCAGAAGCCGTTCAAGGTCTTCTTCCCGCCACCGAAGACATAGCCGCTCACGTCACAGCCGCTCAAGACGCAGCCGCTCCCGTCATAGTCGGTCACACCGCAGACGGTCACCTTCATCACAACGCCAGAGCCGCCACACCCGTCCTGCAGCAAACGCTTGCTGGGTATGCGGCGCACCGGCCTTGCCAGAGAAATTAGTCTGCAGATCCTGCTTCAATGAAGCAGCAAAGGACAAGGAAATAGACGCGAGAGTCGCTACGGAGCTCATAAGAGAATCTGTGCGAGAATCCATAAGGGAGACAACGACACCACTAATGGATAGGCCTACGCCCAGCACATCAGTAACGGACGACCATCAACCCCAGGCATCAGAACCCTTCTCAGGAGATGAGGATCAGGACATGTCAGCAGGTTTTAATTTCTCCCTTGTACAACCTTTTGCAAAGTCAGTTAAAGAGGCGATAGGCTGGGAAGTAGATAAAGCGGAACCGCAGAAAGTCCGGAAATATTTCCCAAATTTAAGGAAAGAACCAGAGAATTTTTCTTTTATAGGTGAACTGGAGGATATAATTAAAGATGAGTGGGAGAGATCTGATAAGCGGACCAGTCTCACCAACAGACTGACAAAGATGTATCCTCTGAAGGAGTCAAAAGTCAATTCGTTGATGAACGCCCCAGTAGTTGACTCCTCCTTGATGCGTCTTGCACGGCATGTCACTCTGCCTATTGAAGACGCGGTTTCCTTTCGGGATGTTCTGGATCGGAAATTGGATCTGGAATTAAAAAAAGCATACTCCACTGCTGGGGGCGCGTGCAGACCAGCAATTACCACAGCAGCAGTGGCTAAAGCCATATCAGGTTGGGCAACCAAGGTGGAGAAAGATCTGCAAGACGGTACGGAAGTAGACAAGATAATATCTTCTCTTCAGGAGATCAAGTTGGCAGGTGACTTCGTGGCAGAAGCTTCAGTGGATATTATAAGATCCTCGGCGAGATCAATGCTAGCCTCAGTCACGGCAAGAAGGGCCCTGTGGCTGAAACCATGGATGGCCGATACTGCATCGAAAACAAACTGGTGCAGAATTCCATATGATGGCTCAAACCTGTTCGGGTCTAAATTGGACGCCGCTATCTCGAAGGTGACAGGAGGGAAGTCGGGATTAATTCCCTCAGACAGGAGACCCAAGGCCCAAAAGGGTCCGTCCTTCAGGCGCAACCTTCCTGAGAAATATAGGGAAGCTAGATCCTACCGTCCCGGTAGGGAGTTTAGAAGAGACTGGAAAAACACAAGACCTTCCTTCCTTAGGATGCAAAAGTCCAAGACTACCCCGGTAGGGGAGCAGCAGAAGTCTTTTTGAAGGCTCGCCTGCCCACCCAGTACAGGTGGGCGCCAGGCTCAAGGACTTCGTACAGATTTGGTCAAGCCATATAAAGGACCCGTGGACTCTTTCCACAATCAAATTTGGACACAAGTGGAAGTTTATGGGCAAACTTCCGAAAAATCACTTCCAATCAACAAGACTGCCATCTTCTCCAATCAAGAGGAAGTTACTATTAAAATATATAGTGGAATTGAAGGAAAAAGGGGCAATCCTTGAGGTTCCATCAGATCAAAAAGGGGAGGGGGTTCTATTCCCCACTATTTTTGGTAAAGAAGAAGACCGGAGACTTACGCCCTGTATTGGATTTAAAAAATCTCAACAAGAACATAAAAATAGAGGCCTTCAAAATGGAGAGTCTACAGTCCATACTTCTGGCTGTGAACCTGGGCGACTGGATGCTCTCTGTAGATTTATCGGACGCTTATCTACATATTCCAATTCATCCCGCCTTTCAAAAATTCCTCCGATTTGCCATCAACAAAAGCCACTTCCAATTCCAGTGCCTTCCTTTCGGCATTTCGTCGGCTCCCAGGACATTCACCAAGGTCCTCCTACCCGTGGTTGCATTCCTCAGGGAAAAGGGTCTGCGAGTCCACCATTATCTGGACGACATCCTGCTCTTGGCAGAAGATCAAAGAACCTTGCTATGTCATCAGAGAATCTTACTCACGACTCTCCAGGACTTCGGTTGGCTAATCAACTGGAAAAAGAGCAGTCTACGACCCACACAAAACATGGTATTTCTGGGAGCGGATCTGAACACCAAATTGAACAGGGTACAACTCCCTCAGGAGAAGATTCAGCCTCTAGTACAGAAGATGCGGAGATTACTATCAGCGAGGCATCTTCCAGCCAGAATCTGCTTGAGTGTGCTAGGGTCCATGGCTGCAACCCTGCCCATGGTGCAGTGGTCACAATGGCACATGAGAGTCCTGCAAAACTCCTTTCTGAGGCAGTGGGATGGAGTATCCATGCGTCAGACCATTACCATCTCCAGACCAATGAAGCAATCAGTGTGGTGGTGGACACACTTGACCAACCTCAGGAAATACAAGCTGATAGTTCCCCTGGATCCGATAATAGTGACTTCGGATGCCTGTCAGAGCGGCTGGGGAGCCCACTGTCAAGATCGAGCAGCACAGGGCCGATGGCAGTTCCGGGCCCAGGGGATAGTATCGAATATACTGGAACTCAGGGCAGCCTTACAGGCCCTCATGGCATTTGCACCAGTCCTCAGAGGGAAGAACGTGCTTATCCGGATGGACAACAAGGTGGCAGTGTCCTACATCCAGAAGCAAGGGGGTACCAAGAGTCTCACACTG
This sequence comes from Lithobates clamitans, assembly GCA_037952925.1. NCBI lineage: Eukaryota > Metazoa > Chordata > Amphibia > Anura > Ranidae > Lithobates > Lithobates clamitans. The sequence goes on along the minus strand of JBBGZY010001446.1, from coordinate 644,742 downwards.
TTGGAGGAAGTCCGTCCTATCTTGGAATGGGCACAGGCACACCTAGCAGACTTAAAAGCAATATATGTTCCTGCGTCACAGAACATGTTAGCCGATTACTTGAGTCGAGAGGCTCTTTCCAACAACGAATGGTCCCTGAGTCTCCAGGCCTTTTCTCTTCTTACGGAGACATGGGGAGTGCCAGAGATCGACTTAGCAGCCACTCCTGCGAATACGAAGTGTCGGAGGTTTCTGTCCAGAGCATCTTTCCCTTCAGCCGAAGGGATAGATTGTCTAATTCACCCATGGAACTTCAAGTTGGGGTACATATTCCCGCCAACTCCGTTAATTGCAAGATTCCTATCCAGGCTTCGGAGATCTTCAGCCACGGTAATCGCGGTAATCCCTCTTTGGCCGAGAAGACCATGGTTCACGACCCTATTGCAGCTCAGCCTTCAACCTCCAATCCTTCTTCCGGTAACCCCGGATTTACTATTTCAAGGCCAATTTCTACATCCAGCTCCAGAGAAGCTGCATCTGATGGCATGGAAGTTGAGAGGGTTAGGTTAAGAGAACAAGGCTGCTCACAGGAAGTAATATCAACCCTGATGCAAGCCAGGAAAAGTACCACCAACACCACCTATACAAGAATTTGGAACAAATTCTTTACAATGGCGCAGCAGAAGGGATGGGATCCTATTGCTCCAGAACCTTCTCAAATCCTAGAGTTCCTCCAGTCAGGAGTCAACAAAGGTCTAAGTTCAAGTACCCTTAAGGTACAAGTATCCGCCTTGTCGGCCAAAACAGGCACCAGATGGGCATTACATCCGCTGGTTATCCAATTCCTGAGAGCCTGTCTGAAAATCAAACCTCCTAAGAAACCAGTTTTTCCATCATGGGATCTCTCAGTAGTTCTCGATGCCTTCACCAATCCTCCTTTTACTACATCCGAATCAATATCTCTGTGGGATCTGACCCTAAAACTGTCTTTTCTCATTGCAATTACATCAGCAAGGAGGGTATCTGAAATCCAAGCACTGATGGCATCAGAACCTTACTTAGTATTCTTCCCTGATAAGGTAGTACTAAGACCTTCAGACCACTTCATCCCGAAGGTAGCAACTTCTTTCCACTACAACCAAGATATTGTCTTACCATCCTTCACTAATGATCAGGGTGAACCTCATCCTCTGGATGTTAAAACTACCATCATTAGTTACCTGGCGGCTACAAATTCTTTTAGGAAGATGGATACCCTCATGGTCATTCCACATGGAAACAGACGAGGTCAAGTCCATCAAGAAGGCATACTCCATGCGGCATATGGTAATTACTGAAGGCATCAGGGCTCACTCAACCAGGGCAGTGGCTAGGGCAGCGTATTGCAGGGTTTCACCGGAGACTATTTGCAAAGCAGCAACTTGGTCCTCCAGACATACTTTCATTTCTCACTATAGAGTAGATTCTGCTCACTTGGCTATGGCAGACTTCAGTAGATCCGTTGTTAGAGCCAATTCTTCCGCATTATAAGGAATAAATATTATTTTCTTGCACCCACCCGACTGGCGAGTTATTTCCCAGTGTGTGCTGCCATGGAGGCGTCAGGAAAACGGAAAATTGTATACTCACCTTTCTGTAATTTTCCTTTCCTGACGCCTCTCCATGGCAGCACACAGATTCCCACCCCGTTTTATGGTGATATATTTACAGAGAATGCAGCGGGGTGTCTCCCCTTCAAATTTATAGCTAACCAATCCTGTCAGGTTGTGGGGGCGGAGTCACAACCCAGTGTGTGCTGCCATGGAGAGGCGTCAGGAAAGGAAAATTACGGAAAGGTGAGTATACAATTTTCCATTTTTTTTTTTTAGATTTAGATCGAGTGGTGAGGAGATAAAACCTCTGCTGGATTTTTTTTTTTGCTGTCTGTGTCCCTGTTTTTTCACGTTGCTGGAGTTGTGTTTAATATGTGCAAAGGGAGATCACACAAATACTTAAAAGTATAACATTTATTAAAGATAATGATTATACAGATAAAAAAAATATGCCAAGAATACTTAACCAAAGATGCTGTGTCGCCTTGGAGTCCAATCTGAGCATGCAGCATGGCCGTTAACCAGGTCCAGATACATATGCCTGATGGCAGTTCTGGGTAAGACTAGCCCTACAAGTTCTTGATAGGGTATGTAGGTCTTGTGTGTAGGAAATGGTCAAGCCTACCCTCAGAGCAAAATTACCTTCTAAGGAAAATGGCAATTTCCTGAAGGAGAGGGGGCTGGCTTGTCCATATAGGCACATCACATTTCTATAAGATGAGTCATCCAAGGTAACCAGAATAACCAGGATATTAGAGGCTTTATTAGATATTTGTGAGGCCAACCTTAATAAGGAGTATGAAATATGCAATTTCCCTATCAGTCACCATAAGGAAGATACAAGCTGGCCATACACTAGTAGAAGTTTGGCTGAAATATTTTGTTTTAAGGGAATACAGTGAGGGAAAAAAAAGTATTTGAGTATTTGCTGATTTTATAGATTATAGAAAATTATAGAAAATTATAGACTAATCATTTCTTTGTCAGTGGGCAAATGTACAAAATCAGCAGGGGGTCAAATACTTTTTACCCCTCACTGTATGTCTAAATTTTCTAATAGTAGGGTCAAATTGACCACAGTGACAAGAAAATTCTAAGGAGCAAGATGGAAAATTTTTCTTGAATACATTTTTTTTTAACAGTGTATGTGATTTTTGTTCGGGAAAGTCCATTCATTCCAAAATCAAATGTTAAAAGCAGACATCATTTTGAAGTACTTTGACATTGATCCTGACATTAAATGTACTGAGAATTTTTGTTCGAATATTCTTTCAAAAAATCTACTAGCGTATGATCAGCAGTACTTTCTCTGATTATTGTAAACACCAATGTTATGGGAAATAAAAGTGAGCTTAAATGCAAAATTTTGAGTTGACATCAGAACACGAATAGAATGGAAATCTTCAGATGGGGCACTGGCTCTCATTAGTACGCTCTAAGAGGTCAAACTCTAAAATTCGAAATATATCCCTTCATTTTGGCCACTGATGTTCACAACTTTAGAGCATTCACAAGGCTCAAGATTTGAAAAAGCTTCTTTTCAATGTCATACTTGTAGGTTGTGCATAATCTTTCCCAAACCTGCCTAAAAAATCCTAGGTAGGCAACTTTCCTGTCCTGTCCGGATGGCAGAATGCACCAGTGGTGTACCAGGAATGAGCACTCTGGCTTGGTCAAAAACAGCATTTGCAGTGTGCTCTCTCTCCCTCTGTAGCACAACAGCCATGTACATGTGTGTTGATGCCCAGTAACAGTGGGGTTAAATATATGCAGTGGTGCATCAGCTGGAGGCAAAGTCACTTCCCATTGTGTGGGTATATAGGGGATTGTTCCTCAGGGAGTAGTGTTCTTTTTGGCTTCATGGGAAAGGAGGGAAGGCTATAAATCCTGCAACGTGTTCTCTAGTGGAGAAAGGAGTTCACCCATGATGGGACCCGAAGTTGGGAATTTGAAGATTGTTAGGCCAGCCTTACATGGATTGCAATTTGGTCGGTTCAACAAGAACCAGCCAAATTTTGATCCATGTATGGGCTAGCTGGTTGTACACGATGGACTTGTGTACAACCATCCTCTGGGGTTTTTACCATGATCAGTGCCAACGGCTATTGGAAGCTCCTACAGATACCCATGTCGGTAACCTGCAGACAAATGCTGTAAGTTTTAGCTGCTCTTTTGCAGCAACCCCACTATTTGCAGAGCTCTGTACTTGAATGGGGGCGGTGGGGTGTGCTCTGTACTGGAATCCGTACTGTTCTTGGGGGGAGAACTTGGGAGTACACAGAGCACCCCTCAACCTTGCATGCAGTACATAGCGCACCCCTCAACCCTGCACGCAGTATACAGCGCATTCTCTCAATCCTGCACACAGTACACAGCACACCCCTCAAAGCTGCATGCAGTATGCAGAGCGTCCCTCAACCCTGCATGCAGTACACAATGCACCACTCAACCCTGCATGCAGTACGCAATGCACCCCTTAACCCTGCATGCAGTACACAGCGCACCCCTCAACCCTGCAAGCAAAACATGGCACACCCTTCAACCCTGAATGCAGTACACAGTGCACCCCTTAACCCTGCACGCAGTACACAGCGCAGCCATCAACCCTGCACGCAATACATAACTTACCGTTTAACCCTGCATGCAGTACATAGCTCAACCCTCAACCCTGCACGCAGTACAAAGCGCAAGGCCTGAACCCTGCACACAACGCAGCCCTCAACTCTGTACGCAGTACATAGCTCACCCTTCAATGCTGCACGCAGTACAAAGCACACCCCCCAACCCTGCTACGTGTGCCACAGGTCCCCTTTACTCGTATGTTCCTCATTCTGAAGTTCAAAAGTTGGGAGGCATACCTTTCACATTCAAACGGCTGCTTCTAATCTGTTAGAAACTGCCTGAAACCTGACTTTAGAATCTTTGTTGTTATCTTTGAAGATCTTTGAGAGTGAATTACTTCCCAGTATCTGCATATAGAGAGGTCAAGGACACCTTTAAGTTACCCAGCAGAGCATTTCTTCTTCAATCACAGCTTGTTGCTCCCCTCTCTGGCCTTGATGGGCAGTGCATGGAGAGGAAAGCAGAAGAGGATCTTCAATAGTTGCTGCTACAGCCTGAAATATGCTTGATTGAGAGGTAGGCCCAGAGCTGTGACTCCACTCAGGAGCTGCGGCCTAGTTTCAATCTTTATTCATTCTGAGTGTGGAAGTGGTCATCGATAAAATAGACTTTTAGAGGACTTCACCAGAGTGGTGAGAGGCCTATTGGCCACCTTGATGTCTTGTGCAATTGTTGCATACTTTTCATTTGAGGAGAGAAGTTTTGCTAAGAGTAAATGGAATACACATCTTCTTTTGTGGAATGCAAAACTCTCAGTTGATAGTAAGCACTTCATTGAGAATTACCGGCCCCACTGCCAACTGCACTATATTTAGTTTTCTCCACTGGCAAGTTGCTAGACAGGGAATAAGTATATAGATGGGTTGCCTAAAGCGGAATTCCGGAAATTCAGCAACTGTGCAAAAAGTGTAGGCACACTATAAGTTAAGTCCAATTAGGTGCATGTCACCTCCAGGACTTATCACTGTTACTTATATGTGACAGGTATAATGTACTCCCTGAGGATACACTCGGGCTGTGAGAGGAGACAAGCACACTGATCAGCTATGCCCACCCCTCCTTTCTGCTGCCCATTCACAGAAGCCTTTGTATTTTGTGAATGAGTTTACATTACACAAAGGCTTCAGTGAATGGGCAGAAGAAGTGGAGGAATGGTCAGAGCAGTTCCAGCAACTCTGCTCTGAGACCATAGTGAGCAGCGACTGAGCTCAGAAGTTATATTCCTGGAGCACAATAAACCTATCATATGTAAAAAATAGAGATAAATCTACAAGGAGTCGGGCACCTCGATGGACTTAACTTATGGCATACCTGCAGTTTTTCCTAAATAGCTGAATTCGTGGAGTTTAGCTTTAATACATAAATCTTTTGTCAGTTGTGCTTATGACTGGCATTGCCTGAGCTAGCAGTTGAGACTGTGCTGTGATGAATTGCATTTACTCTTTATTGCCTAACCCATCTTCCCTTTTGGTGCTAATCCTGGTAATAAAGCCCCTTTCACCAGTTCCAGGTGTGTTTCTCAGTTCCAGGAACAGGAGAGATCATCAGAGGAGCAGGACAGGAGGACACAAACAAACCCGTCAGCTCTTCTGGGGGTAGCACTACTAATATATGTGGCTATGTTATATATTGATGCTGTATCACAATAATGTTCTCATTATTATCTTTTTTTATTATATTTTTATTATATGTTATAATAATGTATTGGGACTGTCGTTAAAGTGATTGTAAAGCTTCATTTTTTTTTCTTTTAAATAGCAAACATGTCATACTTACCTTCACTATGAAGTTCATTTTGCACAGAGTGGCCCCAATCATCCTCTTCTGGGGTCCCTCAGCGCCTCCCCACATCGTATAACCCCCTAGGAGAAGCTCTCTCCAGGGGGGTTACCTTGCGGGCGTGCTCCTGAGTCCAGCATTTGCGCCCATAAACGCAGAATGTAGGATTCGGCTCCGCCCCTCCGGTGCCCGCGTCATTGGATTTGATTGACAGCAGCGGGAGCCAATGGCTGCGCTGCTATCAATCTATCCAATCAAGAGCCGAGAGCCCCGGGCAATGAGGAAGCGCGCGTCTCCACCGTGGCAATTACAGGGCTCAGGTGAGTAAAACAGGGGGGGCAGGTCACTGTCAGAAGTGGGTTTACAACCTCTTTAAGTTCACCAACACTTATAAAGGGCCCAGATGATAACCGTCAGAAAAAAGGACTTCCCCTCCTGTAATAATTATTCTGTAAGTCTCCTCCTGTGTTTTTCCTGCAAACCCCCCCCCCAGCCATAGTAAAAAAGATGTGTACAAAACCACTATGAATGTCTTCCTTACAGCATAGCTAAAATGTGCTGTACAAACAATAAATAAAAGGTTTTGCCTGAAGTTTGCCATTATAATGTTATAGCAGCTCACCAGTCTTTAGATGTGATGGCTGCATTTGTTTTCTTTTTTTTTCAGGGTTATTTTTTTTTCTCTCTATTTCTGTTTATAAAACACTTTATGTCCAAGGGTGACAACACTTAATACCTGTATTTATAGTGTAGCGACGTTTGTTATCCTAGGACAGAACTACAGGATAGAAATGAGCCGAAGGGCCCTGGGTTCAGTTTGAGCGGGTGTTTAGCGAACCTCAAAGAAGTTTGAGTGTCGAAACCAAACCCCATGGAAATCAATGGGAACCGCATCTATCAAATGAAAAATGCCCATTTTCTGATGGTATATTCAAAAAATAGCATGGAGGGGTGGGCACTGCCCTGGGGAACATGTACCAAGGAAAAGAATATTGTAAAAAAAAGAAATTCCATTCAGCCGGGAGCAGCGATTTTTTTTTTTAAATGGGTAAAGTGAAACTTTAAAAATGCCCAATTCTTTTAACCACTTAAGCATAGCTCCCAACTGAGTTCCCTGATTTCGGAGACTGTCCCTGATTTGGAGCAATGTCCCTCTGTCCCTCATTCCTCCTCATTTGTCCCTCATTTTGGTCTGATCCATATAGTTCTATATAAAATGCACTTTTTAGCTATCAAAAAGTGTTTTTCAGTGATAAACCTTTCATCTGATTTCTAAATTGCTGCATTTGTAAATTCCAAAAGCCAATATAAAGGAATAGTAGTGGTATAAAAAGCACTTGTGGGTTTAACCGATCTTGTGTTTTTGCAATTCTCCTTTAAGGGGGGCGTGGCAAGGGGTGTGTCCTATGCCTGCATACTTTTGCTGATAGGTGTCCCTCATTCCCATCTCAAAAAGTTGGGAGGTATGACTTAGGGACCAGGTCTATTTTTTAAACTTGTTGTTTACAAGTTAAAATCAGTTTTTTTTTACTAGAAATGTACTTAGAACCCCCAAACATTATATATATTCTTTTTCAGACATCCTAGAGACACTGTATTTGCTCAGCCGTCTTACAAATGCAATTTTTTTGGGGAAAAAATACACTTTTTTAAATAGTAAAAAAAAAACCTGTAACCTAGAATAAACCGACCTAATTGTTTGAAAAGCACTTAATTAAAAAATAACATTCCCAAAAAATTCCCTCCATGCAAAACCATCATTAATCATGAAGCCCACCACTCTACCGACTCGCACACACGACGACCAAGTGCACATGATCGATCCTGACGCTACTCATAGCCAAATGACAGCTTTCCGAGCAGTCATCAGCTGACATCATTGACCAAATATGGCCAGGACCAGATTCATTCCCCAATTCCCCCCTGTGGTTAATGAACCCAGAAGTGAAGTGTATTATGTCATTCCCAGGTTTGCCGCTGTCATTCCCAGTCTACTGTTGCCAAGGAAGCAGCTAAGCAAGCACAATCCGTTAAAACCGATTGTTAAAAGTTAAAACAACAACAAGGGCAGAAGTTTTAATAGATGGAAAGATGAAAAAATGACTGAAGGTCCGCTTTAACCACTTAAGGACTGAGCCTCTTTCTGAGATTTGTTGCTTACAAGTCAAAAAACTTGTTTTTTGCTAGAAAATGACTTAGAACCCCCAAACATTATTTGTTTCTAACGCCTGTGAGGGGGTTAGCTCGGCAGCGGGTGTGTGTGACCCCCTGGATGGGTTCACCACACAAAATCAGGCACAGCAGACAGCTTTGTAGGTGAAACAAAAACAAAGGTGCGGTTTATTTAGACTAGATGCATTGAAAAATAACAGAAAAACAAAAAAGAAACATGAAAAGAAATCCTGGTCAGCTTGACCGCTTACTACACACGTAGATTCCCTAACTAACAACTGGGTGCAGCCTTGTGCTGCCCCAGTCCCTATCTCTCTTTGAGAAGTTTTGCCACACAGGCGTTAACTCACCGCAAAGCTCAGATACCACACTCCCCAGTCTACAAAATCACAGAACTGGTTCCAGGATGGAGCTTCTCCCTAAGCATGCTGGGGTGTTTTCTATAGGTCTTAATGAGCCCACTTACTTCAGCTGGGCTCATCACCTCTTCCCCTGCAGGACTCCCAGCACTCCCCCTAGTGGTATAAGTCAGCATAAAGCCTGAATCTAGGGCATACATATTTTCCATCCTGGATGCAACCAGGTGTTTTTTCCTGCCTGCTGTCACATACCCCCCCCTCTTGTTTCAACCTTGGGGTTGGAACACACGCAGTCAGGCACGCATGTACTCGAGACAAAGCATCCACATTCCCCATTTTAACGCCAGGGCGATGCTTTACTGTAAAGTTGAATTCCTGTAGGGCCAGGAACCACCTATTTATCCTTCTATTGGTCTCCTTGTTTTGAGCCATCCACTTTAAAGGAGCGTGATCAGTTACCAGGTCAAAGTGCCTACCTAACAGATAGTACCGAAGGGAATCTAGAGCCCACTTCACCGCTAAACACTCCTTCTCAATGGTGGCGTAATTTACCTCATGGGACTTCAATTTCCTGCTGAGGTAAATGACTGGGTGCTCTTCCCCGTTCCAGACCTGGGACAACACTGCTCCCAACCCAACGTCTGATGCATCAGTTTGTACAACAAAGTCCTTAGAGAAGTCTGGTGAGTACAACACTGGCTGGCTACATAAGGCGGTTTTTAATGACTGGAATGCTGCTTCAGCCTCTGGGGACCATTTGACCATGACAGACTCTTTCCCTTTTGTCAGGTTGGTGAGGGGCACAGCCTGAGAAGCAAAATGGGGGATGAATCGCCGATAATAGCCAGCGATTCCCAGAAAGGCTCGTACCTGTTTCTTGCTGTTGGGACGTGGCCAACTCTGTATGGCCTCGACTTTATTGACTTGAGGCTTTATCACTCCCCTCCCAATAGTGTACCCCAGATATTTGGCCTCCTCCTGTCCAATGGTACACTTCTTTGGATTGGCCGTAAACCCAGCTTCCCGGATGGAGTCTAAGACTGCTTGCACTTTTGGCAGATGTGAGACCCAATCTGTGCTATGGATAATCACATCATCCAGGTAAGCTGCAGCATACTTCTGATGGGGCCTCAGAATCTTGTCCATTTTCCGCTGGAATGTTGCAGGTGCATTCTGTAACCCAAACGGCATTCTCTTGTATTGGAACGCCCCATCTGGGGTTACAAACGCAGTTTTCTCCTTGGCCGAGTCGGCCAGGGGAATTTGCCAATACCCTTTGGTGAGATCGAGAGTTGTCATGCATCGGGCTGTTCCCAGCCGGTCGATCAACTCATCTATACGCGGCATGGGGTAGGTGTCAAATTTTGTAACTTTATTCAATTGTCGAAAATCGTTACAAAACCGCCAGCTCCCATAAGGTTTGGGCACTAGTACGATAGGACTGGACCAGTCACTCTGGGACTCCTCTATCACACCCAATTCCAGCATCCTTTGAACCTCCCCACGTATTGCCTCCCGTCGGGCTTCTGGTATTCTATAAGGTTTTAGTTTTACCCTTTCTCCTGGCGGGGTAATAATATCATGCTCTACGCCAGAGGTTTCTCCCGGCAGCTCAGAGAAAATCTCTTTGTTGCGAAGTACAAACTCTTTAACCTCCTGTTTTTGGGGTTTCAATAAGGTGACTGCGATTCCAACCTCAGGAACAAAGCAATCAGACTGGACCGGTGACAAAGTCTCTGCGACTAGGGATTCCCTATCCCTCCAGGCTTTCAGCAGATTGACGTGATATACCTGTTCCGGCTTTCGCCTTCCTGGCTGTCTGACCCTATAGTTCACCTCACTCACTTTTTCAAGAACTTCGTATGGACCTTGCCATTTGGCCATGAATTTGCTTTCAACCGTAGGGACTAGCACCAATACCTTATCCCCTGGGGAAAAAGTACGGGTCTTGGCCCCACGGTTGTACACTCTCTGCTGTGCTAACTGCGATTGGGCCAAATATTCCTTTACGATTGGCATTACCTGTGCAATTCTATCTTGCATCAGGGCGACATGCTAAATCACACTCCTGTGGGGAGAACTCTCATTTTCCCAAGTTTCCTTGGCGATATCCAGCAGTTCTCTTGGGTGTCTCCCATAGAGTAACTCGAAGGGTGAGAAACCCGTAGAGGATTGGGGTACCTCCCTAATGGCAAACATCAAATAGGGTATTAGACAGTCCCAATTTTTTCCATCTCTATCCACCACCTTCTTTAACATTTGTTTTAGGGTTTTGTTGAATCTTTCAACCAACCCATCTGTTTGGGGGTGATACACAGACGTACGTAATTGTGTCACTTTGAACAACTTGCATAGTTCTTTCATAACCCGGGACATAAAAGGTGTACCTTGGTCCGTAAGCAGTTCCTTACAAATACCCACACGGCTAAAAACAAGTGATAGTTCTTTGGCTATGGTTTTGGCCGAGGTATTTCGAAGAGGAATTGCTTCCGGATAACGGGTGGCATAGTCCATTATAACCAAAATGTACTGATGCCCCCTAGCGGACTTCATTATCGGACCTACCAAATCCATTGCGATCCTCTCAAAGGGGATCTCAATGATAGGAAGAGGTACCAGCGGGTTACGGAAATGTGGCATAGGTGCCGACTTCTGACACACAGGGCAGGAGGAACAATATTTCTCTGTTTCCTTCATGACCCCAGGCCAATAGAATCTTTGCAATACTCTCTCTCTGGTTTTCTCTGTCCCCAGATGACCTCCAAGAATGTGCCCATGGGCCAATTCCAACACCAACTTCCTGTAAGGTTTGGGCACCACAAGTTGCTCAACGGTTTCTTCTGCCCTTTGAGCCACTCGATACAGTAGGTCCCTTTCCACAGTGAAGTACGGGTAAGTGCAAGTTTTTTCTGGGTTCACTAACTCGCCATCTATTTTCACCACATTTTCCCGTGCCTTTATTAGGGTGGGGTCTTTTAACTGTTCTGTGGCAAAATTTTCCCTGTGAACCTCAAGATCCGAAAATTCCACAGACGGCATGTTTTCATCTGAGGATGTTGGCTCCTCCCCATTTTCTCGAGTTTCCCCTGCCAATACCGACAAGGGAAATTCAGGAGAGTCCTCACCACTCTCAGAGGAATTCTGGTCATCATCTTTCTGGTCTATAGGGGCACCAGTGGGGGGGCTCAGGACAATCCCAGAGTTCCCAGAACATTGGAAAATCCCTTCCCACAATGGCATCATGTGGTAAGTGAGACACTAACCCCACCTGATGAGAGAGGTTACCTTTGTGGGTCTCAAAAAACACTGAAGTTACAGGATACTCTCGGGTGTCCCCATGCACACAAATAACAGCCACCTTGTTATTCCCAGAGACCACTGTAGTAACTAATTCAGCCTTTATCAATGTCACCAGGCTACCTGAATCCAGCAACACATCAACATTTCTACCATTAATACACATTTTACATAAATGTTTCTCAGGTCCCCGAATGGCAGTACATGCGACTGTCGCAAACAGCGACTGACGTCTGTCCCTTATAAAGTCACATTGCATAGGTTCATCCACAACTGGGCAATTAGCTGAAATATGTCCCTCTTGCCGGCAGCGGTAGCAAATAATCTTTTTCGCTGCCTCTTGCAGCCTGGGCTTCCCGGGCTGCTCCCGCCAGACATTAGGTTGAACCCCTACCCTCTCACTCTCACTCGCCAGACTGCTGCTGGGCTTGTTGCTGAGCGTCCAGACTCTGCAGATGAGCTTTCTGATGAGCTTCCAGACTCTGCTGCAAAGTTGCATTTGTCTGCTGCTGAGCTGCAAGGCTCTGTTGTTGAGCTGCAAGGCTCTTTTGCAAACCTGCATTTGTCTGCTGCTGATTTGCATTTGCTAGAGCCAGCTGTCTCAGTATCTCCTCCATGCTGGCCTTAAAAAAAAACTGCCCGCATTCTCCACCAACTGTGAGGGGGTTAGCTCGGCAGCGGGTGTGTGTGACCCCCTGGATGGGTTCACCACACAAAATCAGGCACAGCAGACAGCTTTGTAGGTGAAACAAAAACAAAGGTGCGGTTTATTTAGACTAGATGCATTGAAAAATAACAGAAAAACAAAAAAGAAACATGAAAAGAAATCCTGGTCAGCTTGACCGCTTACTACACACGTAGATTCCCTAACTAACAACTGGGTGCAGCCTTGTGCTGCCCCAGTCCCTATCTCTCTTTGAGAAGTTTTGCCACACAGGCGTTAACTTACCGCAAAGCTCAGATACCACACTCCCCAGTCTACACAATCACAGAACTGGTTCCAAGATGGAGCTTCTCCCTAAGCATGCTGGGATGTTTTCTATAGGTCTTAATGAGCCCACTTACTTCAGCTGGGCTCATTAACTCTTCCCCTGCAGGACTCCCAGCACTCCCCCTAGTGGTATAAGTCAGCATAAAGCCTGAATCTAGGGCATACATATTTTCCATCCTGGATGCAACCAGGTGTTTTTTCCTGCCTGCTGTCACACGCCCTAGAGAATAAAATGGCGGTCGTTGCAATACTTTCTGTCACACCGTATTTGCGCAGAGGTCTTACAAGCGCACTTTTTTGGGAAAAAATACACTTTTTTTAATTAAAAAATACGACAACCGTAAAGTTAGCCCAATTTTTTTTTATTTTGTGAAAGATGATGTAACGCCGTGTAAATTAATGTAAACATTAACATGTCACGCTTCAAAATTGCGCCTGCTCGTGGAATGGCGACAAACTACAAAAATCTTCATAGGCAATGTTTAAAAAAATTCTACAGGTTGCATGTTTTGCAGAGGGGTTCCAGGGCTAGAATTATAGATCTCGCTCTACCGATCGCAGCGATACCTCACATGTGTGGTTTGAACACCGTTTTCATACATTGGCGCGACTTGCGTATGCGTTCGCTTCTGCGCGTGAGCTCGGCGGATCGGAGCGCTTTACATTTTTTAAATTTTTTTCTTATTTATTTCACTTTTTATTTTTTAGTTTTACACTGTCCTTTTAAAAAAAATGTGGGTCACATATGTGTTCACCCTCTGCATGCGAGCTCGTCGGGACGGGGCGCGTTTAAACTTTTTTTTTTTGCTTATTTATTTTAACTTTTATTTTTACACTGTCCTTTAAAAAAAAAAAAATGTGGGTCACGTATGTGTTCGGCCTCTTCACGTGAGCTCATCGGGACGGGGCGCGTTTAAACTTTTTTTTTTTCTTTTTCTTATTTATTTTAACTTTTATTTTTTTATTTTTATACTGTTCTTAAAAAAAAAAAAAATTGTGTCACTTTTATTCCTATTACAAGAAATGTAAACATCACCTGTAATAGAAAAAAAGCATGACAGGACCTCTTAAATATGAGATCTGGGGTCAAAAAGACCTCAGATCTCATATTTACACTAAAATGCAATAAAAAAAAATGTTGTCATTTGGAAAAAAATGTCCCTTTAAGAGCTATGGGTGGAAGTGACGTTTTGACGTCGCTTCAGCCCTGCAATGGTATGGAGACGGGTGGGAGCCATGTTCCCCTCGTTCGTCTCCATACCCAGCAAGGGACAACATCCGATCGCCTCCGCCGCTGCCGCTGGCTCCGGTAAGCGGCAGAGGGCACCGGAGCGCGGCGGGAGGTGGGGCCCCTCTCCCGACGCCGATAAAAGTGATCTTGCGGCGAATCCGCCGCAGAGAACACTATTATCGGAAAACCGGACCGCCCGCCGAAGAAAAGGATACCGGGGTTATGCTGCCATAAAAAAGATATCCCTCTTCAAAGTACCGACGTATATCGGTGTGCGGCAGTCCGGAAGTGGTTAAATAGCTGCGCAAATATCATGTGATGAAAAAAAATGGTGACTGGCACTATTTTATTCTCCGAGGTGTCTACTCTCAAAAACGATATAATTGTTTTGTGGGTTTAAAGTAATTTCTAGCAAAAATGCAGATTTTAACATGTTTGTAAAAAAGTTGCCCAGGTAGATAAGTGATTAATGATATATTTGACCAAAAGTGAACAAATAAGGGAAGCTCATGGTTAGTGTTTATGTACACCTTATTATATTAGTATACAGTGGGTATAAAAAAGAATCACCCCCCTTTTAAATAATCACATGAAAACAGACACATTTTTAGTTTTATTCAGCTGTATTTACTTGCAACCTATAACATCCAAGTGAAAGAGATAACACCAAAATGTCAGAAAAAATGTAAGAAATTCAAAAACAGAATCACTGAGTTAGAAAAGGGATCACCCCCCCCCCCCCTCCTCCAAAAAATGACTTGTAAACTCATTCAGGTGTAGCTAATCACCTTCTCAATGGCACATAAAGCCATTTAACTCTCAACTGTGATCATTTTGATTAACTCAGCATGAAAAGAGCTTTCCTGGAGCATTTCAGTTGTGGACAGGCACAAGTCAGGAGATGGATACAAAAAAAAAAAGTCAAACGGTTTATCGACGCCTAGAAGCACAGTGAAGTCTATTATTAGGAAATGGAAGGTATCTGGTACAGCTCCCTGGATCAGGACGTTGCTCCACACTGGATGAAAGAGCCAGGAGGAAACTGGTCAGAGAGGCTACCAAGAGGCCTACAAACAGGGCCGGTGCTAGGCTATTTTGCGCTCTGGGCAAGACCAGCTCCGTTTTTTTTAAAACACAGGTCACTGCACTATGGGTGAGCAGAGATTTAGGTAGAAATGCACCTGTGTCTGTGGTGTCACTGAAAAAGAGAATGTCCCTGAATCCTTGGTGTCACTGAAAGAAAAAAGTCCCTGCATTGGTGGTTTTACTGGAAGGAAAAATGTCCTTCTGTCTGCGTTGTCACTGGAAGAAAAAAATTGTCCCTGCTTCCATCATATGTGACATGCACCAATAAATTTAAGAGGGTGGGGTGGTAGGAAGCTGACAGGGGAATGAAGATGACAGACAGGTGGGGTGGTAGGAAACTGACGGGGCGTACAGGGGGGATGAAGATGACAGGGGGTGGGGTGGTAGGAAACTGACAGGGGCGTACAGGGGAGATGATCCCACCCCCTGCCATCTTCATCCTCCTGTACCCCCTGTCAGTTTCCTACCACCCCACCCCCTGTCATCTTCATCCCCCTGTCAGCTTCCTACCACCCCACCCCCTGTCATACTTATCCCCCCTGTACCCCCCTGTCAGCTTCCTACCACCGCATCCCCTGTCATCTTCATCCCCCCTGTACTTCCATGTCAGCTTCCTACCACCCCACGGGGGTGAAGATGACAGGGGGTGGGGTGGTGGGATGCTGACAGGGGAGGTGAAGATGACAGGGGGTGGGGTTGTAGGAAGCTGACAGGGGGGTGAAGATG
Organism: Lithobates clamitans; assembly: GCA_037952925.1. NCBI lineage: Eukaryota > Metazoa > Chordata > Amphibia > Anura > Ranidae > Lithobates > Lithobates clamitans. The sequence continues at coordinate 628,908 of JBBGZY010001446.1, read as the reverse complement.
ACAGGGGGTGGGGTGATAGGATGCTGAAAGGGGGGTGAAGATGACAGGGGGTGGGGTGATAGGATGCTGAAAGGGGGGTGAAGATGACAGGGGGTGGGGTGGTGGGAAGCTGACAGGGGGGATGAATATGACACGGGGATGAAGATGACAGGGGGTGGGTGGTGGGAAGCTGACAGGGGGGATGAAGATGACAGGGGGTGGGGTGGTAGGAAGCTGACAGGGGGATGAAGATGACAGAGGGTGGGGTGATAGGATGCTGAAAAGGGGGGTGAAGATGATAGGGGGTGGGGTTGTGGGAATCTGACAGGGGGGATGAAGATGATAGGGGGTGGGGTGGTGGGAAGCTGACGGGTGGGTGAAGATGACAGGGGGTGGGGTGGTGGGAATCTGACAGGGGGGATGAAGATGATAGGGGTGGGGTGTCGGGAAGCTGACAGGTGGGTGAAGATGACAAGGGGTGGGGTGGTGGGAAGCTGACAGGGGGGATGAAGATGATAGGGGGTGGGGTGTCGGGAAGCTGACAGGTGGGTGAAGATGACAAGGGGTGGGGTGGTGGGAAGCTGACAGGGGGGATGAAGATGATAGGGGGTGGGGTGGTGGGAAGCTGACAGGGGGGATGAAGATGATAGGGGGTGGGGTGTCGGGAAGCTGACAGGTGGGTGAAGATGACAGGGGGTGGGGTGGTGGGAAGCTGACAGGGGGGATGAAGATGACAGGGGGTGGGGTGATAGGAAGTTGACAGGGGGTGGGGTGATAGGAAGTTGACAGGGGTATGAAGATGATAGGGGTGGGGTGGCAGGATGCTGACAGGGGGAGGAAGATGACGGGGGTGGGGTGGTAGGATGCTGACAGGGGGAGGAAGATGACGGGGGTGGGGTGGTAGGATGCTGACAGGGGGAGGAAGATGACGGGGGTGGGGTGGTAGGATGCTGACGGGGGGGTGAAGATGACAGGAGGATGATGAGGATCATGATGATGATGACAGGGGGACAGTAGGTGGCATCATATCATTAAGGCGGTGTGTGTGTCACAGGTGGCTGGGAGCAGGAATGTTCGGGGCGCTCTCAGTCAGGGAGTGATCTCACGGGATGCTGTCTGTGTCGGTCAGCAGGACCATCATGCACAGTACCTTGAGACTCCGGCAGACTGGCTCCCCAATGATCGATACTCCTGCCCTGTCATGTCTTCCAATACAGTCGTCCATTCAGGGAGCTGCTCGGCCACTGCGGCTATTATCCGCGCTCTGCACATGGTAGGAGATCCACAGAGCGTGGGAGAAGGGGAGGAGCCAGGGGACCCACCCACTGACCCAACAACTATTGGATCGAGGCTGTGACAAGCTCCCAGCGCCTCCTCCTCTTCCTCCACAGGACTGCACGGCGGCACCTTGCGTCCTGAAAGGACTACTACTGTGTCACACATTGAGATAGGGAACCAGCAACCATGGCTGCACCCTAGGCGGCTGCCATATTCTCCTAGTGGTAGCGCCGGCCCTGCCTACAAAAACTCTGAAGCAGTTGCAGCAATTTATGTTAAAGAGTGGTCATTGTGTGCATGTGACAACAATATCACAGATTCAAATGTGGCTTGTATGGGAGGGTTGCAAGAAAAAAGCCGCTCCTCAAGAAAGGCCACATGTAGTCACCACTGAGCTTTGCCAAAATGCACTATGAAGATTCTGAGGCCACATGGAAAAAGGTGTTATGGTCAGATGAGACTAAAATTGAATTATTTGGCCTTAACTCCAAATGATATGCCTGGCGGAAATCCAATACAGCTCACCATCCAAATAACACCATTCCTACAGTAAAGCATGGAGATGGTAATATCCTGTTATGGGGTGTTTCTCTGCAGCAGGGACTGAAGATCTTGTCAGGATAGAAGGAAAAATGGATGGGGCAAAATATCATCAAATTCTTGAGGAATTCTTGAGGAAAATCTGCTGCCCTCTGCCAGAAAGTTATCCATGGGAAGAAGGTTTACCATAGCACCATTTATTTGATGCGTGACTTCGAACAAAACTGTAAAACTTTCTAAGTCCCCCCACAAGGAAGAAGACATCACCCGGGACAACAGCTAATGATGGTTTTGTTGTCTCTGGAGGGTGGCATTGCACAGCACAATATGGGGAAGATCCTGAGGGTTTCAATCAAACAGCCAGCAATGCAAACCCCAGGGAATTATGGGTAGATAAATAGACCAGAGAAGATACTGATATGGTCACCATGAGCTGCAATGACTCTACTCAATCCTATGCTGGATTTCAGTATTGATGAAAGAGGTAAATTGTAAGTATGAACACTGGTCTGTGCACTATAGTTCTTGCAGGGAACATATTATATTTCTTCTACATGGACATCAAAAGACCTGTTGGCTTTCCCGGTTGTATTGAATTACCATATAATTAACTATTGTCTTTGCATATTGAGTGTCAGCTCTGCTGTGTTTGTGTTTCTTTCACAGTGGTGCGAAAAAATGTTTCTAACCTGCCGACGGTACTGTGATTTTCTTAAAAAGGGCCTGTCCCTTACAATGAGGGCTGGCACCAGCATAAGGCTACATGTACACTAGCCTACCCTATGGTTGCTACCTCATACTTTTAAATCCGAACACATATTAATTACACAGGTTGTGGCTGATGAAGGTGGTAATTAAACTCACTTGGTGCCTTATCTGCATTTAATTAACCTCAGAACCAGTGTAATTCAAAGATGTTCGGGTTTAAAGGGATGAGGTGGGAACTCTAGGCTACACAGACTGTGGCTGCGGGAAACCGCAAAACACGGCAAAAACGCAAACCGTGCATTTTGCCGCGTCTTGCGTTTGCCAGCGGTCAAAACGCTCCTATCCGTAACGCGATTCTTCCTCGTTCAGGAGAGGGAGGTTTAACCTCACTACTCAAGTGTAGAAGCACCCAGTGTACAAGAAGCCTAAAGCTGCTTAGGTAGCCACCGTAGGGTGCCAGAATAGGGGGGGGGGAATCTGAACCCCCATCCACTGCCTCTGCAGCCACCGGATTTCTTCCAACCACCTGCCCCCCCATACCCCCGTAACGGCTGCCCTTGCCATGTGCCCTGGGCCCTGCTTGCTGATCTGCGGACCCAAGTCCAGCATGGCAGGTGTTGCCGGGTAGAGGGGAGGGAGCTGAGTGGACATGCGTCTGCTCTCCTCCCCGTCTTCATGCTGATCTGGAAGTGATGTGTAAAAACCTCTCTTCCGGGTCCCCCTTTTACTTTCCAGGAAATAATCTGTACTGCTTTAGATCAGTTTTTCTCAACCCCAGTCCTCAAGGCGCCCCAGCGGGTCATGTTTTCAGGATTTCCCTAAGATGAAAGGGCTGTGGTAATTACTAAGGCGGTGAAACTGATCAAATCACCTGTGCAAAATAATGGAAAGCCTGAAAACATGACCTGTTGGGGCGCCTTGAGGACTGGAGTTGAGAAACACGGCTTTAGATTCATTGGCGCACAAGTTAGACATGCAGGGACTTTTAGACTCGTCATTAAAGAGAACCTGTCACCAAAATAAATCATCACATAGGAGACTTTTTGTTAGCAGACTTTAAGCAAAGAAAAAAAAAAAAATAAAGTTACAGCTAGGCACATAAAATCCCCCCTACCCGACATCCCCCCCCCCCCCCCATTTTTTTTTTTTTTTTTTTTTTACAGCCCCCTCCCCATATGAACTTTAAATGACAGGTTGTAATAAATACTGCACTTCCTATGTGATTTACCTAAGTACAAAGAGCCTTAGAAATGCATTTAGTACAGAGTCTAAAGCATACCAGTTAATGATGGAGAGATTCGCAAATTTATTTGTATAACTTTTTTTTTTCTTTTTTTTGTATGTGCGCAATGCCACAGTTTTCATTCATAGATAACCTTGAGGAGGACTCCAATCAGAGAAGTAAAAAAATCACAGGAAATTTTAAGTATATATTACTGTATATGTGCATAGCGCCGACAGCGATTCCTTAACCCCCGTCTACCAATGTACGTTTATATAAATGGCATAGTAAACACGAGGTTAAAGCAAGCTTACAGCCTGGGAAAGACTTTCAGATAAAAGTGATCTGGACCGCTCTGGATCGCTGTTATGGGGCTCTAATCTGGGCTTGATTAGCTGCATTGGAGGGCAGGGGAGACATCGAGGTTCTAAAAGCCCTGATGTCTCCATAAAGAGGACCTATCACCTGCTTGTTAGCCCTCTCATGATAGCAATAAAGTTAAATAAAGAAAACAAATATTAAAAAATATAAAAATGTAAGTTATATAAAATAAATAAAAATTAATTTAAAAAATCGTAAAGCACCTCTGTCACCCCCTTAACACACCCCGCATTCAAACATGCAGTACAGGGTGCACATGTGTATGCAAAGAAAAATTTCAGAGAAAAAAGCCAGTCTCCTACCCTGTGTAAAGCTCAGGACTGGATGGACAAAAAATGCAACCTATCAGGTAGGGCTGAAACAACCAATCGATTAATCGACAACTAATTGACTATGAAATTATTCGATTACTATTTTCATAATCGATTATTCGGCCAGTAACATAATGGGGTTAAAAAAACAAAAATGAGCCCTTTATAGTACAAAAAGAGCAAATAATCGCTACTGTAAATATTACTTTCACTGATCTACAGTAAAATAATGAACCCCTTACAGTAGTGGTTACAGTATTTGCTTTTTTTGTATTATAAAGGGCTAATTTTATTTTTTTTAATCCCATTATGTTACTAAATGTCTTAGACCTGGTTCATACTGTATCTATGTGTTTTTTGGTGCTTTTTGCAGAAATGCACTACAGTTCATTTACATGGTTTCCTACGGGACACGTTCACATCTATGCTTTTTTCAGCCACTGCGTATTTGGAAAGGGTCAGGGATATTTTTTTTTTAAAGCAAAACAGTGCTTTTTTTGGTTCAATATACGTCAATGGAGAAGCTGCAGAAAAGCACGTAATGTGTTTTTGCAGCAATTTGTGTTTTTTAATCTGCCCAACAACAAATTGACCCAAAAAAAAAAAATGCAAAAAACGCAAATCACAGCAAAATCACGTGCGCAAAAATCAAAACGCACAGCAAAAAGCACTGCAGAAACGGATCAAAAGCAAACTGCATAGGTGTGTACCGAGCCTTATGCTGGCCACACCAATCAATTTTCAGACGAGAATATTCAGAGGAAAAATCTTTGTACATTCGCTGAATGAAAGAATGTTGTTTGAAATTTTCACTTGTTTTTAACATTCTGTTTTTATAATTAATGTAATTTCTGAACAAAAACCACATACACTGTCTGAAAATTCCCTTGACCAAGAAGTTTTCTATTATTTCCAAATTTTCCCATCACTGTGGTTGAAAATGAATGTTGATTTGACCCCACTAACGATTAAAAAATCGAACGAACGTTCTTAAAATGACATTTTTTTTTGAAGGAAGACATTGTTTGTTTGTTTTTTTTTAATAAAAAAAATTGATCTCTGAGTCTGATGATATTTACCAGATTCACCCTTTAATAGTATATACAGTATATCTCTCCTCTAATAGTATATACAGTATATCTCTTCTCTAATAGTATATACAGTATATATCTCCTCTAATTGTATATACAGTATATCTTCTCTAATAGTATATACAGTTTATCTCCTCTAATAGTATATACAGGATATCTCTCCTCTAATAGTATATACAGTATATCTCTTCTCTAATAGTATATACAGTATATCTCTTCTGTCTGTTATTCTCATGCCCCGTACACACGGTCGGACTTTGTTCGGACATTCCGACAACAAAATCCTAGGATTTTTTCCGACGGATGTTGGCTCAAACTTGTTTTGTCTACACACGGTCGCACAAAGTTGACGGAATTTCCGATCGCCAACCACGCGGTCACGTACACCACGTACGACGAGACTAGAAAAGGCCAGTTCAGAACCAAGCGCTTCACCCTTTGGGCTCCTTTTGCTAATCTCATGTTAGTAAAAGTTTGGTGAGAGACGATTCGCGCTTTTTCAGACTCGTGGCTTTCAGATCGTTTTCTGTGGTTCAGTTTGTGCTTGTGGGTTTGTATCTGCTCTTCAGTGCGTGCAGCAAGTTCCGCGTGACTTTAATTAGTCATTGTATTCTTGTTCGTTCGTTACTGTTTTTCAGGTCGCTCTTCACAGGCCTTGCTGTTCTTCAGTGCGTTCTGTTACTTCGTTCTGAGCAGCCGACCGTTTTCTAGCCATGTTTCGTATACGTACTCCTCGTAGAGTTCGTGCTGTGCGGGGGCTTGGTGTTGGGGTCCTGACCTTGACACAAGTCCAGTCCATGAACATGGTGGGGAGGAGTTTATGGACCAAGAATTGGTTGCTTCAGCGTGACCAGTTCTCTCATATGCCTTTGCTCCGTGAGATCCGTGAGAATAATCCTGATGATTTCAGGAACTTTCTCAGGATGACGGACCCCGTGTTTCACCGTTTGTTGGCTTCGCTGACCCCCTATATCAGCAGGCAGGATACCTGCATGAGGCAAGCCATCACTCCGGAGCAGAGGTTGGTCGCTACCCTGCGGTATTTGGCGACAGGGAGAAGTCTGCAGGACTTAAAGTTCTCAACAGGCATCTCCCCCCAGGCTCTGGGGATCATTATCCCAGAGACCTGTTCTGCCATCATCCGGGTCCTGCAGAAGGAGTATATGAGGGTAAGATTTTTATCCTTTAATATCACATTTTATTGTGTTGAATGTTTGCTAATATATTGTATTTTTTTCCTCATTCCCTAATTACCATGATTGTATTATGCTGTGAATGTCCCCTTTGTTCTCATGCATGCTGGATTTTTATGTAATTATTATTTTATGTCCTTCATACATATTTGCCCTTCAATAACCTCCCCAGAATGGTGTCTCCTGGCCTATATTCACCTCATGTAGTCACTTAACAATGTATTTTTTCTGCTCCATAGTAGTGCTTTACCCCAAACACCCCCTAAAATGATTTCAAATGTTATTTTTGCTTTAAATTCTGGCAGAGTGCCAGAGGCTTTTTTTTGGTGGTGTCCCCAAATAATTTTTAATAACCCTCCCTCCCCCAACTGCTAAGTCAGCTGATCCCAATTCTCTATCCTCAATCATCTATCTGCTGACTTTGCCAAACCCATACACACTATACCCATCTCTTTAGTGCTCAGATTTATGGATGAATTCCCCAAAGCATGTAGTGCAAGGGCCTGCCTGTATACTTTCAAATGGTACTGTTTAAAGTTTTTGTATCCTATTATTATCTTGATAGGTAATAGCAGAATGTCCAAATGTCCTCAAATGTATACAGTGTGTATTTATATCTTTGTATTCAGACACTTCTTACCTGTCCAGTGGGCTGCCAGTAGTGTAATTATGTTCCAAGTAATACCCATTATTTAGGCATTCATCTCTCAATGAAGTGAAGAGGGTTACCTGTCCAAGATTTCCACACACCCCCTATAATGTTAGAAATGGCCCATGAGAGGGGGGGGAGGGGGAATATGATAGGTGTACCTTATACTTTGGCCTTGTTAAATTCCCCTTAATAAATGCTATCTGGAGGTTGCCCCATAATGTTTGTGCCTAATCTGCTTACCATGTTTCTGAGCAAAAATAGTAATGTTTTATTTTTTCCCTTAACAGTTTCCTTCACGCCACAGGAATGGCAGACTGTGGCCTCCCACTTTGCCCAGCGGTGGGACTTTCCTAACTGCGGAGGGGCAATTGATGGGAAACACGTCCACATCGTCCCACCACCCAACTCGGGGTCGTACTATTTTAACTATAAGGGGTTCAATAGTATAGTGATGTTGGCGGTGGTGTCGGCTACTTATGACTTCTTGTATGTGGACGTGGGGAAGAATGGCCGGATGTCCGATGGTGGAGTCATCGCCAAGACGGAGTTCTACAGGCATCTCCAGAATGGCGGCTTGGACTTGCCAGCTCCAGAGGACAATGTGGAAGGACTCCCATTCGTGTTCGTTGCTGATGAAGCGTTTGCGCTGGGGGACCACCTGATGCGGCCATTCCTGCTGAGGACCCTCACCCCGGAACAGAGGGTTTTTAATTACCGGCTGGCCAGAGCCTGAAGAGTGGTGGAGAACACATTTGGAATCCTGGCCAGCCGGTTCCGCCTATTTATGACACCCATCCATATGGCGGAGTATAAACTGAACCATATTATACTGGCGTGCTGTATTCTCCATAACTTTTTAAGGAAACATTCGGCCAACTATGCTGGCTCAGTTGGGCCTGAGGCCGGAGTAATATCTGAAACACTGACGGCGCTTGAAAGCGGCCGTCCCGGCTTGCCCTCCCTGAGAGCCCGTGATGTCCGGTTACGCTACCTGGAGTTCTTTGCGGGTAGGGGGGCCATCAATATGCCAGAAAATATGTGAAGCCTTTTTCTATTAAAAAAAAAAAAGAAATTCTTTGTGGACTTTTACTGCTTGTGTTTGTTTTAGCTGACCCTGACAGAAATGTGTGGAGTCCAGAAAATGGCGTGATTGTGTAACCTTATACAAAGCACTGTTGGCTGTTATTTACTAAATGCAAAAACACATTTCACTACAATTGCAGTTGCAACTGCACTGAAACTGCACTTGTAGTGCCAAGAGGATTTGCCCTTAGTAAATAACCCCCATTTTCTCTGAAAACACCAATGACATCACCCCAAAAGTGTTGTAGCGTTGAGACAATAATCCACACATTCTTGCTTAACAAACTTTTTTATACCTGCACAATCACATGTGCATTTACCAAAGGTTTTTCAAACAAACCAACATGTTTGTTGTATAACAATTTTTGGGGTAGCATTATCAAAAATAGAAATGTCCATTTACGATAAAACATGCCTGTGTAAAACCAACAAGAAAGACACAAATCTTGAACTTACAAACATCACATTTGGTAGAACTTGAAGGCGATATCAGACATGAGTATTTAGGAACTGTGTTTGATATTGCGTTCAGATGGGGTGAAGTCACCCCAGGAAAAGCCAAATTTGGAAGATGCACACCAATTTACCAATGTCAACATGTGCGACCTGCCATCATGGGGGATCAAGGGACGTGTTTTGGGGGAACAACCCCTTCCTCTCAGCTACTTTATTATTGAGAAAGGGGTTGCACCCACAAAACGCGTCCATTGATCTCCCGTGATGGCAGATAGCACATGTTGACACACTGTGTGCATCCTCCAAATTTTGCTTTGTGAAAAATCACAAAAACATTTTTCACATTGTAACACACCAAAAAAAAAGTGATTTGGAGGGGCTTTAAACTCGCCCCAAAACATCAATGATGTTTTTATTTTTTGGAATAACATCATTGATGTTTTTCTTGATGTTTTCCAATTGTAAATTACACCCCATGATCTCCCCGATCAGGATCTGGGCACTTTCGGATGTGAAAGGATCTGGATCCACAACATCACGATGACCTAAAAAGAGAGGAACCCCAAAAAAAAATTAGGTCTCAAAAATATGACGGCATCCATCTCTTACCTGAGCCTGTGGTCGCAGACACTCACCTGTTGTGGTGACTAGTTCCACCACGTCTTCTTCCTCCTGCTCTTCTTGTGTTGGAGGGATTTCCCCTTCTTCCGGGGGGGGGGGGCTCTGGTCTCCTCGGATGAGGGGTGTCCTCCGAGTCTTTTCTCCCCTATGTAAAACAAAATGGTATAATTAGCACACAGATATTTGATGGCAGAACTAGAAATAGGAAACATTGCTTGGAAGTGGGGTACAATTGTCAATTTTAGCAGAGTTCAAAAATGTAGCATTTTCAGTGTCCTTTGTCAAGCTGCAATACTTTACCTGTTTGGTACAAGCTTCACAGATGTAGCCCCCCCCCCCTATAGTATACACTGGAGCACCTGTGTGGCCCCCTAATAAAAATGGTGTTCTTTTGTCCCACACTAGTGCTCCAGTGTCCAGATGTGAAACCAGCTGCTCAGTGTCCTCTCCTTACACAGAATCTAGTTTGCATTTCATTCTAGTAATAAAGCCATCTACACAACCCAATTCTTTTAAGACAAGTATAGGGCGTAAAAATGGTGGCCAAATGCATATGGCCTAAACAATGTTATTTTATAGTCTGAAAGAAAAATGTTTAATACGAACGAATAATGTGCCCATGAACCTGAAAGTTGCCATTTTAAACTGTACAACAGTTCCTAAAAGCACATGGAGCAGCACGAACGTAATAAACATAAAGAATAGGAACACAGCACAACTACTTACTTTTTTGCAGCACTCTCCGGATCTTTCTGTACTGCTCATGTTCTCGTAATTTGAGGTCCGACCACCGCTTCCTGAGCTGATCTTTCGATCGTCGTACCCCGAAATTCCGGTGCAGACTCCTGACCACTTTCGCCATGATCTTGGCCTTTCTGACATTGGGGTTGGGGTAAGGCCCATACTTTCCATCATAGTCAGCCTTCTTCAGGATGTCCACCATCTCCAACATCTCCCCAAAGGACATATTTGAGTCCTTAAATCTCCTTCTGGATAGGGACATGTCCGGATCCGGCCTTTCCTCCTCCTCCTCGTCATTGCAACAATTAGCACGCACCTGCTGTTTCTCCGCCATGTGCTCTTCCCCCTACACCGAACGAAAAGGGGCGGGGAATAGACTAGAAAGAACGTCAAGGGCGGGCGGAGTTACACGCATGCGCAGTGTGTATAAAGCGTAACACGCGTGCGTATTACGTACGATCTGTGAGCGGAGGAAGGAGCATCGGAGACGCTGATCGTGCTAACGAAGGTAGGATCTAAACTTGGGCCTATACTGCTTCGAAATGGAAGCCTATATTGTAAGAAGATTAGGGGAGTTTGGCCTGACATTAGGGTTTGTCTTGTGTTGTGTCTTGCAGAGAAAATGGATGGGTTCAATGACCACAATTTCCTCCCCCTGTTCATTGACAAATACAGGGAGCTGCCCTGTCTGTGGCAAGCAAGACATCCTCATTACAACCATAAACAAAAGAGGCAGGCAGCGCTGGAGAAACTGCTGGAGTTGGTGACGCCGGTGGTCCCCACAGCAACCATCCCCTATTTAAAAGCCAAAATTGGTGGCCTGAGGAGCACCTATCTTAGGGAGCGCAAGAAGGTCACAGATTCCCAGAGGTCCGGAGCTGCAGCAGATGACGTTTATCTCCCCAGGCTGTGGTACTATGAGAGACTGCGATTTCTGTCAGACCACACTGAAGTCAGGGAATCCCTCTCTACTCTTCCTTCCACGCTTCCTTCCACCCCAGCTGAGTCTTCCGATGTCCAACCTGGGCCTTCCAGCCAGGAAGAAGTGCAGGAGCCCAGGTGGAGTCAGGTATAGCATTCTTCTACAGATTTCTGGGCAATAAAGATATTATGTTTACTAGATGTTATTATTGATCATTAATTGCTGACTGAAAAAAGTGTTTTACATATCAATAGACAGTAGTGGGCACCCAAATGTGGGACAAGAATGAAAAATGCTGGGCTCAGAAGGATAGTCTGTTATATTTGTTAACATTCAATTTGCAACAGTCAGGTGGTGAAAATTGTGTGTGATTGATGAAAAAAATACTAAAACTATGTCCCTTTTTCATACACAGGAAGACCTCAGCCAGGAGGAGGTTGTGGAATGTGGCAGTCAGGAGGAGGCGGGGATTAGTGCAAGCCAGGAGGAGGCTGGGCTAAGTGTCAGCCAGGAGAAGCCTCGGACAAGTCGCAGCCTGACTGAATCTCAGGTTCCTCCCCTCCGCCTTCCATATAAAGAAAGACGACTCCGAGTCCCGTGCAGGATTCTGCGTTCAGGCTCATTCAGGAGGCTTTGGCGTCCCTACGAGCCTTACCCACTCCTGAAGAGGCCTTTGCCTGCATGGCTTCCACAAAACTGCAGGGCATGCAGGAGGGTCAACACAGGCTCTGTGAGGACCTTCTGTATAAAGTCCTACGTAAGGGGGTGAGTGGGGAACTAACACCCATGACCGACGTCATTGAGTTGGACCATCCTCCTCCTCCTCCTCCTGCTGCCACAACTCCACCACCACAGCCACCGCGTGGAAGGAAGCGTGGAAAGAAGACCTGAGAGTGATGACCCTGGGTTCATTCTGGTCTGACAGAAGCTGCAGTCTCTCGTATGACCACAGCCTGGGGACACAGATGTCATCTGCTGCTTTCCGGATCTCTGGGACTTCTGGACCAGACTGCCCTCCCTTAGATAAGGACTCCTCAGGCCACCAATTTTGCTTTTAAATAATTGATGTCTGCCCTGGGGGTCCAAGGCTTCACCCACTTCTGCAGTTTCTCCAGCGTTGCCTCCCTATTTGTTTAGTTGTGACCCCTTAATAAAAATTTTTTTGGGAAATTATACTCTCCTGTGTGTGTTTTCATCCAAAAAGGACAGTTTGTTGGTGACGATTCAGGTACATTTCTAACATAAAATGTGAAATTAACAAGGGACAACAACACCAAACAATCTCCTACAGATTAAATAGAACAACATATCAATGGTGTTGTGAGAACTTGTCACAAAAAACACACACAAAATTTTCAGGAGTACAAATAAAAATCCCCCCAAAAAAATAACATCCTTCAAAAAAATGCAAACACAAAAAAAGAATCTACATTAAAGCCAAAAAAAAAAAAATACAACAAAAATATGTTGTCAGATGTGAGAAATCAAAATATATTGAGGGAATCAAGAAAAATAGTAACAAAATAAGTTTGTGAGAAGTCTGTGTGAATATGAGCAGCAAAACTACTATATTCTTGTCACATTATAAAGAAGAAGAGATTGCGCTGTATTAAACCATTTTTAACATTGCAGCGTGACGAAAGTGCTGTATCCATTGCGAACGCTAAGTTTACCAGAACGAGCTGTTCCGTGTCGGAATTTCTTCTGAGCATGCGTGGCACTTTGTGCGTCGGAACAGGCCACACCGTCGCAATTGACGCGATCGGATTTTGTTGTCGGAAAATTTTATCTCCTGCTCTCCAACTTTGTGTGTCGGAAAATCCGACCGTGTGTACGGGGCATTAGAGTGGATTAGAGATTTTGCTCCCTAACCATATAGTTGGTTATTTATATTTAACACTGCATAGAGATATTTAAGAATAAATTGCCTTTTTTTTTAAACTTTACATACTAACTAAATTATACACCACAATTTTTTTTAAGGTTATTACCCGATTAATCGAAACAATAATCGGCCATCTAATCGATTATGAAAATAATCGTTAGTTGCAGCCCTACTATCAGGTAATACAGTTTTCAAATATGTATTTTTTTTTTTCGCATTTGGCTGTTTGTCTGGAGTTCAGCTTTAAATGTACAACCATGCCAATACTTTGGAATACTTTGTAACTACAACACTTTTAAACAGAATATTAATATAGCAGCATTAGTGAGTTTATAACGCGCTTTGTTTCCTACTTAATTATTTTTTTAACTCCATCTTCCTAAGGCCCCTTTCACACTGGGGCGGTTTGCAGGCGTTATTGCGCTAAAAATACCGCCTGCAAACCGCCCCTAAACAGCCTCCGCTGTTTGTTCAGTGTGAAAGCCCGAGGGCTTTCACACTGAAGCGGTGCGCTGGCAGGACGGTAAAAAAAGTCCTGCAAGCCGCATCTTTGGAGGGGTGAAGGAGCGGTGTATTCACCGCTCCTTCACCGCTCCTGCCCATTAAAATCGATGGGACAGCGCGGCTATAGCCGCGCTGTACGAGGGGTTTTAACCCTTTTTCGGCCGCCAGCGGGGGGTTAAAACCGCACCTCTAGCGGCCGAATACCGCGGTAAAACAGTGCTAAAAATAGTGCTGTTTTACCGCCGACGCCCCCTACCGCCCCAGTGTGAAAGGGGCCTAAGGGATCTCCAGAGTGCGAGCCAGTACAGCCTTGAGGCAGAAATTCCCTTCTAGAGCTGAGAGCTCTGATCGGGAGCCAGTCGGCAGACCTTTATTGGTCATGAGCTTTCAACAGAAGCGGCTTACATACACACGGGCCGAATGCTGGCCGGCCTAAGATTCACTGCAGATTGGATAAGTCAAACTCATTCAAGTGACCAATAAAACCAGAAATATAGGCACCTGAGGTTACATGGAAACTTTTCTTGGACTTGGTTCCAGTTGCCAGGTCTCCTTGTTGATCTTTTAATGTAATGGATAACCTTACAAATCCATAGGAAAACCAATAGAAGTTTGACTACCTTATAAAATCTTGTCTGGTCCTCAGAGGATGGGAAGAGGTCATGCATGCAAGGCTTTCTGTTTGCATGCTTTTGTCACTTTATGCAGATTGGCAGCAGGCGCCGGGCATTGGAACATAAAGTGTTCTAGCACCCTGCAATGCACTGTAGGAGCATTTGTGTGCAGTGATCCCCTGCCCTCCGGTGTTTACATAGTTTTAGCCATGACATCATTTTGTTAGTAGAAGGACACTTTGGTACATAGGGCATACACAAAGGTAAGTTGGCTAAGTGGTTAGCACTTCCATCTAGCAGCACTAAGGTCATCGGTTGGAATCCCAACCACTACCTGCCTTGAGTTTGCATCTTCTCCCTGTGCCTGTGTGGGTTTTCACGCACACTCCAGAGACATGCTGGTAGGTTAATTGGTTCCTGTTCAAATTGGCCCTAGTATGTTTTGTATGTATGAATGTCAGTAAGGGACCTTAGCTCCTTGAGGGCAAGGACTGATGTAAATATACAATACATATGTAAAGTGCTGCATATATTGATGGCACTATATTAGTTCCTGTAATAAATAATATAAACAAGTTCAACTGATCACTATTGCTGGCAACTTTCTGGATCCCACTGGCACCACCGATGAGACAATATTCCTCCCACTGACACTAACGATGGGGTAATAACCTCATCCACTAAAAGCAAGAATGTGGTACCTTTCCTCCCACTGACGCTGCGTCACTATTTCTCACATTGGCAAGGGCAATAAAAAAACTATTCTTCCCACTAACACCAATTATGGAGCACTATTTCTCCAATTGACACCAATGGTTGAGCACTATTCCTCTCACTGACGTCAACACTGGGGCACTATTCTTCTCACTGACACCAATGATGCATTTCTTCCATTGACATCAGTGCTGGAGCACTGTTCCTCCCACTGACATCAGCACACTATTTCTGCCATTGACACCAATTGATGAGGCAATGATGAGGCAATGGGGGTTTATTTACTAAAGCTGAAGAGTAAAAAATCAGTCTTAAACCCTATACACACTATCAGATTTTCTGCAGATTTTTGTCTTCAGATTTACCAAAACCAAATAATATGAGGTCAAACAGTTTCAATTTGTATGCAATCAGGCAGGTCCTTGCACTACTTGGTTTTGGTAAATCTGAAGACAAAAATCTGCAGAAAATCTAATGGTGTGTATAGGGCTTTACTTCTGCAGAAAAATCAGCTTCTAACCTCAGCTGGTTCAATTAAGCCTTGGCAATAAAACCTCTAAGCTTATTGGTTTCTATGCAGAAGTGAGACTGAATTTGCACTTTCCAGCTTTAGTAAATAAACCCCACTGTTTCTTCCTCTGACACCAATGATGGGGCACTATTTCCCCCATAGACACCAATGGAGGGGGCACTATTCCTCCCACTGCGACCAACAGTGGAGCACTATTCCTTCCACTAACATCAACACTGGTGCATTATTCCTACTGACACCAACACTGGGGCACTATTTCTTCCATTGACACCAATGATGGGGCACTGTTTCTTCCATTGACACCAATGATGGGGCACTGTTTCTCCCGCTGACACTATGACATTAGAGTGTAAGCTGCTCTGAGGTACTCACTGATGTGGAATGGTCTGTGTAATATTTTATTCCTAGGCAAACACATGGGAATAAAATTAAGTGATTCTTATTCTTTTTATGATTTTATTTTTTATTCTTGACAGACTCTTAAATATAACTTCCACCCTTGGAAATGTTTAACTCTACCCAGCATGCCATCTCCAATGAGACTTTGAAAAACATGACATTCTATAAAATAACGCGGGCAGTTCTCTTGGTCCCCATTGTCTTCCTATTTGGCATCTTCGTTTACTTCATGAGTATCATACTGAAGGTCTTCTTCACCACTCCTCGTGTTAGAGAGAACTCCCGCTACATCTTGTTCATTCACATGCTGGTAAATGATCTGATATACATTATTCTTGCCTTTCTCCTTTATTTTGGATCAACACATTATTTATATTGGCCTCTACCAATCTGTTTCTTGGTCATCAGCATATGCACCTGCTCATTTAGAGTGACTCCATACAACTTGGCGGTCATGTCTTTGGAACGTTATGCTGCCATTTGCCACCCATTAAGATATGCTGAACTATGTAATGTACAAAGGTCAAGAGTGGCTATGGTGGCCATGTGGGTTGTGGGCTTTGTGCCCCAAATTATCAGTTTTATTACATTTTGTTTTGCAGCAGAAAAAGAGGCATTTTCTCTCAAAGTTATCTGCGATTGGCCATCGCTGACCATCACTGAAGGACAAGCCACACAGAGAACAGTAGCCGAGGTTGTCGGCTTTCTACTCGTTTGGGGCACTATTGCCTACACGTACATCAAGGTCATAATGGTGGCTCATAAGGTTGGTTCAGCAACATCTGCTTTCAAGGCTGGGAAAACGGTCTTGCTCCATGCAGTCCAGCTTCTCCTTTGTATGTTGGCCTTTACCTATAGATTCACAGAAAAGTTCTTCAGGCAATACTTTTATTTGCTTCCCCTGACTAACTTTTTAACATTCATGTTGCTTCCTAGACTTATCAGTCCCTTAATTTATGGCATCAGAGATGAAGTGTTTAGCAAGCACATGACCAAGTTGTGTCGGTCAAAAAAGTCCCCATCATTATAGTGAAAAAGAGAACACAGAATATTAAGTGCACACACAAATTTAAAACTAGGTGTTGTTGATCAGAATTAGTCACCGGTGCAGCACATTGTGCACATAATTTTGACAGGGCTTTCCTTTCTAAGTTTGGACCATTGTCTGATCATCGGCTAAGGAGATAAAGCTGGACACTAGTTATCCCACAATCTCAAACACCAGTAAGTAAGCAGAAAGAAACAAAATATGGAAGCAGAAGCTAAATGTCCACCAACCCTGTCTTTTAATCCCTTCACTGGCTTCCGTCCTCCCAAAGGATAAAATTCAAAGTACTAATAACAACATACAAAGCTGTCCACAACTCTGTCCTGAGCTTCATCAGCAACCTTTTCTCAAAATATCACCCAAAGCGTCACTCCTTCCAAGACCTCCTGCTCTCTAGCTCTCTCATCACCTCCTCCCATGCTCTCCTCGGGGACTTCTGCAGAGCTTCTCCCATCCTCTGTAACTCCCAACCCAAATCTGTACAGCTATCTCCTAATCTGCCTGTTTTTAGGTGATCCAGGAAAACTCATCATCTCAGGGAAGCCTAGCCTGTCTTTACCCAATAATCTGAACATTTACGTTCTCCAATAGCTCATCCCTTGTAGTTGTTACCTTTTGTATCACTTAGCCCTTTCTTTTGAATTGTAAGCAGGGTCTTCAGAACTCTCCTGTATTGAACTATATTGTATCTGTCTCCCTTTACTTTTATATAATAAAAAGTCACGCTCAGTTATTATAAATATCAGACTACTAACCCTTCAAAAATTACAACCAAACAAATTGCCTACTATAATGTACAAACGCTCTTAAACTGGCAAGTAATTGTTCTGAAAAAAATAGAAACGGGGGCGCGCATGCCCACGCACCAATGGCAAATAAGAGAGAAAAAAATCAACCTTTGTTGATTATGAAATATATCATGAAAAGAAAGAAAAAGCAAATGAGTGTACGTGTATATGTGTATATACTTATAGGATGAAAAGCATATTGATTTTCTAGGAGAGCAAAAGATGCAAGGATACCCCAATAGTACTAATCTGCTAATATTTTTTTAGCCTATCCCTATAATTTAGGAGTATCATATAGATGGTCAATATCTACAAGGAGACCTCCCTCTCTCAAACAATTTGACTGGCCATTTACCATGGTATGGTGTCATGGGTTCAAGCCACTCTTTGGTCTCAGTCAAAAAAAAGTAATTCTCATATCTCCATTGTAGACTATTGGGCGATTTGACTGGCCAATTACCGTGGTATGGTGTCATGCATCGAAGCCACTCGTTTGTCTCAGTCAAAAAAGGTCATTCTTATATCTCAATTGTTACCTACTAAGCAATTTGACTGGCCTATTACCGTAGGGTGTTGTCTTGCATCCAAGCCACTTGTTGCTCTCAGTCAAAAAAAGCTCTCATAACTACATTGTAAACTGCTTATTCACCATCCTAGTAAACCATGTTCCCCATGTGACACCCCCAAGTAAAGGTGGAAAAAACTGGACATTTTCCTTTCACCACCATGGACCTTATGTGTTTGTTTGTCCTATTATTTTGATTAGGCGCACTAAAATTATTTTTGAACCTATTTTTTCTACCTTTACTTTGGAGTGTCACATGGGGCACATGGTTTACTAGGATGGTGAACAAGCAGTTTACAATGTAGTTATGAGAGCTTTTTGTTGACTGAGACCAACGAGTGGCTTGGATGCAAGACACCACCCCACGGATATGATAATTACTTTTTTTTTGACTGAGACTAAAGAATGTCTTGAATCCATGACACCATACCACGGGAATTGGCCAGTCAAATTGTTGAGAGAGGTCTCCTTGTGGGTAGTGACCTATCCGATACTTTGGGGTGTCACATGGGACACATGGTTTACTAGGATGGTGAACAAGCAGTTTACAATATAGTTATAAGAGCTTTTTTTGACCAAGACCAATGAGAAACAGTACACCAGGAACAGACTACAGTCAGATCTAGCTAAACTGGATACAGTGGATATATATATATATGAGACTGACTGTGTATATTAAATACACTGCAGCTAACTGAATCACCTGCCTGCCTGAAGTATATTAGAAAATGGTACATCAGGAACGGACTGCAGTCAGATCTAGCTAAACTGGATACAGTGGATATATATATATACAGTATATATACGAGACTGACTGTATATATATATATATATTAAATACACTGCAGCTAACTGAATAACCTGCCTGCCTGCTCAATCTAAATAACTGGAAGGAAAAGAGAAGGAGAGGAGGCGCCTCTGGGTGCAGATTTTTTAATAAATTTAATATGCAGTGAAATTTATCATATATTCAACTCACATTTTGACAGTAAAAAGGAGGCATTGGATAATATCCCAAGGATCTGGGGCTGTCCTCAGTGGAGTCAATCCCTTGGCCCATCTGTGACCTCTCTGGCGGTTTCTCTTGTACGGCTGGATGATGTTTTGCCAGCTGTGGTGGAGCGTCCAGGCTGTGCAGTGTGTCCTGTACTTCAGGTGCCGCTGGAGGGTGCTCGGCTGGCCGCTGTAGAGCCGATCGTCAACACGAGGTGTGAGATGCAGAGAAGTGTCCAGGCGGGAGGGGATGACGTCACTAAACCGCGACGCATTTCCATAGTTGCCCCCACACATCAGGAGTCCCCAGCAGAGCCCCCCTCACACCAGGAGTCCCCAGCGGTGCCCCCCCTCACACCAGGAGTCCCCAGCGGAGCCCCCTCACACCAGGAGTCCCCATTGGAGACCCTCTCACATCAGGAGTCCCCATCAGAGCTCCCCGTCACATCAGGAGTCCCCAGGAGAGCCCCTCCTTACATCGAGAGTCCCCAGCGGAGCCCCCCTCACATCAGGAGTCCCCAGCAGAGCCACCCCTCACATCAGGAGTCCCCAGCGGAGCCCCCCCTCACATCAGGAGTCCCCAGCGGAGCCCCCCCTCACATCAGGTGTCCCCAGCGGAGCCCCCCTCACATTAGGTGTCCCCAGCGGAGCCCCCCCCTCACATCAGGAGTCCCCAGCGGAGCCCCCCTCACATCAGGAGTCCCCAGCGGAGCCCCCCCTCACATCAGGAGTCCCCAGCAGAGACCCCCTCACATCAGAAGTCCCCAGTGGAGCCCCCCTCACATCAGGAGTCCCCAGTGGAGCCCCCCTCACATCAGGAGTCCCCAGCGGAGCCCCCCTCACATCAGGTGTCCCCAGCGGAGCCCCCCCTCACATCAGGTGTCCCCAGTGGAGCCCCCCGCACATCAGGTGTCTCCAGTGGAGCCCCCCTCACATCAGGTGTCCCCAGTGGAGCAAAAGGAATATAAATACAGCGCTGCGCTAGAGGATGGAAGTAAATAGCAGCCAACACACCAGCAGAGTCCGTCCTTGCATCAGGTGCCCCCCAGCGGAGCCCCCCTTACTTCAGATGTCCCCAGCGGAGCCCCCCCTTACATCAGATGTCCCCAGTGGAGCCCCCCTCACAACAGGAGTCCCCAGCGGAGCCCCCCCTCACATCAGGAGTCCCCAGCAGAGCTCCCCTTACACCAGGAGTCCCCAGCAGAGCCCCCCTCACACCAGGAGTCCCCAGCGGAGCCCCCCTCACACCAGAAGTCCCCAGCAGAGCCCCCCTCACATCAGGTGTCCCCAGCGGAGCCCCCCCTCACATCAGGTGTCCCCAGCGGAGCCCCCCTCACATCAGGAGTCCCCAGCGGAGCCCTCCTCACATCAGGAGTCCCCAGTGGAGCCCCCCCTCACATCAGGAGTCCCCAGTGGAGCCCCCCCTCACACCAGGAGTCCCCATCAGAGCTCCCCATCACATCAGGAGTCCCCAGGAGAGCCCCTCCTTACATCGAGAGTCCCCAGCGGAGCCCCCCTCACATCAGGAGTCCCCAGCAGAGCCACCCCTCACATCAGGAGTCCCCAGCGGAGACCCCCCTCACATCAGGAGTCCTCAGCGGAGCCCCCCCTCACATCAGGTGTCCCCAGCGGAGCCCCCCTCACATCAGGTGTCCCCAGCGGGCCCCCCCTCACATCAGGTGTCCCCAGCGGAGCCCCCTCTCACATCAGGAGTCCCCAGCAGAGACCCCCTCACATCAGGAGTCCCCAGCAGAGCCCCCCCTCACATCAGGAGTCCCCAGCGGAGCCCCCCTCACATCAGGTGTCCCCAGCGGAGCCCCTCCTCACATCAGGTGTCCCCAGTGGAGCCCCCCTCACATCAGGTGTCTCCAGTGGAGCCCCCCCTCACATCAGGTGTCCCCAGTGGAGCCCCCCGCACATCAGGTGTCTCCAGTGGAGCCCCCCTCACATCAGGTGTCCCCAGCGGAGCCCCCCCTCACATCAGGTGTCCCCAGTGGAGCCCCCCGCACATCAGGTGTCTCCAGTGGAGCCCCCCTCACATCAGGTGTCCCCAGTGGAGCAAAAGGAATATAAATACAGCGCTGCGCTAGAGGATGGAAGTAAATAGCAGCCAACACACCAGCAGAGTCCGTCCTTGCATCAGGTGCCCCCCAGCGGAGCCCCCCTTACTTCAGATGTCCCCAGCGGAGCCCCCCCTTACATCAGATGTCCCCAGCGGAGCCCCCCTCACAACAGGAGTCCCCAGCGGAGCCCCCCCTCACATCAGGAGTCCCCAGCAGAGCTCCCCTTACACCAGGAGTCCCCAGCGGAGCCCCCCTCACACCAGGAGTCCCCAGCGGAGCCCCCCTCACACCAGAAGTCCCCAGCAGAGCCCCCCTCACATCAGGTGTCCCCAGCGGAGCCCCCCCTCACATCAGGTGTCCCCAGCGGAGCCCCCCTCACATCAGGAGTCCCCAGCGGAGCCCTCCTCACATCAGGAGTCCCCAGTGGAGCCCCCCCTCACATCAGGAGTCCCCAGTGGAGCCCCCCCTCACACCAGGAGTCCCCATCAGAGCTCCCCATCACATCAGGAGTCCCCAGGAGAGCCCCTCCTTACATCGAGAGTCCCCAGCGGAGCCCCCCTCACATCAGGAGTCCCCAGCAGAGCCACCCCTCACATCAGGAGTCCCCAGCGGAGCCCCCCCTCACATCAGGAGTCCTCAGCGGAGCCCCCCCTCACATCAGGTGTCCCCAGCGGAGCCCCCCTCACATCAGGTGTCCCCAGCGGGCCCCCCCTCACATCAGGTGTCCCCAGCGGAGCCCCCTCTCACATCAGGAGTCCCCAGCAGAGACCCCCTCACATCAGGAGTCCCCAGCAGAGCCCCCCCTCACATCAGGAGTCCCCAGCGGAGCCCCCCTCACATCAGGTGTCCCCAGCGGAGCCCCTCCTCACATCAGGTGTCCCCAGTGGAGCCCCCCTCACATCAGGTGTCTCCAGTGGAGCCCCCCCTCACATCAGGTGTCCCCAGTGGAGCCCCCCTCACATCAGGTGTCTCCAGTGGAGCCTCCCTCACATCAGGTGTCCCCAGTGGAGCAAAAAGAATATAAATACAGCGCTGCGCTAGAGGATGGAAGTAAATAGCAGCCAACACACCAGCAGAGTCCGTCCTTGCATCAGGTGCCCCCAGCGGAGCCCCCCTTACTTCAGATGTCCCCAGCGGAGCCCCCCTTACATCAGATGTCCCCAGCGGAGCCCCCCCTTACATCAGATGTCCCCAGCGGGCCCCCCCTCACATCAGGTGTCCCCAGCGGAGCCCCCTCTCACATCAGGAGTCCCCAGCGGAGCCCCCCCTCACATCAGGAGTCCCCAGCAGAGACCCCCTCACATCAGGAGTCCCCAGCAGAGCCCCCCCTCACATCAGGAGTCCCCAGCGGAGCCCCCCTCACATCAGGTGTCCCCAGCGGAGCCCCCCCTCACATCAGGTGTCCCCAGCGGAGCCCCCCTCACATCAGGAGTCCCCAGCGGAGCCCCCCTCACATCAGGAGTCCCCAGTGGAGCCCCCCCTCACATCAGGTGTCCCCAGTGGATCCCCCCCTCACATCAGGAGTCCCCAGGGGAGCCCCCCTCACATCAGGTGTCTCCAGTGGAGCCCCCCCTCACATCAGGTGTCCCCAGTGGAGCAAAAAGAATATAAATACAGCGCTGCGCTAGAGGATGGAAGTAAATAACAGCCAACACACCTATAGAACCAGGTTTAAGACAATATACAAAAAAGTGTAGCGCTATAAACCCCCAAAAAATTTCTTATAAATAAAACAATATCAAAAGCTATGATGTACCCTATAGAGTACAAAGTTAAACAAAGTGATATACTGTGAGCCAAATATATTGCATTGTGTAACAAAATAAAATAATACGTTGGAAAAAATGGTTTATAGGGAATAAAGATAAAGTCCAAAAAAGTCCAAATGGAATTGACACCATTAAGAATTCTTATAAAGAAAGTCCACCAATGTTGATTGCAGAAATGGTAAAGAAAAGTGAAAAAGGCCGCCACCAAGGGTCTATGGAGGCTTACCAAAAGCAGAGGACCGAAGTCCACCCAAACGTTACAATAAAGGGATTGACTGGATCAGGCAGGTAAGTGGAAGTGTGGAAACAACAAAGGTGAGCAGGAGAACTGTTGGTGTTCAAGAGCCGTCACCGAAGGCATCGAGAGGCTTACCAGAAGTTGTTGACTTGAAAGGACATACGCCATACAAGTCAAAAAAGCTTAATGACCAACTGGTCTGGATGATACGTCTCCTCAGATGTCTTCAATGGTTTGCAAATGAAGATGGCAATTCAACCTCCACAATTATCCACACAGCATAAACAATCCAATAAAGGCCAAACGGATATTCGTATGCCATGCGAGAAATGGATAAAAAACTCACATAGCATGATAACGTTAACACTATAGATCTGTAGATAGGATGCTCTGATCAGATGTTTAGTTCAAGCTGAGTCTATCAGGATAGACCCTTGTACTCTTAAAGAAGATCTTCATTACAATAGACAGGGACTGCTTAGCAACTAGCAGCTTATTTAAACAAGATGGGAAGCATGACAGGTCTGGACAAAGGCTCACAGTATATCACTTTGTTTAACTTTGTACTCTATAGGGTACATCATAGCTTTTGATATTAGTTTATTATACACTTCATATTGTTTTATTTATAAGAATTTTTTGGGTGGTTTATAGCGCTACACTTTTTTGTATATTGTCCCCAGTGGAGCCCCCCTTACATCAGATTCCCCCAGCGGTGCGCCCCCCCCCACCTCAGGTGTCCTAGTAGGAGGATACTGTCTCCCTCCCCCGCCCCTCCCCCGCTAGAACCCCCGCCCCTTTCCATAACAGACTGGCAGCGGGGTGGGGGGTAGGCGAGGCGAGGCGGAGGGTGGGCGGCGACGCAGGAGCTCCGTCTAGCCCCCCCCCCAGCCGTCTTCCTGGTCTTCTTAAAAATGGCAATGTCTCCGCCAGCAGCGGACCTCTAGCGGCGGCAGCGAAAATCCGTGAAGAACCGGACTTCTCAGGACATTTACCGGGAAACAACAAAATCAGGAATGGAGTCTAAATCCCGGGAATGTCCCGGGAAATCCGGGACACTAGGTAACTATGCATTTCACGAGCGTGCAGGCTGTGGATGACTGACACAGCCGCGCTCCTTTCTCAAGCTTTCTGAAAGTTATTAGAGACATATCCCAACAGACTAAAGGCTGTAATTAAAGCAAAAGGTGGTTCAACAAAATACTGACACAATAGGGTGATCCTTTTTAATACTGTTTTTGATTTTTTTTTTCCTGAAATGTTGGTGTTATATCTTTCACTTGAATGTCATAAGTTAAGTAAATACAGCTGTATAAAACAGTGTCTGTCTTCATTTCAGGCTACAAAGCAACAACATGTGATTATTTTAAAGGGGGGTGATTCTTTTCTATACCCACACTGTGTATGGTTTACATATAGTGTTACAGGCAAACTACAGGTTCACTTTACTAAGCAAATTAAAATAAAAAGCAAAGCAAGTGCACAGTACAATGTCAATTTCTTCTTTAATAGCACCATTTATTTGATGAGTGAATTAGAACAAAACTAAAACTTTCTAAGTCCCCCACAAGAAAGAAGACATCACCCGGGACAACAGCTAATGATGGTTTAGTTGTCTCTGGAGGGTGGCATAGCACAGCACAGTATGGGGAAGATCCTGGGGGTTTTAATCAAACAGCCAGCAATACAAACCCCAGGGAATTATGGGTAGATAAATAGACCAGAGAAGATACTGACATGGTCACCATGAGCTGCACTGACTCTACTCAATCCTATGCTGTGGATTTCAGTATTGATGAAAGAGGTAAATTGTAAGTATGAACGCTGGTCTGTGCACTATAGTTCTTGCAGGGAACATATTATATTTGTTCTACATGGAAATCAAAAGACCTGTTGGCTTTCCCGGTTATATTGAATTACCATATAATTAACTATTGTCTTGGCTTATTGAGTGTCAGCTCTGCTGTCTTTGTGTTTCTTTCATGGTAGTGCGAAAAAACTTTTCTAACCTGCCAAAGGTACTGTGAGTTTCTTAAAAAGGGCCTGTCCCTTACAATGAGGGCTGGCGCCAGCATAAGGTTATATCTACACTAGCCTACCCTATGGTTGCTACCTCATCCCTTTAAACCCGAACACATATTAATTAGACAGGTTCTGTGACTGATTAAGGTGTTAATTAAACTCACTTGGTGCCTTATCTGCATTTAATTAGCCTCAGAACCTGTGTAATTCAAAGATGTTCGGGTTTAAAGGGATGAGGTGGCAACTCTAGCCTACCCTGACTGTGGCTTCGGGGGACAACGCAAAACACGGCAAAAACGCAAACCGTGCATTTTGCCGCGCCTTGCGTTTGCCAGCGGTCAAAACGTTCCTATCCAGAACGCAATTCTTCCTTGTTCAGGAGAGGGAGGTTTAACCTCACTACTCAAGTTTAGAAGCTGCCAGTGTACAAGAAGCCTAAAGCTAAAGCTCCCCATCCACTGGATTGCTTCCAAACACTCCCCCCACCTGTACATAGTTACATAGTTAGTAAGGTTGATTAAAAACACCAGTCCATCCTGTGTGAGTGTGGGTGCATGTCTACAATTGTCCCTATCCCTGTTCATTGTGGCTCATTAAGATACTCATCTATTATATTATTATTTATTTAAGGTACCCATATAGCGCCATCAATTTACGCAGTGCTCCACACTTACATCGATCGCACACTCACATCAGTCCCTACCCTCAAGGAGCCCACAATCCAAGGTCCCCAACTCACATTCATATACTAGGGCCAATTTTGGACAGAAGCCAATTAATCTACCAGCATGTCTTTTGGAGTGTGGGAGGAAACCAGGGTACCCAGAGGAAACCCACACAGGCACAGGGAGAACATGCAAACTCCAGGAAGGTAGTGTCATGGTTGGCATTTGAACCAGCAACCCTTTTTACTGCTAGGCAAGATTGCTACCCACTACACAACTGTGCTGACCTGTAACAGGTCCTTCCCTGCATGTTGGCCCTTGCCATGTGCCCTGGGCCCTGCTTGCCAATCTGCGGGCCCAGGACCAGCATGGTGTTGCCGGGTACAGGGGAGGGAGCTAAGTGGACATGAGTCTGCTCTCCTCCCCGTCTTCATGCTGATCTGGAAGTGATGTGTAAAACCTCCCTTCCGGGTCCCTCTTTCACTTTCCAGGAAATAATCTGTACTGCTTTAGATTAATTGGCGCACAAGTAAGACATGCAGGGCCTTTTAGACCCCCGGATGTGTCATTAAGGAGAACCTGTCACCGAAAAAAATCATTACATAGGAGACTTTTTCTTAGGAGACTTTAGGCAAAGAAAAAAAAATAAAGTTACACCTAGGCACATAGAATCTCCATTGCCCCCCCCCCCTTTTTTCTTTTTTTACAGCCCCCTCCCCATATGAACTTTAAATGACAGTTTGTAATAAATACTGCACTTCCTATATGATTTACCTAAGTACAAAGAGCCTTAGAAATGCATTTAGTACAGAGTCTAAGGCATACCAGTTCATGATGGATGACGGAGAGATTCGCAAATTTATTTGTAGAACTTTTTTTTTTTTTTTGTATGTGCGCAATGCCACAGTTTTCATAGATAACCTTGAGGAAGACTCCAATCAGAGAAGTAAAAAAATCACTGGAAATTTTAAATTGCTGACGCGATTAGTTAACCCCCATCTACCAATGTACGTTTATATAAATGGCATAGTAAACACAAGGTTAAAGCAAGCTTACAGCCTGGGAAAGACTTTCAGATAAAAGTGATCTGGGCGGCTCTGGATCGCTGTTATGGGGCTCTAATTTGTGCTTGATTAGCTGCATTGGAGGGCAGGGGAGACATTGAGGTTCTAAAAGCCCTGATGTCTCCATAAAGAGGACCTATCACCTGCTCGTTAGCCCTCTCATGATAGAAATAAAGTTAAATAAAGAAAACAAATATTAAAAAATATAAAAAAGTAAGTTATATAAAATAAATAAAAATTATTTAAAAAAATAAAGCACCTCTGTCACCCCCTTAACACACCCCCATTCAAACATGCAGTATAGGGTGCACATGTGTATGCAAACAAAAATTTCAGAGAAAAAAGCCAGTCTTCTGCCCTGTGTAAAGCTCAGGACTGGATGGACAAAAAATGCAACCTATCAGGTAATACAGCTTCCAAATATGTATTTTTTTATTTGTATTTGGCTGTTTGTCTGGAGTTCAGCTTTATATGTACAACCATGCCAATACTTTGGAATACTTTGTAACTTCAACACTTTTAAACAGAATATTAATATAGCAGCATTAGTGAGTTTATATTGTTTCCTACCTAATTATTTTTTTAACTCCATCTTCCTAAGGGAGCTCCAGACTGCAAGCCTTGAGGCAAGACCTTTTTTTGCTCATGAGCCTTCAACAGAAGCCGGCCAAACGGCTTCCATACACACGGGCTGAATGCCGGCCGACAATCGGCCTGTGTGTACTAGGCCTAAGATTCCCTGCAGATTGTATAAGACAAACTCATTCAAGTGACCAATAAAACCAGAAATATAGGCACCTGAGGTTACATGAAAATCCCAACTTTTCCTGGACTTGCTTCCAGTTGCCAGGTCTCCTTGTCATAGTTTCCAACATTGTAAAAAAATTTATAGGGACATTTTTTTGGCTGTAGGCAGAGTCATATTATAATTAGGGGGTGGGGCATGTGTTTGTAGGCGTGACATAGCAAAAAAAGAAAAATACGGCACGCGAATGGGCATGGTTTAAGTGAAATAGTGGGCATGGCTTATATGGGCATGGTTCAATTGGGGGTGTGGTTAGAGTCTGAGATGAATGAAAGATGGAGAAAGAAAGGGGAAAAGAGGGAGGGAGGGAGAGAGAAGGAAGGAAAGAAGGAGGGAAGGCGAGAGAAGGAAGGAAAGAGGGATGGAAGGACAGCAGGCCCAGATCCTACACCACAATAGAAATGTGTATTCCCGAGTTTAATAAATCAGCAGAAAAGATACTCCAAACACCTGGTGTTAGCGCTTCAATCATCTCGGCACCGTGGTTGTTGTGGTGTCAGGATGATTGAAGCGCATTATTATTATTATTACATTATAATATAGAATGAAATCATTCAACTCACCCAGAGGCGTAGCTTAAAGCTTGTGGGCCCCGATGCAAAAGTTGACCTGGGCCCCCCCCACTACTTCCAACGTCCGTCCGTACACCCACTGCACGCCAAGATACTGAAAGTGGCTTTAGAGTTTTGAGTTCCCAGAGTTCCTTTCTACATCAGAGGACAGGGATTACTGCTGGAGAATCAGAGGACAGGGATTACCGCTGGAGAATCAGAGGACAGGGATTACCGCTGGAGAATCAGAGGATAGGGCCCCCTGGCGGGTCACTTGGGAGAGCTCCTATAAAAAGGGGGAGACACTACAAGAGACAAGAGAATGCTGCACACCCCGATAAGTATAAAAAGGAAAAAGGAAAAAGTCCCCCGTGTGGGAGATTGGAGATTAATTGGATTTTTATTAATGACATGATATCAAAAAATGATGATAAAATATGGACTGTGGTACAGGAGATGTAAAAGCAATAATACAGGGAAGGACACAATTTACATGATTAACAAGCGCTAAGGGAAGTTGATGATGTTGAGCGAATACTGATGCGTTTCGACCCGCTGGGTCATCATCAGAGGATTAATAAACTGTAGAAATATTTATACATATATTGAAATTCATAGACATAACCACAAGATGGAATGCTATATATTGAACATTTTGTCTATATAGTTACCGATCACACTGTATTGTGCGATATCTCCTGAAACAGAGATCCTCTAATCTCCCCCCTCCACTCGATCCCACTGGAAGTCCCCGGGAGCCTTGTTGATTTTTTAAGGCCTCATGTACACTGCTGCTGGTAAACAGACGCTTTTTTCAACTGCCCCTGAACTCATCCAAAGTTATCTTATGTGTACATGTACACAGGTTCGTTTAATGTCGTTTTTAGGCAGTTGCGTTTATAGGCATTTCTTTGAAGGCAAAGGCTCCATGCACACTGGATGTTAAAATAACGTTATAAAACGCCAGTAGCTTTGCAGTGAGTCTTTCAACGTTTTTTAACGTTTATGCAATAGCGTTTATTAGCGTTTTTTAGTGTTTTTCCGCGTTAGTGTTTTTTAGCGTTTTTTATTTATTTATTTATTTATTTTTGGATCAAAAAGATTAAAAAAACGCTGGTGAGCCACATTTTTGCGTGTTTATCAACGTTTTATGAGCGTTTGGCATTTTTTGTGTGCTGATAAACATCCAAAAATGTCCAAGTGAGCATAGACACATAGGATAACATAGAGGGGAGTTTGTGGGCTGTTAAAAAAAAGCCCAAACTCCAAAAAACGGCCGTTTATGAGCTTCAGTGTGCATGAAGCCAAAAAATTGAATTCAGACACCGAACTTTCCGACGTTTCGGACACCAAACGTACCAGGAGAGGTTGTAAAAACGTCCCGTGTACATTAAGCCTTAAAATAATGAATAACCTTACAGATCCATATGAAAACCAAAAGAAGTTTGACTACCTTATAAAATCTTGTCTGGTCCTCAGAGGATGGGAGGAGGTCATGCATGCAAGGCTTTCTGTTCGCATGCTTTTGTCACTTTATGCAGATTGGCAGCAGGCGCCGGGCACTGGAACATAAAATGTTCTAGCACCCTGCAATGCACTTTAGGCGCATTTTTGTGCAGTGATCCCCTGC
This sequence comes from Lithobates clamitans, assembly GCA_037952925.1. Classification (NCBI taxonomy): domain Eukaryota; kingdom Metazoa; phylum Chordata; class Amphibia; order Anura; family Ranidae; genus Lithobates; species Lithobates clamitans. The sequence goes on along the minus strand of JBBGZY010001446.1, from coordinate 598,881 downwards.
CCTCGCAGTGTTTACATCATTTTTTCAGTAGAAGGACACTTTGGTACATAGGGCCTACAAAAAGGTAAGTTGGCTAAGGGATTAGCACTTCCACCTAGCAGCACGAAGGTCATCGGTTGGAATACCAACCACTACCACTACCTGCCTGGAGTTTGCATGTTCCCCCTGTGCCTGTGTGGGTTTTCACCCACACTCCAGAGACATGCTGGTAGGTTAATTGGTTCCTGTCCAAATTGGCCCTAGTATGTGTAGCCACCTTCTACCTACAAGTAGGTGCTAGATTAGTGTTTTTCTAGCTGGTAGGGCTTAGGTGTAGGTAAATTTGGCTAGGCCTGTGTTTCATTTCTGGCTTGGTCGGTTTGATCTGAGAATGTGAGTGTCAGTATAGTGGGGGGTGTGGCCACCTGTACTCTGGCTCAGGGATCCACCTCTGCTTGCATAGGAATTGTTGTGGAAGGGAGGTTGGATCTGAGACGTGAGTGGCAGGCAAAACATGTGAGGAGCCCTGACCAATTATCTTTGGTGTTGGCAGGGGGCAGGTCTCCAATATGGGCTGGGGTCACATGCTTCCGGGGAGATTCACTGAGGAGGCGGCATGTAGTGCGGAGGTGGCATCAGGCGTCCCCACGCGGGGATGCACCATGCGCGGGGAAGGAATGAAGGAGCTGCTAGGAAGGAGTCCTAGGGAAGGATCTTCATCTCCATGAGAAAGTATCGGGTTCCTGTGACCGGGAACACAGGACTTGCATGCTGGAGAAGATCAAGTAGAAGAAGTAGCAGTGAAGTGGCGGACGTACTGTAGATCGGCGTCCTGTGACCGGGGAACACAGGGTTTTAATCCAAAGGAGAAGGTCAGTTTAACATAAAGAAACAAGAGCAGGAGCAAGTAGTGCAGCGTGCTGTGTGTCCAAGGAACACAGTATGAACAGAAATGGACAGTAACATCCAGAGACTGTGGGGCTGTTTAATTCTTTGAGCCATGGAAGATAGGCGGTATAGGCCTTTGGCTTTCTGGTATGTAACAGGAAAACCACATCAGTCTAGAGGGGAATTATTCAGAGTGATTCTTTTCTTTTAACTGGAAGCAACAAGTAGAAAATCTTCAGACAGATATGCCAAGCAATAGAAGAAGCAATAGTCTGCAGTGAATGTTCTACAGGGAAAAATCAATTTTACTAGGCCAAGGCCATGGATGATTTTCATCAAAGTAAACTCTCTATGGGCATCTCATATTTCCTTTATTTCTTCCAAGTTATATCCTGGTAATAAAGAGAAGGAAAACTAAATCATTGACTGTTTAATGTCTTTTACTAACCAACTCAATAGCCCTCACAAGGGTACCGCTACATATGAATGTGAGTAAGGGACCTTAGCTCCTTGAGGGCAGGGACTGATGTGAATATACAATACATATGTAAAGTGCTGCATAAATTGATGACACTATATTAGTACCTGTAATAAATAAAATAAATAAGTTCAACTGATCACTATTGCTGGGCAGCTTTCTGGATCCCACTGGCACCACCGATGAGACAATATTCCTTCCACTGACAATACCGATGGGGTAATAACCTCACCTACTGAAACCAAGAATGTGGCACTTTTTCTCTCACTGACACTAACACTGGCTCACTATTTCTCACATTGACACCGGCAATAAAAAAACTATTCTTCCCACTAACACCAATTATGGAGCATTATTTCTCCAATTGACACCAATGGTTGGGCACTATTCCTCCCACTGATGTCAACACTGGGGCACTTTTTTTCTCACTGACACCAATGATGGGGCATCATTTCTTCCATTGACACCAGTGCTGGAGCACTGTTCCTCCCACTGACATCAACACACTATTTCTGCCTTTGACACCAATGATGAGGCAATGGGGTTTACTTACTAAAGCTGGAGAGTACAAAATTAGTCTTACTTCTGCAGAAAAATCAATCAGCTTCTAACCTCAGCTGGTTCAATTAAGCTTTGGCAATACAACCTAGAAGCTGATTGGTTTCCATGCAGAAGTGAGACTAAATTTGCACTTTCCAGCTTTAGTAAATAATTTCCACTTTCTTCCTTTGACACCAATGATGGGGCACTATTTCTCCCATAGACACCAATGGAGGGGAAATATTCCTCACACTGACACCAACAGTGGAGCACTATTCCTTCCACTAACATTAACAATGATGCATTATTCCTACTAACACCAACACTGGGGCACTATTTCTTCCATTGACACCAATAATGGGGCACTGTTTCTCCCTCTGACACTACAGTGTAAGCTGCTCTGAGGTACTCACTGATGTGGAATGGTCTGTGTAATATTTTATTCCTAGGCAAACACATGGAAATAAAATTAATTGATTTTTATTCTTTTTATGATTTTATTTTTTATTCTTGACAGACTCTTAAATATAACTTCTTCCCTTGGAAATGTTTAACTCTACCCAAAATGCCATCTCCAATGAGACTTTGAAAAACATGACATTCTATGAAATAACGCGGGCAGTTCTCTTGGTCCCCATTCTTTTCCTGTTTGGCATTTTCGTTTACTTTATGAGTATCATACTGAAGGTCTTCTTCACCACTCCTCGCGTTAGAGAGAACTCCCGTTACATCTTGTTCATTCACATGCTGGTAAATGATTTGATATACATTATTCTTGCCTTTCTCCTTTATTTTGGTACAAGACTTAATTTATATTGGCCTCTACCAATCTGTTTCTTGATCATCAGCATATGCACCTGCTCATTTAGAGTGACTCCATACAATTTGGCGTTCATGTCTTTGGAACGTTATGCTGCCATTTGCCACCCATTAAGGTATGCTGAACTATGTAATGTACAAAGGTCAAGAGTGGCTATGGTGGCCATGTGGGTTGTGGGCTTTGTGCCCCAAATTACCAGTTTTATTACATTTTGTTTTGCAGCAGAAAAAGAGGCATTTTCTCTCAAAGTTATCTGCGATTGGCCATCGCTAACCATCACTGAAGAACAAGCCATACAGAGAACAGTAGCTGAGGTTGTCAGCTTTCTACTCGTTTGGGGCACTATTGCCTACACGTACATCAAGGTCATAATGGTGGCTCATAAGGTTGGTTCAGCAACATCTGCTTTCAAGGCTGGGAAAACTGTCTTGCTCCATGCAGTCCAGCTTCTCCTTTGTATGTTGGCCTTTACCTATGGATTCACAGAAAAGTTCTTCAGGCAATACTTTTATTTGCTTCCCCTGACTAACTTTTTAACATTCATGTTGCTTCCTAGACTTATCAGTCCCTTAATTTATGGCATCAGAGATGAAGTGTTTAGCAAGCACATGACCAAGTTGTGTCGGTCAAAAAAGTCCCCATCATTATAGTGAAAAAGAGAACACATTATTATAAGTGCACACACAAATTTAAAATTAAGTGTTGTTGATCACCATGAGTCACAGGTGCAGCACATTGTGCACATAATTTTGACACGGCTTTCCTTTCTAAGTTTGGACCATTGTCTGATCATCAGCTAAGGAGATAAAGCTGGACACTAGTTATCCCACAATCTCAAACACCAGTGAGTAAGCAGAAAGAAACAAAATATGGAAGCAGAAGCTAAATGTCCACCAACCCTGTCATCCAATCCCTCCACTGGCTTCTGTCTGCCCAAAGGATAAAATTCAAAGTACTAATAACAAAGTACAATGTCGTCCACAACTATGCCCCGAGCTTCAGCATCAACCTTTTCTCAAAATATCACCCAAAGCTTCACTCCTTCCAAGACCTCCTGCTCTCTAGCTCTCTCATCACCTCCTCCCATACTCTCCTCAAAGACTTCTGCAGAGCCTCTCCCATCCTCTAACTCTCAACCCAAATCTCTTCAGCTATCTCCTAATCTGTCTGTCTTTAGGTGATCCATGAAAACTCATCATCTCAGGGAAGCCTAGCCTGTCTCTACCCAATAATCTGAACATTTACGTTCTCCAATAGCTCATCCCTTGTAGTTGTTACCTTTTGTATCACTTAGCCCTCTCTTTTAGATTGTAAGCAGGGTCTTCAGAACTCTCCTGTATTGAACTGTATTGTAACTGTCTCCCTTTACTTTTATATAATAAAAGGTCATGCTCAGTTATTATAAATCAGACTGCTACAATTTACAAACCCTTCAACTAAACAAATTGCCTACTCTAATGTACAAACGCACTTAAACTGGCAAGTAATTGTCCTGAAAAAAATTGAAACGGGGGGAGCGCATGCCCATGCACCAATGGCAAATAAGAGAGAAAAAAAATCAACTTTTGTTGATTATGAAATATATCATGAAAAGAAAGAAAAAGCAAATGAGTGTACGTGTATATACTTATAGGATGGAAAGCGTATTGATTCTGTAGAAGAGCAAAAGATGCAAGGATACCCCAATAGTACTAATCTGATAATATTTTTTAGCCTATCCCTATAATATAGGAGTATCATATAGATGGTCATTATCTACAAGGAGACCTCCCTCTCTCAAACAATTTGACTGGCCAATTACCGTGGTATGGTGTCATGGATTCAAGCCACTCTTTGGTCTCAGTGAAAAAAAACGAATTCTCATATCTCCATTGTAGACTACTGGGCGATTTGACTGGCCAATTACCGTGGTATGGTGTCATGCATCCAAGCCACTCGTTGGTTTAAGCAAAAAAAGGTAATTCTCATATCTCCATTGTAACCTACTACGCAATTTGACTGGCCTATTACCATGGGGTGTTGTCTTGCCTTCAAGCCACTTGTTGGCCTCAGTCAAAAAAAGGTAATTCTCATATCTCCATTGTAACCTACTAGGCAATTTGACTGGCATATTACCGTGGGGTGTTGTCTTGCATCCAAGCCACTTGTTGGTCTCAGTCAAAAAAAGCTCTCATAACCACATTGTAAACTGCTTATTCACCATCCTAGTAAACCATGTTCCCCATGTGACACCCCCAAGTAAAGGTGGAAAAAAACTGGACATTTTCCTTTCACCACCATGGACCTTATGTGTTTGTTTGTCCTATTATTTTGATTTGGTGCTCTAAAATTATTTTTGCACCTATTTTTTCTACCTTTACTTTGGGGTGTCACATGGGGCACATGGTTTACTAGGATGGTGAACAAAAATTTTACAATGTAGTTATGAGAATTTTTTGTTGACTGAGACCAACAAGTGGCTTGGATGCAAGACACCGCCCCACAGATATGAGAATTACTTTTTTTTACTGAGACCAAAGAATGTCTTGAATCCATGACACCATACCACAGTAATTGGCCAGTCAAATTGTTGAGAGAGGGAGGTCTCCTTGTAGATAGTGACCATCTATCCGATACTTTGGGGTGTCACATGGGACACATGGTTTACTAGGATGGTGAACAAGCAGTTTACAATGTAGTTATGAGAGCTTTTTTTGACTGAGACCAACGAGTGGCTTGGATGCAGGACACTATACCATGATAATTGACCAGTCAAATTGCCTAGTAGGTTACAATGGAAATTTACCTTTTTTTAACTGAGACCAACGAGTGGATTGGATGCATGGCACCATACCAAATTATAATTAATAATTCGACAGTCAAATTGTTTGAGAGAGGGAGGATTTGTTGAAGATAGTGACCATCTATCTGATACTCCTATATTATAGGGATAGGCTAAAAAATATTGGCAGATTAGTACTATTGGCATATCCTTTCAGCTTTTGTGCGTCGGACTTATGTACACATGATCGGAATGAGAACCTGCTCTCAAACATTTGATGCCGGAAATTACGACAACAAATGTCCGATGGAGCATACACACGGTCGGACTTTCCGACAACAAGCTCACATCTAACATTTGTTGTTGGAAAATCCTATCATGTGTACAGGGCATTAGGGTAGTGGAGATTTACCTGAACAACATGGGAGAAATCAAAGACCACCGGTTTTCCTGTTACCAATATATTGGCACCTGCATGCAGATCGCAAAGGCAGTGTGCTCACCGGCAATATGAGAAACGTGCATGGAATGCATGTTTCCTGCACCACATTCTTTTGTGAACTGGCCCTTAGAAAAATATAATAATACAATTGTCAATGTTAACCTGTTCCTGGCCAGCCGCCGCAGTTGTACTGTGGCAGAATGGTATAGGCAGGCGAAGCTCCGTTATGTTACAGCGCGCGCGCCCCCCGCTGGCCGCGACGATTGGATTCGATCAGAAACCGATCAATCCCCAGGCCAATGAAATCTGGCCTGGACCTGGTGATCGCTCCTGACGAATGATATCGTTCCCCTGTCTGTGTAACTGTAAACACTGACAGGGGAAGTGATATCATCTCCCTCGAGTCTGTCTTTTCTGTTCCAGACCGAGAGGAGAGAGCATCCGAAAAGTGAGTTGCACCAACACTACACTGACACCAGGTCACGTAGGCACACATTCACCCCCCAATCACCACCTGTCACTGTGTCACCCAGTACAGCAATACAGCAATCGGATTTTCTTTTTGATCGCTGTACTAGTGTCATTAGTGATACTAAGGGTAGTTTGTCTTAGGCCCAGAGAGGACTAGGGACCCCCCCAACCCCCCCTATAAAGGTTTAATCCCTTGATTACCCCCTGTCACCTGTGATCACAGTATAAGTGTCACGGGTGGCGCAGTTTAGCTAGTTATATTTTTATAGCGTCAGGGCACCCGCCATATTTTACCTAATAAAGGTTTTACCCCCTGATCACCCGGCGGGTGATCAAAGTTAGGTTTTAGGGTCATATAGTGTCTCCGTCGCCCCAGGCAGCGCCAGGTTAGTGCCAGTACCGCTAACACCCACGCACGCACGCACCATACGCCTCCCTTAGTAGTATAGTGTCTGAACAGATAAATAACTGATCTGATCAGAACTATATTAGCATCCCCAACAGTTTAGGGTTCCCAAAAACGCAGTGTTAGCGGGATCAGCCCAGATACCTGCTAGCACCTGCGTTTAGCCCCTCCTCCCAGCCCAGCCCACCCAAGTGAAGTATCGATCGATCACTGTCACTTACAAAACACTAAACACACATAACTCAGCGTTCGCAGAGTCAGGCCTGATCCCTGCGAACGCTAACAGTTTTTTTGGTAGCATTTTGATACAGTCGCTGACAGTCAGGACCTTTTTTACCTGTGAGTCTCACTAGTGTACCACTAAATTTAGAGTCCAAAATGGCAAATCTAAGGTATATTAGTGAAGAGGCCTACACTTTTCTGAGCATGACAGATAGTGAAGAGGAAGTCACTCATCTGTCAGATTCAGGCTCAGAATACGATCCTGTAGATGATAGCGGCTCCATGACAGATAGCTCTGACGATGGAGTTGTGGTCCCTGCCAAGGTCAGGCGTACCTGCTGTCGTTGAGGTGGAAGAACTGCAGGTCCCTCATATGGAGAAGAGCAGTACTAGCCCTGCTAGTCCTTCTGGTGAACTGGCAAGCACCAGCGGCCTAGTACATCCTGGTCGTACATCCAGCACTGCAGTAACACTTGGTGACGTGGCAAGTCCCATAAGTGCAGTTCAAGCTGGCGAGGTGGCAAGCACACGTAGTGTCCCGCTGCCACCAAGAAGACAAAGACAGGCCCGTCGAGTCCATAGTGCCCTTCTTGATGCATTCGCCAATCCTAATTGGGAACCCACCACTTCTCCAGCACCCGTACTTCCCCCATTCACTGGCCACTCGGCATTCAGGTGGAAACAGTTGATTTTACGTCACTTGATTTTTATTCGCTGTTTTTCACTGAAGATCTCTATAGATCTATTGTGGACCAAAGCAATTTGTATGCTGGTCAATTCATCGCCGCTAATCCCCAGCTGACCCTTGCCAGAGATTGGAGACCAATTTCAGTCTCAGAATTTAGACCTTTCTGGGCCTATCCCTCCTCATGGGCGTAACTAAAAAGAGTGAGTTGCGGTCAAATTGGTCCACTGACCCAATTCACCATATGCCCATGTTCTCTGCCTCCATGACCAGGGCACGATACGAGCAGATCTTGTGGCTCATGCACTTCAGTGACAATGAACACTGTGGTCCTCGGGGTGACCCTGAATTTGATCGGCTCTACAAAATTCGGCCCCTCGTAAACCACTTCAACCAACATTTTGGAGTCTTGTTTACTCCCCATCAAGTTGTCTGCATTGATGAGTCCCTGATTAAGTTTTCTGGCCGCTTGTCATTCAAACAGTATCTTCCCAGCAAGCGTGCCAGATACGGGGTCAAGATGTATAAGTTCTGTGACAGGGCCACAGGCTATACATATAGTTTTATGGTTTACGAGGGAAGAGATAGTCACATAGAGCCGCTGAACTGCCCTGACTACATAGGAAGCGCTGGCAAGATTGTGTGGGACTCGGCCTCACACTTATTCGGCAAGGGTACCACTTGTACGTGGACAATTATTACACAAGCGTGCCACTTTTTAGTCACTTGTTTGATCATCAAATTGGTGCATGTGGCACCGTGCGATCTAATCGCCGGGGCTTTCCCCAGCGGCTTGTAGATTCCCGTCTTAGACTGGGGGAGAGAGCCTGCTTGAGATGTAATAATTTGCTCGCTGTAAAGTGGATAGATAATAAGAATGTTTTCGTTCTTACCTCCCTTCATGCAGACACGACTGTCCAAATTACTATGGCGACTGATGTTGTGGAGAAACCCCGAGTATAACCAAAATATGGGAGGGGTGGACCTCAACGACCAGTTGTTGGCGCCGTACCTAATTGCCCGTAAGGCCAGACACTGGTATAAAAAAGTGTCTGTATACTTATTTCAGTTCGCTTTGCTGAATGCTCATGTGCTATACAGAGCTTCAGGACGAACTGGATCCTTCCTTAAATTCCAGGAAGAGATCATCAGAGCCCTTCTGTTTCCAGACGGTGCTCTGGCCCAACTTCCCAGTGCAAATGCAGTAAGCCGGCTGCATGAGAGGCATTTTCCGCATGTCCTCTCTGGTACCCCTACCCAAAGAAACACCCAAAGAAGATGTCATATCTGTAGAAAGCGCGGATTTAGGCATGACACCCACTTTTATTGTCCTGACCAACCTGGTCTCTGCATTGGTGACTGTTTCGAACGCTACCACACACTAGTTGAGTATTAGCATAGGATACAGCACCACACAGTCATAAGCACACGTACACAGGGTCTCGAAAGATGTAAAAGCCATCACATTTTGAGAGACCCTAATCTGCAACGTTCAGTTTATAGTTTTCTTTACAGTTTTTATAAAAGTGAAAAAAGTGAAAAAAAACCCACACACACAAAAACACAAAAAAAATTAAAATAAAAAAGCCAAAAATAGTTGTGGTTGCATTTTTCTTCTCTCTCTCTATTGTTCTCTCTCTTATGTTCGCTCTCTACTTTCCACTCTACTGTTCGCTCACTATTGTTCTATATGTATCGTTCTCTCTCGGTTTTATTTTTACTGTTTTATTGTATTTGCTTTGCATGTATAGTATGTTATACTGTAATGTTTGTTTTATTGTTAACCATCATTTGCTTAGCAGGTACGTCATTCAGCTGCAGCGCAGATTTATTTATCTTGACAGCAACAGCGTTTGCTCCCATGATAGATAAAGCCATGACTCCAGCGCTGTCGGAGGTGATTTCACCACCACAGTTAAAAAAAAAGAGCATATATGCCGAAGCATGGGGGCAGCAGGGGTGGAGGAGCGATTTGCTCCTACCTTTTGGGGCAGATGCCCCCACGCTTTGGCATATATATATATTTTAGGCACAGATTGCGTTAAACAATGTTTTATTTTTTTACTTTGTTTTTTTTGTATTTGCTTTGCAGGTATGGTAAGTCTTACTGTTATACTGTAATGTTACTTTGTTTTATTGTTAACCCTCATTTGCTTAGCAGGTACGCCATTCAGTTGCAGCGTGGAATTATTTATCTTGACAAAAACAGCGTTTGCTCCCACGATACATAAAGCCGCAACTCCAGCGCTATAGGAGGTGATTTCACCACCACAGTTAAAAAAAAAGAGCATATATCCTGAAGCATGGGGGCAGCAGGGGTGGAGGAGCGATTTGCTCCTACCTTTTGGGGCGGATGCCCCATGCTTCGGCATATATATATATTTTAGGCACAGATTGCGTTAAAAAATGTTTTATTTTTTTGCTGTTTTTTTTGTATTTGCTTTGCAGGTATGGTAAGTCTAATGCCGCGTATACACGAGCGGACTTTACGGCGGACTTTGCCCGGCGGACTTTTCGACGTACTTTCCGACGGACTTTGTGAACGAACGGACTTGCCTACACACAATCCACCAAAGTCCGTCGAATTCGTACGTGATGACGTACGACCGGACTAAAACAAGGAAGTTCATAGCCAGTAGCCAATAGCTGCCCTAGCGTGGCTTTTTGTCCGTCGAACTAGCATACAGACGGCGGACTTTTCGACCGGACTCGATTTCAACGGATAAATTTTAAACAAGTTTCAAATCTAATTCCGTCCAACTTTTGAGAAAACAAAGTCCGCTGGAGCCCACACACATCGAATTGTCCGACGAAATCCAGTCCGCCGGGCAAAGTCCGCCGTAAAGTCCGCTCGTGTGTACGCGGCATTACTGTTATACTGTAATGTTACTCTGTTTTATTGTTAACCATCATTTCCTTCGCAGGTACGCCATTCAGTTTCAGCACGGATTTATTTATCTTGACAGCAACAGCGTTTGCTCCCATAATACATAAAGCCGTGACTCCAGCGCTGTAGGAGGTAATTTCACCACCACAGTTAAAAAAAAAAGCATATATACTGAAGCATGGGGCAGCAGGGGTGGAGGAGCAATTTGCTCCTAACTTTTGCGGGCGGATGCCCCCATGCTTCGGCATATATAAATGGTGCATGTATGCCCATCATTAGAAGTGGGTGGATGAAGGGAGGTATTCTATTGGTGTACATACCCATCGATCAATCTCTTTTTTTTCGTTCAGCCCACAGGCTGCATGAAAAAAAATTATTACAATATATGCCCAACAAGGACCAGCAATGTACTGGTATGTTGTTGGACTTTGAGTGGTTATACCAGAATGATCCCTACAGGTTTAGGTATCATCTTGGTATCATTGTTTTCAGCCAGTGGTCGGCTTTCATGTAAAAGCAATCCTAGCAGCTAATTAACCTCTAGACTGCTTTTACAAGCAGTGGGAGGGAATGTCCCCCCCTCCCACCATCTTCCATGGTTTTCTCTGGCTCTCCTGTCCCAACAGGGAACCTGAGAATGCAGCCAGCAGTTCCGCCAGCTGACCATAGAGCTGATCAGAGACCAGAACAGCTCCAATCATCTCTATGGCCTAAGAAACCGGAAGCTACGAGCATTTCATGACTTAGATTTCGCCAGATGTAAACAGCGCCATTGGGAAATTGGGAAAGCATTTTATCACACTGATCTTGGTGTGGTCAGATGCTTTGAGGGCAGAGGAAAGATCTAGGGTCTAATAGACCCCAATTTTTTCAAAAAAGAGTACCTGTCACTACCTATTGCTATCATAGGGGATATTTACATTCCCTGAGATAACAATAAAAATGATGAAAAAAAAATGAAAGGAACTGTTTAAAAATAAGATAAAAAAGTAAAAAAAAAAAAAAAAAAGCACTCCTGTCCCCCCCCCCCCCCCATCTCTCGCGCAAAGGCGAACGCAAGTGTCGGTCTGGCATCATATTTAAACAGCAATTGCACAATGCATGTGAGGTATCATCGCAAAGGTCAGATCGAGGGCAGTAATCTTAGCAGTAGACCTCCTCTGTAAATCTAAAATGGTAACCTGTAAAGGCTTTTAAAGGCTTTAAAAATGTAGTTTGTCACCGATGCAATTTTAAAGCATGTCGTGTTTGGTATCCATGTACTCGACCTAAGATCATCTTTTTTATTTCATCAAACATTTGGGCAATATAGTGTGTTTTAGTGCATCAAAATTTTAAAAAGGGTGTTTTTTTAAAAAAAAATGATTTTTTCATGTAAACAAAAAGTGTCAGAATGGGCTTTGTCTTCAAGAGGTTAGAAGAGTGAGTGATGTGTGACATAAACTTCTAAATGTTGTGCATAAAATGCCAGGGCAGTTCAACACCCCCCCCCCCCCAAATGACCCAATTTTGGAAAGTAGACACCCAAAGCTATTTGCTGAGAGGCATGTTGAGTCCATGGAGTATTTTATATTTTGCCACAAGTTGCGGGAAAATGACAAACTTTTTTTTTTATATTTGCACAAAGTTGTCACTAAATGATATATTGCTCAAACATGCCATGGGCATATGTGAAATTACACCCCAAAATACATTCTGTTGCTTCTCCTCAGTACGGGGATACCACATGTATGAGTCTTTTTGGGAGCCTGGCCGCGTACGGATCCCAAAAACCAAGCACCGCCTTCAGGCTTTCTAAGGGTGTAAATTTTTGATTTCACTCCTCACTGTCTATCACAGTTTCGGAGGCCATGGAATCCCCAAATGGCACAAAACCCACCCAAATGACCCCATTTTGGAAAGTAGACACCCCAAGCTATTTGCTGAGAGGTATGGTCAGTATTTTGCAGATCTCGCTTTTTGTCACAAAGTTTTGAAAATTGAAAAAAGAAAAAAAAAATTTTTTCTTTTCTTTCTTCATTTTCAAAAACAAATGAGAGCTGCAAAATACTCACCATGCCTCTCAGCAAATAGCTTGGGGTGTCTACTTTCCAAAATGGGGTAATTTGAGGGGTTTTTGTGCCATCTTGGCATTTTATGGCCTTCAAAACTGTGATAGGTAGTGAGGAGTGAAATCAAAAATTTATGCCCTTAGAAATCCTGAAGGCGGTGTTTGGTTTTCGGGGCCCCATACGCGGCTAGGCTCCCAAAAAGTCCCACACATGTGGTATCCTCGTACTCAGGAGAAGCAGCAGAATGTATTTTGGGGTGTAATTCCACATATGCTCATAGCATGTATGAGCAATATATCATTTAGTGACAACTTTGTGCAAAAAAAAAGTTTGTCATTTTCCCGCAACTTGTGGCAAAATATAAAACATTCCATGGACTTAACATGCCTCTCAACAAATAGCTTGGGGTGTCTACTTTCCAAAATGGGGTCATTTGGGGGGTTTTGTGCCATCTTGGCATTTTATGGCCTTCAAAACTGTGATAGGAAGTGAGGAGTGAAATCAAAAATTTACACCCTTAGAAATCCTAAGGCGGTGCTTGGTTTTCGGGGCCCTGTACGCAGCTAGGCTCCCAAAAAGTCCCACACATGTGCTATCCCCGTACTCGGGAGAAGCAGCAGATTGTATTTTGGGGTGTAATTCCACATATGTCCATGGCATGTTTTAGCTTTATATCACTTAGTGACAACTTTGTGCAAAAAGAAAAAAAAAAGTTTGTAATTTTCCCGCAACTTGTGGCAATATATAAAATATTCCATGGACTCAAAGTGCCTCTCAGCAAATAGCTTGGGATGTCTACTTTCCAAAATAGGGTCATTTGGGGGGTTTTGTGCCATCTTGGCATTTTATGGCCTTCAACACTGTGATAGGTAGTGAGGAGTGAAATCAAAAATTTACTCCCTTAGAAATCCTAAAGGCGGTGCTTGGTTTTCAGGGCCCCGTACGCAGATAGGCTCCCAAAAAGTCCCACACATTTATTTATTTATTTATTTATTTCAGGTACTTATATAGCGCCGTCAATTTACGCAGCGCTTTACATATACATTGTACATTCACATCAGTCCCTACCCTCAAGGAGCTTACAATCTAAGGTCCCTAACTCACATTCATACATACTAGGGACAATTTTTAGACAGGATCTAATTAACCTACCAGCATGTCTTTGGAGTGTGGGAGGAAACCGGAGTACCCGGAGGAAACCCACGCAGGCACAGGGAGAACATGCAAACTCCAAGCAGGTAGTGTCGTGGTTGGGATTCGAACCAGTCACATGTGGTATCCCCATACTCAGGAGAAGCAGCACAATTTATTTTGAGGTGTAATTCCGCATATGCCCATGGCATATATATATATATATAATTTAGTGACAACTTTGTGCAAAAAAAAAAAGTTTGTCATTTTCCTGCAACTTGTGGCAAAATGGCAAAATATAAAATATTCCATGAACTCAATTAGACTCTCAGGAAATAGCTTGGGGTGTCTACTATCCAAAATGGGGTCATTTGGAGGGGGGTTGTGCCATCTTGGCATTTTATGGCCTTCAAAACTGTGGTAGTGAGAAGTGAAATAAAAAATTTACGCCCTTAGAAATGCTGAAGGCGGTGATTGGTTTTCTGGGCTAGGATTCCAAAAAGTCCCACACATGTGGTATTACCGTACTCAGGAGAAGCAGCAAAATGTATTTTGGGGTGCAATTCCACATATAACCATGGCATGTGTGAGCAATATATCATTTAGTGACAACATTTTTTTTTTTTTGTCATTATTCAATCACTTGGGACAAAAAAAATAAAATATTCAATGGACTCAACATGCCTCTTAGCAGTTTCCTTAGGGTGTCTACTTTCCAAAATGGGGTCATTTGGGGGGGGGGGGGGGTTGTACTGCCCTGCCATTTTAGCATCTAAAGAAATTAGATAGGCAGTCATAAACTAAAAGCTGCGTAAATTCCAGAACATGTACCCTAGTTTGTAGACGCTATAACTTTTGCGCAAACCAATAAATATGCACTTATTGACATTTTTTTTACCAAAGACAGGTGGCTGAATACATTTTGGCCTAAATGTAGTTTATTGGATTTTCCTTATAACAAAAAGTAGAAAATATCTTTTTTTTTCAAAATTTTCGGTCTTTTTCCATTTATATCACAAAAAATAAAAATTGCAGAGGCAATCAAATACCATCCAAAGAAAGCTCTATTTGTTGTAAAAAAGGACGCAAATTTTGTTTGGGTACAACTTTGCAAGACCGTGCAATTACCAGTTAAAGCAGTTCAGTGCCAAATTGTAAAAAGTCCTCTGGTCTTTGACCAGCCAAATGGTCCGGGGCTGAAATGGTTAAAATATGAACATATCCCGTTCAGGAGTAACTAAAGTTCACAGGTCAGGAGTAACTAAAGTTCACAGGTCAGGAGTATATAGCCCAGCATTCACAGGTCAGGAGTATATAGCCCAGCATTACATGTCAGGAGTATATAGCCCAGCATTCCCAGATCATGGGGTATATAGCTCAGCATTTACAGGTCAGGAGTATATAGCTCAGCATTAACAAGTCAGGAGTATATAGCTCAGCATTAACAGGTCAGGAGGAAACAGCTCAGCATCACAGATCAGGATTATACAGCTCAGCATCACAGATCAGGAGTATACAGCTCAGCATCACAGATCAGGAGTATATAGCTCAGCATCACAGATCAGGAGTATACAGCTCAGCATCACAGATCAGGAGTATATAGCTCAGTATCACAGATAAGGAGTATACATCTCAGCATTAAAAGGTCAGAAGGAGTGTATAGCTCACTACTGTTTGCCCTTCCCTAACGATCAGTTCCTTACCTGCTTGTACAGACATGCTGCTTTCCCTTCCCTCCCCTCACATCTATACAGAGTTCCTGTGTGAGCTATAGAAAATGGGCAGGAGGGATGTGAGGGGAGGATCACAAGAGTCAGTGAAGCCATGCTGCAGAGCTGGCTGCTTGTGTGTGCTGCTCTCTGCTTGGGATTCGGGAAGGAATTGTTTTGATAGCGGGGTCGGCACTGTGGACACGAGATCTGCCCGTCACCCTCTCACAATCGATGGGTAGATCACGATAGACAGGCTGCTGACCCCCGATTTAGACTGATTTTTAAAATTATATTGAATGTATTGTAACGTAACCTCTGGAGGGGGCACTAGTTGGATGGGTCCTTTTGCCCTGCCCATTGATACTGTAACTTACTCTGTACCTGGACCTGAGCAATACAGACACCTGGAACTGTTGGATTTGGCTTTCTTAACCACTTTAATACCGGGCAGTTTTACCCACTTCCGCTCAGGACAATTTTCAGCTTTCAGCGATGTTGCACTTTGAAAGACAATTGCGTGGTCATGCAACGCTGTACCCAAATTTAATTTTCATCATTTTTTTGAGAAAGATAGAGTTTTATTTTGGTGGTATTTAATGGGGTTTTATTTTTTTCCTAAACAAAGAAAAAAGACCAAAAATTTGAAAAAGAAATTTTAAAAAAAGTTTTTTTTCGTTTCTGTTATAAAATTTAGCAAATAAGTAATTTTTTTCCTTCACTGACGTGCGCTGATGAGGCTGCATTGATGGGCACTGATAGACTTTACTGATGGGCACTAATGAGGCGGCACGTATGGCCCCCGATGGACACTGATAGGTTGCACTGATAGGTGGCACTAATGAGGAGGTACTGATAGGTGGCACTAATGGTCACTGATAGGCACCACTGATGGACACTCATTGGCACTGTTGGGGCTGCACTGATAATCAGGACACTGATGATCAGTTCCCTGATTATCAGTGTAAATGTCCCCTGTCACACTTGCCAGTTACCGGATCTCCTCTCCTTACGCTGTGACAAGTTTGTTTACATGTGATCAGCTGTGATTGGACACAGCTGATCACATGGTAAAGGGTCAATTTTTGGTTGTTCATTTTTGAGTACTTTGAAATACTTTGATCCACACCAGTGAATGTGGGGAGTTACCCTGTTTCCCCCTGAAAATAAGACCTAGCGTGATTGTCGGTGATGGCTGCAATATAAGCCCTACCCCCCAAATAAGCCCTAGTTAAAGTCCTTGTAGGTCTTATTTTCAGGGTAGGGCTTATTTTTGGGGAAACAGGGTAGGGCTTATTTGGGGAGTAGGGCTTATATTGCAGTCATCACTGACAATCACGCTAGGTCTTATTTTCGGGGAAACAGGGTAGTTTGTTTTGTAAACATACTGTATTCTCTCGCAGACATCCCAACCTGCAAAAACTAATTTCAGGGACGCGATGCCCCCCCCCAATAGAATGCAGCATGATCAGTGCCAATTACATGGAGCTATTCCAGTGCCCATGAAATGCAGCCTTGCCAGTGCCCATGAAATGCAGCCTGATCCCACAGCTGCTGGTCCTGGGGTCTGGCTGCTGGAGCCTGGGGTCTGGCTGCTAAGGTCAAGGGTCTGGATCTGGCTGCTGGAGCTGGGCTGCAGGTCCTGGGGTCTGGCTGCTGGGGCCTGGCTGCTGGAGCTGGGCTGCTGGGCTGTTGGTCCTTGGGTCTGGCTGGTGGGGCCAAGGGTCCGGTTACTGGGGCCAAGGGTCTGGCTGCTTGAGCTGGGCTGCTGGTCCTGGGGTCTGGCTGCTGGGGACAATGGTCTGGTTGCTGGGGCCAAGGGTCTGGCTGCTGGAGCTGGGCTGCTGGTCCTGGGGTCTGGCTTCTGGGGCCTGGCTGCTGTAGCTGGGCTGTTGGTCCAGGGGTCTGGCTACTGGGACCAAGGTTCTGGTTGCTGGGGCCAAGGGTCTGGCTGCTGGGGCCAGGGGTCTGGCTGCAGGAGCTGGGCTGCTGGTCCTGGGGTCTGGCTGCTGGTCCTGGGGTCTGGCTGCTGGTGCTGGGGTCTGGCTGCTGGTCCTGGGGTCTGTCTCTTGTTCCGGGGGTCTGTCTGCTGGTGACGGGGTCTGTCTGCTGGTGCTGGGGTCTGGCTGCTGGTGCTGGGGTCCAGCTGCTGGTCCTGGGGTCTGGCTGCTGGAGCTGGGCTGCTGGTCCTGGGGTCTGGCTGCTGGGGCCTGGCTGCTGGAGCTGGGCTGTTGGTCCTGGGGTCTGGCTACTAAGGCCAAGGGTCTGGTTGCTGGGGCCAGGGGTCTGGCTGCTGGAGCTGGGCTGCTGGTGCTGGGGTATAGCTGCTGGTGCTGGGGTATGGCTGCTGGTCCTGGGGTCTGTCTGCTGGTGCTGGGGTCTGGCTGCTGGTCCTGAGGTCTATCTGCTGGTGATTGGGGTCTGTCTGCTGGTGCTGGGGTCTGGCTGCTGGTGCTTGGGTCCAGCTGCTGGTCCTGGGGTCTGGCTGCTGGTGCTGGGGTCTGGCTGATGGTGCTGGGCTCTGGTTTGCTGGTGCTGGGGTCTGTCTGCTGGTGTCTGGCTGCTGGTGCTGGGGTCTGTCTGCTGGTGCTGGGGTCCGGCTGCTGGTCCTGGGGTCTGTCTGCTGGTGCTGGGATCTGTCTGTTGGTGCTGGGATCTGTCTGTTGGTGCTGGGGTCTGGCTGCTGGTCTGGGGGTCCGGCTGCTGGTCTGGGGGTCTGGCTGCTGGTGCTGGGGTCTGTCTGCTGGTGCTGGGGTCCGGCTGCTGGTCCTGGGGTCTGTCTGCTGGTGCTGGGATCTGTCTGTTGGTGCTGGGATCTGTCTGCTGGTGCTGGGATCTGTCTGTTGGTGCTGGGGTCTGGCTGCTGGTCTGGGGGTCCGGCTGCTGGTCTGGGGGTCTGGCTGCTGGTGCTGGGGTCAGGCTGCTGGTGCTGGGGTCTGGTTGCTGGTGCTGGAGTCTGTCTGCTGGTGTATGGCTGCTGGTGCTGGGGTCTGTCTGTTGATGCTGGGGTCTGGCTGCTGGTCCGGGGGTCTGGCTGCTGGTGCTGGGGTCCGGCTGCTTGTTCTAGGGTCTGGTTTGCCGGTGCTGGGGTTTGTCTGCTGGGGTCTGTCTGTTGGTACTGGGGTCTGGCTGCTGGTGCTGGGGTCCGGCTGCTGGCACTGGGGTCTGGCTGCTGGTGCTGGGATCCGGCTGCTGGTGCTGGGGTCTGGTTTGCTGGTGCTGGGGTCTGTCTGCTTGTGTCTGTCTGCTGGTGCGGTTGTCTGGCTGCTGGTCCTGGGGTCTGGCTGCTGGTCCTGGGGTCCCATCCCAGTCAGAGAATTCCCCAGAAGGAGGGGGGTGGGCAGAGGCAGAGAGAAGACTGGGCGCCGTGATCTGTAGGCGGTAGCAATTAAAAGAAAATAAAACGGGAGCAGTGATCTCCTATGCGACAAGTACATGACAGTCCCGGTCTGCCCGGCGGATTGATATAGAAGAGAACTGTCATGTACTTGCACAGGAGGTCACTGCGCAACGGCACCCGAAAGTGGAGAAAGAGTCCGCTTGACTGGGGAAAATTTTTCTTTTAATTGCTACAGCCTGCAGATCGTGGGTGGCGCACAGTCTTCTCTCTGCCTCCGCCCACCCCCCTCCCTCCCATCCCTGCTGCATTGGCCGGACCAACCCGACCTGAAAAAAAAAGTACCCATGCAGTAGTATGGGCTGTCCCTCCCTCTGCCTCAGCTCGCAGCTACATCCGCCTGTCACTCAGCCACAGGTAGAGCGGCCGTCCTCCATTCGGTGCTCGGGCTGCTCTGTCTGTCTGTCTGTGGCTGAGCGACAGGTCCAGCTGGGAGATCGTCTTGCACTCGCGGGTGTCCGGGAGCCTGCAACCAAATGCGGGAGACTCCCGCGGCTCGCGGGAGACTTGAGATGTCTGCTCTCGGTTTTCATGTTCCCTTAGTGGTAACATTTTTGTATGTGTAAGAAGGTGGAAGCTGCCCAGGATTGAGAGCCAGGGATAAAGACTTTGCTGGAGGAAGGAGCTGAATGGAGCTGGATCCTCGCAGGGGCCTGGTGACTCTCCTGGGAGAAAGTACAGAGAAGACTGCTAGCCAGCTGGAGATGCTATTTACATTATTGATGGTGTTGGCTTAAAGGTTGTTTACACTGTACAAGACAAGATGGATATGGATCTGAAGTCCGTAGGTGTTGCTTGAGGCATCTGCAGCCCTTATCCCTCTCTCCTTGTGTGTTAAGCAATAACATTTCTAAAACGACACTTAACTACTTAAGGACCAGGCCTTTTTTTCAGACTTGGTGTTTACAAGTTAAAATCATTTTTTCTTGCTAGAAAATTACTTAGAATCCCGAAACATCATACAGCGGAACCTCAGATTGCGAGTAACGCAGTTAATGAGCGTTTCGCAATATGAACACTGTATTTTTAAAAAGCGTAACTCGGTTTGCGAGTGTTATCTCGCAAAATGAGCACGATTCATGCCAAAGCGATGTGCAGTACCGCTTTTGGCCTGAGGTGGGGGGGGCGCCGGAGCCGAGCAGAACCGAACGTTCGGAAATGCGCGGAAAGGCCCGATTACAGCATGGATGACCTCGGCAAATCACGGGTAGGAAGTCTTTCCGAGGCTTGCAGAGGTCAGCCGAAGTGTACTCGGACCTTTTCGGCCGTTTCCGAGGCTCTCCGATGCCCCTCTGCCTCCGGCCGCATGTGGTATTGCATCCCATTGAAGTCAGTGCGGAACGAATTATTTTCGTTTCCATTGACTTTCAATGGGAAAACTCGCTTGCGATATGCGAGTACTTTGGATTACAAGCATACTCCTGGAACGGACTATGCTCAAAATCCGAGGTTCCACAGTATATATATTTTTTCGGACACCCTAGAGAATAAAATGGCGGTTGTTGCAAAACTTTATGTCACACCGTATTTGCGCAGCGGTCTTACAAGTGCAATTTTTGGGGGAAAAAATACACTTTTTGTGAATTAAGAACAAAAAAAGCCAACAGTAAAGTTAGCCCAATTTTTTTTAATATTGTGCAAGATAATGCTACGCCGAGTAAATTGATACCCAACATGTCATGCTTCAAAATTGCACCCACTCGTGGAATGGCGTCAAACTTTGACTCTTAAAAATCTCCATAGGCAACGTTTAACAATTTCTACAGGCTACCAGTTTTGAGTTACGGATGAGGTCTAGTGCTACAAGTATTGCTCTCGCTCTAACGATCGTGACGATAACTCACATGTGTGGTTTGAACACCGTTTTCATACGTGGGCGCGACTTACGTATGTGTTCGCTTCTGCGCATGAGTCGGCGGGACGGAGCGCTTAACATTTTAACTTTTTTTATTTTTTATTTTACTTTTTATTTTTACATTTTACACGGTCCTTTTTTTAAAAAAAATTATATATTATTCCTATTGCAAGGAATGTAAACATATCTTGTACTAGAAAAAAAGCATGACAGGACCTCTTAAATGTGAGAAATGGGGTCAAAAAGAACTCAGATCTCACATTTACACTAAAATGCAATAAAAATAAATTTTAAAAAGTATTATTATTTTTTTTTTACAAAAAAATTAAAAATTCTCCTTTAAGACCATTGGGCGTCAGAGACAACCGAAGCGTGGTGATAAAAGTGATCTTGCAGCGAATCTGCCACAGAGACCACTTTTATCTGAAATCGGACTGCCCGCTGTTGAAGAGGACACCAGCGTTATGGCAGCTATCTGCTGCCATAACAATGGTGTTCCACTTCAAACAGCCGAAGTACAATGACGGCGGGCGGTCCAGAAGTAGTTAAAGTGACTGGCATCCAAAGTTTCTCAATCCTCTATGAACTCATCCTTGGGGTAAATGCTCATAGTTGAGTCGCTTAGCCTTGTTTTCATGTATTATGCATGAAAACATAAAAACTGGGGGTGCAGAAAAATGGCAGTGGGTAGTTTGGTCCGATGAGTCAAACTTTAAAATATTTGGCTGTAGTAGGAGGCAGTTTATTCACCAAAGGGCTAGAGGGCTGTACAGTAATGAGTACTTGCAGACAACAGTGAAGCATGGAGGAGGTTCCTTTCAAGTTTGGGGCTTCATTTCTGCAATGGATCAATGGTGTCCTCAATGCTGAGAAATACAGGCAGATACTTATCCATCATACCATACCATCAGGGAGGCATTTGATTGGCCCCAATTTTTTTTTCTGCAGTAGGACAACAACCCCAAACTTGCATCCAATGCCATTAAGAGCTATATTCAGTGTAAAGAAGAATAAGGAGGCCTGGAACAGATGGTTTGGTCCCCACAGAGCCCTGGTCTCAGCATCATTAAGTCTTTCTGGGAATACATGAAGAACAAAAGGAATCAGAGCAATCAGAGTTAATTGGTAATCAGAGCAGAGCAGCAATCAGAGTTAATTGGTAATCATATGTATATATATATATATATATATATATATATATATATATATATATATGTATATTAAAAGATTACAAAATAAATAGTCCCGGCAATAAAAAAATATATATAAAAATATGGGGAGGGATTTATAAAGTTCCTTGCACCAGAGGCAGGTCCCTTGGCAGTTGAAGCAAAAACTCTGGAAGACAAGAAGAAGAAGGACAAGGTGCGCCAATCTAAGTGCAGTATGTATTTATTGGAGAAATAAAAGAAGGCCAAATAGCTATTCACCACTTATAAGTGAGAATCAGGCATATAAACAGATATGGAGAAGTTCATGTTCACTATGCGGTCCAAGGTGGACGTGTCAGATGACGCATTACAAAGCTTCCGCTTTTTCCTCAGATCTAGGAAAAAGCGGAAGCTTTGAAACGCGTCATCTGACACGTCCACACGGAATTCATCGAGATTGCGTTCCACGCCGGGTTGTCTTTCCGGTTCCGGGTCTTTTGGCTTCTCTGAGGACGCACGGCACCAAGCCGAATTCAAACATCCAGGCCCACCTGCATTTCCATCTGGCTTCCCCGAGGACCTACGGCGCCCAGCCTAGCTAGACATTCAGGCTGTTCTGCACTTCCATCTTGGCAGTTCACCCAGACACCGCTGGGACGCCTCCACCAACGTAACCTTGGACAGCATAGTGAACATGGACTTCTCCATATCTGTTTATATGTCTGATTCTCACTTACAAGCTGTGAGTAGCCATTTGACCTTCTTTTATTTCTCCAATAAATTTTTCTATACATACTGCACTTAGATTGGCACACCTTGTCCTTCTTCCACCAGGCTAGGTACTGTACATCGATACATCACACAACAAAACACACAACGTGTGCACTCTATCAACTAAGCAATAGCACACTCATCAACCATTTAGGAACCTTTGAAAAATACAAGGGCCCTATCCAAGGCTACTCTCCAAGTTTCGCCCTAAACACAGTGGTGGTTGGCGGTATATTTTTTTTGGGGGGGGGGGGCAAATAATAGGGTTCAATATTCATATACTGTAAAAATGTAAACACTACTAGAAATGAGTTACTCAACTGTGGAGACCCCCCTAGACAGGAAAGAACAATCAAGCCAATAATGTCAATTCACAATTTCTCAGCTTCTGCATTGAGCATAGAGCATAATTAAGTACAATGCATCAAGCCATTTGTGCGTAAACCCCTTTGGGAAGATGAACAAGTTTTATGTCAACACATCTGCCATCTCCACTCTTCAGGCCTCCAAAGAATTGGTTAAAAATATCAACACATGGGTAAATAAGGTATAAATTGGGGAGCGGTTAAGAACAAGGGAAACGCAAGCATATATATATAAATACAGGTCATGCATGTATATATAAATAGATATATATATATATACAATTAACACCACAGAAGAGTAGCTGTTCTGAAGAGAGGTTGCCGCCTGCAGGAACAACTCTAAAGTGAGTAGACATTACAAAATACAAATATGTCAGCTGTATAGATCTACATTGTATGTGGTCCAAATAAACAATTTATAGTCTTAGTATTTCTGGAGTTTAAGCTTTAATACCACTGGGCAATAAGTGAGATAGATCTACTAAAACAATAAAGAGTAACAAAATTGGGAATTTCCAGAGGAACAGCTAAACCTTGTCAAGGGATGCAACATTACCCATCAGCCACATGCAATTACCAACTTATTTTTTAAAACTACTGCAGGTACAGGGTCTAAAGTCAAATTGTTTTTTTTTTTTATTTTGATTGAAAATTAGTTATAGAGTGGAAATCTTTCGTTAGGGGCCCTTGTTTCAGTTACAGCATTTTTTTTTGTGATACGGCACTGCGTTAGTTTAACTGACAAGTGGGCGGTCATGCAACACTGTATCCAAATAAAACGTATGTCCCTTTTTTCCCCACAAATAGAGCTTTCTTTTGTTGGTATTTGATCACCTCTGCTGTGTTTATTTTTGAATTGAATAGCAAATCTGTCTCACAGTCTTTCTCACTGCTCCAGCTTAGCATTACATAGTAGGTGAGGTTAAAAAAAGACACAAGTCCATCAGGTCCAACCTATGTGTGTGATTATATAAGACTGGGCAATAGCATTGCCTTACTGTACAACAGAACTGGTGTATGCCCCCCATCCCCGTCCCCATCTCTGTCTGAGGTCATCTGTCCAGCTACTTCACAAGAGGTAGTTACGCTACATTACCAAAAGTATTGGGACACCTGCCTTTACACGCACATGAACTTTAATGGCATCCCAGTCTTAGTCCGTAGGGTTCAATATTGAGTTGGCCCACCCTTTGCAGCTATAACAGCTTCAACTCTTCTGGGAAAGCTGTCCACAAGGTTTAGGAGTGTGTCTATGGGAATGTTTGACCATTCTTCCAGAAGCGCATTTGTGAAGTCAGACACTGACCTGGACGAGACGGCCTGGCTCACAGTCTCTCACTCCTTCCAAGACCTCCTGCTCTCTAGCTTCCTCATCACCTCCTCCTATGCTCATCTCCAGGACTTCTCCAGAGCCTCTCCCATCCTCTGAAACTACAAAGCCAACCACAACTCTGCGCTGAGCTACCTTACCAAACTCATCCCAAAATATCACCCAAACCCTGCTCTTCACTCCTTCTAAGACCTCCTGCTCTCTAGCTTCCCTGTCACCTCCTCTCATGTTCATCTCCAGGACTTCTCCAGAGCCTCTTCCATCCTGTGGAACTAAGAAGTCATCCACAACTCTGGGCCGAGTTACCTCACCAACCTTATCTCAAAATATCACCCAAACTGTCCTGTTTATGCCTCTTAAGACATTCTGCTCTCTAGCTCCCTCTTAACCGACACCCGTGCTCATCTGCAGGACTTCTCTAGAGCCTCTCCTATTCTATGGAACAATCTATCCCAATACATTTGACTGCCTTCAGGTAAACCTTGAAAACTCATCTTTTTTACAGAAACCTACACCAACTATACCTAACTGAAATTTTTCTTTTTTACAGCAACTTGTACCAACACAGTTATTACTTTATGTATCAGTTGCTTTTCTATTTACTAGACATGTGCACTGCCAAAAGATTTGTTTGTTTTCGTTTCATTTGTTTTTTTGTTTTTTTTTTTCATTTTTGCGGGTCATTGTTATGATCGCAATTCGTAAATTTGTAAATTCAAAAAATTTGTAAATATCAAAATTTGTCAATTTGTAAATTCGTAAATTAGAAAATTCGAAAACTTGAAAATTCAAAAATCTGAAAATAAAAAATAAAATCTGAAAATTAGAAAGAATGAAAATCGGAAAATTCTAAATGATAATGAACTAACTAATTAATAATAACTAACTATTAAATTATAGGTATTGGAATTTCCTTTCAAAATTGTCTGTTAGTGAATGTAATGAATACAAATTTATCCGAAGTTACGAATTATCCGAAGTTACAAATGTTGTATCTAAACAAATGGAACGGAATGAATTAATAATAATGAATAATAATAATAAAAGGTTTTTATTACTATTATTGTTATTTATTTTATTTTCGTTTCATTTGTTTTTAGGGTTTTTTCATTTTTTTGGGTCATTCGTTATGATCGAAATTTGTTATTTGGAGGAAATTCTAAAATTGGGAAATTTGAAATATGAAAATTCGGAAATTCTAAAAATCATAAATTCGGAAATTCGAAATCTGAAAATTCAAAAATTTGAAAATTCGGAAATTCGAAAAATCAGAAATTCGAAAATCAGAAAATTCGAAAATTTGGAAATTCGGAAATTTGAAAATCCGAAAATTCTATTTGGCTGTTAGTGAATGTAAAGAATACAAAATTTATCCAAAGTTACGAATTATCCAAAATAACAAATGCAGCATTTAAACGAATGGAATGCAATAAATTAATAATAATAGATAATATTAATAAAAAGTTTTTATTATTATTGTTATTTATTATTATTAATTCATTACGTTCCATTCGTTTAGATGTGGCATTCGTTATTTCGGATAATTCGTAATTTCGGATAAACTGGTATTCATTACGTTAACTAACAGCCAAATTTGAAAAGAAATTCCAATACCCATAATTTAATAATTAGTAATAGTTATTATTAGTTAGTTATTTATTATTTCAGATTTTTCAAATTTTCGGGTTTTCGAATTTTCAGATTTTCGTTCTTATTTATGGATTTTCGTTCTTATTTTCGGATTTTCGCTCTTATTTTCGAAATTCTGAATTTCTGAATTTCCAAATTTTTTTATTTTGTATTGTAAAGCATTGCGTAAACTGTTGGCGCTATATAATTCATGTATAATAATAATATAATAATTATTGAATTTCTGAATTTCTGAATTTTTGAATTTCCAAATTTTCAGTTTTGGGATTTTTCGATTTTTAGCATTCACGAACTTTCGAATTTTTGAATTTCGGTAAAATTTGTTGAACAGGTTTTTCGTTAACGCAAATATTTTCGAATTTGCTGAATTTCGTTGAAAAACTAATTCAGAACGAAACAAATTGCACATGTCTAGTGGTCAGAGCTTTATGCATTTCAGCATCTGTTACAATGCACAGGGATGGGAGAGAGACTGTCTGCTACTGTACTCTTCTAAGGCTTCGTTCACATGTGCAGTCAGGTGGTGGTAAAACCAGCTGCAGTTGCACACATGCTGTGTATCAAATCTGCAGCAAGCATTAAACAGCATTTCGCATTTGGCCCTGCCCTACCTATCTTGATTTTGTGTCCACCCCTTGAGGTCCCTGGACACTGACGCTCAAAGAGGAGGAAGCGGAAAAAACATAAGAAGCCAATCTTGGCTGCTGTAGTGGAAAAAGCATGCTGATAGGAGATAAATAGCTGAGTGCTGATATCAGTTTGCTTTCTCCTTCCACTGTCCAGTCACAGGCTGGGGGACAAGATCAGTATGAGTAATTTATCAGTAGCAGAGAAAAATCAGGTCTCCTGCCCGGTCAGGGAGGACTGTCCTGTGTGGTAGAACTGTATAAATCTCAGCTCCCTGCATTTTATCTGAATCTCATAACCGGTTGACTTTGAAATTATGTCATCAACATGTGTATCGAAAAAAATGATTATAATTTATGTAGGGTTAAGCATTACAAGCCATCATTTCACAATAATCCTTTTATTCTTTTTAAGCCTGAAGGACAGAAGAAGATCTGCAACCACAGAGACATGGTCAACCTCTCAACCGTTTACAGTAATGTAACTCAAGGACCCATTCTTGATAATACAACAGAAATTATAAGGGTGACCATCTTGATCATGATTGTGCTATCTTTCACAGTTTTCTACCACTGGTTGGCAATGATACTCCATGTCTACCTCACCTCGCCACACCTACAAGAAATGGCCCGTTATGTGCTTTTTATCCATATGCTCGTCAATGATACGTTGTACCTGCTCATTTCATTTTTTATGTTTGTCTCTTCTGTGTACCTTTTGTACATGCCAGTGCCAGTCTGCTATGCCTTAAGTACCTTTACGACTTCCTCCTTTCGGGTCACACCATACAACCTTGCCATTATGTCCGTAGAGCGTTACAAAGCCATATGTTACCCGTTAAGACATGGTGAAACTTGCAATGTCCGCTGGTGTAACTATATGATTTTTCTAATGTGGGCTTTAGGGTTAGTCCCCATTGCTGTTGACTTTATCGCTATGAATTTCTCTGTTAGCAGAGACTTTTACTCTCTGTATATGGTATGTAACTGGCTCTCTTTTTCAAAGAACCAAGTACAAGGCACCATAAGATCTCTGGTCCTCATCCTCAGCTTCTCCATGGTGGGACTCATAATCGGGTACACCTATATTAAGGTCATGATGGTTGCCCTCAAAATAAGCTCCAGCAAGTCTTCTGCCTTCAAGGCTGGGAAAACAGTCCTGCTCCACGCATTACAGCTTTTCTTGTGCATGACGTCCTTCTCCTCCACTTTCACAGACATGTACCTGAGAAACAACTACGCCTTTGTTCCATCAGTCAACTTCTTCTTCTTTATGTGTCTTCCAAGGTTCATCAGTCCTCTAATTTACGGGATAAGAGATAATGTTTTCCGTAAATACACTCAAAACATTTGCACCCCTATTTGTTTGAAGGGACCTTAATAGAATTCCAATTATGGAAAAAAACAACCTTAGCATGTGAGTGGACAATATGTGTATGTATTTACTTTGAGTTCAGCTTTAAAGCCAGCCATACATAGGATCCACATATGGGGAAAGGTCTAGTTTACTTTACATCATCTAGTCTGCACGAAAACTTTTCTTTTAGCCCCGGTTCACACTGCTACCACTTGTGACACAGAAAGTCGCATGACAAGTCAAAACACATTCATTTCAATGGGTGCTGGGGTTGTTCTTGACAATGAAGAACTGATCCGGCTTGTACGTGAGCATCCTGCAATTTATGATACAAAGGAAACTACTTTATAGACCAAGCCAAAGTCGCAAAACAGTGAAGTCGCATTACAGCCACATCAAGTCGCAAGGCAAAGTCACACTGGAAGTTGTGAACCGAGCCTTACAATTCAACAATACTGTTTTAATTTTCTGTATGATAAAATAATTTTGTACCGTGTTTGCAATTGACAAAGTACACTTTAATTTACCTAACCAACAAAACCTGAAATGTGGACATAAAGCATGCACCACTAGATGGCTACATGTGTGTTTTTCCATCTTCCAAAAACCCTTTGGAGCCACAGAACCTGGGACACTAAATCTGCCCACCCCCCTTCCAGCTTTCCTTCATAGAAAGCACTAAACGTCTCTAATCAAAAGAAATGTTCACATTGCTTGCAGGTGGGACAGCGTGCTTTCATTTAAACTCTTGTTTGGCACAATACCTTAGTGGTGAGCACTTCTGCCTCGGAGAACTGAGCTCCTTGGTTCATATTCTGGGCAGGACAGCATCTGCATGGAGTTTGCATGTTCTCAGTGTGCCTGCATGTGTTTCCTCCCACACGTTAAAGATACTGGTAGGTTAATAGGCCCCTTTCCAAACTAGCCCTAGTATGTATGCATGTTAGATAGGGACCTTAGATTGTAAGCTTCTTGAGAGCAGGAACTGAAATGAATGTGCTGTGTAAACTATTTGCTCTATTTAAATAGTTGTAATAAAGATAAAACATTTTAATATGGATTATTATGCAGAAAACTGTTGGTTCCTGCTTTTATGTGCTGCTATCAGATGTTAACTGGCTCCTGTCTAAATTTGCCCTAATACAATATTAGTTCCAGAGAAGGGAACTCTTAAGGTGTCAGCATACCTCCACCCCAAACTCGCTCATCCATGTCTTTATGGACCATGCCTTGTGCACTGGACCAAATCATTTGGTGGACGGGGGGGGGGGTTATGGTGTGGGGTTGCATTTCAGGGGTTGGGCCTGGCACCTTAATTCCAGAGAAGGGAACTCTTAAGGTGTCAGCATACCAAGATATGTTGGACAATTTCATCCTCCCAACTTTGTAGCAACACTTTGGGGATGGCCATTTCCTGTTCCAACATAACTGCGCACCAGTGCACAAAGCAAGGTCCATAAAGACGTGGATGAGTGAGTTTAGGGTGGTGGATCTTGCCTGGAGACTTGAGCTCAACCCGATAAAACACCTTTAGGACTGCGCACCAGTGCACAAAGCAAGGTACATAAAGACATTGATGGGCGAGTTTGGGGTGGAGGAACTTGACTGGAGACCTGAGCTCAACCCCATAGAACACCTTTGGGATGATTTCACATTCAACACTGTCCTCTTTTGAATTGGCTACTACTGAAGAGGTTAAAAAAATTTTCTCGGATGTCCACCTAACCAATTGTCCCTTGGATCCTGTTCCCTCACAACTACTACGGTCACCCTCTTCTTCTATCCTATGCTCCCTCACCCACATCTTCAATCTCTCTCTCTCTAGTGGCATCTTCCCCTCCCCTCTAAAACATGCGCAGATCACTCCCATTCTTAAAAAGCCTTCACTTGGCCCCACCAACCTGAACAACTTAAGACCCATCTCATTGCTCCCATTCACCTCTAAACTTCCAGAACGCTTAGTCTACAACCGTCTTAGCCCCTACCTCAGTGAAAATAACCTTCTTGACCCCTTACAGTCTGGCTTTTGCTCGCAGCACTCCACAGAAACTGCCTTACTAAAACTCACTAACGATTTACTAACTGCTAAAACCAACAGCCAGTACTCCATACTCCTACTACTTGACCTCTCTGCGGCCTTTGATACTGTTGACCACCCGCTCCTTCTCAATAAACTACATTCCCTTGGCCTCCGAGATTCTGCTCTATCCTGGTTCTCTGCCTATTTATCACAGCGCTCCTTCAGTGTCACCTACAACTCTGTCTCCTCCTCTCCATTGCCCCTTTCTGTGGGGGTCCTCCAAGGCTCGGTTCTTGGACCCCTTCTCTTCTCTATCTACACCTCCTCCCTTGGTCACTTAATAACCGCCCACGGCTTCCAAACACTTATACGCTGATGACACCCAAATCTATCTGTCTACTCCTCACCTCACTCCTTCAGTCTCCTCTCGCATTCCTAACTTACTAACTGACATATCAGCATGGATGTCGCACCACTTCCTTAAACTAAATCTCTCTAAAACTGAGCTATAAATTCCCCCCCCCCCACCCGTGCCCCCCTCCATGACTTTTCCATCAAAATCAACAATGCAACCATCAGTCCCTCCCCTCACACCAGGGTACTAGGTGTAATCTCAGACCCTGACTTGTCATTTCAGCCTCAAATCCAATTGTTGTCAAAAGTTTGTAGAATTCACCTCCGTAACATCTCTAAAATTCGCCCCTTTTTAACAAATGAAACCACCAAGCTCCTCATTCACTCCCTCGTTATCTCTCGCCTTGACTATTGCAACTCCCTTCTCTTTGGCCTACCTCTCCATAGGCTATCCCCTCTTCAGTCTATCATGAATGCTGCTGCTAGACTTATCCACCTTACCAACCACTCAGTGTCTGCCAACCCTCTAATCCAATCCCTACACTAGCTCCCAATCACCCAGCGAATTAAATTCAAAATACTAACCACAACATACAAAGCCATTCACAACTCTGCCTCGAGCTACATCACTAATCTTGTCTCCAAATATTACCCAAATCGACCTCTCTGCTCTTCTCAAGACCTCCTGCTTTCAAGCTCTCTCATCTCCTCCTCCCATGCTCGTCTCCAGGATTTCTCCAGAGCCTCTCCCATCCTCTGGAACTCGCTACCTCCATCTATCCGGCTACCCCCTTCAGGCGATCCATGAAAACTCATTTCTTCAGGAAAGCCTATCACGTCTCCAACTAATCTCCTACCACTTCCACCAGCTCATTCCCCACAGTTACAACCTTTTGTACCACCTGCCCCACCCTATTAGATTGTAAGCTCTTCTGAGCAGGGCCCTCTTAATCCTCTTGTATTTTATTGTATTATAACTGTATTGTCTCCCTTTATATTGTAAAGAGCTGCGTAAACTGATGGCGATATATAAATCCTGTATAATAATAATAATAATAATTTAGAGTGCAGACTACGAGCCAGGCCTTCTTGTCCACATCAGTGCCTGACCTCACAAATGCACTTCTGGAAGAATGGACAAACATTCCCAAAGAATCACTCCTAAACCTTGTGGACAGCCTTCCCAGAAGAGTTGAAGCTGTTATACAGTATGTATATATACTGTATATACTTATGCAGACACACGTATGTGTGTTTAAACCCTAGGGTGCACACCCTAAGGCAGTGATGGCAAACCTTGGCACCCCAGATGTTTTGGAACTACATTTCCCATGATGCTCATGAACTCTACAGTATAGTTGAGCATCATGGGAAATGTAGTTCCAAAACATCTGGGGTGCCAAGGTTTGCCATCACTGCCCAAAGGCAATGGTCTTTGCACACCTATGCTGTGGCTCCCTGAGTAACCACAACCTCCCAGTGTATAGGCGTGCACATGGGACTGGGCACACTCTAATCACCAGGGTTGCCAACCATCTGCGGACTGACTGCACTTGTCTAACCCAAGTGTCTGTGACACTCTCTCACACTGCACAGAGTTAGTACAGTACCCCACCCTCTCCACACACACACACAAATGGGAGAGGGGAGAGGGTTCAATCTGCTCCTCCTCCTTCTTCCTTTACCCCTCGGTGTCTGCCTACACTCCAGTATCCATGCGGTAGTGGGGGGTGGCACTCGTGCGCCCTTAATGGATAGGTGACAGGGACATAGATTGCCAAGGCTCATTGATGTGTGTGGGGAGGGAAGGCTTGCCTGTGTTGTTCGATCCAATAGAAGAGCTACTGTAGCACATATTTCTGAAAACGTTAATGATGGCTCCAATAGAAAGGTGTCAGAACACACAAAGCATTGCAGTTTGTTGTGTATGGGGATGGGGAGCCATAGACTGGTCAGGGTGCCCAAGCTGACCCGTGTCCACAGCCAAAAGTGCCTACAATGGGCATGTGAGCATCAGAACTGGATCACGGAGTAATGGAATAAGGTGGCCTGGTCTGATGAATTCAGAAATGGTTGGAGGAACAACACAATGAGTTTGAGGTGTTGACTTGGCCTGAAGATTCTCAAAAACTCAATCCAAAAGTGCACATATGGGATATGCTGGAAAAACAAGTCTGATCCATGGAGGCCCCACCGCGAAACTTACAGGACTTAAAGGATCTGCTGCTGAGGGTTTGGTGCCAGATACCGCAGCATACCTTCAGAGGTCTAGTGGAGTCCATGCCTTGATGGGCTATGGTGGTTAGTCATAAAGTTTTGACTGATCAGTGTATATATTTATAAGATACAGTTTTTAAACATGTCCTATGTCTAACCATCCAACATATTTAATCAGTGTAGTAGAAGTCGGTCGGTGGGAATATATGGACCTCTGGGGGTCATCCATATGTTGGTAAGGAACAGCACTCCTGTTGGAGCAGACCAGAGTATCTTCTGCTTTTATGCTGGAGTTCCCACTGATGCTGATGTTATCTCTCACACGCTGGTGATAACTCGGGCAGGCACATGCTGGGTAAAGTGGAAGGTCATCAAAACATTTTACTGAAGGGTCGCTTTCCCCGATGCACCTGTGCTGCAGCGCTGGAGTACTGTAGGACATGATGTACTGTTGCTACTCTCATTCTTGTGCTACAGATGGAGGAGAATATGTTGCAGGGGACGTGGCTATAATTGTCATTGCTGATTCCAAACCCCATAGCTTGTCAATCAGCACTTGACCACACCTAGTCATGCCCACTGCTATAATGATTGACAACACTGCCTCTACTGCTAAAACCCTCCAACTGTAAGCTGCAGTGTCTGGGTGGGGGAGCCTGTGAGACACAAATAAAGGTGGATTTGGTTCAGCCAAGGAAGGTTTTTTGTTCACTTTATTAGGCTTGTGTATCACATAGCAGCTGGATTTGGTCCTACAGGAGCCTTTATTTGCACTTAAAGTTGAATGGTCCCTGTGACCTGTGATACAATAATTGTCATATCTACGACAAGCAGAGACAGGACAAGTCCACTTCATATCTGCTCAGTCAGATAAAGGATTCTAATGGGAAGAAAAAAAATCAAACCCAAAAACAATCCAGCAAGATGCATTCATTTCGTAGACAGACAGCTTGTGAATAAAATATTTATTTGTGTTGTGTCTAAACATGGTTCCATAAAATGAAAAAATAAATATATCTTACATCCTGCTAAGAAAATAATGATCTTTCCATAAACAAGAAATGTACTAAATTTGGGATTAGCAAACTCGTCACCTGTGTGGGTTTCCTCCGGGTACTCTGATTTCCTCCCACCCTCCAAAGACATGCTGGGAGGTTAATTGGCTCCATTCTAAACTGGCCCTAATATGTGTATGTATGAATGTGAGTTAGGGACCTTAGATTGTAAGCTGCTCAAAGGGGCTGATGTGATTGTACAATATGTAAAGTGCTGCATAAATTCTCGGGGCTATATAAGTATCTGTAATAAATAAATAAATGTACAGTACATCAGATCAGACATGTCAGTGAGGTATAGTAGTGTCATTCTTCACAAGGAGGAGCCCCTGGCAGTGAGACAGAGAAGTGCATTGAGACCGGAATGTGATCCGACAGTCCGGCCAGTTGTGTGATGAACTGGAACTTGTTCACAGCCTTAAAAAAAGAAGATACACACAATCAGGAATTACAGTACCTCACAAAAGTGAGTACCCCCCTCACATTTTTGTAAATATTTTAATATATCTTTTCATGGGACAACACTGAAGAAATGAAACTTTGCTACAATGTAAAGTAGTGAGTGTACGGCTTGTATAATGTTGTACATTTTCTGTCCCCTCAAAATAAGTCAACACACAGCCATTAATGTCTAAACTGCTGGCAACAAAGGTGAGTACACCCCTAAGTGAAAGTGTCCAAATTAGCCATTTTCCCTCCCTGGTGTCATGTGACTTATTAGTGTTACAAGGTCTCAGTTGTGAATGGGGAGCAGGTATGTTAAATTTGGTGTTATCACTCTCACTCTCTCATACTGGTCACTGGAAGTTCAACATGGCACCTCATGGAAAAAAATTCTCTGAGGATCTGAAAAAAAGAATTGTTGCTCTATATAAAGATGGCCTAGGCTACAAGAAGATTGCCAACATCCTGAAACTGAGCTGCAGCACAGTGGCCAAGACCATACAGCGGTTTAACAGGACAGGTTCCACTCATAACAGGCCTCACCATGGTCGACCAGAGAAGTTGAGTGCACATGCTCAGCATCATATCCAGAGGTTGTCTTTGAGAAATAGACGTATGAGTGCTGCCAGCATTGCTGCAGAGGTTGAATCAGGGGCGGATCCAGAGTCTAGTCTCGGGAGGGGCACTGCCAGAAAATATATTTTTTTGGGGTACATCTATCAGGGAAATGGCTGGTGTTGGCGCTTCAATCATCACGGCACCATGGTTGTTATGGTGTCAGGATGATTGTAGCGCATTATTACTATTATTACATTGTTATAAAAAATTAAATAGTTTAACTCACCATAATGCAGTATCAGTGGGAGCCCCGAGTGTCACTTGCCACGTCACCTGTCACCAGATGCAGATTGTCACTTGCCACGTCGCCTGCCACATGTTGCGGATTGTCTCTTGCCACGTCGCCTGTCACCAGATGAAGATTGTCATTTGCCACCTGCTAAGGTGGTCTCTTGTGTCCCAGAGGCAGGCAGCAGAGAGATGTTGTAATCCCCATTAGTATAGAATCCCCCCTCAGTGCAGAGCCCCCATTAGTATAGAATCCCCCCTCAGTGCAGAGCCCCCATTAGTATAGAATCCCCCTCAGTACAGAGCCCCCCATTAGTATAGAATCCCCCCTCAGTGCAGAGCCCCCCATTAGTATAGAATCCCACTTCAGTGCAGAGCCCCCATTAGCATAGAATCCCCCTCAGTGCAGAGCCCCCCATTAGTATAGAATCCCCCCTCAGTGCAGAGCCCCTATTAGTATAGAACCCCCCCCTCAGTGCAGAACCCCCATTAATATAGAATCCCCCCTCAGTGCAGAACCCCCATTAATAAAGAATCCCCCCTCAGTGCAGAGCCCCCATTAGTATAGAACCCCCCTCAGTGCAGAACCCCCATTAATATAGAATCCCCCCTCAGTGCAGAACCCCCATTAATATAGAATCCCCCCTCAGTGCAGAGCCCCCCATTAGTATAGAATCCCCCCTCAGTGCAGAGCCCCCATAAGTATAGAATCCCCCTCAGTGATGAAACCCCAATAATATAGAATCCCCCTAAGTTCAGAGCCCCCCATTGGTATAGAATCCCCCTCAGTGCAGAGCCCCCCATTAGTATAGAATCCCCCCTCAGTGCAGAGCCCCCATTAGTATAGAATCCCCCTCAGTGCAGAACCCCAATTAGTATAGAATCCCCCTCAGTGCAGAGCCCCCCCATTAATATGGAATCCCCCTCAGTGCAGAACCCCCATTAGTATAGAATCCCCTCAGTGCAGAGCCCCCCATTGGTATAGAATCCCCCTCAGTGCAGAGCCCCCATTAGTACAGAATCCCCCTTCAGTGCAGAGCCCCCATTAGTATAGAATCCCCCCTCAGTGCAGAGCCCCCATTAGCATAGTATCCCCCCTCAGTGCAGAGCCCCCCATTGGTATAGAATCCCCCCTCAGTGCAGAGCCCCCATTAGTATAGAATCCCCCCTCAGTGCAGAGCCCCCATTAGTATAGAATCCCCCCTCAGTGCAGAGCCCCCATTAGTATAGAATCCCCCCTCAGTGCAGAGCCCCCCATTGGTATAGAATCCCCCTCAGTACAGAGCCCCCCATTAGTATAGAATCCCCCTCAGTGCGGAGCCCCATTAGTATAGAATCCCCCCTCAGTGCAGAGCCCCCATTACCATAGAATCCCCCCTCAGTGCAGAGCCCCCCATTGGTATAGAATCCCCCTCAGTGCAGAGCCCCCATTAGCATAGAATCCCCCCTCAGTGCAGAGCCCCCCCATTAGTATAGAATCCCCCCTACACAATTTTACAGACCTCAGAATAGCGCGGACAATACACACAGCCGTGTGTGTCCCTCTGGCTCCTCCTGTGTGGATGTAAACAGAGAGGAGGGGGAGGCGGCTTTAGTCCACTGCAGGCCGTGTTAGCGGTGCGTGCCGCTACCTACGGGTGTCACCCCTCTGGCGGGTGTCACCCGAGTGCGGACCGCACCCCCCCGCACCCACCTAACAACGCCACTGCCGCTGTCTGTCTCTGCGGAGCCGCCTGGCGGCTCTTTCACCTATGGAGCCGCCCGGCGGCTCTCTCACTTACGGAGCCGCCCGCCGGCTCACTCACCCGCATTTCTCGGAGGGGGCAATTGCCCCGTTGCCCCCCCCTGGATCCGCCCCAGGGTTTAATGGGTGGGGGGTCAGCCTGTCAGTGCTCAGACCATACGCCGCACACTGCATCAAATTGGTCTGCATGGCTGTTATCCCAGAAGGAAGCCTCTTCTAAAGATGATGCACAGGAAAGCCTGCAATCAGTTTGCTGAAGACAAGCAGACTAAGGACATGGATTACTGGAACCGTGTCCTGTGGTCTGATGAGACCAATATAAACGTATTTGGTTCAGATGGTGTCAAGCGTGTGTGGTGGCAACCAGGTGAGGAGTACAAAGACAAGTGTGTCTTGCCTACAGTCAAGCATGGTGGTGGAGTGTCATGGTCTGGGGCTGCATGAGTGCTGCCAGCACTGGGGAGCTACAGTTTATTGAGGGAACAATGAATGGCAACATGTACTGTGACATACTGAAGCAGAGCATGATCCCCTCCCTTCAGAGACTGGGCCGCAGGGCACTATTCCAACATGATAATGACCCCAAACACACCTCTAAGACAACCACTGCCTTGCTAAAGAAGCTGAGGGTAAAGGTGATGGACTGACCAAGCATGTATCCAGACCTAAACCCTATTGAGCATCTGTGGGGCATCCTCAAATGGAAGGTGGAGGAGCACAAGGTCTCTAACAACCACCAGCTCTGTGATGTTGTCATGGAGGAGTGGAAGAGGACTCCAGTGACAACCTGTGAAGCTCTGGTGAACTCCATGCCCAAGAGGGTTAAGGCAGTGCTGGAAAATAATGGTGGTCACACAAAATATTGACACTTTGGGCCCAATTTGGACATTTTCACTTAGGGGTGTACTCACTTTTGTTGCCAGCGGTTTAGGCATTAATGGCTGTGTGTTGAGTTATGCAAGCTGTACACTCACTACTTTATGTAGCGTTGGTAGATTTTCAATCTACTGCTTATAGGTAAATTTAGTGGGTTATCTGTTCATACATAGTCAGATTTGCCTCTGTTCCAGCTTGGCTGAGTTGCATGTAGTTTCGCACTGTGCCTGTGGGTGTCATTGTCACCATGGGGCGGTGTTGGAAAGGCAACACGCTGAAGTGTATGAGTGTTCCTCTGTCCCGGAGATAACTCGGTGGAGGTGGTCCTCCGAGTTGCATTCTGGGGAAGGGTATTTATGGGGCAGACGCCAAGTTTTAGGGTTCGTTTTCATTCCACCTGCTGGCCCTGCTGGCTGACAGGTATGTGCTACGAGTACTACCTCATGGTCCTGCGTCCGGGAGGCCCACGTCGCTGCAGCGTGTGGGTGGGCCCAGAAGCCTGTCTGGGGCCTACCACGGCGGCAAAGGAATGGTCCTGAGCTGTCTGTCCTATGGGAAGAAGCTGGACAACTGAGAAGATCCCAGGGGAGGACCCCTCATGGAAGGATCATGCAGAGTGCTGGTCTGGAGAGTAGGGTGACCACATTTTCAAAATGCCATTCAGGGACATCCCCCCCCCCTGCGCCCGCCCAAAAAGGATGGTTTTTGATACTTTTTTTTGGGCAAATTTTTTTGCCAGGACGCAGGGGGACAGCAGCAGAACGCAGGGGCAAACGGAGGAAGAACGGAGGGGGACAGCAGCAGAACGGAGGGGGACACAGAGGAAGAACGGAGGGGACAGCAGGACAGTGGGGGACACGGAGGAAGAACGGAGGGGGACAGCAGGACGGAGGGGGACAGCAGCAGAACAGAGGGGGACAGTAGAACGGAGGGGGACATGGAGGAAGAACGGAGGGGGACACGGAGGAAGAATGGAGGGGGACACGGAGGAAGAACGGAGGGGGACACGGAGGAAGAACGGAGGGGGACACAGAAGAAGAATGGAGGGGGACACAGAGGAAGAACGGAGGGGGACACAGAGGAAGAACTGAGGGGGACAGCAGGACGGAGGGGGACAGCAGTAGAACGGAGGGGGAGAGCAGAATGGAGGGGGACACGGAGGAAAACTGGAGGGGGACAGCAGAATGGAGGGGGACACAGAGTAAGAACGGAGGGGGACAGCAGCAGAATGGAGGGGGACATGGAGGAAAGATGGAGGGGGAGAGCAGCAGCACTGAGAGGGAGTGGGGGGGACAGCAGCAGAACTGAGGGGGATTGGGGGGGGCAGCAGCAGATCTGAGGGGGATTGGGGGGGACAGCAGCAGATCTGAGGGGGATTAGGGGGGACAGCAGCAGAACTCAGGGGGAGTGTGGGAGACAGCAGCAGAACTGAGGGGGGTGGGGGACAGCAGCAGAACTGAGGGGTGTGGGAGACAGCAGCAGAACTGAGGGGTGTGGGGAGACAGCAGCAGATCTGAGGGGGGTGGGGGACAGCAGCAGAACTGAGAGGGAGTGCTGTGTGGGGGGGGGGGCAGCAGCAGAACTGGGGGGGGTGGGGGTCTAGGGACAGCAGCAGAACTGAGAGGGAGTGTGCATTGCTCACAGAACTAGGTAGGTAGTGGAAGTTACACTAACCTGAAGTTTGTCTGGCGGTGGCAGGCGGACCTCGTGGGCGGGAGGGAGCCGGAGGGAGGACTCGGACGAGGCGGCTCAGTCAGGATGGAGAGAAGTTGGAGCAGCTCGGAGTCGGCCCGGGTTGCGCTGCTGGCTGGCAATGTGCTTCAAGTTCTGCTTCACGAATCACTGGCTGCAGTGCTGGAGTAGTCGGCTCGGCGGCTCCGGATCCGGTACTGGCAGGCACCACTGACTGGGGCTGGGCATAGGGCAGGGCAGGCTAGTAAGTCAGTGTGGCAGGCTGGCGGCTCAGCGGCTGTTCTCTCTCTGGGACTGAGGCGTGCTGCACTGACTATCACGTGAGGTGAGGGACGGTGCCAGCTGACGTCACTGATTGCTAGACGCGGGGCGGGCGGCCCTAGCCTAGCAACCAGTTAAGCTGCATGGATGATGGTGTGTGTTACATGTTACTGTGTACTACTGTAT
Organism: Lithobates clamitans; assembly: GCA_037952925.1. NCBI lineage: Eukaryota > Metazoa > Chordata > Amphibia > Anura > Ranidae > Lithobates > Lithobates clamitans. The sequence continues at coordinate 559,214 of JBBGZY010001446.1, read as the reverse complement.
AAGAGTGGCGGACTCGGAGACGGAGTCGGACTGGTGCCAGCCCCGGCAGTGTGTTTTTTTTTCATTCCGGGACACTGTATTGTCCCGGAATGAAGGTACCCGGGACACGGGACAAAAAGATGAAATAAGGGACAATCCCGGGCAATCCGGGACACGTGGCCACCCTACTGGAGAGGGGCCTCGTGACTCAGTTGGAGGACGCATCCTAAAGTAATCTTACCGCATAGTACTGCCGGGTCGGCTTAAAGGTTCTAGTGCTATGTTTGCTATTCATCGTAAACCATTACATCCTGTGGCAGAGGATCGTACGGGTTTTGTTCCAATCAAGTCTGTGGCAGAAACTTTTGTTCGTGCTGCGTACTGGCTGCTAGGTTAGTGATAGAAACGTATCCAGGCGGGCAAAGATTCAACTATAGAGGGAGAGTACATTCATCTGCAAGCTCTCAATTCCTAATACTACACCAAGAAAAGGTATTTGAACTTCCCTGCAACTCTCCTTCTACCGCTTTCCTGCTACGTCCTTCAATTTACGTTTATTAAAGCATTGGAAAAGATACTCAAGTCTCCGGTGCCTACATTGTCTGGTATTAAACTCAACGGGACCCTAGACCCGGTTCTGGTGAAATAGAGGTGGCGAAGGTGACGGTAACAGCCCGCTTTAAACCAGCAGCTCGATCCTGAGTTAGTGCTACATTTACATTAAGGCAAAGTGTCATTTCTTCAGTGTTGTCACATGAAAAGATATAATAAAACATTTACAAAAAATGTGAGGGGTGTACTCACTTTTGTGAGATACTGTACCTGGGCGTTAATTGAATTTTCCACACAAGATGGCGCTGTGACTGACTTTAAAGTTAGTCCTTATGTCCGCCTTTGTTTGCTGCCATGGCATAAGGCCAGTAAGCAACAAGGCGGCTACGCTCTTAAGGCTATATATATAGACATGGTGAGCGATGGACGCCTCTCAGCCAGTCACCCTGATGATGTTGTTTGTGACAAAACACGCAGGGTGGGGTCTACACAAGTGATGTCATCACACACGTCGATTTGATTGATGACCGGGTCCAAACTGCTAGCCCATAGGAACCCCCGAGCCATGTTTTGTTGCTTTTTATCCCATTTCACTGTGAGAGTATACTTTATTTCTTTGAAAAAAACAGGTAATACAGTATTACGCTATGGAATCGCTTCTTATCCTTTGTTTTTGAGAATTGCTGTAGCGGTACATCCTGCATTTGGCTTGCGGAGGAGATATGATTACTGATGGGAGATTTTAACTCCTTAAGCGCTGATTGACTATTTTATAATTATAATGGTTATAATGGTCATTGGGTTCTGGTGAGGAGCTGGAGTGGGTTCCCTTAGTTTGGGTGCACGGATTTGCTTTCCAATCTCTTCATGGGTGATTTTTGGTTGTGAAGATACTTTATGTCTATCATATATGGACTACATGGGTTTAATATGTGGAGATCAAAAGATCATAAGTGGACTGATTCTTCACTTGTGCACATTTCCGTTCTTCTTTTCTATTTTATTTATGTATACACTCACCGGCCACTTTATTAGGTGCACCTTGCTAGTACCAAGTTGGACCCCCTTTTGCCTTCAGAACTGCCTTCATTCTTCATGGCATAGATTTAACAAGGTGTTGGAAACATTCCTCAGAGAATTTGGTCCATATTGACATGTGTCACATACCTTGTGGCAGAGTCTGATGTGTAGAAGAAGACCTCTTGTACAGCCCCGGCTCAAGGGCCACTGGTGTGGCCACAAAAGCGTGTGAGGTAAGAGTGCCTGCAAGATCTTCCATTGGTTACAGAAGTGTGTGACAGGTGTGTCACCAGAGCTGAGCTGGATGGCTGAAGCAGCAGGTGGCAACATAAACAGTGGATGCAGACACACAGCAGATGTAGGACCAGCATCACCAGGCACTATGTAGAGCAGGACAGACGGATAACTGGATGCAGGGTTCGCCTGTGTGTGATCTTATTTTCGTGCATGCGCATAGGCATTCGCCTATGCCCAGCAAGATTGACACCTTCGCCTAGGAGCTTCGGCTGTGCTATGGCCAATACATCCCTGACATTGCCCCCTCCAGACAGGCAGCCCCCAGATGCCCAGCTGGCTTTCCTTCTCTGGGTGGGCATGGAAAAAAACACAAATTAGTCCTTTTGTACGAACATTCAGTTCTGGTTCCCATAAATTCTCTTCCGGACCATACCCTTTCCACTTAATCAGATACTGCAGTTGGTTCCACTTTTTTTCTACAGTCTTCAATAGCTTCCACCTCATATTCCTCATCTCCATCTACGTTCAGGTGGACCAGGCCCCCTATCAGGAAAGGGAATACTGATACTACAGGCGACACATAAAATACAGTTTTTTTTTTCAAAGAGTCTGGTAAAAATAGTTCATATAATACCTTGTTTAGTTTTCTCTTCACCGGGAATGGACCTACGAACTTGGGTGCAAGCTTCTTTTGATGGACATGCCAACCTGAGGTTTGCCGTAGATAGCCATACTCGATCACCCAACTGGAGGCTCAGTTCCCCTCTTCTCCTTTTGTCGAATGCTTTTTTGTTATCCGCCTGTGCCTTAGTCACTGCTTCTTGTAATACCCAATTATTGTGGTTAAGGAAATCCACCATGCTCTGAACCGCTGGAACTGTAAATTCTGGAATAAAGGCAGGCAGAAATGACAGGTGAAAAACATAATTGGCAAAGAAAGGGGACTGTCCTGTGGTTGAATGACTGACGTTATTGTATGCAAATTCTGCCAATGATAATAGGGACACCCAGTCATCCAGGACAAAGGAGGTAAAACATCGAATGTACTGTTCCAGTGTTTGGTTAGTTCTTTCTGCTTGTCTGTTGGTTTGAGGGTAATAAGCTGACGACAAGGATAATTTAGTCTCCAGGACCTCACATAAGGCCCTCCAGAAATGTGACGTGAATCGATCAACTCGATCGCATATAATGTTTTCAAGGACTTTGTGCAGCCTTATGATCTCTTTGATAAACACTCGAGCTGTTTCCATGGCAGAGGGTGTGTTTTTCAGAGGAAAAAGTGGACCATCTACAAAGAATGGAGTGCATCCTTCAGAAGCTGGAAGTTCTACTATGAAGTCCATAGATATCATTTTCCATGGCCTATCAGGGACTGGCAAAGGTTTGAGCAAACCGCAAACTCTGCTTCTTGCAGTTTTACTTCGAGTACAGACAGCACATGAGTTTACATATTTCGTACAGAATTCTTTCAAGTCAGGCCACTAGAATGTGCGTTGTACCAAATCAAGAGTCTTATGGATCCCAAAGTGGTCTGTCAAAGGATGATCGTGAAGAAGTTTTAAAACAGTCACCCGTACATTTTCTGGCACAAAAATCTGGTCCTCCTGCCATAGCAATCCCTCTTTAGATACCAATATGATACCTGGAGGGCCAGAGATGCCCATCAAAGCTTGCTTGATCTGTGACAGAAGATCCATCTGTAATAACAGAAAGTTACCTGCGGACAAGATGGTATCCAGGACAGATGGTTCTTTGGAATCATAGTACATATGGGATAGTGCATCTTTGATCCAGGTCTGTAGGTTATGTGGATTACGAATCTTGAGAAGAATAGTGCTCATCGAGCTTGACAGGGCTTTAGCCACTTGACAGACCCCATGTATTCAGGATTCTTATGATCAGTATATATATAAATATTGGATGTGCCGCTCCTTCCAACAGGTATCTCCATTTCTCTAGGACTGCTTTGATGGCAAGTAGCTCCTGATCCCCCACATCGTAATTTTTCTCCACCAGGGAAAGTTTGCGTGAGAAGAAGCCCATGAAATGCATTAAATCCTTAAAGAGGAAGTAAACCCTGATGTGTTTTACTTCCTCTTATGTTCCCTGCAAACCCTGCAAAGTAAAAGCATAATGGGCTAGTATGCATCGCATACTAGCCTATTATGTGGCACTCACCTGCAAACGAAGCCTGCGCTGTCTACGCTGGTGGCCGCATCCATCTTCGCCCCTCTTCCTTACGGGGCCACGGACTCCGGCTGTGTGACTGGCCGGAGCTGTGTGACGTCAGCCCTGCGCATGCGCACCAGAGCCACCAGTCACGGCACTCGCTCGGGAAGAAACAGCTCAAAGGACCGTTTCTTCATAATGCATGCGCCGATGACATCATCGGCACACTACAAGGTAAATATCTCCTAAATGACGCACGTTTAGGAGATGTTTATAGTACCTATAGGTAAGCTTAGAATAAGGCTTACCTATAGGTACAAGTTCTAAAAAGGGGTTTACAACCACTTTAAGGCTCTGGCGTTGCGAGACAACTGCCCCTACTGCAATTTCCGATGCATCTATTTCCAGTATATATAGCAAAGATGGGTCAGGATGATGGAGGATAAGGGCTGAAGTGAAAAGTCTCTTTAGTGTCTCAAATACATCTTGTGCCTCAGGATTCCAGCAGAATGATGGCGCAGAATCCTTTAATAAATTTCCAGTAGAAGTTTGCAAATCCCACAATTTGTTGCACCCCTTGCTTATCTGGGGGTGTGGGCCAGTCTAATATAGCAGAAACTTTTTGAGAGTCCATCTTAATTCATGCTGTGGAAATCAGAGCCCAGGAATTGGATGCTCTGCCGCTCAAATTCGCACTTGTCAGGTTTAGCATTTAGTCAGTGTTGGTGGAGCCAACACAGAACACTTTTGACATGTCCTTGGTGCAGATCAAAGGATACAAAGAAAATCAGGATGTCATCCAAGTATACAATTACGAAAATGTCCAGAAAGTCCCTAAATACATCATTAATGAAGTGCTGGAAGGTGGCAGGAGCATTACAGAGGCCGAAGGGCATGACCAGATATTCAAAGTGGCCAAATCTGGTACGAAAAGCTGTTTTCCACTCATCCTCTTCGTGGATACGGACCAAATTAAAGGCTCCTCGCAAGTTCATCTTAGTAAAGACGGTTGCAGACCTTAATCTTTGGAACAATTCTGGTACAAGAGGAAGAGAGGAAGGGGATAGAGGTTCTTTACCATAATCGTATTCAGTTCCCAGTAATCCACACATGGTAGCAAAGAATGGTCCTTCTTTTCAACGAAAAGTATTCCAGCTCCTGCTGGAGATGTAGATGGGCAAATGATCCCCTTTTTAGATTTTCGCTGACATATTCCTTCAGAGCTTCCCGTTCCTGTTCTGAGAGTGGAACCATTCGCCCGAAGGGAATCGCGGCTTCAGGAAGCAGTTCAATCGGACAGTCATATAGCCAATGTGGAGGGAGAGTGTCAGCCCTTCGCTTGCTAAAGACATCAAACTATTTATGATAGAACTCAGGCACAATTTGGCATATCGCCCGATTTGAGTCCATGCATAACAGGGTCATAAAAGAATCTGGAGGTTCTGGCAAACAATGTTCTCGACAATAGTGAGATTGGAAACTGACTTTTCTGGTAACCCAATCAATTTATGGATTGTGGGCTTGCAGCCAGGGTAGGCCCAAGATAACAGGAAACAATGGGGATGTAATGGTATCAAGGCTTAACAGTTCTTTATGTTTGGTGGAGGTAACTACAGGTAATGAAGGTGTCTCGTGAGTTACCAGTCCTGAATTAATACATGAGCCTTCTGCCAGGTAAACTGAAAGTCCTTGAGTCTTTGGTTGTAGAGGCATGCGTTGCTGGGCTGCAAAAGTCAGGTCAATAAAGCAACTGCATGCTCTAGAGTCAATATTAGCATTGATGGGAACTGCTCCCTTCGGCAGCTGGAACGAGAGTGGAAGGGCTAGGTAAATTGTAGGGGTAGACAAGTACGACAGGTAACAAGAGAAATAGCTGGATACTTATGCATCTTTGCGGACAGGTGCGCACATAATGGCTTCCCTGCAATACAGGCATAGGTTGTTTTGTCATTGGCAAAGGCATTCCTCCGATGTCAGAGAAGGACGCATCAGTCCAAGTTGCATGGGTTCTGGAACATCAGGTGCAGGATTGACAGGAACAGGGCTGGCAGGAACAGAACTGGTATAAGCAGAGTGAGCAGAAGTTGGAACCCTTGATGTCATCCATACAGGATGGAACTGCTGGGTAGATCTTTCTGTCCTGCCTTCATGGAGTCGTTGCACAATGTGGATGGCTAAAGTAATTAGGACCTCTGAGGTGTTTGGTACTCTGGCCTGAGTTAGTTCGTCTTTGAGACCTTCAGAGAGGCCTAGGTGAAACTGAAGTCGCAGAGCTGCATCATTCCACTGTGTATCTGTGCTCCAGCGTCTAAAGTCCGTAACATAGTCCTTGGCCTCTCTGCGGCCTTACTGGAGCGCATGGAGAGCAGCTTCTGCTGTTCTTTGCGGATCATCGTATAACTGGGCCATAGTATCAAAGAAGGCTGTATAAGGCTGGAGACCGTGCTGGACTGACTCGGTTGGGGGTCTTTGGGTGATAATCGGAGTGAGTTGGAGAGTTTGCTCCTGCTAAATCTGGCCCAACTCAACAGAAGGGTGGCAGAGGCGGTGAGCCCTAATGAGGGGCTTGGGCTGCTACCTCTGGGTAGGGCCTTAAGATTGTTTCCACAGGTACTTTTGAGGATAGGTCAAAGGAGCGCCCATCCACTGTTTGAAGAGAACGATGCACGGATTCATGCTATGTCATTCTTCTTTGATGCTATTGAGGATAGGTCAAAGGAGCGCCCGATATCCAGTAGGAAGCGAAATGACGGTGAATAAGTGGTTGTTTTATTGACTTTCAATAAAACAACCACTTATTCACTGTCATTTTGCTTCCTACTGGATATCAGGCGCTCCTTTGACCTAACCTTTAACAGCATCAAAGAAGGATGACTGTCACAGATCAACTGCGGAGCTGATCTGTGTCTTACCTTTACTGCTGTAGGTCTGCTGGCAACTGTTGTTCCACTAGCTTATGTTTAGCTCTGCTGCCCTCTGCAGCTATGGGTGTCGCCGGCTTCACCTGTTGTTTAATATATAATTCCTTCCTGCTACTTCCTGTCCAGCCCCTCATGTGCTTCTCTATTTAAAACCCTCTCAGACCACTTTCTCGTTGCTTGAGCAACATTTGTTTCTGAGCTCCCTTCATGTAACCTGCTTTAACCTGACCTCTTGTGAACTGAACTCTTGTGTAACGACTCGGCTTGTTCTGATTACGTTGTCTGCAGCCCGCCCTAACCTTGGCTCGCTATCCGGCTCTCCTTTGCTTCATCCATCCATCCTTGTCCGACTGTGTGTCTTTTGGTACCTCCCTAGCGAGCAGGGTGAACCCGGGGGTCGTTACCTGGGGTCAGCACGCAGCTAAGCCCAAACCCTTGTGAGGGGGTCCCTGGCAGAATACCGGCTGGCCCTTAGACTCCCTGCCCTGGGGGATTCCGTGTCACCTGCTCGCCTATGCGCTCGCTGTAAGTGGTACCGTGACATTGACATAGCATGAATCTGTGCATCGTTCTCCTCGAGCAGTGGATGGGCCCAGGCAGTGGCGGCTGGTGAAGTTTTAAGATGGGGGCGCCAGACCCCGCCCTTCCTTTTTGACCCCTCCCACTTGGTAAAAATGGGCGTGGTTTCATTGAAATAGTGGGCGTGGCTCTAAGGTGATGTGGTTAGCATCTGAGATGAACAAGGGATGGAGGGAGAGAGGGATGGAGGGACAGCAGGCCCAGATCCTACACAACAATAGAAATATGTGTATTCTAGGAAGTTTAACAATCAGCAGATAAAGATACTCCAAACACCAACCGTTAGCACTTCAATCATCCTGGCACCATAGTTGTTATGGTGTCAGGATGATCGAAGTGTATTATTTCTATTATTACATTGCAATATAAAATTAAATCATTCAACTCACCATAATGCAGAATCAGTGGGAGCCCTGAGCATGTCACTAGCCACGTTGCCTGCCACCAGATGCCATCAGGTGTCCCCAGTGGAGTCCGTCCTTACATGCAGCCTGTGTCCCATAAAATGCAGCCTGTGTCATACAAAATGCAATCTGCGTCACACAAAATGCAGCCTGTGTCACACAAAATGCAGCCTGTGTCCCACCGAATGCAGCCTGTGTCCCACCAAATGGAGCCTGTGTCCCACCAAATACAGCCTGTGTCCACCAAATAAAGCCTGTATCCACCAAATGCCGCCTGTGTCCACCAAATGCAACCAGCCTGTGTCCCACCAAATGCAGCCAGTCTGTATCCACCAAATGCAGCCTGTGTCCACCAAATGCAGCCTGTGTCTCACCAAATGCAGCCTGTGTCCACCAAATGCAGCCTGTGTCCACCAAATGCAACCAGCCTGTGTCCACCAAATGCAGCCTGTGTCCACCAAATGCAGCCTTGCCTGTGTCACATCAAACCCCCCCTCCCCCTCTGTTCTCCATGGGAGCAGCACAGCGGTACTTACCTTGCTGTGTGGTGTCATCTCCGACTGTGTGGGCACAGGCATCAGCGATGGAGGAGTCCACTCCTCTCATACTTCCTGTTTCCTCTCTCCCGGGCGCAATGGGAGAGAGACAACAGGAAGTGACATCAAACTAAGATGTCAATCAAACCGCCCGGCTGTAGTAGTAGATACTATGAGCGCCGGGCGGAAGCTATTCAGCACTTCGGAAAGCGCCGCAAGGTGGGATAAACGCCTGCAAATGAAGCGCCGTGTCTGCAATCTTGTGATTGCATAGACGTGGCGCTTCCCATAAGTGCACTGTGTCCGGCGTCGCACGGTGTCCGGCGTCTGAACACAATGCACTTAAGGACCTTTTTTTGTATTTTTATTTTAAAGAGCCAATATTAAAAATGTTTTATTTTATTTTTTTTTACATTTTTATTATTTTTTTGACTGCCTGGAGGGGGGGGCGGCGCCCATCCGCCCCCTATGAACGGGCCATCACTGGGCCCAGGTCTGAGGTTTACCTTGGAGCAGTGAAATAATAAACCTCACTTTAGTGGCTTCTAAGGAAATGCATTAAAGCTCAAGTGCGAATCAAGCCTTACTTGGTTAATAATTTTTTTTATATGTATTTTTAAAGGAAATCTGCAAACAAGTGTGATAAAATCCTTGCAATTTACTGTATGTCGATTATCAGGAGAAGATTGTTTATTTCTTGACAAAACTAGAATTTTTCTCTAATGACTACAGATTCTTTAAAACATCACATTGTACTCCGGAGACTCATTATTACATAAAATAAACTGGTGCAAACACATGAAATCCAGGTGGTAAACCTCTTGGGATCTCCTTAGTGCCCTTTCAAGACATATGTCAACACAGTTTTAATTGTTTAACTATTTTAAAATAAAATGTGTATATGTAATATAAAAAAGGGGCAATAACATAAAATCTTTAGGGAACCTGGGAGGAAATAAATACTATATCTTACTGATACTGTGTTCTTATATGTGCCAAGGTGCGGACTTAAATGCTAACGCTGCTTTTGTAAGTATTTCTTTTGTTTTGTTTCGAAAATGCAATCTCACAGATATATATAAAAAAAAAAAAAATCACCAGAAAATTATACAAAATCATTTTTATTTGCGGAACCAATATATGAATCAGACGTTTTACTTTTTTCATGGTGGATAGCAAAAGTTACATAGAAACAGAAAAGTAACGGCAGAAAAAGACTAAGTAGTCCATTGAGTCTGCCCATTTTTTTTTGTTTGTTTTTTGTTATTTTGTGGTTTGTTTTGTTTTTTTGCTTTTTGTTTTTTTTTTTTTGTTCAGTTTTGTTTTGTTAATGTTATTGTTTGAGTATAGATCTATGTTTGTCCCAAGCATGTTTGAAGCCATTTACTGTTGACTGTCTCACTACCTCTGTTGGTTGTTTTTTCCAATCATCAACTACCCTTTTAGTAAAACAATACTTTTCCAAGATTAGTTTTGAGCTTTCCTCCAGTTAGTTTGAGGTCATGTCTACGTGTGTTCGTGATTTTGGTTTCATATTGAAAAAACTGCCCTCCTGAACCTTATTCACCCCCTTGATGTATTTAAAGGTTTCAATCATGTCTCCCCTTTCCCTTCTTTCCTCCAGACTGTACATATTAAGTTCCTGTAGTTTCTCCTGATGTGTTTTATCTGTCTAGTGTTTATCATTTTTATACTCAACACCTTAAAAGGAAACCACAAAGGCTTAGTCATGCCTATTAGTTGCAGTAACAGTATGGTAATGCTCTACTGTGCATTCTGGGGTATGGCATCAGAAATCATTACACTTGTCCATTTTTTGGTTCTATTTGGTGCATAATGGAATGGGTTGTCTTATTGTATTGCACATTAACACCTAACATAACATACAGGAACATGAGAATGAGAGAGGAAGAGAGAGAGTTTGTGTTCATAAACAGTCATTTAATGAATGATAAATGATTCCCAGAGCACTGCAGGTTAGCTAAAGAGGGGTCATCATCTCCTGGTGGACACAGAAACTTTGGAATATCTCATAAGGGATGACTCACGATTTATTGCAACAAGTCATACAGTTCTACGCATAAAGTTCCCTTTGTGCTTTCAGATGAACCTGACTATATACAGTATATTTTTAATTAAAGATAAACTATACACCTACAGTTTACCTTAAAGTGGTGTTCCGGCCGAAATTATACTTTTTAAATAAAAATACCCCTATAATACACAAGCTTAATGTATTCTAGTAAAGTTAGTCTGTAAAATAAGGTCTGTTTTGTTAGTTTATAGCAGTAGTTTGTTATTTTATAAACTTACAGCAGGCCGTGGCCATCTTAAGTCTGGGCATCTGAAGCCAGACTGTATTTCTTCCTGGATCTCATCCTTGCAAATCTCGCACATGCTCAGTGCAGCACAAGCAGTGTAATAGGTTTCAGGTCAGTTTCCATAGCAACGGCAGTGTCAGAGGAAGTTGCTTCCCCTTCCCAGAAGGCATTGCAAACAGGAAATGATGCGATGGGCCGCGGCCAGGGAGGAGGAAGTGGAAAATGAATACAGCAGATATACAGTAAGTGCTGAGAAAAAAAAATCCAATTTGTTTACAGTGCACAGTTTAGTGAGGGATGCTGAAGAGTTGCAAAAGTGGGTGGAACTCCACTTTAAGGAGGCATTAATCCCCAAACCAAAAATGTATTATATTGCAGCTTACGAATCAGTAGATGTGGTGGCTGCATCAGTTTTATTTTTTTGCTTTCTCCCCCCCCTCTGTTTTCACTTGGTGATCTGGCCAGTAACACTACTCCTGTATTGGGGTGCCCCCCACCTGTGAAGAAGCACAGGGGGAACCTGTGGACAGCAGTATTGTCAGTCTGGAGGGGGGTGGGGGAGTGTTAGATGGACTAGCAGATTTAAATACTCTAACAAATTGAAGCCAAACTCCAGCTAACATTTTATAAGCTTCTACAGCAAACAATTTTTTTTTTTTAATGGCGGTCGTTGCAATACATTCTATCACACCATATTTGCGCACTTTTTTTGAAAAAAAATACACTTTTTTGAATTAAAAAAGACAGTAAAGTTAGCCCAATTTTTTTTTATATTATGAAAGATAATGTTACACCGAGTAAATTGATGAATTCAAAAAGTACCAAAGCGCTGAAATGGATTAAAGTGAAACTAAATTGTTGCTGAAAATGACAAAACTGTGAAAAATATCCAATTGGTGACTGGGAGAAAACCAAATAATAAAAGCTGCAAAACTTAAAAGTGTTCAGACACCTATACAAAGTACAAATGAAATAATGTGTTGCGCTAATATTAACCTTCCAGTCAATCTAAAACCAGTGCATAGTTGGTGAATAAATCAATCCCTCTACGTGACAATAAAATATTATAAAAATGAATAGATATAAACGTGGTCAGGTCAGAAACACTAAAGCCACTAAATTATAATAATATGCTCCACAGAGTGAATAAACCTCAGGTTGTCCCCTGTACTATTGAGTAAATGTAATTGCTATATGTATTGTCCAATATTCATACTATTTTTTGAATAGTATGAGTATTGGACAATACATATAGCAATTACATTTACTCAATAGTACAGGGGACAACCTGTGGTTTATTCACTCTGTGGAGCATATTATTCCCTTCCCGCCGAGCATACGCAGATGTGCGTACTCGGCTTTCCGGGGTTATACCGGGATGATGCCCGCAGCTGCAGGCATCATCCTGGTACCGCTCTTTACAGCGGGCGATCGGCTATCCAGATATAACAACTAAAGCCGCACCACTGTTATACCGGAGGAGCGGGAGGGGACGTGCCCCCCTCCCGCCGCTCTTACCGGGCCTTCCGTGCCATCGGGAGGCCCGGTGACCAATCAGCTGCCTCCAGCGGCTGGGGGCGGGCTGCAACGAAGCTGTGGGCGGCTTCATTCCAGCCTTCTAATTGTAAACGCGGAAGCGTCGTCATGACGTCGCTTCCCATTTACTTGGCTGCCAATGGCACCGGTTTTAAAAAGATACACAGTATCTTTTTAAAACAGGTCTGAATACTGTGAAGTGCAAAGGAGGGATCGGGGGTCTTTTAGACCCCCGATCCCTCCATAAAGAGTACCTGTCATCACCTATTACTGTCACAAGGGATGTTTACATTCCTTGTGACAGCAATAAAAGTGATCAAAAAATGTTATTTTTTTTTTTAAACACAATTTATAAAAAAATAAATAAATAAAATAAATAAGAAAAAAAAAAAATATTTTAAAGCGCCCCCGTCCCCGCGAGCTCGCGCAGCAAAGAAAACGCATACGGAAGTCGCGCCCGCATATGTAAACGGTGTTCAAATCACATGTGAGTTATCGCCGCGATCATCAGAGCGAGAGCAATAATTCTAGCACTAGACCTCCTCTGTAACTCTAACCTGGTAACCGTAAAAAAAATTTAAAGCAACGCCTATGGAAATTCTTAGGTACCATAGTTTGTCGCCATTCCACGAGTGCGTGCAATTATAAAGCGTGACATGTTTGGTATCTATTTACTCGGCGTAACATCATCTTTCACATTATACAAAAAAATTGGGGTAAATTTACTGTTTGGATTTTTTAAAATTCATGAAAATGTCCCTTTTCCCAAAAATTTGCATTCAAAACACTGCTGCACAAATACCGTGTGATATAAAATATTGCAACAATCGCCATTTTATTCTCTAGATTCTCTGCTAAAATATATATATATATATAATGTTTGGGGGTTCTAAGTAATTTTCTAGCAAAAAATACGGATTTTAACTTGTAAACACCAAATTTCAAAAATAGGCTTAGTCATGAAAGGGTTATTATAATTTAGTGGCTATAGTGTTTCTGACCTGACCACGTTTATATTTATTTATTTTTATAATATTTTATTGTCACGTAGAGGGATTGATTTATTCACCAACTGTGCACTGGTTTTAGATTGACAGGAAGGTTAATATTAGCGCAACACATTATTTCATTTGTACGAGTAAATTGATACCCAACATGTCACGCTACAAAATTGTGCCCGCTCGTGGAATGGCGACAAACTTTTACCCTTAAAAATCTCCATAGGCGACGTTTAAAAAACAGGTTGCATGTTTTGTGTTACAGAGGAGGTCTAGGGCTAGAATTATTGCTCTCACTCTACTGATCGTGGCGATACCTCACATGTGTGGTTTGAACACCATTTTGATATGTGGGCGCTACTCACGTATGCGTTTGCTTCTGCACGCGAGCTCGGCAGGACGAGCCGCGTTTAAAATTTTGTTTTTTCTTATTTATTTTACTTTTTATTTTTTATTTTTACACCGTTCTTTTAAAAAAAAAAATTGTTCTCACGTTTTTTTCCTATATAGAAAAAAAAACATCAGAAAAGTGGTCTCTGCGGCAGAGACCACTATTATCGGAAAGCGGACCGCAGGCCGAAGAAGAGGATACCGGGGTTATGGCAGATAGCTGCTGACATAACAACGATATTCCTCTTCAAAGTTAGGACGTATATCGGTGTGCGGCGGTCCGTAAGTGGTTAATAAATAGCCCCCCAAGAATTGTTTGTGTCATTAGCTTTACAATACCTGTACTTAGAAAGTTGTAATATTGAAGCAGGTTTGCCATAGCTAAGCGTACATTTATAATTAAGCAGGGGATGGTCCACAGTTAGATGTGTAGTATCTAGGCTACAAATACAAAATCATTTTTTTGGTAAGGTATAAGCACATTTCTACAACCTGACAAAACTGGTGGAACTGAACTCAGAAAGTGAAGGCTTACTATTTTGTAGGATGATTGTAAATGTATTACAAAAACAATTGAGTACTGTCCATGATTTATTTTTATTTTTTTCAATTTGCGCTAACATTAAAACTTTCAGGTCAAGCTTTCAGGGTGTACCCCCCTTCTTCTATGGTCCAAGCAGTACTGGTACACAAAGTTTTAGCTACTTAACATTCTGCTAAAATGTATTTTGAGCACAGCTACCAGAGTTCAGTTCCTCTACCCCTAAACCTGAGCCTAACCTCAGGAAATGACCAGTAAAAATGAAAAATCTCCCTAAAATCCAGATCTAAACCTTCACATCAACCCTAATGCTAACAAAGCCAACAAAGCCAACCTGTAACCTAACACTGATCTTTGAAAAGCCATACTTGTCTTATTGGCCTCCAGTGTGAACTATACCTATTGCTGGAAGAACCCTGGGGCTACAAATACCACCAGCTGAAAACTCTGGTATGAGCTATAAACTTGTTTTATTTATATTAAATGATAATGTAGCACATCATTTAGTTTCCAAATTATGGAATTTATTAAAGTGGATTTTAAGCTAAAATGGTAGCTTCACTCTATTAAAAGTCCACCAACCCCCAAAATCTGATTGACTAAAAAGCCTATTAAGAAAAAAAAAACTGAATTGAAAAAACTTGGCACTGGATTGCAAAGTTTCCAGGAGGTGTGGATGACGTCATTCTGTCTCACTGCTGCCTCCTAGGAAATTTAGGAGCTCAACACCCTATGAAAATGGTCCCTACAAAAGACTGGGGGGCATTCTTGCAGGATTTTGAACCATCAGCTATCCCAGGAGCCCATGGTGAAGCCTCCTGGAAGTGTTGGTAGCTGAAGGCAAAATGCCGGTAATATATGGAAGAATATGAAGGAACCAAAAAGTGCATAAAACTTATAGTATGACTTCTTGTGCTGTTGGGACATCAGTCAACAATTGTGCTTTTTCTATAGCAGTTTCAGAATAGTTTGCTTGTAAAACCCCAAACCTTTTCAACATAGGGTTGTACTGGTCAAGGTGGAGCAGAAAACCCAAACTAGAGAAAGGTTAGTTAGATAGCAGCTAAAGTATGATTACCACAGGTACCAGCATACCAAAATGTATATGCAAAACATGTAAGGTAAAA
This sequence comes from Lithobates clamitans, assembly GCA_037952925.1. Lineage (NCBI taxonomy): Eukaryota > Metazoa > Chordata > Amphibia > Anura > Ranidae > Lithobates > Lithobates clamitans. The sequence continues at coordinate 543,904 of JBBGZY010001446.1, read as the reverse complement.
TGTGTAGCGCTAATAGTGTATTTTAATCATGAAAAACTATCCAAACAAATGTTTAGAATGTACGTGATCTAAAAATACACAAATGTGTTTCTCATATAAGAAAAACACTTATGAAATGTATATTAAACATAGTGAGTGTATAAAAAGGTTCAAATGCGATAATGAGTTGCAGACAAGTCGCATGGACTAAGACTGAGAAAAGATACTAGCATGAGTGGTCTAATATTAATAAGTGGTTAGCATAAGCACAATATGTTGTAAAAAATAGTGATAAAACAAACCTATATATGACCATAAAAATGTGATATAAAGTAACAAATACAATTGTGATAAGAATTGTGCTACTAAGGATGAAGATCAATATATCAATACCACGGTTGTTGCAATTGTGCTACTGAGAACAAGGGTCAGAAATATCAATACATGTACGGATAAGAGTCCATGAGATTATAACATCATAGCAAACATGCAGAATAATCTGAGAAAACGCTGTTTGCTATAAATATCTGACAGTCTCTCAAATAGATGTGATCATCAGTTAGTAACTACACCCGGGAGTGCCTGGTACACCCCAGTTGAAGTCTATGCAGATGAAACGCGTAGGGTTATTACGCTGGTCCAAGCCACCAAAAAGCGAGTCCGTAGACATAGACAGCAGGACTCGGCTCCACCCCCCAGCACCCGTGTCATTGGACTTGATTGACAGCAGCAGGAGCCAATGGTTGCACTGCTATCAATCTATCCAATCAGGACACGAGACACTGGCCCGAATTATGGGACTCAGATAAGTATAAGGGGGGCTCGGGGACACTGCTGCAGCACAGGAGGTTTTTCACCTTAATGCATAGAATGCATTAAGGTGAAAAATGGCGGGGGTTTTACAAGCCCTTTTAAGGAAGACAGGTGAGTGCCTAAAAATAACCAAGTGGGGTTACAACAACTTTAAGGGCACCAAAATATACGAATAACCATGTGATAAAAGTTCTTGTCAATTATTATTGTAACCACATGTATCACCTTCTAGTGCGTGCTACTAGAAGCAGAGTAGACAAATTATAGTCTGGCACCGGGATAAACCTGAGTCACTGAATTTGGGTCAGGGTTATTAGAGGCCAGGGCTGGGTGACTCATGCAGGCAGCTCTCTGGTGCCTCTGTTTCATCAGATTAGGCGACCCATCAGATTTTCAAATGGAAGTAACGTTCCGTCGCGGCCATCTTGGCACACCCTGCACTCATCCACAGTAAGGATATAGTGATAAGGTATACCTCCCAACTGTCCCTGATTTCGAGGGACTGTCCCTGATTTGGAACAAAGTCCCTCTGTCCCTCATTCCTCCTCATCTGTCTCTCATTTTGGTCTGATCTATATAGTTGTATATAAAATGCACTTTTTAGCTTTCAAAAAGTGTTTTCCGGTGCTAAATCTTTCATCCAATTACTAAATTGCTGCTTTTGTAAATTTCAAAAGCCAATATAAAGGAATAGTAGTGGTAAAAATAAAGCACTTGTGGGTTTAACCAATAATTGTTTGTATAATTCTCCTTTAAGGGGGCGTGTCCCTCGCTCCCATCTCAAAAAAATGTGAGGTATGTGAGAAGGCAGCAAGCGGCCATCTTGTTACACCCACTGAAGTCTTGTATTTCATATTTGGTTTTAACAGTAAACTGAGCTTATTTAGTGAAATAGAGTATTTTTAAATTCGTCAGACTGTCTTGATGTTGAATTTTCAAAGCAGCGATGTTCTGTCAGATCAGAAAACCTGTGAGATCAGCAGGCTTGCTTCTGCTTTTAAAATTCAACATCAAAACAGTGTGACGGATTTCAAAATACTATATAAGCTCAGCTTACTGTTAAAAATAAGTGTGAAATGCAAGACTTCGGTGGGTGTAACAAGATGTCCGCTTGGCGACTTTTCACTGTATCTTTACTGTGGAGGAGTGTGAGGTATAGCAAGATGGCCATGACGGAACTTCCGTTACAAAATCTGACGGGTCGCCTAATCTGACGAAACACCTCCCTTGTTTCTAGAATGTTGGAGAACGTTTTGGAATATAGTGGGCAGAAGCTAGGAAGAGCTGCTCTGCATATTTGGAGCCCTTTAGCCAAGCCCCAGGAGTGGGCCTGGCAGGGGACTAAATGAGCCTTTAACCACCTGATGACCGGCTCACGCCAATATACGTCGACAAAGTGGCACGGGTGCACAAAACGGCGTACATGTACGTCACTCTGCCATCGGCAGCTAGTCGCAGACTCGATGTCCGCCGGTGGCCCGCGATCGTGGTAAGGAGAGGCAAAACTGGGAGATGCCTATGTAAATAAGGTATTTCCCTGTTCTGCCAAGCAACATGACAGGGATCTACTGCTCACAGTGATCTCTGTCATGTTCTAGTGAGCCCATCCCCCTACAGTTAGAACACGCTGAGAGAACATACTTAACCCCTTGATCTCCCCCTAGTGTTTAACCCCTTCCCTGCCAGTGATATTTACACAGTAATCAGTGCATTTTTAAAGCACTGATCGCAGTATAAATGTCAATGGTCCCAAAATATTGTCAAAAATGTCCGATCTGTCCGCCATAATGTCACAGTCATGATAAAAATCGCAGATCGCCGCCATTACTAATAAAAAAAATAATAATAAAAATGCCATAAATCTATCCCCTATTTTGAAGATGCAATAACTTTTGTGCAAACCAACCAATATACGCTTATTGCGCTTTTTTTTTTTTTTTTACCAAAAATATGTAGAAGAATACATATTGGCCTAAACCAAGGAAGAAATTCATTTTTTTATATTTTTTGGGGGATATTTATTGTAACAAAAAGTAAAAAATATTGCTTTTTTTCAAAATTGTTGCTCTTTTTTTGTTTATAGCACAAAAAATAAAAACCACAGAGGTGATCAAATACCACCAAAAAAAGCTCTATTTGTGATTAAAAAAAGACGTCAATTTTGTAAGGGTACAACCTCGCACGACCTCACAATGGTCAGTTAAAGAGACACAGTGCCGAATCGCAAAAAAGGGCTTGGTCAGGAAGGGGGTAAATCCTCACTTCAGCCCGGAAGGGGCTGAAGTGGTTAAATATTGGATGAGCATGTCAGCAGGGGAGTCGGGTGGAAGATGGAGAAGCAGTGCTGAGGAGAGTCTGTTGGTGGCCCTTGAGGGACCCCTGCCATGGAGGGGTTTTACCTCAGACCGGAGCTGGGGAGGCTGGCCTGGAAAGATTCAACCCCAATGAGTAGATCAGCCCAGTGCAGGGATAGACAAGGGGAGAGACTGCCAGCTGTAGCAGTGATCTCTTGAAGACAGCGGTGTTCCAAGTCTTCATGCAACCTTGCCCTTCGAGTTCTCCAGTGTGTCAGTCAGGAGAACTGGGAATGGAAAGCAGCCAAGTGGGCTAGCATTTTCTGTAAGCAGTGGAACTGGGATCAGTGTCCGCAGGGAAGCAGAAGGTGGTGTGAGATGCTTCACTCCTTATGTGCTACTTTTCTAAGGGACACAGAGTTCCTAGCCTGTAATGGGCTGTCATATCTCCCAACTGTCCCTGATTTGGAGGGACTGTCCCTGATTTGGAGCAATGTCCCTCTGTCCCTCCCCCCCCCCCCTCATTTGTCCCTCATTTTGGTCTGATCTATATAGTTGTATAAAATGCACTTTTTAACTTTCAAAAATTGTTTCCCAGCGCTAAACCTTTCATCCAATTTCTAAATTGCTGCATTTGTACATTTTAAAAACCAATATAAAGGAATAGTAGTGGAAAAAAAGCCCTTGTGGATTTAATTAACCTTTTTTATGGTTAATTCTCCTTTAAAGGGGTGTGGCAGGAGGCGTGTTCTATGCCTACATACATTTGCTAGTAGGTGTCCCTCATTCCCATTTCAAAATGTTGGGAGGTGTGGGCGGTTGCTGACAAGAGACTGTTAGCTCCTCCAGGAGTGAGCCAGCAGAAGCTGTACAAAAGGGAACCAAGTTTGTGCAGGAGGAAGGAAGAAGAGGAATCTGTAAATAGGGAAGAAGTTGTCCCTGGTTCTGTTTATGGACATTTTTAAGTTGGGCATCCCAGAATCCCTTACCTCATCCAAGTTAGCACCCCCCTAATAAAACAACGAAAAAAAGCCAAATGACTGATTTCTGTGTCCAGATGGAAGACGGAAATGCTGTGTGATTGGCTGTGCAGCAGTGGGAACCCTGACATCAGCAAATCCTATGGGGGTAGTGCTACAAAAAAAAAAATAAAAAAAAGGAAAAACAGCCCCCTGTTCTTAAAATTGGGGCTATAGTGGAAATTTAGTTTTTGGCTGTGCTGTAAACAGCTCAGATTTGATTGTATATTGTATATTTGGTTCTGTTCTAAACTTGACTGAGTTGTGCATTTCTCACTGTTGCCAGCAGGTGTCACTGGTACCACAGGACAGTATGAGAATTACAACTAGATTGAGCTGTAATGAATATTCTTTTTCCGGAAACAGCCCAGTAGGAGGTTCCTGGCCGCTGTGCATTCTGGGAAGGGGTATTTATTGAACAGATGCCATGTGCTCTAGTCATTCGTTATCTCTGGGCCCTCTTGGCCCGAGGGTGCGCTGCTGCAAGTTCTGCAAGTAGGCCCAGAAGCCTGTCTGGGGCCTACTAATCCTGAGGTGGTCCTTAGCCTGTCTTGCCTGTGTGGAAGAAGCAGAGCCAAGCTAAGGAGATCCAGGGGAGGACCCTTGCTGCAGAGAGCCAGGATGAGGGCTGGTCTCACAGGAGGGCCTGGTGACTCGTTTGAAGGACGCACCTATATCTAAACTACCCTTACAGTATCGCTGGGTCTACTTAAAAGTTCTGGTACTGTCAAGCTATTCTACATTCTAAATTAAGGTAACTAGCTACTGGCTGCTAAGTCTATAAGAGAGGCTTATTTAGGAGTTCTACAGGCTGCTAAGTCTGTGAGAGAGGCTTGTCCAGACATTCTACTGGTTGCTAGGTCTGTGTGAGAGACCTACCCAGGTATCCAAGATCTTCTAAAGAAAGCTGTTTTGCCTTTGGATTCAAGGAGTCTGTAAGTGATCTGCTAAAAAGGGAAACTTCCCCTAACCCTCTTTCCTACTACTTTTTTCAAGTTCTCATTAAAGCATTGAAAAATAGTTAAAGTGACTGGTGCCTAAATTCTGTTCTAACTTCCCATTATAGCCATGGACTCAGCCCTGGGGTGAATGTAAGCTCACTCCTTGTATCTGGAGGTGCCTCTTTGCTCCCAGTAGACCCAGGGGGGTGCTACACAAATGTAGACTCAAAATTTGTCAATAATGCCTATACTCTCCTGATATTTAAACAATTATAAAAGACACAAATAATTGCATCTCTGCTATCAATAATACATAATTCTTTTTATTTTCTAAATGCAAGCAGTGTAGATATCTGAATTTGACCCGGAATCACCATTTTGCAGTCCATGTACAGCAAGGATGAATCAGTTCATTTTCTTGAATTTCCATGAGTGCCCTGGATTTTGTTTTCTTGGATTACTGTATTTGGATATTTAATACCTAAGAGCACCGGGAACCGCTGTTGTGATTTCACAGATGTCAGAAGTTTGGAATCTCTAAGGGCAATCTTTTAACTAGCCTGAGCTGCCTTCACAGTTCATTAGGTAAGTGCCACACATCTACTTTACTTCCAATCAGTTCATGTGTTAAAATGAAATATGCTGATAGCATGAGAAAGCAGAGTGACCGCTCCAGAGCCAGCTCTGTGCTTATAGACACATCGCATGAAAACCTTGATCTCATCCTTAGTTCATAAGCTAAATAAAATCTTGGAGAAAAAATCAGCACTTTTCTGGCACGTTAAATCCTTAAATAGGTACATTGAAGAAAAAATTAACCCTCTGGGATTACGTATCCAGGTTTTTCCCAACCTGGATCAAATTAGTGTCGACCTCAAAAATGAATGGGAGGCCAATCTTGATGCATGCTCTCGGCAGATGATGGTCATCCTCACCCGAGAGTACAATAAACAAATAGCATCATTAGATGAAGAAATCAATCATATAGAAAAAGCGTTAAAACCTTTTACGCAGCATGCCCTCTTTTTGGAACTACAGGGGAACCTTCGGGATAACCTGTCGGCCCATAATAAAGGCATCCTACAGAAAAAAGAATCAAAATTCTGGAGGGATAAATCCGCATTCACAGATGGGCGGGCGTATAAATGGAATACCCAGATTTCACGTAATCTGAGGAACAAACAACATACAGTACAACAACAATCCAAGAATATTAATAATAAAAAGAATACAAACAATGTATTCAAACCCCATGACAAATCCGACTCCAACTTAACTAAAAAGGGACTCCCTAAAGGTCCTGGGAAATTTAAAAGAAATCGAAATAATAGGGGTTCACCTGAACAGGAAAGGAAAAAACGTATTGTGGAGAACAATGGGGAAAGTGCACATGATTCCTCCACCAATGAACAACCTATACCTTCCAATCTTGGACCATACGGTCCAAGGATTGGAACGAGCGAAACGGATCCTCCACCTCAAAATATCCCCACAAATACTATTCACACAAATCAAACATCAGGGCGCCCGAAAACTGGACCTCAGAGTCCTTTAAACCCGACACGGGGATCTCCCCTATCCCAGACAAACAGGGGAACAGGAAATTTGGACGCTTTTGTCACAAGGGGACAACAGAATCCCTCAGCGTAATTAATCTGTCATCTCATTCCCTCTCTGCAGCAGAAAGTAGTGTACTATCACGTGGTTTAACCTTTTGCCCACAGAATGACTTCGACATCTTTGAAGTGATCACTGATTTGCATCTCTTTGCACGCCGGCTACTTCTCAAGAGCCTCCATGCAAAAGTGGATGTAAATGATGATACAATGGACTGGCCCAGTTTTAATATGAGAGAGTTTAAGGCCCTACGGGACTTGACTCTTCTATTTCAGGAAAGCAACAATTTGGACCTTATTGATCAAATTGATTTGGAGACTTTACTCTCCACTGTCAATGAGCCTACTCAGCATCCTCTAACACGGTTTAAGAAACCATCTGCAAAATTTCCTCCCCTCAGTTTGAATCCAAGTATTGAGATCTTTGTTAAACAAACACTAAGAGATCTCTTAAAGCTCCAACATATTAAGAACGCACGCCCCGAAAATCTAACCAAAGAGGAGTCTCAAGCTTTAGACTCCTTATGCAAAAATACTAAAATCACAATCAAGCCATCTGATAAGGGCGGCAACGTGGTCTTGATGAATAATGAAGACTACGTCTCTATGTGCCAAAATATCCTTGACAATGAGGAGTGGTATAGGACCGTCCCCGTTAGACTCGTACAGGCCTCCTACACTGATTTTTATAAATTGATCCAATCAGCATTTGAAAGGGGAGTCATTACCAAGGACCAATACGAATTCATTTGTACTAAATATCCAAGGGTGGCAACTTTTTATAGTTTGCCCAAGATACATAAGAGCCAAACAGATCCCCCTGGACGACCCATCGTCTCGGGCAATGGGGGTATTTCGGAAAATCTGAGCCGACTCATCGACTCCTTCCTGCAACCCTTTGTCCTTGGTATGCCCTCCTTCGTGAAGGACACAATAGACTTGTTACAAAAAATTGAAGAATTTACTCTTCCAGTGAATTCTCTTCTGGTAGCTATCGACGTTGAGGCCCTGTATAGCTCGATCCCCCACAGTCAGGGGATCGCTGCTGTACGGGCGGTTCTACATCGAAGCCAAAAATATGATGAGGCACTGAGCGGTTTCATTGTGGACGGTCTTGACTACATTCTACACCATAACTTTTTCTGTTTCAACAACTCCCACTACCTCCAGGTGCAGGGCGTGGCCATGGGCACTTGTTGTGCCCCGGCCTACGCCAATCTGTACCTGGGGGAGTGGGAGAGGGCCCTCCGAGACGATGGGGACCTCGCGGTATACACGAGCCACATTTTATTGTGGCTACGGTACATTGACGATGTCCTCATCGTCTGGGGGGGTTCGGAGGAAATGTTGCTTCAATTTTTGAATCACATTAATCTTAACAAACACAATCTGAAGTTTACTATGACCTATGATCCTGATCAAATGACATTTCTTGATGTAAAATTGATACGTACCCCTGACAATAAGATCTCAAGCACTCTTTTTCGTAAAAGCACGGCCGGCAACACAGTGTTGCACGCCTCAAGTTTTCACCCTACAGTCCTGAAGAGGTCGATACCATACGGTCAGTACCTGCGTCTACGCAGGAACTGCTCAAGTGATACCCTCTTCAAAGAGGAAGCCTACAAGCTACAAACCCGTTTGCTGGCACGTGGCTATAGTCGCTCTTGTCTACGAAGGGGATATAACAGAGCAATTGCACAATCCCGGTCTGAACTCTTATCTCAATACAACAAAAAGCCAAGTGATGGTACCAACATTGGTCCCACTAGGATCATCTTGCGGTTCTCTAGACAACATCAGATGGTCAACAACGTGATCCAAAGACATTGGCCTATATTGTTAAATGACCCAAGAGTTCGTAACTTTATCTCCAACAAACCATCTATTACTTATAAGCGTGCTACCTCTTTACGAGACAGACTAGTTCAAAGCGAGTTCAAAGATGAAACAAAGAGACTCAAACATTGTGTAACCTTGGGGTCCTTCCCGTGTGGACATTGCTCTACCTGCCAATACATTAGACGGGAGAAAATTTTCCATCTCCCAAATGGGGCACTGTTTAAGCCTAAACACTTCACAAATTGCCAAACTCGAGGGATTGTCTATCTTATGTCCTGTGAATGTGGGGCCTATTACGTTGGTAAGACCAAACAAGAATTCCATCGTCGCATGTCCAAGCACATCTACCATATGCAAATTGGCAACTACTACCTACCATTGGGCCGACACGTGATGTCAGTGCACAATTATAAAATGCCTAAAGTATCCTTCACCGCTCTCGATAGAGTACATATACCAAATCGAGGCGGTGATTGGAACAAAATTCTGTTGCAACACGAACAAAAGTGGATATTTCAATTAAATGCCACCTCGTTCCCAGGACTTAATGATGCCATATCCTTTGCCCCGTTCCTAAAAGGGTTTGTTTCGGGTAAGACCCAATAAGGTCTCTCTACCCCTTTTCTAACCTCAGCAAATATTGGTGCCCCTTAGGGGGCTCCCCTGCCCCATTGGTTCCCACGTTTTTCCCTCCCTCTCCCCCCCTTCCTCCACCCCCCTTCTCTTCCCCTCTTCCTCCCCTTTCCCCCTCCCCCCCCCCCCCCCCTCCCTTCCCCCCTCTTTCTCCCTCCTTCCCCCCTTCCTTCCCCCCTTTTTTCCACCTTTTCTCTTCCCTCCCTTTCCCCTTTTTTCCCCCCCCTCCTCCCGTCCCTCCCCTTTTCCCATCTCCCTTCTGCTAGTTCAGGAATACTCATGATTACCTATGTATTTATTTTACTGTGTGCACATTTTTCGATGTGCAGGGTATATGCAATTTTGTTCCCCTTTATTGTTTCTGTTTCTTTTTCTGCTCTAGAATACTAGAATATGTCCTTTACCCTATGGTACCTCTATATACCTCGATATGTGAATTTGCCCTGTATATATGGATGTCTCATATGAAAATTATTTCTGCCAAGTTTGTATGTATTAATATAGGATAATACGTTTGCATTTATATTTACTTTCTTTGTATGTTGTTATTTTTGTACAATTATGCAAATGTTGTCCCTTTGATTGGTCTGCTCCTCTTTCCCCCTCAGCAATGGCCATCGTGGCTGCCTGCGCCGCCCCGGCGCCGGGGTTGGCTCCCCGGGATGTGTCTTCCCGGCAAGGTAAGGCGGGGAGGCGGGACCCTTTCTCTTGGTTCCCCCTCCCACCGTTCCCCATTGGACACCCGGGTTGCACCCGGGTGCCAGATCGGGGATTCCCCCTTGCCGGCGGCATTCAGGGCCATCCCCGGACGTCTCCGCTCACTGCGCATGCGCGGGGCCCCGCGCGCGCCACGTGATGCGGATACGTCACGCACTTGCGACGGCGATGACGTCAGTGGACGGTGCGCATGCTCGCCCTGAACGCCGAGGGGGTCACACGAGGCCGCTTTGCGGCCGCCATGCCCCCATGCTGGGTCCCCCCGGAGCGGTCCTATTGGGGGAACATTGACACCTGCCACCAATCTACCCATACTGGAGCTCCGCCCTAACATTTAAGGGCTTATATATTCCCTCATCCCCTCTTCATCACTCTGCACACTTCCTGTCCAGCTGATGGTCTTCGCTACGGCTTCACCTCGTGAGTACACTTTTTGGTCACATCATTGCACTCTTGCTGCCCTTTAATATAATCTTTGGTCTATTACAACGACCATATATATATATACATCCAATACTTAAATGTATACAATATTTTCTATCTATTTTACAATTTCAGACTTGCCAAATGGTAACCTGGACAGGCGCTTTCAGCCAGTCCTAGGCAGTGACCTATCCCGGGTCAGGTCACACCTAAGAGCAAGTAATATTGGGCAACACAGTGTGATCCTTGCACTACTTTTTACCTTGCCTCTAAGGTAACTCACTTGCCTTACTTGACACATATCTTTTCCTTCACTAGTGGGCACTGTTCACTTGGCTGTCACATCCACTTTTTGTAATGTTTTAGTTGTTCACTTCTCCTTTGTGTGCGTTCACTTTTTACACTCCCTTGTTCACACCAGTGGATTCTCGTCCCAGGTCTTCACACTCTTTTTACTATTCTCCGTCACTTGCCATCAATTATATTCTTTTAGGGTTGAGGTATTAATCTTACTGTTTCATCACCCCCTTTTTCATTTACATACATATTTTTTATTATTTTTTTACTTCAGTATGCACTCCGCCATATTTCTCTTATCTAAATGGGTATTTTTAAACTACATTTATATATATGCATGTCGCATGTACGTACATACATGTCTGTGCGGACTTTTGCACGCACAGACACATACACCCTGTACGCACGGGCCATGGCCCACGTAGTGGGTGGCTGTAGGCAGTCTTGGCTCTTATAACTAAGTTGATAATAATATATACATACTCCTTGTACCCATTGGATCTTATGTTGGAGTGCACACCAACACATATAAGTACACTGTCCTCACTTCTATTAACTCCTTTGTCCCTGGGTTGTTATTGCAGGTGCCTTCCCCATCTGACCGACCGGGTGGCCTGTGTATTTAGGGGGTGCTCCACAGTGTGACCTCTTGTAAGTCACATCCCTTTGGGATCTCCTCCCCTGGTGGCGGGGGCTGTGGCGGTGATGCCACGAGACCTCTGGGGGAAGGCGAGCAGACAATCTTCTGATTTTAAAGGGATCTACCCAACAAGAAGCTCCTGGGCCTAGAACACTCATTACTGGGTAAATATGCTGTATTGATAAGTTATGTATTTGCTTCCAATGATCACTGACTTTTTCTGACACATGCATCTTTTGATATAATTTTAGCAAATTGACCTTTGAAGAAGACCTTGAACAGGTCGAAACGCGTCAGGTCCACTTTATTATTGCCTAGTCAACGCACATGTCATGTTGTCATAAACATTCTAGACAGTGTATGTGTTGAGTGTTATGCATTTTTATACACCCTATGGGAGCTCATTCTTTTTAACCAGTGTGTTAAGTTTTTTGTACAATAAAGATACATTTTATGAATTGGCCTTTAACCTTCATTTCGCTGCCTAAAAACCCCAAGTGGGGAATTTGTCTCTTTCTTTTTTGGCTTCAATCATCAGGGGTGAGCAGCATTTTTCCTTCTTCCCTGTGTCCCCTTTCTTCCTTATGTACAGCAAGGATGAATCAGTTCATTTTCTTGAATTTCCATGAGTGCCCTGGATTTTGTTTTCTTGGATTACTGTATTTGGATATTTAATACCTAAGAGCACCGGGAACCGCTGTTGTGATTTCACAGATGTCAGAAGTTTGGAATCTCTAAGGGCAATCTTTTAACTAGCCTGAGCTGCCTTCACAGTTCATTAGGTAAGTGCCACACATCTACTTTACTTCCAATCAGTTCATGTGTTAAAATGAAATATGCTGATAGCATGAGAAAGCAGAGTGACCGCTCCAGAGCCAGCTCTGTGCTTATAGACACACAGAGTGCGGCTTGGCCCCACCCCCGTTCCCTCCTTACTGGCTGTGCAACAGGAGCCAATGAGAAGGGAGAGAGCTGAGGGAGCCTCTGCTCTAGTGCACAGCACTGGATTGAGATCAGGCTCAGGTAAATATAAGGGCCCTAAACACTGGGGCAGGCGGCGGCGGCGGCGGTAAAGCGCCGCTATTGTAAGCGGCGCTTTACCGTCGGTATGTGGAGGCTAGCGGGGTGGTTTTACCCCCCGCTAGCGGCCGAGAAATGGTTAAAAACCACCACAAAGCGCCTCTGCAGAGGCGTTTTGCCAGCGGTATAGCCGCGCCGTCCCATTGATTTCAATGGGCAGGAGCGGTGAAGGAGCGGTATACACTCCGCTCCTTCACCGCTCTGAAGATGCTGCTAGCAGGACTTTTTTTAACATCCTGCCAGCGCATCGCTCCAGTGTGAAAGCCCTCGGGGCTTTCACACTGGAATTAAAGCAGCGGCACTTTCGGGTCGGTTTGCAGGCCCTATTATTAGCGCAATAGCGCCTGCAAACCGCCCCAGTGTGAAAGGGCCCTAAGGGAGGGCGCTGCATGCAGAGGGTTATTTGCCTTAAAGTGGTTATAAAGTCACTGTGCCTAATTACTAGAATCCCCTCTCTTATATGAAGCTATGTTGCACAGTGTTTTGTTTTATAAAAATGATGCAGCGCACTATCTTATTTCACACTGCCGCTATGCGGTTACGTGACGTCCTGTTGCTCTCCTTCCCCGATCTGAGGACTACAGCAGGAGGGGCTGAGATTTCCCTCTGATGTCAGCCGGGTGGAGTGGAGGAGAGTGGCAGGCAGTCACGTGACCACTCAGCGACGCTCTGAAATAAGGTATTGAGCTGCATCATTTTTATAAAACAAAGACACTGTGCAACATAGCTTCATACAACAGACTCATCTAAATCATAATTTAAATCGATTGGATTTAAAAACTTGACCACTTTGAAATGTCATTTTGCTGTCAGACTGTTCTAAACACGGGAAACATGTGCCCCTTTACAGGCATACTATAGACACCCCCCAGCTACGAAATTTAAAGGGATGTTACACTTTTATTGTTTGACTTTAAGCATTATTAAAATCACTGCTCCTGAAAAAACGTCCGTTTTTAAAACTTTTTTTTGCATTGATACATGTCCCCTGGGGCAGGACCCAGGCCCCCAAGCACTTTTTATGACAATAACTTGCATATAAGCCTTTAAAATTAGCACTTTTGATTATTCATGTTCGTGTCCCATAGACTTTAATGGTGTTTGCGTGTTGGAACAAACTTTTTTCCTGTTCGCATGTTCTGGTGCGAACCGAACAGGGGGGTGTTCAGCTCATCCCTAGCATGGAGCATCGTCAGGTGTTCTAGGGGCATAAATTTCAAATCTAATTTGACTACCTATTACATTTTTGTGAGGCACTGTAGTGGCATGGATGTGGCATGGATGAGAACTGATGTGGCATGGATGAGCATAAATGGGGATGGCTGAGCATGGTTGAGCCATAAATGTGGATGGCTGAGTATGGATGGGATGACTAAACATGAATGAGTATGGCTGGGTATGGTTGAGTATGGCTGAGTACGCATGGGATGGCTGAGTACGGATGGGATGGCTGAGTATAGATGGGATGGCTGAGTACGGATGGGATGGCTGAGCACGGATGGGTATGGGTGAGTATGGCTGGGTACGGCCTGAAGGGCCTTGTATGGATTTTGATGGATTTTGGGGACCCCTACGCCATTTTTTTTTTCCCAATGATTTTCATCTATATTGCCGGGATCTGATAATACATTACAGCCGCGAGCAATTTCCGATGAATTTTTTCCTTTAAAAATGTCATTTTGCTGTAGTATTGTTATGAACATGTGAAAGATGTGCTACTTTACAGGCAGACTAAGGGGACCCCCCCCCCCGGCATGATATTTAAAGGAAAATATCATTTTTATTGTTTCACTTTAAACATTATTAAAATCACCTCTCCTTAAAAAACGTCCGTTTTTAAAACTTTTTTTTGCATTGAAACATGTTCCCTCGGGCAGAACCAAACACTTTTTATGGCAATAACTTACATATAACCTTTAAAATTAGCACTTTTGATTTTTCACGTTCGTGTCCCATAGACTTTAACGGTGTTCACGTGTTCACACAAATTTTTTGCCTGTTCTGCTGCGAACCGAATCGGGGGGGGGGGTGTCGTACTTGTCAGATTCTGCCTCACTGTTGCATGTGCTGAAGGGCATGTTTTGTGTGTGTTGCAGGGTGGGTCCAGTGTGTTGAACGGTGGTTGTGCCTGTGTCTAAGGGTGGGTTGTAACACACACAAAACCCACCCTTCAACAACACACTGAACCCGCCCTGCAACACACAAGTACGTTCTCCCTTTTACTTCCTTTTCCTCCAATGATCTGCGCATGTGCTGTGTTGACGTCATCACGATCAACATATCATATCATATGTTGCGTACTGCGCATGCACAGACCCATTGGGGGCATTTTTAGACAGGAGGCATTTTTCAATACCCTCTAACAGGCGCTGCCATGATGGATCTGAAATGACAGGTGCTCTTTAAATATAAGGACTCATTCTTGCTGGTAGTTAGAATCTTTAATATTTGCAAACAAAATGAAGGTTTCCTATTTAGAATAATAGGCTGTCAGGTTAGTAAAACAGCAATATCAGAACCGATTTGAGGTTAATAGGTTAATCACACATAGAGAACTACTCAAATTCTTTTATTTAATTAAAACAATAACATTGCCAGTGCATGTTATCTCGCCATCAGAGCTTGGATTCTTTGAATTAGTGTACCAAAAATGTAAATATTGCAGAATATACAGCCTCATGCTACATAACTAAGCTCCATTTCATGCTGAATAAACTAAATTATTAATGTATCTTAAATAGAAAACTATCTTAGATTTAGATTTTTACTCCAAAAGCATTTTATTAAAATAAATTTGATAAAAATCCACCCTGGGTAGCAGCATTCATGACTGAAGAGGGGATAGCCTATGGAGCAGTGGCGGCTGTTGGGTTCTTCTTTTGGGGGGGTGGAAAACAAACAACAACCCCCCCGGCAGCGTGGCGGCAATGAAACAGAACCCCCGCAAGCAATTCAGCACTTACCCACTCATGTGGCGGGATGTGGTGTCCTCTCCTGGAGTGCGGGCAGCGGCCACGGCGGCTCCAGTGTCCGCTCCTCCAGCTTCCTCTGCCGTGTGTCTCCCTTTCCGCCAAAAGCGATAGGCATCCAATAGGTTTGGCCAATCTGAAAACAGGTCTCACAGACCTGCCTCCTGATTGGCGGGGAGGAACTTTAGTGTGATAATAGCAAAAATGTATTTGCTTATCGTCACACAACAGGGTGGGATTGGAGCGCAATGCTCTGCGCTCTGAGCCGACCCTTTTTTGAAGCCTATTAGACCCTCTGGCTATAATCAGGTGCTTCCAAAAAACACACCGCAGCATTGGAATCCATGGTCCGGTGCCACTGATATGTAGATCAGGGGGCTGGACAAATGGATAGGGGAGGTGGCACCCCTGTTCCCTCTATGGACGAGCCATGGCCACTGCTATGGAGAGGTAGGCCTATGAGGAGAGAGTTGCAATAGTCAAGCTAAGAGATAACAAGAGAGTGAACGAGTAGCTTGTTGGTTTCATTGATTAATGAAATTTTAGAGATGTTACAGAGGTGATGTCTGCAAGCTTTTGACAACGATTGGATTTGGGGCTGAAAGGACAGGTCAGAGTCTAGGATTACACCTAGTACCCTGGTGTAAGGGGAGAGATTGATGGTTGCATTATTGATTTTGATGGAAAAGTCATGGGGGGGGGGAATATTATCAGCTCAAATATGAATATCAAATATGATGTATCATTCTAGGAACTCCTTCATGTCTTTTCAATTTTGTCGCTTGTATCAGTTACCATCACTTTTTCCACAGATCAGTCAAATTGTTTCCTTTTGTTTGATCTTCTTTAAAATTTCAGAATTTAAAGCAACTTTGATAACAGCGATGAAGCTAACAATTGTTCAGTGGAATATGACACACATGTTAACCCAGTCGGAGGGGTATGATGTGATATCCCGTGCAGTTCTCATGATGGTGACTCTATTGCTCTTCTTCCTCTTCATTTTCTTCGTTGGAGCTCTTCTTAGCGTTTTCTTCACCACTCCTTACATCCAGGAAAACGCTCGCTACATTCTCTTCGCTCATATTCTCATCAATGACACGTTATATCTTACCTTGGGAATTTTATGCATGTTTTCCATTCTAAGCAATGTATACTTCCCCACGTCCCTTTGCTTCTTGATTCTAGCTGTTGCTGCGGCTTCCTTTAGAGTTACGCCATATAACTTGGCTGTCATGTCTCTGGAACGATACATTGCCATATGTTTCCCATTGAGACACTTGGAATTCTGTACAGCAAAAAGAGCTAAATCAGCGATAGCAGTAATTTGGATCGTAGGATTTTCCCCAAGCATTGCAGACTTTGTAACCATCGCGTGCTCGGTGGAAAGAAGTTTCTTTTCTATTGCTGTGATCTGCGGCCATTCAATGTTAATCATCAGCCCCTTACAAAATGTGATACGTTCATTTGCCCATTTTCTTAGTTTCAGTCTTGTGGCCCTAATCATTTTATTTACCTACGTGAAAGTCATGCTGGTAGCCAGGAGATTGGGTTCACGGCAGTCATCTGCCCTCAAGGCTGCAAGGACAGTCTTGCTTCATGTGTTCCAGTTAATACTTTGCATGGTATCCTTCATCTCTACTGTTCTAGAAACAACCATTCCTAGTTATAATTCTGACCTACGCATCGTTAGTTTTCTAATATTTACCTATTTGCCCAGATTCCTCAGTCCCTTGATTTACGGAATAAGAGATGAAGTGTTTCGTAAATACATAGGAAAATTTTACCATACTGTATTTTCTCCCTTTCATCGCTTAATTTATGAAATAAAACATGGGGTGTTTCATAAATGCATAAGAAAACAATAACATACTTTGAATTTTGAAATTTTGTTCAGTCTTGATCATAAGTGTTCACTTTTGACAGTTGAGAAGAATTGATTGCTGTGCCCTGGGGTGGCAATCAAACCCCCTGAGTAAACATATGCCACATCCTAATAAATTGCAAAAATGAATGATGGGAAAAGATGGACTTTAACGTATAGAAAAATATAACAAATTTTAATAGTTCACATATATTATAAATGTCTCCATCCGGAAAGGTGTTTGTTCAATAGCCGTGTCCCACTGGTAGGGGTGAGAGTTAAAATCTTCTTCAACACCAATTGTGGTGAGTTCATATAACTTATGTATATGACTAGGCATAGATATATACACTACAACAACTATATTTTTAAATGTTTATATTGTATTCTAACTGAAATTTATTTCTTTAATTAGAGATACAGAAGCTCCTGAAGAAGCGACAACTATAGTTGCGAAACATGTTGAGCATTTTTTAACTCTTCAAGGATCTTTGAACACCCAAACAATGAATGCCATATCACAGTGTGGGCTTTTTCGGATGTACACTAATTATAGCCCCACAGGAAGTATATAAGCAGCATCTCATCTTTCCCTTGGGTTTATCAATGGGTCCCTTTGTTTTGTTATGGAATTTATATATATATATATATATATATATATATATATATATATATATATATATATATATATATATATATATATATATGTGTGTGTGTGTTTTAATAAATGTGTACTGTATACATTTATAATATATGTGAACTATTAAAATTTGTGTATATATATTTTTCTTTTTTATTGATTTATTTTTTATTCATTAATCTTTTATTTAATTTTCCAAGTAATAGAATACAAATTCATGTAAATATAGCATCAGTCATTCAATAACATTTGTGCTAAACAAATCATTTGGTTAAAAAAACAGCAAAATAAAACAAAACAAGATACTTCAATGTATCGAATCATATCTAAGGTATAATGGTAATAAGTCAACAATATAATATTAATTACAAGATATTAATCTTCGCTTACACCAATCGGGTTCATGCTGTAAACGGAGATCAATTATTAAACATTTATAATGAATAATTTAGAGGTAACTTATTCTTGAACTTCAATAGTATCAATTTTAGGTAGCTTTACCGAGTCTAAAAAACTTGTTATACTAGCGGGTATAGGTTGCGGAGTGTTTTTATCTTTTTTAGGATTATATAATGATTTGTAGTAATCCAAAAACGAATCTGCAATTTTCTGGGGGTTATAATGTGTTTCTTGAGTATGATGAATTAATTTCGTAATTTTATTCTTGTTTGGGCGTTCTCGTAATCCATATGCTAATAGTTTGCTAGCTTTATTGTTTTGGGAGTAGTAGTTTAATTTAATTCTTTTTAGATATTTATCATGGTCTGCTATTAAGGCACATCTTAGTTCCATTCTAAGGATGTTTAATTGCTGAGATAGATTGACATCTATGGGATTTTTTTTGTGTACTTCCTCTAGGTCAGAAATATCTTGCAGTAGTTTGTTTAATGTAATTTGTTTCTTTTTTTTCTCCCTGGATGCTACTTGAATCAATATTCCCCTTATAAATGCTTTATGGGAACACCATACATTTGTTATATTTACAGAATCCTCAATATTAAATTCAAAAAATCCTTTTAGATTTTTCTTTATCACAGATAGATTGTCCTTTTGAGATAGAATGAAAGTATTATTTCTCTATAAAGTATTGTTGTTACTTGTTGATCCTGTTTGTATTTCTATCACGATAGGAGCTTGGTCGGACCATGTTATACTATGTATTTTAGCATTTTCTATCTTTTGTAACAGAAATCTGTGATATAGTAATCAAACCTAGAATAGGATTTATGCATGTTTGAGAAAAACGTATAGTCTCGTTCAGTGGCATGAATACATCTCCATGGATCATATAGATCTTCATCATGAAGTAATTTATTTAGACCAGGCCTAGTAGATTTTTCTTTTTTTTTTTTGAGGTATCAATAATGGGATCGATAGGAGCATTAAAATCTCCACAGATAATAAATTGGGCTTTCTGTATTTTTTTTTTTGCGGTTATAGTGGTTTTCCTTATGAATCTTTGAGGGTGTTTATTAGGTGCATAGATATTAACAATAGTATAGGTTGTACTGTCAATATTTGCCACTAGTATGATGTATCTACCCTGATCATCTGTTTTAAAATCTAGTAGTTGAAAAGCGACAGTATCTATCTTTAATAGCTATGGCCACACCTTTTTTCTTTTTTGTTGTTGTTGGAAACAAAAATATGTGGAAACCTACAATGAGAAAAATTAGGTGTTTTGCCCATTGAAAAATGTGATTCCTTTATGCACATTATATCACAGTTGAATTTAATCGCATCCTTCCATAGAGCTCTTCTCTTATATGGACTGTTAAGACTGTTAGTATTTATTGGCATAAAATGAATGCCCATAGTGTCAGTGGTAATCGCTGCTAAACAAGGTTAATTTAACATTAATCGAAAAAAAACTTTACCTCTTTATTGCAGTAGTAGTTATTACCTTCTGTAAACATTAGATAGTGGATTTGAGCCTTATAAAGCACAAAAAAGTAAGTAACATACAAATAAACAACATAAACAAATAAGGATAAGAAACTAGGAGTTGGTATGCAACTCCTGTGTACATTGTTAATGTACTAAATATCCTAGGATATCCTAGGATAGGGGAAGAAACAGATCCACACAGACTCAGCACTCTCTGTAATTAGAGACCCTGGGTTAAAGTAGGTGACTAAATCTAAACCTAATACCCATATATTCAGCAGAATAGTTTTTATAGGTCATTTAAAAGGGGTCCTTGGAGGGGGAGGATGATGGTCTTCCTTGTTTGGTTTGCCATTGTCGAGGTACAGTGACAGGTAGGGATTTGTCTGGACCTTTGTCTTCCTCAATTGGAAGTAATCCCCATTGACGCAGAATCTTCAGACCTTCTTCCATGTTATGGATATCGTATGAAGTACCTTCACGATCAATTGGTATTTAAGTAGGGAATCCCCATCTATACTGTATCTTATGGTTCCGGAGTACTTTGGATATTGAGTTCAGATTTTTGCGTGCTAATATCGTTGCTTGGGAAAGATCTGAATAGAGTATTATTCCTGCGTAAGGGTCAGGGAGAGGAGAGTTATGTTGTGCATATTGCATTAACTGATCCTTTACTTGAAAAAAATGTATTTTAGCAATTACATCTCTGGGAATTCTTTCCGGCAAATATGAGGGCTTAGGAAGTCTGTGTGCTCAGTCAATGGCTAATTCCTGTTGAGGGACAATAGGTAATAATGCTGTAATCATTTCTTTTAAGAATTTCTTCAAGTCTGGAGGTTTTACATTCTCTGGGATGCCTCGGAACTTAACATTATTACTTCTAGCTCGGTCTTCCAAATCTGTCACTTTCAGTTTAAGATTTTTTAATTCTTCTTCCACATCAAAATGGGCTTTAGCCAGATCATTGTATGCGTCAGTGAATTCATACAATTTGTTTTTCAACATAGTCTACTCTATCACCAATTTCCACTATGTCTCTTTTAGACTGTTGCATGAAATTAAACATGTCTTTTTGCAGGGCTCCCCTTAAAGACATTACAATTTCTTTAATGGTCGAGTCTGAGACAGGCTGCCCTGTGGTAGGAATCGCATTCAGTTTACCATCATAAGGATTTTCACACAAAGTAATATCAGGACCATGTAAATTTCCAGTCAGATTTATCTCAAGTTTGTCCAGTTTTCTTTTCTGTTTAGGTGGGTAAATAGTGTCATCATGATATTCTTCATTGTCACTAGAATGTATTTCCATTTGTACTTTTACATTCTCCTCAGCTTGTACTTCTATACTGCTTGCGCCTTGCTGTGAGGAGATTCCAGCTCCATTTTTCGTTCTCTGAATGCCGGCCGAATGCCGGTATTCACTCAATTTTTCTTTTTTTCCCCGTCATGTCTGTCAGGTTCCCTTTACTTTCAGGGTTATTTTGTGTGTCCAGGGCTGCTTTAAATGGCTTCTAGCCACTTCAGGGAGTTCCATTGTCACAGAGAATGTTTACTATGCGGCTATCCTACCTCACTGCTGGCCACGCCCAATTTGTTAGTTCGTTCTGACCAGCCGACCTATTTGAAGCCATGTTCCGGGTACGTACTCGTCGTAGAGTTCGTGCTGTGCAGGGGCTTGGTGTTGGGCTTCTAGCTTTGACACAAGCCCAGTCCATAAACAGGGTGAGGAGGAGTTCATGGACCAAGAATTGGTTACTCCAGCGTGACCAATTCTCTCATATGCCTTTGCTGCGTGAGATCCATGAGAATAATCCTGATGATTTCAGGAATTATCTCCGGATGACGGACCCCGTTTTTCGTGGTTTGTTGGCTTCGCTGTCCCCTTATATCAGCAGGCAGGACACCTGCATGTGGCAAGCCATCACTCCGGAGCAGAGGCTAGTCATCACATTGCGGTACTTGGCGACTGGGAGAAGCCTGCAGGACCTCAAGTTCTAGACAGGCATCTCCCCCCAGGCTCTGGGGATCATTATCCCAGACACCTGTTCTGTCATCATCCAGGTCCTGCAGAAGGACTATATTAAGGTAAGTGTGCTCCTTTAACATCACATTCTATGTATTTAATGTTTGCTAATGTATTGTATTTCTTTCCTCATTTCCTAATTACCGTGATTGTAATATGCTGTGAATGTCCTTTTTGTCCTCATGCATGCTGGATTTTTTTAAAGTTTCTTTTTTGTCCTTCATGCATATATGCCTTCACTTACCTCCCCAGCATGCTATCCTGGGCCCATATACACCTTGCCTAGTCACTTAACAATGTATTTTGTCAGCTCGATTGTAGTGCTTACACTAAACACCCCCTAAAATGTGTACACATGTTATTTGTGTCCTTAAATTCATGCAGAGTGCCAGAGGCTTTTTTTGGGGGGCCCAAACTCATTTGTAACCCTCCCTTCCCCCCAACCGCTAAGTCAGCTGATACCAATCCTCTATCTTCTGACTTTGCCGAACCATACACACTATACCCACCTCTTTTGTGTTCAGATGTATGGATGAATTCACCAAAGCATGTAGTGCAAGTGCCTGCCTGAATACTTTCAAATGGTACTGTTTAAGGTTTTGTTCTCCTTTTATTATCTTGATAGCTAATAGCAGAATGTAAAAATGTGCTTCCATTTGTACAGTGTGTATTTATATTTTTGGATTATGACACTTCTTACCTGTCCAGTGGGCTGCCAACAGTGTAAGTGAGGAGGAGCTGGCCAAAGTAAAACACATTATTCATACATTCATTTCTCAATGAAGTGGAGAGGGTTACCTGTCCAAAACATCTCCCCCTCTAAAATTTTTACAATGGGCCATCAGAGGGAGTGAGGAATCTGATAAGTGGACCTTATACTTTTTTCTTTAAATAAACCTTAAAATAAATGTTATATGATGTTGGCCAAGAATGTTTGTGTCTAATCTGCTTGCAATGTTTATGTGCAAAATCACATTTTTTTTTCTTGTTTGACTCCACAGTTTCCTTCAAGGCCACAGGAATGGCAGACTGTGGCCTCCCACTTTGCCACTCGTTGGGACTTTCCTAACTGTGGAGGGGCAATTGATGGGAAACATGTCCACATAGTCCCACCCCCTAACTGGGGGCCATACTATTATAATTACAAGGGGTTTAATAGTATAGTGATGTTGGCGGTGGTGCGGCCCACATCCATGATGGCATGGAGGGAGGCCCCCGCTGTGTGACGGACGCTTCTCCTCTTCTGATGGTTCTTAAATAATGGGGGGGTGGGGCCACCCGGTGACCCCACCCCCCTCTGACGCACGGTGACTTGACGGGACTTCCCTGTGGCATCCCCATAGAAAAATTGGAAAAACTTTATTGTACATAAAAAGACAACAATAATTATGACAAATGAAATTCTTGTGTCAAATCTTCTCCCAAAATAGATATTCTTGTGCTTCAAGGGATTTGTTTTCATCTTGAAGATCTAGAAATATTAGATTTCTCTTCTATTGGTGACTTATAAGTCATTACCCGAAACAAAAATGCAGTATCATTTTTTTGGCATTGGTACAATTGCATTGGTTAAGATTTACCTTCATTTTATTATTCAGTTTACATATTACAGTCCTAGCATTTTTATCATGACATAGAAGACATATTTTAATAATAATATTTCTAATTACCTTGCATTGCTCTATTTTTCTTAAAATTACCTATACTCTTATGCTAGTATTCTGTGTATTTTAAATATAACAGGACGCAATTTCTCCTTTTGGTCATGACTCAAAACCTTGTTTTCACAAACAAAGAAAGGTTTCAAATCAACCCAGAAGTCTGAAGTGGACTGTGTCCATTCGCTTTTCTTCTTTAAAGTTAGAGTCATGCGTGCTGTACTGTAACTTTTGGCATCTTCCAATTCAGCAGTTTCTCTTTAACCACTTCCTGACCGGTGCACACTGATGTACATCGGCAGAATGGCATGGACAGGCAAATGGGCGTACAGGTACGTCCCTTTAAATTTGCTGCCATACCATCACATGCGCGGCGCGCGCTGGCCGGGACCTCCGTGATTTGGATCACGGGTCCTGTGGACTCGAACGCCGCGGGGATACCCGCAGTCGTCTCACGGGGAGGAAGAACTGGAAGATGCTAATGTAAACAAGCATCTCCCCGTTCTGCCTAGTGACAGTGTCACCGATCTCCTCCCCTTTTATCGGAGCAGAGATCAGTGACGTGTCACACACAGCCACGCCCCCCCCCCACAGTTAGAAACACGCCCCAGGACACACTTAACCCCTACACTACCACCTAGTGGTTAACCCCTTCACTGCCAGTGTCATTTACACAGGAATCAGTGCATTTGTATAGCACTGATTGCTGTATAAATGACAATGGTCCCAAAAATGTGTCAAAATTGTCCGATGTGTCTGCCATAATGTCACAGTCACAGTTACTAGTAAAAAAAAAATTATTAATAAAAATGCCATAAAACTATCCCCTATTTTGTAAACATTATAACTTTTGTGCAAACCAATCAATAATCGCTTATTGCGATTTTTTTACCAAAAATATGTAGAAGAATACATATCGGCCTAAACTGAGGAAAAAAAATGTTTTTTTATACATTTTTGGGGGATATTTATTATAGCAAAATGTAAAAAATAATGCTTTTTTTTTTTCAAAATTGTCGCTCTATTTTTGTTTATAGCGCAAAAAATAAAAACCGCAGTGGTGATCAAATACTACCAAAAGAAAGCCAAGCGACAGCCAAGAAACCTAAAGGATTTAGAAAAGATCTGTAAAAAAAAGAGTGGACCAAAATCCCCCTTGTGATGTGTGCAAATCTGGTCACCACCTAGAAGAAACGTCTGACCTCTGTGCTTGCCAACAAGGGTTTCTCCGCCAAGTACTAAGTCATGTTTTGCTTGGGGATCAAATACTTATTCTACTCACTGAACTACAATTCAATTTATACCATTTGTATCATGTGTTTTTTTCAGGATTTTTGGTTGATATTCTGTCTCTATCATTTAAATTACACCTATGATAAAAATTATAGACCCTTCATTTCTTTGTTAGTGGGCAAACTTACAAAATCTGCAGGGGATCAAATAATTATTTTCCCCCTGTATATATGTGATTGTGCACAGGGGGGCTGCCCTGTAGCAGTAAAGCTGCTATAGGGGTGTTCTTAACTGATTGAGCTTTTACAGTAAAACCTGGAAGCAGGTAAGCTTAATCAGACCCAAAGTTTGTCAAAAAAGACAACTGAACTTTGAGTTTAAATCAGCTAAATACATTGCAGGTGCTTAAAAACAAAAGATGTGCAAGAAGCATAAGCTTTGTTGATTGCACAGCTCCAGCTTTTTCAAAAAGACCTCAGATCTCACATTTACTGTACACTTAAAAGCAAAAAAAAAGTCATTTTACATTTACTAAAAAAAAAAATTGTCCCTTTAAGGCCGAAGGGGGGTCGCTCCAGTCCTCTAAGGGAGTCGAGTGGGGCCATCTTGCATTGGATTTTTTCCCCCTTTACCAATGGCTCCAGAAAGCAGGGAAACGACTGGGAAGCAGTGGGAGTGCCCCCCCTGCCCCCACTCCTGCAGCTTCCTGGTCATTTCCCCACTTACTGGAGCCGTTGGTAAAGGGGGAAACAATTAGATCCCCTGGAGCGATGGGCAGGAAGTGGGCACCTCTCCCACTGCCTATAAAAGTGATCCTGTGGCAAATCTGCTGCCGGGACCACTTTTATTGGTCGCCGAATCGCCCGCTGTATAAAAAAATACCCGGGTTATGGCAGCCAACCTTATATATAACATCAAATTAATGACGTATATATACAGTAGGTGGTCTTGAAGAGGTTAATCCTTGCCTTCAAACCATTCCATAATTATAGAAAGTACAGGCCGGAAACTTGGCAGCTTCTCCATAGAAAATATTTATTTAAGCATGAAGTAAAAAATGATACAATAATAAATATTATTGTATCTGTATATTAATTTGTCTAATCCCTATAGTTAATTAGTCTACATTAAACTCTAAGCACATGTTACTGTTGATATCACAATAATAGAAGGTTAGCTATGAAAACAAAGCACACAGTTTATAAGTAATAAAGTCTTATTTATTTCCCAAGGAAATAAGAAAAAACTAACATGAAAGTATTAAAAGATATTACAATATTACAAAGCTTACAATCAGAACATATAATACAAGAACATCAAGTATACTTATCACAAGGCTCTCCGCGAGGCTTTGTTTCTTCCAGCTATGCTCAGATGACCAAGACAGGACCAGAGCCACGAGGCTTAGGCCCAAGCCATGATCCAAAGGGAAAGGGGACAAATTGCCTGTGTGTGCTCCTTTTTACTCAAACATACACGCCTACTCGTAGCCACCCCCACTTGCCTCCTCCCCATAGATATTGCCAAGAGGTATTCCTAATATCTATTCTCCAGGAAGCATGCTGTATTGTCCACTAGGGGGCAAATCTTAGCTTAACCCATCAATCATCTTGGCAGCAGTGGCTCTCTTTGAAGATTGCTTGCAAAGCAGTTAATAAGGATCTCATAGACAGATCGGAGTCAGTATTGTCATGCAGAGTTAGGCTTAATTGGCTACATTCCAACGCAGGGACCATATGTCAGTCCTACAGAGAGTGAGAATAGCCTTACCCTTTAAAACCATGGCAGCCTGGCTGATTTTGAGTTCAGGAAACAGATATGTAAAAAATCCAGAAATATGACATTGGACCATGTCGACTTCCAACATAATCCACTTTGCGCATAATGGGCGCATATCACCCTTCTTCAGACAATCGTTCATAAATGTCTTAACGCGTGTCGCTTCCCAACCTGTGTTTCCGAACCCGAACCTATGGAACAGTCCTTAACTGTCTTAACGTGTTGCGTTTTCAACGTGTGATTCAGAAACAGCTCCTATGGAACTGTCCATAACGGTCTTAACGTGCTGTGCTTCCCAACACGTGCCGCTTTGCTACTGGGTGACACACCATCATTCTTCCGTGACAGCTTCCATGTCACCATTCTGTCTTCTATATCTTCTCCTTTCCGATATCTTCAGGACGGTGTGCAGTACAGGCAAGGGGTGTCCATTCACTCACCATTCACCAGCACACATTCAGAGCAACATATCAACCAGCTTTCATATACAGGGTCTCGAGGAGGGCCTTACTCACCCATATTACTAACCTAAAATACACATATGTCACACTATACCATAACATATATCAACCCATTACCATAATATATGCATATACTGTATTTATTGGCGTATAACACTCACTTTTTCACCATGAAAATCGGGTGCAAATAGCATGTGCGTGTTATACGCCAATACTTCAATTTTAGCTACCTCGGAGGGAACAGGGAAGGGGGCGGGACGAGCGCCATCAGATTACATACAGTGAGAATCTCCTGTTTACTTGGCGGCCTCTGTAATAGGAAGTCCCGTCTCCTGGGCCGCCATTGGACCACTGTTCTGTCTGTCATAGGAGATTCTCACTGTATGTAATCTGTCGGAGCTCATCCCGCCCCACTCCCTGTCCCCTCTAGGCTGCAGATGGGCATCGATCAGGCTGCACTGATGGCAATGGTGAGGCGGCTGCATTGATGTGGACTGGTGAGGCTGCATTGATGGCAATAATGGGGCTGCAGATGGACACTGACCCTTATTTTGCTTCAAAGTTCCTTATTTAAAATTTAAGTTTTTTTCCTGAAATTTCCCTCTTAAAATGAATGTGCATGTTATACGCCTGTGCGTGTTATACGCCGATAAATACGGTATATGTGTTTGTGTGACCCATCCAATTACGCCTCCTGCTCCCAACCTCCTATAACTCTTTACTATAAATATGGGCCGGGATTAGGCAGGCTTGCTCACAGTGGTGTTTCCTACTGCAACTTTGCATGTCTGCGGTACCTCAGGGTTCTGAATTGGCAGCAAAGTCTCTAACTTGTACGAATAGACTTTACTGTCCATTCATCCCTCAGCTTGCATAGATAAGCGAGAGACCCTTCTATATAAATATCAAGTCTAACACATATGAACCTGAAACCACGACAAACAACAAAATTCCATCCCCGTGCCTGGATTTCAGAGACCATGCCCAGGGTATATCATGCACCTCTACCTACTGTTAGGTTCAAGGAACACCCTAGTTCCATGACTAACGTTACATCGGTATCCTTTAGGACAAAGAAAAAAACTTGTCTATGTCCCAAATAATACCCAGGTGCTTTCTTCCCAGCAATGATCTAGAGTAAAATATCTTCCCAACATTTCTCATTCACCATTGTGTATTGACCTGGCATGCAAAGGACATCATGGTCATGCTTCTGACCGAGGGAAATATCAACCTGCCTCTGCGTGCTTGCCAGAGCCCATGACAGATTTCTGTCCTATACCATCACACTCTCTACCAACCTCTCAACATGGTTGACAAAATCTGGAGCCACTTTAACCTGGGTGTTTATGTGACTTTGTTGAATGTTATTAAAGATGCCACCAATCTCTCTGAGTAACAAAGCCCCGCTTAAGCTATGGCTGAGAGTTTGTTCCTCAGGATACCGACGTCCACTCCATTAACAACACCCATCCCAGCTCCTATTCCCGACAATATAGTGCTGAATACATCCCTGCTCTTCCGGTTACTCTTTAGAAATAACCTCATCCTGTGTCCGCACATCTCTGGGAGTAATCCACTGGTACAATGGCAGCACTTGATTCAGTGTATACTCAGCACATATAGGTAAATAGGTTTTTATCAACCACTGTGAGATGTTGCAGCGCCATGTGGTGAAGGCATATTATACCCTGGTAGCCAGCGTTTGTTCCCTTTATCTAACGGAGCATGCTCCTGTGTGTAGTCACTGGCATTACCTGTGCAAGGTTCCAACCTCTCAGGTGAGACATTAATCAGGCATATCTCCCCCACTGATGTGTCACCTGGCACCCTCTAGTCTTGCCAACAGACACCTTATTATGCTTAGGTGCCAGCCTCCTGGGTACCTGCACCATATTAATTCTGTTATGTCAATACATGTCACACATTAAAAAACTTTTCTTCTTTCAATTCCTCCCTCAAACAAAAAAACATATTTTACATTTCATGTTCTGAAGGATTGGATATTTTATATTCCTTCCCCAACCTCCAACCCATTGCACGTGTATTACTAGCACATTTGCATTCATCAGGAGAGACTCCGGCAAAAATGTTTCAAAAGTCTTGTTGATAGGCACAGTCTTTCAGAATCAGCATTAGCACTAAATTGTCCATAAGAAAAAAACAAGTAATAATCTGAATCTTTTTGTTTGTCCCTTCTCTCCTGAATGCTTATCAGAACAAATTTGCGGTGTGGTGTGGCACAGACAAACTGCCAACCAGATGAACATCTGTCATCCATGTTCCAGAGACCTCTCCAATCTCGCTCCACCAGGACTCTGGAAGTTAAAAACCAGAGCAGAATCAAATTCCTATTCACAGTATCTGCTTGCTTATATGTTTACTTATAGTTCCCTCCTTGGAACCCAGGAACCTAATATTCCTGGCTTCTGCAACTCTAAACAAATTATCAGTACAACCATGATTTTTTTTTAGGATGAACCCACTCTAAAATGGATCCCCATGGTATGATTAAAAATGAAAAAAAAAATTAACGTCAATGTTTTTTCTCATTTATCTATATCTTAAGACCTATGCACTAACTCCACCTTTCGGGTGGACAAAGCGTAAACCTTTTGGAACTCTTTGCACTTGAATGAAAATAAAAGCAAAGAATAAATGAACTCCAGCGGCTAGAATGGCTTCCTACCAACTCTTGTCTTAAACAAAATGTATCCAGCTGACCATCTATTAGCTGCTAATTGGGGGCATGGCCAATTACCCCCCTTTCAGGTGGACTAAACATAATAATTTTTCCACCTGAACAAAACAAAAATAAAATAAATGAATAA
Organism: Lithobates clamitans; assembly: GCA_037952925.1. Taxonomy (NCBI): domain Eukaryota; kingdom Metazoa; phylum Chordata; class Amphibia; order Anura; family Ranidae; genus Lithobates; species Lithobates clamitans. The sequence continues at coordinate 514,265 of JBBGZY010001446.1, read as the reverse complement.
ACAAATATCAAAAATATTAAAAATAATTTTAAAAAATTTAAAAATTAATAAAAAGAAAAAAAATAACAATTGTTTTAATGATCCTAACAGAAAAATGTTTTACAAAAACAAACAATTCAGAGGCTTATCCTTGAAAATACTAAAAACATATTAAGGTCCTCTATTATATTCAAAACATGAAGGGCAAAACTCACATCTAAACATTTCATAGCAAGAAAACATTGACCAAAATTGTTAGCATCCATGCAGTTGACTAAGTGCTGCTAACATTGTTTCCCCCAGTGCTATATTTGAATAACCATGCGGCTACCTCCATTTTGACTTTACGTAACTGTTCTACATATTGATGATTTTCAGTTTGTAGTGTCCGCATTTGGGTCTTAAAAGGGAAATGGGTTTAATTATTATGGCCTCCATGCTTTGGATTGCTATCCCATCTGGCAGAATAAACTTCATAATGCCTTGGTGTAGTTTTAGGGTACTTCCTTTGCATATCATTCTTAGCCATCAAACAATATTTAGCTATGTGACCCCCCCGTTTTACACAAAAAAACATTTTAGAGCTGGTGTCCTTGCATGGGCCCTTCTCTGAGCATATAGCGTGGAAACTCACATTGCTACCCTCACGTAATATACCACAAGGCTCATCCAAGGCCTGTCACTGGCATCCTGCAAGGCGGACTCCCCTCAACCATACGGCTGCACACACCTACCTCCCAGTTTTGACCTATAATTCTGTTGAGACACTCATGAGACTTTTTTGTTATGCTATGCTCCATTCATTAATCAAGCTGGGCGTCTCTGTGTGTGTTTAGTGGTGGCCATCTGTGTGTTGTTCTGTTCTTAGACAACGTTGTCTATTTTATTTTCCTAGTGGTGGTCTTTGGTTCACTTAATGTCATATTTCTTGATTTTGTGTTTGGTGTATATGTGGAATTTTTCAATTTCTATATTAAATTATTCATATTTTTGCTAATTTGCTGGTTCCTTGTTGATGAATTCTTTTTCCCTGGGTGGAACTGGTACCTATCCCGTTCCCTCCCCTTGTGTTCCCCTTTTTGTGTCATTGCTGGACAACATTACTGTGATTGGACTGAACAGACTTTACACTTTCATCGTCTAAGGAGTCATCAGAATTTTCCACTGTTTCAACTCCTGAATCAATTTCAAGCGCAGTTACAGCACTTTTATTTAAATATCCAACATTGATTCCTATCATAGTAACATCACTTGCACCAACAATAGTACCTGGTTTACCAAATTGTTGTTCTAGAGCCTTTATCTTTGCTGAGCACTGCGACTGTTTAGCTCTTGCATGTTTGGAGAATAACTCCATTATGGCTGCCTGTGCACCCTGTAATTCCTCCCTTTTTATAATTCCTAATCCTTGCCCAATCCTTTCTGACGCAGGAGCAAAGAAAGAAGAACCTTGATTTGGGGATTTTTCAGGATTGTCAGTCGCATATATTGGCTGTTGTTCGATCAGCATCCTGTCTCCCTGCTCCTGTGTCACAAAGGGATGTGTATCCTTGTTAGTACAACAATGGCTGTGTACTTTCTCTATTGCCTGTGCTTTCAAAGATAGAATGGCATGATCTTTTTGGGCTAGTTGAATTTTACATTCTTGTAACTCTCTCTTAAGTATTTCTATCGCAGTTTGATTCCCAGCCTCTCTTTGTCCTAAAGATGCAATACATTGCTTCTTCAACATACATGTTTTCTCCAACTCATCTAATCTCTGTTCCAGTACACATTTCTCAGTCACTAATTGTTGAATGTGATCAGCAACATTTGCATCTGCCTTTGCAACCATTGCTAATATATTCTCAGTTACACTTTGTACCTGCTCCAAGAATTGCTTTTTCTCCGCACACCATTGGACTTGTTTTTTTTCCGCGACGTCTTTCATCTTCAACAACATGCATACAATATTGGCCATCTTGGATTTCCTGCCTTTTTTTGAAGACTTTTTATTTATCAGATCATTATGAGTATTACATTGTCTCAAAAGGTCACTGAATTGGTGTGTTAAATCATTCTCTTGTATAGATTCGAATCTAACACAGCCGTGCTTCTTAATGAAACCTTCAATGACTTCCATTGATATGCTAATTAACCTAACTACACTGAAGCTGTTTAATAAGTTTAAACAACGGTTGCTTGCACAATGCACACAGAGACAGACAGACAGATAAAGCTGTTTAAAACTAACAGTGACTTGTAGTTCCACAAAGCAGACTCTTAATCAATGCCTTACTATACCACTGATTCTTAGCCCTCTTAGATCGCAAGTCACATTGAACTTCTATTGGAACAGAGAGCTATTTCACACTCACGTGGGGAAAAATAAAAATAAACTAATAATAAAAATAAAAATTTAAAATTAAAAATTAAAAAAATTAATAAAAAAAATAAATACAAATCTATATTTTTCCCACTTTTTCCTCAAAGATGTGTGGTTACATAGTTACATAGTTAGTAAGGTTGAATAAAGACACCAGTCCATCCAGTTCAACCTGAGTGTGTAGGTGTGTGTCCCTATCCCTGTACATTGTGTCTCATCAAGATGCTACTCCATTATATATTATTTATTTAAGGTACCCATATAGCGCTGTCAATTTACGCAGCGCTCCACACACACACACACACATCGGTCCCCAACCAACACAAGGAGCCCACAATCCAAGGTCCCCAACTCACATTCATTTACTAGGGCCAATTTTGTACAGAAGCCAATTAACCTCCCAGCATGTCTTTGGAGTGTGGGAGGAAACCAGAGTACCCGGTAGAAACCCACGCAGGCACAGGGAGAACATGCAAACTCCAGGCAGGTAGTGTCGAGGTTGAGATTTGAACCAGCAACCCTTTTTGCTGCTAGGCGAGAGTGCTACCCACTACACCACTGTCCCGCCCGGTTTGACAGGTTTATCCTGTCAATCTGCAGGCTATATCAAATAACCAGGGTTGATCAAACCATCATTCCCACCAGTACTCTTGACTGGCTACAGGCCTAACAATACAATAAATGTTTAACATATATACATATACCAGCCAAAAATCTCACCAGATTTTGCGCGTACGCTCACTGGTGAAATATTTCAGGACCATCCAAGCAGGGTTTCCGACTTCACGACCAGCGCAAATCTTTTATCCAAGGTAAAGACGGCCTTCAGTTCTAGTTATAGGGACTAGGACAAAAAATACCTTAGGGTTTGTGGATTCTATGTAAAAATAAGTTTCATACGCTTTCTGGGGTGCCAATTGAAGTAAAAAATTATACAACAATAAATATTATTGTATCTGTATATCAATTTGTCTAATCCCTATAGTTAATTAGTCTACATTAAACTCTAAGCACATGTTACTGTTGATATCACAATAATACAAGGTTAGCTATGAAAACCAAGCACACGGTTTATAGGTAATAAAGTCTTATTTCTAGGAAATAAGAAAACGCTAACATGAAAGTATTAAAAGATATTACAATATTACAAAGCTTACAATCAGGACATATAATACAAGAACATCAAAAATACTTATCACAAGGCTCTCCGCAAGGCTTTGTTTCTTCCAGATATGCTCAGATGACCAAGAGAGGGCCAGAGATTTGAGGCTTAGGCCCAAGCCATGATCCAAAGGGAAAGGGGACAAATTGCCTCCTCTCCATAGATGTTGCCAAGAGTTATTCCTAAAATCTATCCATTCTCCAGGAAGCATGCTGTATTGTCCACTAGGGGGCAGCGCTTGTCCATGAATCGCCACTGTCCGACCTTGGTCAAATACTAGCTTAACCCATCAATCATCTTGGCAGCAGTGGCTCTATTTGAAGATTGCTTGCAGAGCAGTTAGTCAGGAATTTTCATAGACAGATCGGAGTCAGTATTGTCATGCAGAGTTAGGCTTAATTTGCTACATTCAAAGTCGGGGACCATATGTCAGTCCTACAGAAAGTGAGAATATCCTTAACCTTTAAAACCATGGCAGCCTGGCTGATTTTGGGAATAGGAAGCAGATATGTAGAAAATCCAGAAATATGACATTGGACCATGTCCACTTCCAACAAAGCATTACAGCAATAACATCATCCAAAAATTCTGACGTGTTTCGGCCTTAGGCCTTCATTAAAAGCATAAAAAAATGACATTAAAAACAAGTATATATAAGGGAAGCAGCCCTTGGGAGGTATGAAGGGCAAAATTCACTTAATTAAAAAATCAACCCATTAATTGGTTACAGGTGGAGATGACCAGACCTGGGCCAAACAAACACACACAAAAACGGGGGGTTTCAACAAAGAGCACGAAATGTAACCATTACAGTCTAACTGATACAACAGTGGAAGATTTTCAATAAAAAATTATTAACTGCTATACTTCAGAGCATTATTTCAAAAACAGGCTAACATCCATCCTATTGTTCATACACAACGGCATTCTGGTATTTAATGTGTGTATATACCACACTTCCCGTTGGAGCAGGGTGCGATGGGTATCCCCCCTCTTATAGACTGTTTAACATGTTCTAAACCAAAGAAAGAAAAAGTATCTAAGTTACCTCCATGCACTGTCTTGAAATGTTTAGATACATTAGAAATATTTTTTGCATTTGGATTGACAGTGTCATTATAGTGTTCAGAGACCCTAGTTCATAGGTGGCGAATGGTGCCATTGTATCTAACAAGCAATACATTCCACTACATAAACCACTGATTTAGAGCTGCAATTAATAACATGTTTAAGATTGTAGGTTTTGCCTGTGGAGAAAGAGGTGACAGTTTTGGTTTTTCTGTGTCTTCTACATTGTCTACATGTGCTGGTGCCACAAGGAAAAGATCCAGTGGCACTTAGTCATGTCCATGGGGGATGATGAGGATGAAAAAGGCTAGGAGATAGGATAGATCCCATTGTGGGAGCCCTTCTACTGGAAAAACTATATCCCTGTTGTAAAATGTCCTACAATGTCTTATCCGCATATAAAATGGGAAGGCACTTTTTGACCATTGCTACAATTTGATTTTATTGTTTAGAGTAAGTAGTAACAAAATGTATTTTATTTCTATTACAATGGGACTGTCTTTTCATACTAGGGCTCTCTGCATTTTTTAGCATACTACCTCTATCCCTTTTCTCCGCCCTTGATCCTGCCATTATCAATCAAATATTTTTTGTATCCTCGCCTCATTAGTCTTCCTGAGACTACAGTACATTCTTTCTCATAATCTTCATCATCTGAGTAGTTCCTTTTTGCTCGCACAAACTCCCCCCACTGGTAGTGCATGTATAGTATAAAGGGATGACAACTCGTAGCAAGCAAAAGTGAATTGCCAGTACATTGCTTTCTGAATGTTTCTGTGGTTACCCTGCCACTGTCGATGTGTCTTGTAAGTGTTATATCCAAATAATCTATTCTAACAGAGTGAAAGTGATGACTGAACTCCAAATTCAAATGGTTGTTAATAAGATACTGAATAAAAGAATCTATCATAGAGACCGGGCCAATCCACACCAAGGCCAGGTCATCTATGTAGCAACAGTACCAGTCAATATACACTCTGAAAGGATTATTATGTGTGAAGAGAAAGACCTCTTCCCACGACCCCATATATAAATTTGCCAACGAGGGAGAAAATTTAGCCCCAATCGAGGCACCTTGGCATTGTATGTAAAAGGATAAGTCAAACATGAAATAATTATGTTTCAATAGAAACTCAATGGCCAAAAATAGAAAATCGCACAACTCCCGACTATAAAAACTGTACGATGTAAGGTGGTGTTTATTAGCCTCCAAGGCTAAACAATGTGGTATACATGAAAATAATGCCTTAACATCAACAGTGATCCAAGTATTGGTTGCTGACCATTTAATTTCATGTGTATGGGCAAGAAGGTGACCAGTGTCCCTAAGATAATGACATATATACAGTGGGCTGTCCGGAAGAGGTTAATCCTTGCCTTCAATCCATCCCATAATTATCACTGCTAACCTCAACCGTTAACCCCCCAAAAACTAACCCTACCTCCAGAAATACTCTACAGTATATCATAGTTACATAGTTAAATAGTAGGTGAGGTCAAAAAAAGACACAAGTCCATCAAGTCCAACTTAAGTGTGTGACTATATGTCAATATTACATTCTATATCCCTGTATGTTGCGGTCGTTCAGGTGCTTATCTAATAATTTCTTGAAACTATCGATGCCCCCCCGCTGAGACCACCGCCTGTGGAAGGGAATTCCACATCCTTGCCGCTCTTACAGTAAAGAACCCTCTACGTAGTTTAGGGTTAAACCTCTTTTCTTCTAATTTTAATGAGTGGCCACGAGTCTTGTTAAACTCCCTTCCGCGAAAAAGTTATATCCCTATTGTGGGGTCACCAGTACAGTATTTGTACATTGAAATCATATCCCCTCTCAAGCGTCTCTTCTCCAGAGAGAATAAGTTCAGTGCTCGCAACCTTTCCTCATAACTAATATTCAATAGACCCTTTTATTAGCTTTGCTGCCCTTCTTTCTACTCGCTCCATTTCCAGTACATCCTTCCTGAGGACTGGTGCCCAGAACTGGACAACATACTCCAGGTGAGGCCGGACCAGAGTCTTGTAGAGCTAGAGAATTATCGTTTTATCTCTGGAATTAATCCCCTTTTTAATGCATGCCAATATTCTGTTTGCTTTATTAGCAGCAGCTTGGCATTGCATGCCATTGCTGACCCTATCATCTACTAGGGCCCCCAGGTCTTTTTCCATCCTATAATATATCATTATAAAGATAAATGTTATCACATAGAAAAAACATCACTATGAAAATGTCATGGATTATCTATTTATCTGTGCTAAAATCCTTTGTATCTATTCTATAAAATGGTGACTGGACCAGTTTGTCGCGTATTCCCCCAATAGTCATGTCGTTACTTGTTTAACCTGCAGAAACGAATGACTTTTGCTCACTTATACTCCTTTGGGAAACCATTACTGCTTACCAGTGACCGTGTTATAATAACAAGAGGATTATCTAATGTGCCATGACATTTTCCTAAGGCCTATAAGAAGGAATCTGCAACTTCCACCTAAACACAGTGTTAAAGATGTAGAAGAGGGCAAGGGCTGCACCAGAACTACCACCCAACATCTAGAAAGAGAACGTCAAATCCCATCAACCTGTTTGCTGGACTGTGGAATTTATAACAACATCCCTGTAAGTACAACATATGATAAAACCACATTCATACACATAGCTGTAGTAAAGCCCAACTGAGCTTTTTCTTTAAATCAGCTAAATACATTCCAGGTGTCTCAAAACAAAAGGTGAGTAACATCTTACAGTTCATTTTCTTTAGAAGGCAGCCACAGACTGAGTAGATAAGCCTGTCCCCTGCCTGGAGCTTCAGAGAAGAACCCATACTCTCTGTGTTCAAGCAATGGCTTCTCTGCAGAGGTCTGATGTGCCCCCTGCTAAGTTAAAGCTGGAGCTCTGCAATCAGCAATGCTTATGCTTCTTCTTTTGTTTTTAAGCACCTGGAATGTATTTAGCTGATTTAAACTCAAAGTTCAGTTGTCTTTTTTGACAAACTTTGGGTCTGATTAAAGCTGGCCATACACCATACAATTTTCTTTATTACATTTTTTGTAGATTTACCTTCAACTATGTAGTCCAAGGGCCTGCTTGATTGCATACAAATTGAAAGTGTTTAGGTTTGACCTCATATCATATGGTTTTGGTAAATCTAAAAGAAAGTTGTACAAGAATATTGTATAATGTATGGCCAGCCTAAGCTTACCTGCTTCCAGGTTTTATTGTCAAAGCTTAATCAGTTAAGAACCCCCCTATAGCAGATGCTGCTACAGGGCGGCCCCTCTGTGCACAATCACGTGTATACAGTGAAGGGTCTATAATTTTTATCATAGGTGTATTTTAAATGATAGAGACAGAATATCAACCAAAAATCCAGAAAAAAACACATGATACAAATGGTATAAATTGAGTTGTAGTTCAGTGAGTAAAATAAGTATTTGATCCCCGAACAAAACATGACTTAGTACTTGGAGGAGAAACCCTTGTTGGCAAGCACAGAGGTCAGACGTTTCTTGTAGTTGGTTACCAGGTTTGCACACATCTCAGGAGGGATTTTGGTCCACTCTTTTTTACAGATCTTTTCTAAATCCTTAAGGTTTCTTGGCTGTCGCTTGGCAACTCAAAGTTTCAGCTCCCTCCATGAATTTTCTATAGGATTAAGGTTTGGAGACTGGCTAGGCTACTCCATGACCTTAAAGAGGAACTGCCATCTGCTCACATAATCTGTAATAAAAACATCTTTGCCATTCTGAAGCTTCCCTCCAACCACTTTGCATATGATTTTATATATACTGTGATTCTGTACTTGCCAAATAGGCTGCAGAAATCTCCCTCCACTGAGTCTGGCTGCAGCCATTTTAACTGTGGGAAGCTTAAGCTGCTGCCTGTTCACTTCCTGGATTTACACAGACACACAGAGGCACACCTCCAACTCTGCAGCCCCGCAGCTCTGATTGGCCCTTTTATGACAGATCCCCACTCCCTTTCTGGCAAACTCTGAGAGTGGGAGAGAGAGCTGTGCATGATCTCATAAGCCTAGGCTAATGACCAGACAAAAAACAGGAAGTGGGCTGTATAAGGTATTTACTGGCAGAAAAAAAAAAACATTTTACTATCCAAAGTTAAAACAACAAGGGCAGAAGATTTAACAAATGTAAAGTTGAAAAAATGACTGAAGGTCCGTTTTAATGTGCTTCTACTTGAGCCACTCCTTTGTTGCCTTGGCGGTATATTTTGGGTCATTGCCATGCTGAAAGTGCCATCCATGACCCATCTTCAGTGTTCTGGCTGAGGGAAGAAGGTTCTCTTTCAAGATTTTACGCTACATGGCCCCATCCATTGGCCCCTCAATGCGGCAAAGTTGGTCTGTACCTTTAGCAGAGAAACAGTCCCAAAGCATAATGTTTCCACCTCCGTGCTTGACTATAGGGGTGGTGTTCTTAGGGTCATAGTCAGCATTTTTCTTCCTCCAAAACACGGTGAGTTAAGAACACCATCCCTACAGTCAAGCACGGAGGCGGAAACATAATGCTTTGGGGCTGTTTCTCTGCTAAAGGTACAGGCTGACTTTGCCACATTGAGGGGTCAATGGACGGGGTCATGTATTATAAAATCTTGTATGAGAACCTTCATCCCTCAGCCAGAACACTGAAGATGGGTTGTGGATGGGTCTTCCAGCATGACAATGACCCAAAACATACCGCCAAGGCAATAAAGGAGTGGCTCAAGAAGAAGCACATAAAGGCCATGGAGTGGCCTAGTCAGTCTCCAGACCTTAATGCTATAGAAAATTTATGGAGGGAGCTGAAACTTCGAGTTGCCAAGAGACAGCCAAGAAACCTTAAGGATTAAGAGAAGATTTTGAGAAGATCTGTAAAGAAGAGTGGACCAAAATCCCTCCTGAGATGTGTACAAACCTGGTCACCAACCACAAGAAACGTCTTACCTCTGTGCTTGCCAACAAGATTTTCTCAACCAAGAACTAAGTCATGTTTTGCTTGGGGAACAAATACTTATTTTATTCACTGAACTGCAATTTTATTTATAGCATTTGTTTTATGTGTTTTTTTCAGAATTGTTGGTTGATATTCTGTCTCTATCATTTAAAATACACCTATGATAAAAATGATAGACCCTTAAATTCTTTGCAAGTGGGCAAACTTACAAAATCTGCAGGGGATCAAATAATTATTTTCCCCACAGCTCTCTTCATTCTCTGGCTCACAGCTGCAGAGGGCGGGGCCTAGCAGTCCCGCTGACGTCAGCCGGGGAGGAGAGGAGAGAGAGAGCTGCGCATCATCTGAGTGCATTGAGCAGAGCTCATATAGGTACAGATCGTAAGATTTTTTACATTACACAGGCACGGGAACACTTGTTATTATGGTACAGAGAGGATAAGACAATTTAGCTGCAGTTATGAGAGCAGCAGGAGTGGGGGGTGGGGGTCAGGTAATAGCACACAGGCAGGGAGGGGAGGGGGGAGGAGGACAGAGGAGACACAGGGGAGCAGATAGCAGGCTGCGGATTATGGAATCTCGTAAACGGACCACGGTGTCAGGGCTCAGCAGCCCTGATTATTGCAGAGGAGTGGTTCTAGCCAGGCAGGATCAGCCAGGTTTTTTAGGTGTTACAGGGGGCCAAATGACACAGCACAATCACTGTGCTGTTTAACATGCTCTGAGGGAACAGGACCTGTTATGTTTTTTGGGTTAACAAACGCTTTAAGCTTATGAGCTACCAAAACCCCCAGATCCTTCTCCACCATTGATTCCCCCAGTTGTACTCCCCCTAGTATGTATGATGCATTCATATGCCCCGTACACACGGTCGGACTTTGTTCGGACATTCCGACAACAAAATCCTAGGATTTTTTCTGACAGGTGTTGGCTCAAACTTGTCTTGCATACACACGGTCACACAAAGTTGTCGGAAAATCCGATCGTTCTAAACGCGGTAACATAAAACACGTACGTCGGGACTATAAATGGGGCAGTAGCCAATAGCTTTTATCTCTTTATTTATTCTGAGCATGCGTGGCACCTTGTCCGTCGGATTTGTGTACACACGATCTGAATTCCCGACAACAGATTTTGTGTGTACGGGGCAATATTCTTTTTTTTTTTTAACAGAAAAGTTTTTATTGATCATTAGCAAAGATGACTTGCATTATACAATAAAATCAGTGAACATATAAATGACAGAGTCAAACAGATGATAGATCAATACACGTTACATTACAGTATAAGACATATTATACATCACAGTATTTACACATACTTCTTTATGCATAGAATCTGACATACTTTTTTAGTACAAGAGGTGTCATAGCTATCTTGTTTCGTTTGTTTCCTCGAAGGATATACTTGTCATAGGTACCAACTTTCCTAGCCTTTATCTGCCATGAAAACAATCGTAGTGTTTCTAAAGGGGGGGCACCCCTGGGGGGTTGAGAGGAGTGGGGGAAGACACTGAAGGTCGGGGGGATTTCTCATATCCCTAATAGGGCCTTAGCTGTCAGCCCAGGAACCCCAGATCTTTTCAAATTTTTTGGGGCATTTACGACTCATATATGTAAGTTTATACAATGGTAGAGTGTTGTCAATAAGTTTTTTCCACTGCCCGACCGTTGGGGGTTCCGGCTGCTTCCATTTAATTAGGATGGCCTTTCTGGCATAGTATGAGGTATAGAAAATCAGCAACCGTTTGTAAGTATTTGTGGTAATAGTGTCACAGACTCCCAATAAGAGGATACGCGGGTCAAGACCTATGGTTAAATTCTCAATCGAGTTTATATACTGCACCACCTCCCTCTAAAATTGTTGAATGAGGGGACAAGACCATACTACGTGAAAGAACTGCATTATTGCATTTGGGGCATTTGTCAGAATGATTGGAATATATTCTGGCAAGCCTCTGGGGGGTATAGTAGGCCCTGTGTAGGAATTTCAGCCGGATATACCTGTCCCTGGCGGATATCATTAAAGGTATGTATTGTTGAACTCCTTCTTCCCAATCATCATCCGTCAGGGAGGGCACATCCACCATCCATTTGTTAAAAAGCTGAGTTCCTTGACCGTCAGTCCCATAGGACATCCGGAGGTATAGGGAGGAGAGGATGCGGTCCGCACTGGCCGAAATAAGAAAGCGCTCCACCAGGTGTGACTCCAAGCGAACATCATTGGGAAATTGGGCTTGTATGGCATGTCGCAGTTGTAGATAACGAAAGAACATCCTCGTCGGAAGTTGGAAGGTGTTTTTAAGCTCATCGTATGATAGTAACCTGCCCGCTGGCATAATTTGCTGTATAATTTTAATTTCGTATCTTGCCCAGATAGCCGGGTCAGGGATAGACAAGAGATGAGGTAGCCTAGGGTTGCCCCACAGTGGTGTATAAGGGGAGATAACATCAGGTGGATTAAGTTTAGCTGTCAGTTGTTCCCAAACTTTAATCGTGGTGCGCATAGGAACCGTCAACCCAGCTTGTGCCCTCTGGCCCCTGAACACCAGGTTACTCAGTGCCGAATATGACCCCAGGATGGCTGCCTCTAAATTAACTGATGGGTTACTTTGTGATTGTGTGAACCACCAGCGTACTGTAACCAGCACCGCTGCCCAGTAGTATTGCCTGAATCACGGGAGTGCTAGTCCACCTGCAGAGAGGGGAAGCTGTAAAACAGTTTTAGCCACCCTAGGGGTCAGTATGGCCCAAATGAATGAGTTAATCACCTTGTCTAGTTTTTGAAAAAAGGAGTTGGGGATAGGGACTGGGGTATTCGTGAAGACATAGAGAAACTTGGGAAGGAACGTCATTCTAAGAAGGTTGATCCTACCTACAGGAGTCAAAGGAAGCAATTTCCAAGTCAAGCATCGCCATATGAGTTCCTGTAGGATAGGATAAACATTATCCGTTAGGTAGCAGAAAGGTTCCTTTTGTACTTCAATGCCAAAATATCTGAATTTAGTGACTGGTTGTAATTGTATATGGGAAGGAGGGACAGGGGGTGACGAGGTTAGTGAGAATAGTATGGATTTAGTCCAATTAATACGTATCCCTGAGAAGGATCCAAACAGATCAATAATTCGCAGGGCCTCCTCCAGGGAATTTGAAGCATCAGGGAGATAAAGAAGGCTATCATCCGCGTAAAGGGAGATCTGTTCCCTCAGGGGGCCCACCTCTATTCCCCGCGCGGTCGTAGCCAACCTAATGAGAATGGCCAGGGGTTCGATAGGGCAAACAATCCCGGAGACAGTGGGCAACCTTGCCCAGTTCCTCTGCGGAGATTAAAGGGGGATGAGAGTGTGTTATTTGTTCTTACTCTAGCCGTAGGGTTGGCTTACATTAGTTTCACCCATGAGATGAATTTGGGTCCAAAATTAAACTTCTCTAATACCTGCCAGAGGAAATCCCACTCGACCGAGTCGAAAGCCTTCTCGGCATCGAGGGAGGCTACCACCCCAGGGGATTCTGTGATCGTCGCTCGAGATATATTCGTGTATAACAGACGTAGATTGATGTCTGTACCTTTCCCTGGCATGAAGCCCATCTGATCTCCATGGACCAGGGAAAGAATGACCGAGTTGAGGCGATTTGCCAAGATTTTAGTAACTATTTTTGCATCTACGTTAAGGAGGAATCATCACGATCACAGCCTCCGACATAGATGGGGAAGACTCTGAGCCTCCAACATGTTCAAGAGAAGCTCATGAAACTGTGGAGCCAGGGCTTCACTCTTATGCCCTGTACACACGGTCGGATTTTCCGACGGAAAATGTGTGATAGGACCTTGTTGTCGGAGATTCCGACCGTGTGTAGGCTCCATCACACATTTTCCATCGGATTTTCCGACACACAAAGTTTGAGGGCAGGATATAAAATTTTCCGACAACAAAATCCGTTGTCGGAAATTCCGGTCGTGTGTACCCAAATCCGACGGACAAAGTGCCATGCATGCTCAGAATAAATAAAGAGATGAAAGCTATTGGCCACTGCCCCGTTTATAGTCCAGACGTACGTGTTTTACGTCACCGCGTTCAGAACGATCAGATTTTCCGACAACTTTGTGTGACCGTGTGTATGCAAGACAAGTTTGAGCCAACATCAGTTGGAAAAAATCGGAAAAAATCCTAGGATTTTGTTGTCAGAATGTCCGAACAAAGTCCGACCGTGTGTACGGGGCATTTGTCTTGTAGAATTCAGCCGGTAGTCCATCTGGACCCAGAGTTTTTGCAGGCTGGAGCGATGAAATCGCCAGTTGCACTTCTTTAAGGGTGATTGGTGCATCTAACTTAGCCCTGCTAGCCTCTGACAGAGTAGGAAACTCTACCTGAGCCAAGAAATCCTGCAGCGAGTCTGATGTGTAGCCCGCCCTAGATGTGTATAAGTCTACATAATATTGTGCAAATCTGGCGTTTATCTGGATAGGGTCTGTCTGTATTTGTCCCTGGTCATCCCTGGTGTTCGCAATGTGTGCCACAGTGGAGCGCTCTCTGGCCAACCACGTCAACAATCTACCAGATCTCTCGCCCTGCTCAAATATCCTCTGTGACTGTGATAACAGAATTTTCCGAGTCGCATTAGCCCTCAACACCGAAATTTCTTGGTGCAGTGTCTGAAGTGCAGATTATGTCACGGCATCTCTGGCCACATAGCTGGACTCCAAACTCTGAGCTCGACTCTCCGCTTCCTCCAGAGAAAGTTTGTTATTTTTCCTGACCTTACTAATTATTGTGGAGTATTGTCCGCGGGTATATGCCCTAAAGGCATCCCAAAGCATTGGAGGGGGGGCCTCTCCCTTGTTCACCACCCAGTAGGTATCCATCTCCCCTGCAACCCGTTCATCACTGATCCAAAAACCTGAGAGCCGCCAGAGGCTGTTACCCACCGGCGAGTCTGTGCTGAGCCGCAGTAGGAGTGGAGCGTGTTTAGAGATACCACGCGGGAGAATTTCAACCCCTTGGATGTGTGGGAGTAAAGAGCCACTAACATAGAATAAATCTATTTTGGAAAAGGAGGCGTAGGTAGACGAGTGGCAGGTGTATTGCCTGTCCCTGGGATACCGCCACCTCCACTGAAGCCATATTCATCTGCCCATCTAGATAGTGGAAATTCAGAGGTCGCATCAGTGCCAAGCTTATCCATACTGGGGTTGGGGGTTATGTTAAAATCACCTGCCATCAACACTGCCGCAGTAGGGTATTGGGCCAGTATGGGGTCAATTTATGAAGGACAGCCAAGGAGGCCGGGGGCGGGTTGTACAGTCCCACTATAACCAATTCCATCCTGTCACACATAGCATGTATAGCAACGTATTTCCCCTCGGGATCCAAATGTAGATCTAGGAGGGTGAAGGGTAATGATTTGTGGATCAGAACGCTGACACCTCTGGAGCAGGTGGAATAGGTGGAGTGATAATAGGATCCTACACAGGGCTTTTTAAGAGCCAGCAATATGCAGATATGAGGGTTGTATTTTTTTAATATAGTTAAACACTAAGGAACGTTTTATTTTGGAATTGAGGCCCCATACATTCCAGGACAAGATGTTAAGTGGAGTCATTTAGACCGCGTATGAGTGTCTGACAGGATTGAAATGGCCTTCTTGCCACATAAAACTTGCATAATACAGTAATATGTCTAAGAAATAGTGCAAACGACCGTGTATCAGATATTGAATAGACTACTCCCTCCAGTGGCAAGAGAGCAGTCTTACATGTCTTACAAATATCAATTAAAGCATCATCAAAATTTAAAAAGGAAAAAAAACAAAAAGCAAACCCAAACCAAAACATAGAGCAGAACCAGGCGCTCCAAAACCTTCCCCCCTCCCCCCACCCCGCACCACCACCCAAACTATGGGGTGCCTGATCCCCATAACAAAATGTGACAACTGCCCATGGGGCACGTGAACAGCGGAGCACCAGAGCGACACAGTCTGTGCTCAGAGAGTCTAGGTAAGGAGACCAGAATTCAGGATAGACAGTCCTTGCAGATCAATCATTCACCCAGAATGTTCTGGGGGTTATACTTCTTGAACTTAAAACTTGTTACTAACCCAAAACTTCAGGCCTAGAGACTTCAGGTGTCCATGTCAAAGGTGGTGACTGGATCAAATAGCTCACTCCATCACATCAAACATATAGTCCCTAGACCGTTACTGTGTATACTCACAGCACAAATTCTTGTGAAGAATCCTGGGCAGTGTAGTCACAGGTGGATGGAGGAGTCGGCGAAAGGCCTGAAGACTCAAAAAAAAAAAAAAAATATGAAGAGCAGAAGTCCGGCAACAGAAAAAAGCCTGTATATATAGTAGAATTTAGGCAAGGCGAGACGGGAGATCCCAGCAGCAGTGGGTTCAAACTCTTGGTAGTGTTTCCAACCATCTGGACACATCTTCGGGGGAGGTAAAGAACCATACTGATTCTCCATCTTGGACTCTCAGTCGGGCAGGGAATAACATGCTGTACTTAATCTTACGATTGCGGAAGTCCAATTTAATTTGGTCAAAGGATCTCCGCCTTTTTTTGTGAGTCGATTGAATAATCCGGGAATATCATAATCTTTGCTCCCTCATGGCGGAGTACTTCAATCTGCCGTGCTTCTCGCAGGACTAGATCGCGATCCCTAAAGTTCAGGAGTTTTAAGATTAAAGCGCGTGGAGGAGCTCCTGGGGGCCCCCGGGTAGCAGGCATTCTGTGTGCCCTCTCCACTACAAAAAAATCAGAAAACCGGGCATTAGGAAGGAGGGTGCGCAGAAACTGTTCGGTAAATGTTGTGGGGTCCTTACCTTCCGCTCCCTCAGGCAGCCCCACTATCCTAAGGTTGTTCCTGCGATTTCTGTTTTCAGCGTCCTCTGCACGCGCCTCCAGGGTTTTCATATTGGTCTGCGGCGTGCGGAGTGAGACTTCATGTAATTGCAGCATGTCTTCAGCCTCTCCCACTCTCCTCTCAGATTCAGACAATCTGGAACGAAAGCTGTCCATATCCCTGCGGATCAGGCTGATATCAAGCTGCACACTTTCAATTTTCCCTGTCAGGGTGAACTGGCAGGTGGTTATAGCTTGCATGAGTGCAGTAAAGTTATCCTGCTCCTTCAGCCCTGTGTCATCCCCCTCTGTTTGAGACGCCATGTTAACAGCTATGGCGGGAGAAGGCTGCGTTGCAGAGGACGAGATTTTGGCGGTATAGCGGGTGGTACGAGACGCCGAAGTGTGTTTCCCGCTGGGCATACCTCTCCGTAGGGGTTCCGACACCTTAGCCCAAAAGTGAATAACTTTACATTTATCAAAATTAAACCTCATTTGCCACTTAGCTACCCAATTAAACAGTGTATTGAGGTCAGCTTGTAAATTGGAGACATCCTGTAAGGAAGTTATTCCACTGCATAGCTTGGTGTCATCTGCAAACACTGAAATGGTACTTTTAATACCAGACCCTATATCATTTATAAATATATTCAACTAGCTAAATAGGTTAACTAACTTCTGTCTAAATTGGCCCTAGAGTATGTACACTATATTACCAAAAATATTGGGACACCTGGTTTTAAACGCACATGAACGTTAATGGCATCCCAGTCTTAGTCTGTGGGGTTCAATATAGAGTTGGCCCACCCTTTGCAGCTATAACAGCTTCAACTCTTCTGGGAAGGCTGTCCACAAGGTTTAGGAGTGTGTCTATGGGAATGTTTGACCATCCTTCCAGAAGCGCATTTGTGAGGTCAGGCACTGATGTGGACGAGAAGGCCTGTCTCGCAGTCTCCACTCTAATTCATCCCAAAGGTGTTCTATCGGGTTGAGGTCAGGACTCTGTGTAGGCCACTCAAGTTCCTCCACCCCAAACTCGCTCATCCAAGTCTCTGTATATACTGTACTGTAAGCATATAATAATAATAGTGTGTGACTGTGGGGGGACATTATAGTGTAAATTGTTGTTTATTTAAAATCTTGCAAACATACAGCTTGTTATTAAAAATATATTTACATATATACAAAAAAATAAACAAAAAAGAATACATACCTAAATAAACAAAAACAAATAAGCTTACATCAGCAGATAACAGAAATCAGCCTTTTTTCCTGAAAATAACATAAATAGAACTATATACAAAGAAACATAGTTTTATTATCAGTATCAGTAAACTACCAAATTATGGGAAACACAACCCTAACCGAAACAAACCCTCAGACTAAGAAATGATTAAACATTTAACCCATGCATGCAGCCTTTTTCCAAAAATCTAATCTTATAAAAATCAAGGGGTTGTGAAAGGAAACTATAATGAACTATGTGTATTTATAGAATTTACATGTGAATTGGTGGGTAAAAGCAGAAAATAATTCTGCATAATTTGCAAATCAAACACAGAACAGCGCTGTGACCAGTTTAATATGTAATTAACTTATTGTATTTTATTTTATTTTTTTTCTATGAGCTGTAGTTAATATACCTGGGTGTTAATTGAATTTTCCACACAACATGGCGCCGTGACTGACTTTAAAGTTGGTCCTTATGTCCGCCTTTGTTTGCTGCCATGACATAAGGCCAGTAAGCAGTAAGGCGGCTACGCTCTTAAGGCTATATATATATATAGACATGTGAGCGATAGACGCCTCTCAGCCAGTCACCCTGATGATGTTGTTTGTGACAAAACACGCAGGGTGGAGCCTACAAAAGTGACGTCATCACACGCGTTGATTTGATTGATAACCGGGTCCAAATTGCTAGATCATAGGAACCCCCGAGCCATGTTTCGATGCTTTTAATCTCGTTTCACTGTGAGAGTATACTTTATGTCTTTGAAAAAAAATTTGGCTTGCGGAGGAGATATGATTACTGATGGGAGATTTTAACCCCTTAAGCGCTGATTGACTATTTTATAATTATAATGGTTATAATGGTCATTGGGTTCTGGTGAGGAGCTGGAGTGGGTACCCTTAGTTTGGGTGCATGGATTTCCTTTCCAATCTCTTCATGGGTGATTTTTTGTTGTGAAGATACTTTATGTCTATCATATGTGGACTACATGGGTTTATTATGTGGAGATTAAAAGATCATAAGTGGACTGATTCTTCACTTGTGCATGTTTCCTTTTTTCTTTTCTATTTTATTTATGTATACATTCATCGGCCACTTTATTAGGTACACCTTGCTAGTACCGGGATGGACCCCCTTTTGCCTTCAGAACTGTCTTCATTCTTCATTCTTCGTGGCATAGATTCAACAAGGTGTTGGAAACATTCCTGGAATTTGGTCCATATTGACATGTGTCACATACCTTGTGGCAGAGCCTGATGTGTAGAAGGAGACCTCTCATACAGCCCCGGCTCAAGGGCCACTGGTGTTGCGACAGTGGCCACGAGAACATGTGAGGTAAAAGTGCCTGCAAGATCTTCCATTGGTTGCAGAAGTGTGTGACAGGTATGTCACCAGAGCTGAGCTGGATGGCTGAAGCAGCAGATGGCAACAGGAACAGTGGATGCAGACACACAGCAGATGTAGGACCAGCGTCACCAGGCACTATGTAGAGCAGGACAGATAGATAACTGGATGCAGGGTTTGCCTGTGCCTGATCTTATTTTTGTGCATGCGCATAGGCATTCGCCCATGCCCAGCAAGGCGGGCACCTGCAGGAGCGTGTCTGCGCGTGCATATCCACCTTCGCCCAGGAGCTTCAGCTGTACTATGGCCAACACATCCCTGACATTGCCCCCTCCCAACAGGCAGCCTCCGGATTCCCAGCTGGCTTTCCTTCTCTGGGTGGGCACAGAAAAAAGCGCAAATTATTCCTTTTGCATGCACATTCAGTTCTGAAATTCTCTTCCAGACCTTACCCTTTCCACTTAATCAGATACTGCAGTTGGTTCCTATTTTTTCTACAGTTTACAATAGCTTCCACCTCATATTCCTCATCTCCATCTACGTTCAGGTGGACCAGACCCCCTATCAGGAAAGGGATCTGATACTACAGTCGACACATGAAATACAGTTTTTTTTTCAAAGAGTCTGTAAAGATAGTTCATATGATACCTTGTTTAGTTTTCTTTTCACCGGGAATGGACTCACAAACTTGGGTGCAAGATTCTTTGATGGACATGCCAACCTGAGGTTTGCAGAAAGAAAGCCTTACTCGATCACCCAACTGGAGGCTCAGTTCTCCTCTTCTCCTTTTGTTGAACGCTTTTTGTTATCAGCCTGTGCCTTAGTCACTGCTTCTTGTAATACCCAATTATTGTGGTTAAGGAAATCCACCATGCTCTGAACCACTGGAACTCTAGATTCTGGAATAAAGTCAGGGAGAAATGACAGGTGAAAACCATAATTGGCAAAGAAAGGGGACTGTCCTGTGGCTTAATGACTGGCGTTATTGTAGGCAAATTCTACCAATGGTTATAGTGACACCTAGTCATCCAGGACAAAGGAGGTAAAACATCGAATGTACCTTTCCAGTGTTTGGTTAATTCTTTCTGCTTGTCTGTTGGTTTGAGTGCAATAAGCTGACGACAATGATAATTCAATCTCCAGGACCTGACATAAGGACCTCCCGAAATGTGACGTTAATTGAACAAATTGATCGGATATAATGTTTTCAAGGACTTTGTGCAGCCTTGATAAACACTCAAGCTGTTTACATGGCAGAGGGTGCATTTTTCATAGGCAATAAGTGGGCCATCTACGAAGATTGCAGTGCATCCTTCAGAAGGAGGAAGTTCTACTATGAAGTCCATAGATATCATTTTCCATGGCCTATCAGGGACTAGCAAAGGTTTGAGCAAGCCCCAAGCTCTGCTTCTTTCAGTTTTACTTCAAGTACAGACAGCACATGAGTTTACATATTTCGTACAGAATTCTTTCAAGTCTGGCCACCAGAATGTGCGTTGTACCAAATCAAGAGTCTTATAGATCCCAAAGTGGTCTGCCAAAGGATGATCGTGAAGAAGTTTTAAAACAATCACCCCTACATTTTCTGGCATGAAAATCTGGTCCTCCCGCCATAGCAATCCCTCTTTAGATACCAATATGATTCCTGGAGGGCAAGAGATGCCCATCAAAGCTTGCTTGATCTGTGACAGAAGATCCATCTGTAATAACAGAAAGTTACCTGCGGACAAGATGGTATCCGGGACAGATGGTTCTTTGGGATCATAGTACATACGGGATAGTGCATCTGGCTTGACATTCTTTGATCCAGATGTGTAGGTTATATGGAATACGAATCTTGAGAAGAAAAGTGCCCATCGAGCTTGACAGGGCTTTAGCCACTTGGCAGACCTCATGTATTCTTATGACCAGTATATATATAAATATTGGATGTTCCGCTCCTTCCAACAGGTACCTCCATTTCTCTAGGGCTGCTTTGATGTTACGTAGCTCCCGATCCCCCACATCGTAATTTTTCTCCTCCGGGGAAAGTTTGCATGAGAAAAAGCCTATGGAATGCATTAAATCCCTAAAGCGGAAGTAAACCCTGATGGGTTTTACTTCCTCTTTTGTTCCCTGCAAACCCCGCAAAAGTAAATGCATAATGGGCTAGTATGCATCGCACTCACCTGCAAATGAAGCCTGCGCTGTCTACGCTGGTGGCCGGATCCATCTTCGCCCCTCTTCCTTGCGGGGCCACGGACTCCGACTGTGTGACTGGCCGGAGCTGCGTAATGTCACCCCTGCGCATGCGCACCGGAGCCACCAGTCACGCACTCGCTCGGGAAGAAACAGCTCAGAGGCAACATCATTGGTGCACTACAAGGTAAATATCTCCTAAATGATGCATGTTTAGGATATATTTACAGTACCCTATAGTTACAAGTTCTAAAAAGGGATTTTAAACCACCTTAAGGCTCTGGCGTTGCGAGACAAATGCCCCTACTGCAATTTCCGATGCATCTACTTCCAGTATATATAGCAAAGATGGGTCAGGATGATGGAGGATAGGGGCTGAAGTGAAAAGTCTCTTTAGTGTCTTAAATACATCTTGTGCCTCAGGATTCCAGCAGAATGATGGCGGAGAATCCTCTAAATTTCCAGTAGAAGTTAGGCAAATCCCACAAAGCGTTGCACCCCTTTCTTATCTGTGGTTGCAGGCCAGTCTAATATAGCAGAAACTTTTTTAGAGTCCATCTTAATTCCTGCTGTGGAAATCACAGAGCCCAAGAATTGGACGCTCTGCCACTCAAATTCTCACTTCTCAGGTTTAGCATTTAGTTAGTGTTGGTGGAGCCAGCACAGAACACTCTTGACATGTCCTTGGTGCAGATTAAAGGATACAAAGAAAATCAGGATGTCATCCAAGTATACAACTATGAAAATGTCCAGAAAGTCCCTAAATACATTATTAATGAAGCGCTGGAAGGTTGCAGGAGCATTACAGAGGCCGAAGGGCATGACCAGATATTCAAAGAGGCCAAATCTGGTACGAAAAGTTGTTTTCCACTCGTCCTCTTCGTGGATATGGACCAAATTATAGGCTCCTCGCAAGTCCAACTTAGTAAAGACAGTTGCAGACTTTAATCTTTGAAACAATTCTGGTACAGGAGGAAGAGAGGAAAGGGATAGTGGTTCCTTACCGTAATTCACTTCCCGGTAATCCACACATGGTTGCAAAGAATGGTCCTTCTTTTCAATAAAAAATATTCCAGCTCCTGCTGGAGAAGTAGATGGGTGAATAAACACCTTTTTTAGGTTTTCGTTGACATATTCCTTCAGAGCTTCCCGTTCCTGTTCTGAGAGTGGAAACATGTGCCCGAAGGGAATCACGGCTTCAGGAAGCAGTTCAATCGGACAGTCATATGGCCAATGTGGAGGGAGAGTGTCAGCCCCTCGCTTGCTAAAGACATCAAAATATTCATGATAGAACTCAGGCACAATTTGACACATCTCCTGATCTGAGTGCATGCATAACAGGGTCATAAAAGAATCTGGAGGTTCTGGCAAACAATGTTCTCGACAATAGTGAGATTAGAAACTGACTTTTCTGGTAACCCAATCAATTTATGGATTGTGGGCTTGCAGTCAGGGTAGGCCCAAGATAACAGGAAACAATGGGGATGTAATGGCATCAAGGCTTAACATTTCTTTTTGTTTGGTGGGGTAACTACAGTTAATGGAGGTGTCTCGTGAGTTACCAGTCCTGATTTAATACATGAACCATCTGCCAGGTAAACTGAAAGTCCTTGAGTCTTTGGTTGGAGAGGGATGCGTTGCTGGGCTGAAAAAATCAGTTCATAAAAGCAACTGCATGCTCTAGAGTCAATATTAGCGTAGATAGGAACTACTCCCTTCGGCAGCTGGAACGAGAGTGGAAGGGCTAGGTAAATTTTACGGGCAGACAAGTACCGACAGGTAACAAGAGAAATAGCTGGACACTTATGCATCTTTGCAGGACAGGTGCACACATAATGGCTTCCCTGCAATACAGGCATAGGTTGTTTTGTCATTGGAAAAGTAGTTCCTCCGATGTCAGAGAAGGACGCATCAGTCCAAGTTGCATGGGTTCTGGAACATCAGGTGCAAGATTGACAGGAACAGGGCTGGTAGAAGCAGAGTAAGCCGAAGTTGGAACCCATGGTGTCATCCATACAGGATGGAACTACTGGGTAGATCTTTCTGTCCTGCATTCACGGAGTCATTGGTCAATCTGAATGGCTAAAGTAATTAGGACCTCTGAGGTGTTTGGTACTCCGACCTGAGCTAGTTCGTCTTTGAGACCTTCAGAGAGGCTTAGGTGAAGCTGATGTTGCAGAGCTGCATCATTCCACTGTGTATCTGTGCTCCAGCGTCTAAAGTCCATAACATAGTGCTTGGCCGTTCTGCGGTCTTGCTGGAGTGCATGGAGAGCAGCTTCTGCTGTTCCTTGCGGATCGTCATATAACTTGGCCATAGCATCAAAAAAGGCTGTATAAGGTTCGAGACTGTGCTGGACTGACTCGGTTGGAGGTCTATGGGTGATCATCGTGGTGAGTTGGAGAGTTTGCTCCCACTAAATCTGGCCCAACTCAACAGAAAGGTGGAAGAGGCGGTGAGCCCTTTTGAGGGGCTTGGGCTGCTACCCCTGGGTATGGCCTTAAGGTTGTTTTTGCAGGTACTTTTGAGGATAGGTCAAAGGAGCGCCCATCCACTGTTTGAAGAGAACGATGCACGGATTCATGCTATGTCATTCTTCTTTGATGCTATTGAGGACAGGTCAAAGGAGTGCCTGATATCCAGTAGGAAATGAAATAATGGTGAATAAGTGGTTGTTTTATTAACTTTCAATAGCATCAAAGAAGGATGACATAGCATGAATCGGTGCATCGTTCTCCTCGAGCAGTGGATGGGCCCAGGTCTGAGGTTCACCTTGGTGCAGTGAAATAAGAACCCCACTTTAGTGGCTTCTAAAGAAATGCATTAAAGCTCAAGTGTGAGCCTTATTGGTTATTAATTTTATTTATATGTATTTTTAAAGGAAACCTGCAAACAAGTGTGATAAAATCCTTGCAATTTACTGTATGTCGTTTATCAGGAGAAGATTGTTTATTTCTTGACAAAACTAGATTTTTTCTCTAATGACTACAGATTCTTTAAAACATCAAATTGTACTCCGGAGACTCATTATTACATAAAATAAACTGGTGCAAACACATGAAATCCAGGTGGTAAACCTCTTGGGATCTCCTTAGTGCCCTCTCAAGACAATGTCAAGACAGTTTTAATTGTTTAACTATATTAAAATTAAATGTGCTGCTTCTACTACAGTATATGTGATATAAAAAAGGGGCAATAACATCAAATCTTTAGGGAACCTGGGAGGAAATAAATACCATATTTTACTGAGACTGTGTTCTTATATGTGCCAACGTGCGGACTTAAATGCTAACGCTGCTTTTGTAAGTATTTCTTTTGTTTTATTTCGAAAATGCAATCTCACAGATTTATAGAAAAAAAAAAAAATCACCAGAAGATTAGACAAAATCATTTTTATTTGCGGAACCAATATATGAATCAGACGTTTCACTTTTTTCATGGTGGATAGCAAAAGTTACATAGAAACATAGAAAAGTGACAGCAGATAAAGACTGAGTAGTCCATCAAGTCTGCCCATTTTCTTTTTTTTTTTTTTTGCTTTTTGTTTTTTTTTTTTTGATTATTGTTTTTTTTGTTCAGTTTTTTTTTTTTTTTTGTTAATGGTATTGTTTGAGTATAGATCTATGTTTGTCCCAAGCATGTTTGAAGCCATTTACTGTTGACTGTCTCACTACCTGTGTTGGTAGTTTATTCCAATCATCAACTACCCTTTCAGTAAAATAATACTTTTCTAAGATTAGTTTTGAGCTTTCCTCCAGTTATTTTGATGTTATGTGCCTGTGTTCGTGATTTTGGTTTCACCAAATCACAAACCGTAAACACCCCCTTGATGTATTTAAAGGTTTCAATCATGTCTCATGGGCAGACTTTCTGGAATGCTCTACCCCAATCCGTCCGATTTTCTCCTACTTTATCCACTTTCAGACGATCCCTGAAAACCCATCTCTTCAGAGAAGCCTATCTGGCCCCCACCTAACAACTGTACATTTATCTTCTCAATCAGCACATCCCCCATAGTTATTACCTCTTGTATCTCTTGACCTTCCCTCTTAGATTGTAAGCTCTAAGGAGCAGGGCCCTCTGATTCCTACTGTATCAAATTGTATTGTATTTGTACTGTCTACCCTCAAGTTGTAAAGCGCTACGTAAACTGTTGGCGCTATATAAATACTGTATAATAATAATAATAATAATGTCTCCCCTTTCCCTTCTTTCCTCCAGACTGTACATATTAAGTTCTTGAAGTCTCTCCTGATATGTTTTATCGCCAAAACCTTTCACCATTTTTGTTCCTATAAGGAAACTATGGTCGGGTGCAATTAATTTTGATTTATTTTTTAAAGCGGAGTTCCGCCGAAAAAATTTTTTTTTAAAGTCAGCAGCTTCAAAAAGTGTAGCTGCTGACTAATCAGACACTCACCTGTCCCACAGGTCTAGCGATGCGGGTGTACGAAGCCCCCTCCTCTCCCCCTCCTCTCCACGGCGCTGGCATTATTACTGTGGGTGCCCGCCTGTGACTTCAAAGGGGGGCATGCACTGCGCATGTGCGAGGCGCGCTCCACGCTGTAAACGGCCGGGCAGTATTCCAGGACCTGTGACGTGTCTTAGAAGATTGCAGGGAGGGAGGGGGGAGAGGGGAACTTCCATCCGGCGCCACGGAGCACCGGGAGGAAGTGGGAGCTGGGTGCCACTAAAAAGAGGGTATCCACTCCCCCCCCCTAAAAAAATGACATGCCAAATGTGGTATGTGAGGGGGTCACCATTACTTAAAGCGGAAGTTCCATTTTTGGGTGGAACTCCACTTTAAGTTGATTCATGGTAAAAACGTTTTATACTTTCTTAAACTTTTTTATTTTTGCTATTTATATAAAATATTTATTTAAAAAATATATGAATTTAACACTGGGTGCACACAGGACAGAGACAGCCAGTATAAAGTAGTATGAGGATGAGTAATTTTATCTATTTTAGCTGTATGTGTAACTTGAGTTTCAGCTACTAAGCTTTGTAGACAACTGTTTTTTTTTTGTAGCAAAACAGTCAGCTGGTCTGATAAACGTAAAAATGAGCCCATAGATATTTCTGGCTGCAAACATGATTCATATTTATCTTACTAGGGGATAAATACTATTTTAGAAATTGTAAATTTTTAGCAGTATTTTATTTTATTTATTAATTTATTTTTACAAATTGGGACTTTCTGCCTATTTATTGTTTGTGGAAAGTTGCGTTGAGAATTTTTTGACACCCTAAACTTTTTGCAGAAGGGAAACTCAAAATTACCTTTCTCATGATAGTGGGTTTTTTGTTTTTTTTGTTTTCCCCAGTCTGTATTTTTTCCCCTTTTGTCTAGTGTTCATCATTTTTATACTCGACATCTTAAAAGGAAACCATAAAGGCTTAGTAATACCCATTAGTTGCAGTAACAGTATGGTAATGCTCTACTGTGCGTTCTGGGGTATGGCATCAGAAAACATTACACTTGTCCATTTTTTGGTTCTATTTGGTGAATAATGGAATAGGTTGTCTTATCTTATTGCACTTTAACACCCAACATAACATACGGGAACATGAGAATGAGGGAAAAAGAGAGAGAGTTTGTGTTCATAAACAGTCATTTAATGAATGATAAATGATTCCCAAAGCACTGCAGGTTAGCTAAAGAGCAGTCATTATCTCCTGACGGACACAGGAACCTTTGGAATATCTCATAAGGGATGACTCACGATTTATTGCAACAAGTCATGCAGTTCTACGTGTAAAGTTCCCTTTGTGCTATTGATCTCCGTGAACAACAGCACCTGCTAACTGTATAAAAGTCTAAATAACATGCAAGATTTCAGATGAACCTGACTATATACAGTATATTTTTAATTAAAAATAAACAAAACCCCTACAGTTTACCTTTAAGGAACCATTAAACCCCAGACCAAAAATGTATTATATTGCAGCTTACGAATCAGTAGATGTGGTGGCTGCATCAGTTTTATTCTTTTGCTTTCTCCCCCCCCTCTGTTTTCACTTGGTGATCTGGCCAGTAACACACCTCCTGTACTGGGGTGCCCCCCCACCTGTGAAGGAGCACAGGGGGAACCTGTGGACAGCAGTATTGTCAGCCTGGAGGGGGGTGAGGGAGTGTTAGATGGACTAGCAGATTTAAATACACTAACACATTGAAGCCAAACTCCAGTTAACATTTTATAAGCAATTACAGCAAACATTTTTTTTCAGTTTGAGATAAAGATTTTTATACGAATACATAAAAGCTAATCACTTTAAGCACCAGTGTTAAATGGTTTATCTCACCCATGTAAACTCTGCTGGAGAGCTTGTGCTTTTTAAAAAAACAGCAGACTTTGCTGGCTGGATCTCCAGTTGAAAATAGAAGAAAGGAAACATAAAAAAAGACTATGAATGCAGCCATCACATATAAGAATCGGTAAGCTGCAATATAATAAATGTTTGCTTTTGGGATTAAAACTGCTTTAGCATAAAAGCAGTACAAATCAAACGCCAATGGTTTTACAATTTGGTAGTGAAAAAGGGAGAAGTGTTTCAAAATGAGAAATAATTATTTTGGCATCCTTTAACCACTTAAGGACCTAACCTCTTTTTTTGTTTTTTTTTTTGCTAGAAAATTACTTAGAACCCCCAAACATTAAACATTTTTTTTTCTAACACCCTAGAGAATAAAATGGCGGTTGTTGCAACACTTTCTGTCACACCGTATTTGCGCAGCGGTCTTACAAGCGCACTTTTTTTGGAAAAAATACACTTTTTTAATTAAAAAATAAGACAGTAAAGTTAGCCTGATTTTTTTTTTATATTGTGAAAGATAATGTTACACCGAGTAAATTGATACCCAACAGGTCACGCTTCAAAATTGCGCCGTGGAATGGCGACAAACTTTTACCCTTAAAAATCGCCATAGGCGACATTTAAAAAAATTCTACAGATTGCATGTTTTGAGTTACAGAGGAGGTCTAGGGCTAGAATTATTTCTCTCGCTCTACTGATCGTGGCGATACCTCACATGTGTGGTTTGAACACCGTTTTGATATGCGGGCGCTACTCACGTATGCATTTGCTTCTGCACGCGAGCTTGGTGGGACGAGCCGCATTTAAAAATTTTTTTTTTCTTATTTAATTTACCTTTATTTTTTTATTTTTACACTGTTCTTTAAAAAAAAAAAACTTGTGTCACTTTTATTGTTATTACAAGGATTGTAAACATCCCTTGTAATAAAAAAAAAAGCATGACAGGACCTCTTAAATATGAGATCTGGGTTCAAAAAGACCTCATCTCATAGTTACACTAAAATGCAATAAAGAAAAATTTTTTTTTTAAATGGCCCTTTAAGAGCTATGGGGAAAGTGGTGTTTTGACGTTGCTTCCGTCCTGCAATGGTATGGAGACAGGTGGGGGCCATCTTCCCCTCACTCATCTCCATGTCACTGACGTGAGAGGATCCGATCTCCTGCCGACAGCTCCGGTAAGCGGCAGAGGGCACCAGAGAGCGGTGGGAGGGGGGGGGGGCCCTCTCCTGCCACCGATAAAAGCGATCTTGTGGCAAATCTGCTGCAGAGACCACTATTATCGGAAAGCGGACCGCCGGCCGAAGAAGAGGATACCAGGGCTATGGCAGCTAGCTGCTGCCATAACAACGATATTCCTCTTCAAAGTTAGGACGTATATCGGCGTGCGGCGGTCCGTAAGTGGTTAATGAATAGCCCCCCAAGAATTGTTTGTGTCATTAGCTTCACAATACCTGTACTTAGACAGTTGTAATATTGAAGCAGGTTTGCCATAGTTAAGGGTACGTTTATAATTAAGCAGGGGATGGTCCACAGTTAGATGTGTAATATCTAGGCTACAAATACAAAATCATTTTTTTGGTAAGGTATAAGCACATTTCTACAACCTGACAAAACTGGTGGAACTGAACTCAGAAAGTGAAGGCTTACTATTTTATAGGATGATTGTAGATGTATTACAAAAACTATTGGGTACTGTCCATGATTTATTTTTATTTTTTTCAGTTCGCACTAACATTAAAACTTTCAGGTCAAGCTTTCAGGGTGTACCCCCCTTCTTCTATGGTCCAAGCAGTACTGGTAAGCAAAGTCTTCTGCTAAAATGTATTTTGAGCACAGCTACCAGAGTTCAGTTCCTCTACCTCTAAACCTGAACCTAACCCCAGGAAATGACCAGTAAAAATGAAAAATCTCCCTAAATTCCAGATCTAAAGCTTCACATCAATCCTAATGCTAACACAAAGCCAACCTGTAACCTAACACTGATCTTTGAAAAGCCATACTTGTCTTTTTGGCCTCCAGTGTGAACTATACCTATTGCTGGAAGAACCCTGGGGCTACAAACACCACCAGTCTCTGGTATGAGCTATAAACTTGTTTTATTTTCATTGATAAATAATAAATGATAATGTAGCACATCATTTAGTTTCCAAATTATGCAATTTATTAAAGTGGATTTTAAGCTGAAATGGTAGCTCCACTCTATTAAAAGTCCACCAACCCCCAAAATCTGATTGATTACAAAGCCTACTAAGAAAAAAAAACTGGATTGAAAAAACTTGGCACTGGATTGCAAAGTTTCCAGGAGGTGTGGATGACGTCATTGTATCTCACTGCTGCCTCCTAGGAAATTTAGGAGCTCAACACCCTATGAAAATGGTCCAGTACAAAAGACTGGGGGGGCATTCTTGCAGGATTTTGAACCTTCAGTTATCCCAGGAGCCCGTGGTGAAGCCTCCTGAAAGTCTTGGCAGCTGAAGGCAAAATAATATATGGAAGAATATGAAGGAACCAAAAAGTGCATAAAACGTATAGTAGGACTTCTTGTGCTGTTGGGACATCAGGCAACAATTCTGCTTTTTCTATAGCAGTTTCAAAATAGTTTGCTTGTTAAACCCCAAACCTTTTCAAAATAGGGTTGTACTGGTCAAGGTAGAGCAGAAAACCCAAACTAGAGAAAGATTAGTTAGATAATAGCTAAAGTACAGCTAAAGTAGTTTCAAGTGTGATATTACCACTGGTACCAACATCCCAAAATGTATATGCAAAACATGTAGATGATGAAGGGGAGTGGGACTTTAAAGCATTTGTTACCCAAAAAAATAAAAAAAAGTTGATCCTGTTCCTTAAAGCATGAATAAATTGACCGCCCCCCCCCCCCCCCCCCCGCCTGTCAGTAGTATCAGTGCATGCCCCACTCCTCCCCTCCTGCAGATATAACTGTGTAATTTTCAGGCACTCTCCTGACTTCCTTAATGCTTTGTGTCCAGTGTATCTGTTTTATTTTTAAAAATGCCGCGTTATCTCCTCCTCTCCTCTTCTCCTCCTGACTGATGTCAGCTGAGGATTCTCGGCCCCTTCCATTGTAGCTGTTAGATCGGAAGAGGGAGCAGTGGCCGGTCACGTGAGCGCCAAGCGGCGCTCGGAAATACATTATAGAACAGCATTTTGTTTAAATAAAACAGATACACTGGGCACATAGGTTTAAAAAAATAAAAATAACAAACATGTCATACTTACCTCCGCTGTGCAGTTGGTTATGCAGGGAGTGGCTCCGAACATCCTCTTTTGGGTTCCCTCCACGGTGCACCTGGCTCTTCCTCCGCATCGAGTGGCCAATCGGAGAAGCGCTCTCCTTCGTGGACACCCATGCGGGCACGTTCCTGTGTCCTGCTGCTGCTTCCGTAGACATTGTCAGCAGGACTCAGCTCTGCCCCCCGACACCCGCGTCATTGGATTTGATTGACAGCAGCGGGAGCCAATGGCTGCACTGCTATCAATCTATCCAATTAGGACACAAGACACCGGCCAGAGCTGGTGTGCTCGTTGCCGTTGTGGGAATTACGGGGCTCAGATATGTATAAGGGGGGCTCGAGGGTACTGCTGCAGCACAGGAGGTTTGAATGCATTAAGGTGAAAATTGGCGAGGGTTTATAACCCCTTTAAGGAAGACAGGTGAGTGCCTGAAAATAACCAAGTGGGGTTACAACTTTAAGGGCATCAAAATATACGAATAACCATGTGATAAAAGTTCTTGTCAATTATTATTGTAATCACATGTAGCACCTTCTAGTGTGTGCCACTAGAAGCAGAGTAGGCAAATTATAGTCGGGCACCGGGATAAACCTGAGTCACTGAATCTGGGTCAGGGTTATTATAGGTCAGGGCTGGGTGACTCATCCAGGCAGCTCTCTGGTGCCTCTGTTTCATGAGATTAGGCGACCCATCAGATTTTGTAACGGAAGTGACGGCCACTCGTCCACAGTAAGGATATAGTGAGAAGGTTTACCTCCCAACTGTCCCTGATTTCGAGGGACTGTCCCTGATTTGGAACACAGTCTCTCTGTCCCTCATTCCTCCTCATTTGTCCCTCATTTTGGTCTGATCTATATAGTTGTATATAAAATTCACTTTTTAGCTTTCAAAAAGGATTTCCCGGTGCTAAATCTTTCATCCAATTACTAAATTGCTGCATTTGTAAATTTCAAAGGCCAATATAAAGGAATAGTAGTGGTAACAATAAAGCACTTGTGGGTTTAACCAATAATTGTTTGTATAATTCTCCTTTAAGGGGGCATGGCGAGGGGTGTGTCCTGTGCCTACATACATTTGCTATTAGGTGTCCCTCGCTCTCATCTCAAAAAGTTAGGAGGTATGTGAGAAGGCAGCAAGCGGCCATCTTGTTACACCCACTGAAGTCTTGCATTTCACACTTGTTTTTAACAGTAAACTGAGCTTATTTAGTGAAATAGAGTATTTTTAAATTCGTCAGACTGCTTTGATGTTGAATTTTCAAAGCAGCGATGTTCTGTGAGATTAGCAAACCTGTGAGATCAGCAGGCTTGCGGCTGCTTTTAAAATTCAACATCAAAACAGTGTGATGGATTTCAAAATCCCGTATTTCTACTATATAAGCTCAGCTTAATGTTAAAAAGAAGTGTGAAATGCAAGACTTCGGTGGGTGTAACAAGATGTCCGCTTGGTGACTTCTCACTGTATCTTTACTGTGGAGGAGTGTGAGGTGAAGCAAGATGGCTGTGACGGAACGTCACTTCCGTTACAAAATCTGACGGGTCGCCTAATCTGATGAAACACCTCCCTTGTTTCTAGAATGTTGGAGAACGTTTTGGAATATAGTGGGCCCAGGAGCCAGGAGTGGGCCTGGCAATGGCAGGGAACTAAATGAGCCTTTAACCACTTTGATGACCGGCTCACGCCAATATACATTGGCAAAGTGGCACGGTACGCAAAACGACGTACCCGTACGTCACTCCATCATCGGCGGCTAGTCCACAGGTGGCCCACGATCGTGGTAAACAAGGTATTTAGAACACGCTGAGGGAACACACTTAACCCCTTGATTGCCCCCTAGTGTTTAACCCCTCCCCTGCCAGTGACACTTACACAGTAATTAGTGCATTTTTATAGCACTGATCGCTGTATAAATGTCAATGGTCCCAAAAATAGTGTCAAAAGTGTCCGATCTGTCCGCAGAAGGTGGTGTGAGATGCTGTTCACTCTTTATGTGCTACTTTTCAAAGGGACTGAGAGTTCCTAGCCTGTAATGGGCTGTCATAGCTCCCAACTGTCCCTGGTACTACAGGACAGTATGAGAATTACAACTAAGTCGAGCTCAAATTTTTATTCTTTTTTCAGAAACAACCCAGTAGGAGGTTCCTGTCCGCTGTGCATCTTGGGACAGGTGTTTTTATTGGACAGATGCCATGTGCTCTAGTCATGCGTTACCTCGGGGCCCTCCTGGCCCGAGGGTGTGCTTCTGCAAGTTCTGCAAGTAGGCCCAGAAGCCTGTCTGGGGCCTACTAATCCTGAGGTGGTCCTTAGGCTGTCTTGCCTGTGTGGAAGAAGCTGAGCCAAGCTGAGGAGATCCAGGGCAGGGCCCTTGCTGGAGAGAGCCAGGATGAAGGTTGGTCTCTTAGGAAGGTCTGGTGACTCGTTTGGAGGACGCACTTATATCTAAACTATCTTACAGTATTGCTGGGTCGGCTTAAAGGTTCTGGTACTGTCAAGCTATTTTACATTCTAAATTAAGGTAACTAATGTAGCTCCTGGCTGCTAAGTCTGTGAGAGAGGCTTATCCAGGAGTTCTACAGGCTGCTAAGTCTGTAAGAGGGGCTTGTCCAGATATTCTACCGGTTGCTAGGTCTGTGTGAGAGACCTACCCAGGTATCCAAGATCTTCTAAAGAAAGATGTTTTGCCTTTGGACTCAAGGAGTCTGCAAGTGATCTGCTAAAAAGGGTATCTGAAGCCTCCCCTAACCCTCTCTCCTACTACTTTTCTCAAATTCACATTAAAGCATTGAAAAATACTTAAAGTGACTGGCGCCTAAATTCTGTTCTAACTTCCCATTATAGCCATGGACTCAGCCCTGGGGTGAATGTAAGCTTGCGCCCTGTATCTGGAAGTACCTCTTTGCTCCCAGTAGACCCAGGGGGGCGCTACACAAATGTAGATTCAAATTTTGTCAATAATGCCTATATTCTCCTTGTCCTGCTTCCATAATTTAAGCACTGAAAGTGCGATCTCTATAACTGATCCAGTTGTGATGAGAAAGCTTTAACTTACAGCCTCAGTAGCTTGGCAGACAGTGACTCGATCCAAATTACATCTGCAAATTATATCTTGCAGATCGTAGAAAACTTTAATCCAAAAACGTATGCAGATCATAGGTCAAGAAATCATAGTATCTAGCTCCAGCAGAATACAGTACATGTGGTGAATGTAGGCTAAAGCATGAAGAAGAAGGGTGGGGCCAACTACATAGAGCATCTCCAAGCTATGGAGTGAGGTGGGAACAAAATTATTAAAGGCAGACAATTCAATGCATGATACTCCTGAACATAAGTAAACAGATGTACATATTTAAATTGGTGTTTCTTTGTAATTTTCCAATGTGTTTCGAGTGTTCTTTCTTCCTCAGGGAAACAAATTGATCAATGTCAGTGAGAAGTATATGATAATCAGCCTATAAGGGTTAAAACCAACCCAGTCCTTGCAATCCTATAGTGGTCAGGCCCAACAAGGTAAAAGGAATAAGAGTTCACTCAGGGACCCCAGGGCAGCAGAAATATTTAAACACCTCAGAAAGGAGATCAATCCCGGGGCATGGCCGACCATACCGATCCGACAGGTAAAGGAGTAGTAACAGCTACAGCAAAAACAATGTTACCTTTCTTGTGTATACTACTAATCTCCCCTTTCCCCATGTAATGGAGATGAACAAAGGATGACATGGTTGAAGTCCAGCTTGGGTGGCAACTGTGGCTCTCTCCATAGAGTGGAGGAGTAAGCGTTGTCACCCATTGACAGGAACTGTGTTAATCACAGAATTATAAGGTGAAAACAAAGGGGGGGGGGGCAGTAAAGGCTAATGCAGGCATCTCATCTAAGGACTGTTAAGCTACAATATATTACATTTTGGTTTTTGGGTTCAACTTGTATTGCTTTTGGTTGTGGGAGGAATCTGGAGCCCTCTGAGAATGACTGTGTAAACACAAGGTCAACCTACAAACTCTATGCAGATGATGTCCTAAAATTAGCTTAAAGCTAATATCTAAACAAATATAAAAGACACAAATGGTTGCATATCTGCTATCAATAATACATAATTACTTTTATTTTCTAAATGCAAGCAGTGTAGATACCTGAATTTGATCTGGAATCACCATTTTGCAGTCCTTGTACAGCAAGGCTGTAGTGTAAGAGGATGAAGCAGCACAAGAAGCCAATCAGTTCATTTTCTTGAATTGCCATGAGTGCCCTGGATTTTGTTTTCTTGGATTACTGTATTTGGATATTTAATAACTAAGAGCACCATCTGTTGTGATTTCACAGATGTCAGAAGTTTGGAATCTCTAAGGGCAATCTTTTCACTAGCCTGAGCTGCCTTCACAGTTTATTAGGTAAGTGCCACACATCTACTTTACTTCCAATCAGTTCATGTGTTAAAATGAAATATGCTGATAGCATGAGAAAGCAGAGTGACCGCTCCCGAGCCGAGCTGTGCGTATAGACATACAGAGTGCGGCTAGGCTCCACCCCTGTCCCCTCCTTACTGGCTGTGATTGACAGCAACAGGAGCCAATGAGAAGGGAGAGAGCCGAGAGAGCCGAGAGAGCCTCTGCTCTCGTGCACAGCACTGGATTGAGATCAGGCTCAGGTAAGTATAAGGGAGGGTGCTGCAGGCTTATTTGCCTAAAGTGGATCTAAAGTCATTGTGCCTAATTACTAGAATCCTCTCTCTTATATGAAGCTATGTTGTACAGTGTTTAGTTTTATAAAAATTATGCAGCGCGATGTCTTATTTCACAGTGCCGCTGTGCAGTCACGTGACGTCCTGCTGCTCTCCTTCCCCAATCTGAGGACTACAGCAGGATGGACTGAGATTTCCCTCTGACGTCAGCAGGGAGGAGTGGAAGAGAGTGGCAGGCATTCACGTGACCGCTCAGCGGCGCTCTGAAATAGTTAGTTAGAAATAGCTCTGAAACTAGCTTCATACAGCAGACTCATCTAGGTCATTATTTAAATCAATTTGATTTAACCACTTGACCACTGGGCACTTAAACCCCCTTCCTAACCAGACCAATTTTCAGCTTTCGGTGCTCTCCCATTTTGAATGACAATTACTCAGTCATGCAACACTGTACCCATAAGAAATTTTTGTCCTTTTTTTCACGCAAATAGAGCTTTGTTTTGGTGGTATTTAATCACCGTTGGGTTTTTAATTTTTTGCGCTATAAAAGAAAAAAGACAGAAAATTCTTTTAAAAAATGCATTTTTCTTCATTTCTGTTATAAAATTTTGCAAATTAGTAATTTTTCTTCATAAATTTTGGCCAAAATTTATACTGCTACATATCTTTCGCGGCAAACCGCTAACACCCTTTAAAAGTCTATAGGAGAAATAAAAAGTGCTAATTTTAAAGGCTTATATGCATGGTATTGTCATAAAAAGTGTTTGGGGACCCGGGTCCTGCCCCAGGGGACATGGATCAATGAAAAAAAAAGTTTTAAAAATGGACATTTTTTCAGGAGAAGTGATTTTAATAATGCTTAAAGTGAAACAATAAAAGTGAAATATTCCTTTAAATTTCGTACTTGGGGGGTGTCTATAGTGGCGCATGTTTCCCGTGTTTAGAACAGTCCGAGAGCAAAATGACATTTCTAAAGGAAAAAAAGTCATTTAAAAGTACTCGCGGCTATAAGGAATTGTCGGTCCCGGCAATACACATAAAAGTAATTGAAAAAACAGCATGGGATTCCCACACAGTCCATTACCAGACCCTTTGGTCTGTGTGGGGTCCCCCCAAATTCCACACCAGGCCCTTCAGGTCTGGTATGGATATTAAGGGGAACCCCACGCCAAAATTTTTTTAAAAAATGGCGTGGGGTCCCCCCAAAAATCCATACCAGCCCCTTATCCGAGCACGCAACCTGGCAGGCTGCAGGAAAAGAGGGGGGAATGAGAGAGCGCCCCCCCTCCTGAACCGTACCAGGCCACATGCCCTCAACATGGGAAGGGTGCTTTGGGATAGCAGCCCCCCAAAGCACCTTGTCCCCATGTTGATCGGGAGAAGAGCCTCATCCCCATAACCCTTGCCCGGTGGTTGTGGGGGTCTGCGGGCGGGGGGCTTATCGGAATTTTGGAAGCCCCCTTTAACAAGGGGAGCCCCAGATACCGCCCCCTGTGGGAAATGGTAACGGGGTACAAATGTACCCCTACCATTTCACAAAAAATGTGTGAAAATGGTAAAAAAAACAAGACACAGCTTGGGACAAGTCCTTTATTAAAAAATTAAAAAATAATAGTGTCCCACGAAGTCCCTTCATCTTCCTCTCTCGCTCCGATGGACCGAAAAAAAAAAAAAGAGGCCGCACACCACCACCGAGGTACCCGCCGTAATGACCGGCCTCTCAGGTGACAGCTCTTTTATAACTGAGGGCGGGGCCATACGATGACATCGCCGGGTGACCCCGCCTCCCTCTGTCGAATGGGGACATCCCTATAGCTTTCCCGTAGCGTCAGAGGGGGCGGGGTCACTCAGTTACGTTACCATTTCACACGGGGGGCCAGGATCTGGGGGTCCCCTTGTTAAAGGGGGCTTCCAGATTCCGATAAGTCCCCCACCCGCAGACCCCCACAACCACCGGGCAAGGGTTGTGGGAATGAGGCCCTTGTCCCCAACAACATGGAGGACAAGGTGCTTTGGGGGGCCTCTACCCCAAAGCACCCTCCCCATGTTGAGGGCATGTGGCCTGGTACGGTTCAGGAGGGGGGCCGCTCTCTCGTCTCCCCTCTTTTCCTGCGGCCTGCCAGGTTGCCTGCTCAGATAAGGGTCTGGTATGGATTTTTTGGGGGATCCCACGCCATTTTTTAAAAAAATTTTGGGGCGGGGTTCCCCTTAAAATCCATACCAAACCTGAAGGGTCTGGTATGAATTTTGAGGAGGACCCCCGTGCCATTTTTTTTATTTTGCCGCGGGGTGCCCCTTAATATCCATACCAGACCTGAAGGGCCTGATATGGAATTTGGGGGGGACCCCACGCATTTTTTTTTTCATTTTGGTTCAGGGTTCCACTTAATATTCATACCAGACCCGTAATGGACTGTGGGAGAATCCCATGCTGTTTTTTTCAATGACTTTTATGTGTATTGCCGGGACCAACAATTCATTATAGCCGCGGGTAGCTTTAAATGGGTTTTTTCCTTCGAAATGTCATTTTGCTCTCGGACTGTTCTAAACACGGGAAACATGCGCCCCTTTACAGGCATACTATAGACACCCCCCAGGGACGAAATTTAAAGGAATATTTCACTTTTATTGTTTCACTTTAAGCATTTTTAAAATAACTGCTCCCAAAATAACGTCAGTTTTTAAAACTTTCTTTTGCATTGATACATGTCCCCTGGGGCAGGACCCGGGTCCCCAAAACTTTTTATGACAATAACTTGCAGATAAGCCTTTAAAATTAGCACTTTTAATTTTTCATGTTCGTGTCCCATAGCGGCTTCAGCGGCCATGGCGGCTCCAGTGTCCTCTCCTCCAGCTTCCTCTGCGATGTGTCTCCCCTTCAGCCAAAAGCGCTAGGCATCCAATAGGATTGTATGACGCTTTGGCCAATCCAGGAACAGGTCTCACAGACCTGCATCCTGATTGGCGGGGAGGAACTTTAGTGTGATAATAGCAAAAATGTATTTGCTTATCGTCACACAACAGAGTGGGATTGGAGCCGAAAGCTCTGCGCTCTGAGCCGACCCTTTTTTGAAGCCTTTTAGACCCTCTGGCTTAGAGCCAGAGGGTCTAAAAGGCTTCAAAAAAGGGTCGGCTCAGAGCACAGAGCATTGGGCTTCAGGTGCATCCAAAAAACACCCTACCGCATGGGAATCCATGGTCCAGTGCCACTGATATGTAGATGGGGGGGCCGGGCGAATGGATAGGGGGGTTGGCACCTGTGTGCCCTCTAGGGATGAGCCACCACTGCTATGGAGAGGTAGGCCTATGAGGAGAGAGTTGCAATAGTCAAGGCGAGAGATAACAAGAGAGTGAATGAGTAGCTTGGTGGTTTCAATTATTAAAAAGGGGCGAATTTTAGAGATGTTACGGAGGTGATGTCTGCAAGCTTTTGACAATGATTGGATTTGGGCTGAAAGGACAGGTCAGAGTCTAGGATTACACCTAGTACCCTGGCGTGAGGAGAGAGATTGATGGTTGCATTATTGATTTTGATGGAAGTGTCATGGAGGGGGGGAAATATTATCAGCTCAAATATGAATATCAAATATGATGTATCATTCTAGGAACTCCTTCATGTCTTTTCAATGTTGTCGCTTGTATCAGTTACCATCACTTTTTCCACAGATCAGTCAAATTGTTTCCTTTATGTTTGATCCTCTTTAAAATTTGAGAATTTAAACCAACTTTGATGACAGCTATGAAGCTAACAATTGTTCAGTGGAATATGACACACATGTTAACCCAGTCGGAGGGGTATGATGTGATATCCCGTGCGGTTCTCATGATGGTGACTCTATTGTGCTTCTTCCTCTTCATTTTCTTCGTTGGAGCTCTTCTCAGTGTTTTCTTCACCACTCCTTACATCCAGGAAAACGCTCGCTACATCCTCTTCGCTCATATTCTCATCAATGACACGTTATATCTTACCTTGGGAATTTTATTCTTGTTTACGGTTCTAAGTAGTGTATACTTCCCCACGCCCCTTTGCTGCTTTATTCTTGCCGTTGTTGCGGCTTCCTTTAGAGTTACGCCATATAACTTGGCTGTCATGTCTCTGGAACGATACATTGCCATATGTTTCCCATTGAGACACTTGGAATTGTGTACAGCGAGAAGAGCTAAATCAGCGATAGCAGTAATTTGGATCGTAGGATTTTCCCCAAGCATTGCAGACTTTGTAACCATCGTGTACTCGGTGGAAGGAAGTTTCTTTTCTATTGCTGTGATCTGCGGCCCTCCAATGTTAACCATCAGCCCCTTACAAAATGTGATACGTTCATTTGCTCATTTTTTTAGTTTCAGCCTTGTGGCCTTAATAATTTTTTTTACCTACGTGAAAGTCATGCTGGTAGCCAGGAGATTGGGTTCACGGCAGTCATCTGCCCTCAAGGCTGCAAGGACAGTCTTGCTTCATGTGTTCCAGCTAATGCTTTGTATGGTATCCTTCATCTCTACTGTTCTAGAAACAACCATTCCTGATTATAATTCTGACCTACGCATCGCTGGTTTTCTAATATTTACCTGTTTGCCCAGATTCCTTAGCCCCTTGATTTACGGAATAAGA
The DNA here is from genome assembly GCA_037952925.1 of Lithobates clamitans. Classification (NCBI taxonomy): domain Eukaryota; kingdom Metazoa; phylum Chordata; class Amphibia; order Anura; family Ranidae; genus Lithobates; species Lithobates clamitans. The sequence continues at coordinate 474,289 of JBBGZY010001446.1, read as the reverse complement.
GATGAAGTGTTTCGTAAATACATAGGAAAGTTTTACCATACTGTATTTTCTCCCTTCATCGCTTACTTTATGAAATAAAACATGAGGTGTTTCATAAATGCATAAGAAAACAATAACATACTTTGAATTAGCAAATTTTGTTCAGTCTTGATCATAAGTGTTCACTTTTGACAGTTGAGAAGAATTGATTGCTGTGCCCTGGGGTGGCAATCAAACCCCCTGAGTAAACATATGCCACATCCTGATAAATTGCAAAAATGAATGATGGGAAAAGATGGACTTTAACGGCACAAATAGAAAAATATAAAAAATTGTAATAGTTCACATATATTATAAATGTCTCCATCCGGAGAGGTGTTTGTTCAGTAGCCATGTCCCACTGGTAGGGGTGAGAGTTAAAATCTTCTTCAATACCAATTGTGGTGAGTTCATATAACTTATATATATGGCTATGCATAGATATATACACTACAACAACTATATTTTTAAACGTTTATACTGTATTCTAACTGAAGTTTATTTCTTTAATTAGAGATACAGAAGCTCCTGAAGAAGCGACAACTATAGTTGCGAAACATGTTGAGCATTTTTTAACTCTTCAAGGATCTTTGAACACCCAAACAATGAATGCCATATCACAGTGTGGGCTTTTTCTGATTTGGCTCCTCTCGTAGTCCTGTGGGCGTAGCCGAGAGCGGCCGATATACATACGTAGCCGAGTGTACTTGGCTAGGTTCGGCTAGCTCCGCTCACAGTCACGCCCAGTCCCTATGTTATGTCCATCATAGGGCGTGACTGGGCGTGACTGTGAGCGGAGCTAGCCGAACCTAGCTGAGTACACTCGACTATGTATGTATGTCAGCGGCGCTCGCTCCTCCGTTCACAGTCAGCGGGGGATCGGTGTATAACACGCACCTGCGATTTTCCCCTGATTTTAAGGGGAAAAAAGTGCATGTTAAACGCCGATAAATACGGTACTTTTTCGTTCAAAAAACTTTAAGCATAAATCTCATATTAATAAATTCATGAAAAATATTTTAAACTAATTTAAAAATGTGAAATAAGTGACAGATTAACCGCTTGCCGACCAGCCACCGTCATTATACTGCGGCAGGTCGACATGATCCCGAGAGTTGTCGTAGCTATGCGTCGGCTCCTTTAAGCGGAATAGCAGGTGCACACCGCCGGAGGCACGCGCATGCGCCCGCTGCACTGCGGGGGTGCCGATGCTTGTGACCGATGGTCGCGATGACCGCCGGCCACGTTCGATCGCGGGCACAAGAGGCAGAATAGGGATGTGTGTGTGTAAACACACAAATCTCTGTTCTGTTCTGCGAGGAGAGACAGATTGTGAGCTCCAAAAAGTTAGGAACCACGATCTGTCATTTCCTCTAGGTCAGTCCCCTCCCCCTACAGTTAGAAACACACACAGGGAACACAATTAACCCCTTGATCGCCCCCTAGTGTTAACCCCTTCCCTGCCAGTGACATTTTTACAGTTATCAGTGCATTTCTATAGCACTAATCTCTGTATAAATGCCAATGGTCCAAAAAATGTGTCCGATGTGTCCGCCATAATGTCGCATTCCCGATAAAAATCGCAGATCGCCGCCATTACTAGTGAAAAAAAAAATAATAATAATAAAAATGCTATAAATCTATCCCTTATTTTGTAGACGCTATAACTTTTGCGCAATATACACTTATTGCAATTTTTATTACCAAAAATATGTAGAAAAATACATATCGGCCTAAACTGAGAAAAAATTAGCTTTTTTTAAAAAAAATGGGAATATTTTTTTATAGCAAAAAGTACAGAATATTGTGGGGTTTTTTTTCAAAATTGACCCTCTTTTTTTGTTTATAGCGCAAAAATTAAAAAATAATAACCGCAGAGTTTATCAAATACGACCAAAAGAAAGCTCTATTTGTGGGAAAAAAAAGAACATCAATTTTGTTTGAGTGCAATGTCGCACGACCACGCAATTGTCAGTTAAAGCGACGCAGTGCCGATTTGCAAAAAATGGCCCTGTCATTCAGCAGCCAAATCTTCCGGGGCTGAAGTGGTTAATAGATCTTAGGTGCATCGGTGTCAATCATCACAGTTCACAAGCGTATAAAATGCTTAAATATATAACGTTTTTGGTGCAGTTTCCAAGTCTAATGGGGCGTACACACGGTCGGACTTTTCGGCTACAAAAGTCCCGACAGCCCGTCCGACAAACTTTCGACTGACTTTTGGTGGACTTGCGGCGGACTTTCTAACGAACGGACTTGCCTACATACGATCACACAAAAGTCCGACTGATTTGTACGTGATGACGTATGACCGGACTAAAATAAGGAAGTTGATAGCCAGTAGCCAATAGCTGCCCTAGAGTGGGTTTTTATCCATCGGACCAGCATACAGACGAGTGGAGTTACGACGTAAAGATTTGAAGCATGTTCCAAATCTAAAGTCCGGCAGATTTGTGACTGGAAAAGTCCACTGAAAGTCCGGGGAAGCCCACACACGATCTGATTGTCCGCTGGATTTGGTCCGTCGGCGTCCGTCGGCGTCCGTCGGACTTTTGTAGCCGAAAAGTCCGACCGTGTGTAAGCCCCATTAGCGTTTTTTCTTTTTTGAGAAGTTCCACAGTGGCGTGCTCTCCACCTGTGTTTCCTTACTCACCAACAGTAGCTGACTCAAACAGGCATAAATATATTCACATAAATGGCTTCTCCCTTTCTCCTCCTCCAATGTAATGACTGGGTTCAATGCAGTGTGCTTATACCATAATGAAGGATTATAAAAATCTCAATAGTGTCATACTGTTTGACTTTATTAAAAGATTAAAAAGCAATTGCACTTACATTCACATATATGGTTAAAAGCATATACAGTATATTCATCAAATTGCCACCTCGGTGTGCGATCCAACTGTAGGATACTCACCAATGACCGTCCCTGGTTGACGCATCTCAACCTTCCCACTGGGCATCTTCAGAAGCTGGAGCCGTCACCTCTCTAGATGTGCAAAGCTTGTAGAGACATCCCCAAAAAGACTTCCAGCTGTAATTACAGGGAAAGGTGGTTCTACAAAGTATTGACTCAGGGGGGCTGAATACAGATGCACGCCACACTTTTCACATATTTATTTTTTAAAAAAATTGAAAACCATTTATCATTTTCCTTCCACTTCACAAATATGTGCCACTTTGTGTTGGTCTATCACATAAAATCCCAATGAAATACATTTCTGACAAAATGTGGAAAATTTCAAGGGGTGTGAATAATACTTTTTCAAGGCACTGTATATTATTGCAATTTAATACTTCTGTTTTGTCAACAAATCCCATGATCATAAGACATTCAGTCCTGAGTGCTTCTCTGTGTGTAATGAATGGCCTGTGTGGACATTACAGCCCATTCAAAAGGTTTCCTGTTGAGTTAGCAAACTCAAATGTCATCCAAATAAATGATGGGACCTATAAATTAATGCAAAGCGGCAATTTGCTTTTCTTTTTAATGTTTGAGCTAATTATCTTTAGAAACAAAAGCAAGTGAATGAAAAAAATAAATTTATACTGCATACTCATCATTACAAGCAATTCTTGTAATTGTTTTTTGTAACAATTGCAACAAGTTATTAGAATAGATGGTTCTTTAATATTCTTTACATTGGTAAAAAAGTGATGCATCCTGTACCATGGACACATATATGATAATAAAGTATATGTCAGGGCAAAATAAAGACGCTAGTTGTTAAATATAATAATATTCTCTCAATAATCTGTAAATTATATTGGTGAGAAAAGTTCAGAAATAGAAAGTCCGTTCAGTTCTTGTGTACAAACTTAAAAATGGATTTAATAATAAAATAGCATAGGATTACAAGAACGATATTAAAATACAAAATGTAAAAATATCAATAATGTACTTCCTAAAGAGGGTTGGTTTGTCTTATAGTTCCACAAACTCCAATGTATTTCAACCTAACTTTCAATCCTCCTCTTTTCACATAATGATGGGAGTTGACTAGAAACTAAACTCAGTCTCTATGCATTGCATTCCTGAGGGATGGGCAAGATCCATGTGTATATCCATTTAACATACCATATAAGTTTATCTATCATGTAAATGAAATAATGTTACTTAAATCAATATATGTATACATTCATTGAAAAGCCCTTGTTCTTATTAATATCTTAATCGAGAAATATTATAATATAAATACCGTATTTATCGGCGTATAACACGCGCCGGCGTATAACACGCACCCCAAGTTTAGGAGAGAATTTTAAGGAAAAAACATTTTTAGGAGGGAAGTTTAAGGAAAAAAAACTTACATTAAAATGCCCATCAATGCAGCCTTATCTGTCTATCTGCAGCTTTTTCAGTGTCAGTGCAGCCTTGCCCCAGTGCAGTCTTGTCAGTGCAGCTTTGTCAGTGCAGCCTTGTCAGTGCAGCCTTGTCAGTGCAGCTTTGCCCCAGTGCAGCTTTGCCCCAGTGCAGCCTTGCCCCAGTGCAGCCTTGCCCCAGTGCAGCCTTGCCCCAGTGCAGCTTCGTTCGTGCAGGTCTGCCCCAGTCCAGCCATGTCAGTGCAGCTTTGTGCACTCAGTGTAGATTCAAAAAATGGCGCCGAGACTGCAGGGAGCCGAGATACACATACACGATTGTTCTCGGCTTTTTCCGGCGCCGTCGTCACGCCCAGTCCCGCCCCTGAACCTGTGTTATGTCCATCATAGGGCGGGACTGGGCGTGACTGTGAGCGGCGCCGAAAAAAGCCGAGAACACTCGGGTATGTGTATCTCGGATCCGACAAGAGCAGAGATACACATACCCGAGTGTTCTCGGCTTTTTTCGGCGCCGCTGACAGTCACGCCCAGTCCCGCCCTATGATGGACATAACACAGGTCCAGGGGCGGGACTGGGCGTGACGGCGGCGCCGGAAAAAGCCGAGAACACTCGAGTATGTGTATCTCGGCTCCCTGCAGTCTCGGCGCCATTTTTGAATGTACCCACGGCTGTGTATGTCGGCGGCGACCGCGGCAATTGCCGCGATCGCTCCGATGACACAGAAATCGGCGGGGATCGGCCTATAACACGCACCCACGATTTTCCCCTGATTTTCAGGGGAAAAAAGTGCGTGTTATATGCCGATAAATACGGTAACTTAAATTCTCATATATATTCAAAACTCTATGTATCTTCAAGAAATGTGATACCTTATCCATTTGTGATGGGGGAGGAGGAAGGAAACCAGCTCAAGCTTCCTAATTACTACCATATGTAAGCTCTCCAAAGTGAAGCACAGACTGAAGAAATCTTTTATATAGCTATTGTAAAATCTATTTTTTTTTTTTACTTCTCCAAATCTAGAATAAATAAATATATACAACTCAATCACACAATAAAGATCCAACCCATTCATACGTATGTTAGTATTGTTGATTGACAAATATTAGATTTTAGATTAAGGAAGGCTTCTAACATTTCCCTGTCAAAATGATTGATTAAGCAATCTCAATAATTTTTTTATCTTAATCCGTCCAACAGCCGCATCTCATTCGTATCCATGCATGCTTTTAGATCTTAAGATAATTGATTTAAATATATTTTCAATTTTGATTCTACGTAAGGAAAAGTAAACTTGGTAAACCTTTTGTTTCATATACCATAAAAAATATTTTCACCCTTATTATTTTCTTTTACCAAATAATCAATCCCCTTAATAATAAATTAATTAAGGTAACATTGTCATACAATGCTTTGAAGTTTGGGTGTCACTTCAGAAGCATATGTTCCATATTTTCCCTCCAAATTGTGTTTAGCATAAATATGTTTCCTAACTTCAATTCAATTATTTATGTGAAATAATTTTTAAAAAATACATATTACAATGTAAAATTTGTCTTAACTTGTCTGAATGAACTTTAGGGAAAAATTTACTCTTATCTTAATTAACAGCAGATGTTCCTCCTAACTAAAGTGACTAAAGTGACTATTACAAAGACGTTTAACCCTTTCGAATCTGAAAGTACACATTATGTGATTGTAAAAGTTAATTTGTAAAAAATATCTCCTCTTGATATGATAAACATATCAAGTCCCATTAAAATTTATATATAATTTTCTCTGTTAAAAAAAAAAAAAAATTTATATATAAAAACTGCAATATATCTGATGGATAAATTATTTCATCAGTAGTCAAAATTCAAATTTTTTTTATGTTCCTCTCATCACGAGAGGTCTAGAGATTTTTCTTTCTTCTTGTACTCTGTAAAATTGGAAAAACTTTATTGTACATAAAAAGACAACAATAATTATGAGGAATTAAATTCTTGTGTCAAATCTTCTCCCAAAATAGATATTCTTAAGCTTCAAGTTATTTGTTTTCATCTTGAAGGTCTAGAAATATTAGATTTCTCTTCTATTGGTGGCTAATAAGTCATTTCCTGAAACAAAAATGCAGTATCATTTTTTTGGCATTGATACAATTGCATTGGTTAAGATTTACCTTCATTTTATTATTCAGTTTACATATTACAATCCTAGCATTTTTATAATGACATAGAAGACATATTTTAATAATAACATTTCTGATTACCTTGCATTGCTCTATTTTTCTTAAAATTACCTATACTCTTATGCTAGTATTCTGTGTATTTTAAATATAACAGGATGCAATTTCTCCTTTTGGTCATGACTCAAAACCTCGTTTCCACAAACAAAGAAAGGTTTCAAATCAACCCAGAAGTCTGAAGTGGACTGTGTCCATTCACTTTAAAGTTAGAGTCATACGTGCTGTACTGTAAGTTTTGGCATCTTCCAATTCAGAAGTTCCTCTTTAAGGTCATGGAGTGGCCTAGCCAGTCTCCAGACCTTAATCCTATAGAAAATTTATGGAGGGAGCTGAAACTTTGAGTTGCTAAGCGACAGCCAATAAACCTAAAGGATTTAGAAAAGATCTGTAAAAAAAGAGTGGACCAAAACCCCTCCTGAGATGTGTGCAAACCTGGTAACCAACCCTCTGTGCTTGCCAACAAGGGTTTCTCCACCAAGTACTAAGTCATGTTTTGCTTGGGGATCAAATACTTATTTTACGCACTGAACTACAACTCAATTTATACCATTGGTATCATGTGTTTTTTTTCTGTATTTTTGGTTGATATTCTGTCTCTATCAGTTAAAATACACCTATGATAAAAATTATAGACCCTTAATTTCTTTGTTAGTGGGAAAAATGACAAATTCTGCAGGGGATCAAAATATTATTTTCCCCACTGTATACATGTGATTGTGCACAGGGGGGCCACCCTGTAGAAGTAAATCTGCTATAGGGGGTTCTTAACTGATTAAGCTTTTACAATAAAACCTGGAAGCAGGTAAGCTTAATCAGACCCAAAGTTTGTCAAAAAAGACAACTGAACTTTGAGTTTAAATCAGCTTATTACATTCCAGGTGCTTAAAAACAAAAGATGTGCAAGAAGCATAAGCTTTGTTGATTGCAGAGCTCCAGCTTTTTCAAAAAGACCTCAGATCTCACATTTAAAATTAAAAGCAAAAAAAACAAAAACAAAAAATGTCATTTTACATTTACTAAAAAAAAAAATTAAAAAAAATGGCCCTTTAAGGCTGAAGGGCAGAAGGGACATCAGAGGTCGCTCCAGTCCTCTAAGGGCTTAGAGTTGAGAGGGGGCCATCTTTCCCTCACTGGACTTCCTGCCCATCGCTTCAGGGGATTGGATTTTTTCCCCCTTTACCAATGGCTCCGGTAAGTGGGGAAACGACTGGGAAGCAGCGGGAGTGGCCCCCCTGCCCCTACTACTGCTGCTTCCCAGTCGTTTCCCCGCTGGTAAAGGGGGAAACAATCCGATCCCCTGGAGTGATGGGCAGGAAGTGGGCACCTCTCCCACTGCCTATAAAATTGATCCATGGCAAATCTGCTGCCGGGACCACTTTTATTGGACGCCGAATCGCCCGCTGTATATAAAAATACCGGGGTTATGACAGCCAGCTGCTGCCATAACAACGGTATATATAACGTCAAAGTAATGACGTATATATACAGTGGGCGGTCCGGAAGAGGTTAATCTTTGCCTTAAATCCATCCCATAATTTTAGAAAGTACAGGCCGGAAACGTGACAGATTTCCTAAAGAAAATATTTATTTAAGCATTACAGCAATAACATCAGCCAAAATTCTGACGCGTTTCGGCCTTAGGCCTTCATCAAAAGCATAAAAATATGACATTAAAAACAAGTATATATAAGGGAAGCAGCCCTTGGGAGGTATGAAGGGCAAAATTCACTTAATTAAAAAATCAACCCATTAATTGGTTACAGGTGGAGATGACTAGACCTGGGCCAAACAAACACACACAAAAACAGGGGGGGTTTCAACAAAGCACGAAATGTTAACCATTACAGTCCCACTGTTACAACAGTGGAAGATTTTCAATAAAAAATCATTAATTGCTATACTTCAGAGCATTATTTCAAAAACAGGACTAACATCCATCCTATTGTTCATACCCAACGGCATTCTGGTATTTAACGTGTGTATCCACCACACCTCTAGTTGGAGCAGGGTGCGATAGGTATCCCCCCCTCTTGAGAACCGTTTAACATGTTCTAAACCAAAGAAAGAAAAAGTATCTAATTTACCTCCATACACTGTCTTGAAATGTTTAGATACATTAGAAATATTTTTGGCATTTGGATTGACAGTGTCATTATAGTGTTCAGAGACCCTGGTTCATAGGTGGAGGATGGTGCAACCCACGTACTGTATCTGACAAGCACTACATTCTACTACATAAACCATTGATTTAGAGCTGCAATTAATAACATGTTTAAGAGTGTAGGTTTTGCCTGTAGAGAAAGAGGTGACAGTTTTGGTTTTTCTGTGTCTTCTACATTGTCTACATGTGCTGGTGCCACAAGGAAAAGATCCAGTGGCACTTAGCCATGTCCATGGGGGATGATGAGGATGAAAAATTCTAGGAGATAGGATAGATCCCAGTGTGGGAGCCATTCCACTGGAAAAACTATATCCCTGTTGTAAAATGTCCTACAATGTCTTATCAGCATATAGAACGGGAAGGCACTTTTTGACAATTGCTACAATTTGATTATATTGTTTAGAGTAAGTAGTAACAAAATGTATTTTATTTCTATTACAATCGGACTGTCTTTTCATACTAGGGCTCTCTGCATTTTTTAGCATGCTACCTCTATCCTTTTTCTCCGCCTTGATCCTGCCATTATCAATGAAATATTTTTGTATCCTCCCCTCATTAGTCTTTCTGAGACTACAGTACATTCTTTCTCATAATCTTCATGATGAGAGCAGTTCCTTATTGCTCGCACAAACTCCCCCCACTGGTAGTGCATGTAAAGTATAAAGGGGTGACAACTCGTAGTAAACAAAAGTGAATTGCCAGTACATTGCTTTCTGAAGGTTTTTGTGGTTACCCTGCCACTGTCGATGTGTCCTGTAAGTGTTATATCCAAATAATCAATTCTGACAGAGTGAAAGTGATGACTGAACTCCAAATTCAAGTGGTTGTTATTAAGATACTAAATAAAAGAATCTATCATAGAGACCGGGCCAATCCACACCAAGGCCAGGTTATCTATGTAGCGACAGTACCAGTCAATATACACTCTGAAAGGATTATTATGTGTGACGAGAAAGACTTCTTCCCATGACCCCATATATTTATTTGCCAATGAGGGAGAAAATTTAGCACCCATCAAGGCACCTTGGCATTGTATGTAAAAGGATGAGTCAAACATGAAATAATTATGTTTCAATAGAAACTCAATGGCCAAAAGTAGAAAATCGTACAACTCACCACTATAAAAACTGTACGATGTAAGGTGGTGTTTAATAGCCTCCAAGGCTAAACAATGTGGTATACATGAAAATAATGCCTTAACATCAACAGTAATCCAAGTATTGGTTGCTGACCATTTAATTTCATGTGTATGGGCAAGAAGGTGACCAGTGTCCCTAAGATAATGACGTATATATACAGTGGGCGGTCCGGAAGAGGTTAATCCTTGCCTTTAATCCATCCTATAATCATTACTGCTAACCTCAACCGTTAACCCCCAAAAACTAACCCTACCCCCAGAAATACTCTACAGTATATCATAGTTACATAGTTACATAGTAGGTGAGGTTGAAAAAAGACACACGTCCATCAAGTCCAACCTATGTGTGTGATTATGTGTCAGTATTACATTGTATATCCCTGTATGTTGCGGTCATTCAGGTGCTTATCTAATAGTTTATTGAAACTATCGATGCCCCCCGCTGACACCACCTCCTGTAGAAGGGAATTCCACATCCTTGCCGCTCTTACAGTAAAGAACCCTCTACGTAGTTTAAGGTTAAACCTCTTTTCTTCTACTTTTAATGAGTGGTCTCAAGTCTTGTTAAACTCCCTTCTGCAAAAAAGTTTTATCCCTATTGTGGGGTCACCAGTACGGTATTTGTATATTGAAATCATATCCCCTCTCAAGCATCTCTTCTCCAGAGAGAATAAGTTCAGTGCTTGCAACCTTTCCTCATAACTAATATCCTCCAGACCCTTTATTAGCTTTGCTGCCCTTCTTTGTACTCGCTTCATTTCCAGTACATCTTTCCTGAGGACTGGTACCCAGAACTGGACAGTATACTCTAGGTGCGGCTGGACCAGAGCCTTGTAGAGAATTATCGTTTTATATTCTGTTTGCTTTGTTTTCTACTAGGAACCCCAGGTCCTTTTCCATCCTATAATATATCATTATAAAGATAAATGTTATCGCATGGAAAAAACATCACTATGAAAATGTCATGGATTATCTATTTATCTGTGGTAAAAAACTTTGTATCTATTCTATAAAATGGTGACTGTACCGGTTTGTCGCGTATTCCCCCAATAGTCATGTCTTTACTTGTTTAACCTGCAGAAACTAATGACTTTTGCTCACTTATACTCCTTTGGGAAACCATTACTGCTTACCAGTGACTGTGTTATAATAACAAAAGGATTATCTAATGTGCCGTGACATTTTCTGAGGCCTATTGAGTCCATTAGAGACTATAAGAAGGAATCTGCAACTTCCACCTAAACACAGTGTTAAAGATGTAGAAGAGGGCAAGGGCTGCACCAGAACTACCACCCAACATCCAAAAAGAGAACTTCAAATCCCATCAACCTATTTGCTGGACGGCGGATCTCACAACAACATCCCTGTAAGTACAAAATATGATAAAACCACATTCATACACATAGTTGTAGTAAAGCCCAATTGAGCTTTTTCTTGAAATCAGCTAAATACATTCCAAGTGCCTCAAAACAAAAGGTGAGTAACATCTTACAGTTCATTTTCTTTAGAAGGCAGCCACAGACTGAGTAGATAAGCCTGTCCCCTGCCTGGAGCTTCAGAGAAGAACCCATACTCTCTGTGTTCAAGCAGTGGCTTCTCTGCAGAGGTCTGTGCCCTCTGCAATCAACAATGCTTATGCTTCTTGCACATCTTTTGTTTTTAAGCACCTGGAATGTATTTAGCTGATTTAAACTCAAAGTTCAGTTGTCTTTTTTGACAAACTTTGGGTCTGATTAAAGCTGGCCATACACCATACAATTTCTTATTCCATTTTTTGTAGATTTACCTTCAAACTATGTAGTGCAAGGGCCTGCTTGATTGCATACAAATTGAAAGTGTTTAGGTTTGACCTCATAGTATATAGTTTTGGTAAATCTAAAGGAAAATCGCACAAGACAATTGTATAATGTATGGCCAGCCTAAGCTTACCTGTTTCCAGGTTTTGTTGTAAAAGCTTAATCAGTTAAGAACCCCCCTATAGCATATTTACTGCTAGAGGGCGGCCCCCCTGTGCACAGTCACGTGTATACAGTGGGGAAAATAATTATTTGATCCCCTGCAGATTTTGTAAGTTTGCCCATTAACAAAGAAATGAAGGGTGTATAATTTTTATCATAGGTGTATTTTAAATGATAGATACAGAATATCAACCAAAAATCCAGAAAAAAAACACACTTATACAAATGTTATAAATCGAGTTGTAGTTCAGTGAGTAGAATAAGTACGGTATTTGCTCCCCAAGCAAAACATGACTTAGTACTTGGTGGAGAAACTCTTGTTGGGAAGCACAGAGGTCAGACGTTTCTTGTAGTTGGTTAACCAGGTTTGCACACATCTTATTGAGAGAGTGAGAGAGAGAGAGCTGTGCATGATGTCATAAGCCTAGGCTAATGACCAGACAAGAAACAGGAAGTGGGCTATATAAGGTATTTACTGGCAGAAAAAAAATGTTTTACTATCCAAAGTTAAAACAACAACAAGGGCAGAATATTTAATAAATGTAAAGTTTAAAAAAACGACTGAAGGTCCGCTTTAATGTGCTCCTTCTTGAGCCACTCTGTTGCTGCCTTGGCGGTATGTTTTGGGTCATTGCCATGCTGAAAGTGCCATCCATGAGGCAAGAAGGTTCTCATTCAAGATTTTACGATACACGGCCCCGTCCATTGGCCCCTCAATGCGGCAATGTTGGCCTGTACCTTTAGTAGAGAAACAGTCCCAAAGCATAATGTTTCCACCTCCATGCTTGGCTATAGGGGTGGTGTTCTTAGGGTCATAGTCAGCATTTTTCTTCCTCCAAACATGGTGAGTTAAGAAAACCATCCCCACAGTCACGCACGGAGGTGGAAACATTATGCTTTGGGGCTGTTTCTCTACTAAAGGTACAGGCTGACTTTTCCACATTGAGGGGTCAATGGACGGGGCCATGTATTATAAAATCTTGGATGAGAACCTTCATCCCTCAGCCAGAACACTGAAGTTGGGTCATGGATGAGTCTTCCAGCATGACAATGACCCAAAACATACCGCCAAGGCAACAAAGGAGTGGCTGAAGAAGAAGCACATTAAGGCTATGGAGTGGCCTAGTCAGTCTCCAGACCTTAATGCTATAGAAAGTGTATGGAGGGTGTTGAAACTTCGAGTTGCCAAGAGACAGGCAAGAAACCTTAATGCCGCGTACACACGAGCGGACTTTCTGGCATACTTGGTCAGACGTTCTTCCCGCCGGACTGTCCGGCGGACTACCGCCGGACCTTCTGAACGGACGGACTTGCCTACACACGACTGGACTTTCCGGCAGGCTAGGTCCGTCCGTCTTTCCGACGGACTTTCGCCGGAGTTACGGCGGACTTTCACAATGAACGGACTTGCCCACACACGGACAAGTCCGTTCATTTTGAACGTGACTCAGGTACAACGGGACTAGAAAAGGAAGTCAAACTCGGTGCTTTTATCGGCAAGATTGACACCTTTCAAGCCACCTTTCAAGCCACCCCCCCATGTTGAGGGCATGCGGCCTGGTACGGTTCAGGAGGGGGGGGGGCGCTCGCTTGTCCCCACCCCCTTTCCTGACCGGCCGGGGTGAGTGCTCGAGTCGGGGTCTGGTATGGATTTTGGGGGGACCCCAAGCAGTTTTTTGGCGTAGGGGCTTCCCCTTAAGATCCATACCAGACCTAAGGGCCTGGGATGCCCCGCACTCGCCGCAATAGGAAAATTTGTTGTGAGATGCAGTACTCTATCCTTGCTTCGTATCTGGTCCGTTGGACCAGCATACAGACGCATGCAGACGAACGGGCTTTCCGTAAGGAACTGAGTCCGGCAGACTAAGATTTAAAGCATGCTTTAAATCTAGGTACGGCGGACTTTTGGGAAAAAAAAGTCCGCTGGAGCCTACACACGGTCGGATTGTGCGGCGGACTCTGGTCCGCCGGACCAAATATGCCAGAAAGTCCAACCGTGTGTACGCGGCATAAGGATTTAGAGAAGATCTGTAAAGAAGAGTAGACCAAAATCCCTCCTGAGATGTGTACAAACCTGGTCACTTAACCAACCAAGAACTAAGTCATGTTTTGCTTGGGGAACAAATACTTATTTTATTAACTGAACTGTAACTTTATTTATAGCATTTGTTTTATGTGTTTTTTCAGAATTTTTGGTTGATATTCTGTCTCTATCATTTAAAATACACCTATGATAAAAATGATAGACCCTTCATTTCTTTGCAAAGTGGGCAAACTTACAAAATCTGCAGGGGATCGAATAATTATTTTCCCCACAGCTCTCTTCATTCTCTGGCTCACAGCTGCAGAGGGCGGGGCCAAGCAGTCCTGTTGACGTCAGCCGGGGAGGAAAGGAGAGAGGAGAGAGAGCCGCGCGCCAGGAGCGGAGCTCATATAGGTACAGATCGGAAAATTTTTTTACATTACACAGGCACAGGAACACTTGTTATTATGGTACAGAGGGGATAAGACAATTTAGCTGCAGTTATGGGAGCAGCAGGAGTGGGGGGGTGGGGGTCGGGCAGGTGCTGGTAATAGCACACAGGCAGGGAGGGGAGGGGGGAGGAGGACAGAGGAGACACAGGAGACCAGATAACAGGCTGCGGATGATGGAATCACGTAAATGGACCACGGTGTCAGGGCTCAGCAGCCCTGATTATCGTGGTCAGTTTGCAGACGGGAGGTTATAGCCAGGCAGGATCAGCCAGGTTTTTTAGGTGTTACAGGGGGCCAAATGACACAGCACAAGCACTGTGCTGTTTAACATGCTCACAGGGAACCTGTTATTTCCCTGACCTGTTATTTTTTTTGGGTTAACAAACGCTTTAAGCTTATGATCTACCAAAACCCCCAGATCCTTCTCCACAACTGATTCCCCCAGTTGTACTCCCCCTAGTATGTATGATGCATGCATATTCTTAGCCCAAAAGTGAATAACTTTACATTTATCAACATTAAATCTCATTTGCCATATAGCTGCCCAATTAAACAGTGTATTGAGGTTGGCTTGTAAGTTGGAAACATCGTGTATCTGGATTTTGCAAAAGCATTTGACACAGTTCCCCATAAACGTTTACTGTACAAAATAAGGTCTGTTGGCATGGACCATAGGGTGAGTACATGGATTGAAAACTGGCTACAAGGGCGAGTTCAGAGGGTGGTGATAAATGGGGAGTACTCAGAATGGTCAGGGGTGGGTAGTGGGGTTCCCCAGGGTTCTGTGCTGGGACCAATCCTATTTAATTTGTTTATAAACGACCTGGAGGATGGGATAAACAGTTCAATCTCTGTATTTGCAGACGATACTAAGCTAAGCAGGGCAATAACTTCTCCGCAGGATGTGGAAACCTTGCAAAAAGACCTGAACAAATGAATGGGGTGGGCGACTACATGGCAAATGAGGTTCAATGTAGAAAAATGTAAAATAATGCATTTGGGTGGCAAAAATATGAATGCAATCTATACTCTGGGGGGAGAACCTCTGGGGGAATCTAGGATGGAAAAGGACCTGGGGGTCCTAGTAGATGATAGGCTCAGCAATGGCATGCAATGCCAAGCTGCAGCTAACAAAGCAAACAGAATATTGGCATTAAAAGGGGGATCAACTCCAGAGATAAAACGATAATTCTCCCGCTCTACAAGACTCTGGTCCGGCCGCACCTGGAGTATGCTGTCCAGTTCTGGGCACCAGTCCTCAGGAGGGATGTACTGGAAATGGAGCGAGTACAAAGAAGGGCAACAAAGCTAATAAAGGGTCTGGAGGATCTTAGTTATGAGGAAAGGTTGCGAGCACTGAACTTATTCTCTCTGGAGAAGAGACGCTTGAGAGGGGATATGATTTCAATTTACAAATACTGTACTGGTGACCCCACAATAGGGATAAAACTTTTTCGCAGAAGAGAGTTTAATAGGACTCGTGGCCACTCATTACAATTAGAAGAAAAGAGGTTTAACCTTAAACTACGTAGAGGGTTCTTTACTGTAAGAGCGGCAAGGATGTGGAATTCCCTTCCACAGGCGGTGGTCTCAGCGGGGAGCATTGATAGCTTCAAGAAACTATTAGATAATCACCTGAATGACCGCAACATACAGGGATATGTAATGTAATACTGACACATAATCACACACATAGGTTGGACTTGATGGACTTGTGTCTTTTTTCAACCTCACCTATTATGTAACTATGTAACTATGTGTAAGGACGTTATTCCACTGCAAAGCTTAGTGTCATCTGCAAACACTCATGTATTTTTAATACCAGACCCCATATCATTTATAAATATATTGAACTAGCTAAATAGGTTAACTAACTTCCGTCTAAATTGGCCCTAGAGTATGTACACTATATTACCAAAACTATTGGGACGCCTGCTTTTAAACGCACATGATGGCATCCCAGCCTTAGTGTAGGGTTCAATATTGAGTTGGCCCACCCTTTGCAGCTATAACAGCTTCAACTCTTCTGGGAAGGCTGTCCACAAGGTTTAGGAGTGTGTCTATGGGAATGTTTGACCATTCTTCCAGAAGCGCATTTGTGAGGTCAGGCACTGATGTGGACGAGAAGGCCTGTCTCACGGTCTCCACTCTAATTCATCCCAACGGTGTTCTCGGGTTGAGGTCAGGACTCTGTGCAGACCAATCAAGTTCCTCCACCCCAAACTCGCTCATCCTTGTCTCTATGGACCTTGCTTTGTGCACTAGTCCAAATCATTTGGTGGAGGGAGGATTATGATGTGGGGTTGGTTTTCAGGGATTGGGCTTGGCCCTTTAGTTCCAGTGAAGAGAACTCTTAAGGCATCAGCATATATTTTGGACAATTTCATGCTCCCAACTTTGTGGAAACAGTTTGGGGATGGCCCCTTCTAGTTCCAGCAGGACTGTGCACCAGTGCACAAACAAGGTCCATAAAGACATGGATGAGTGAGTTTGGGGTGGAGTCCTGACCTCAACCTGACAGAAAACCTTTGGGATGAATTAGAATGGAGACTGCGAGCCAGGCCTTCTTGTCCACATCACTGCCTAACATCACAAATGCGCTTCTGGAAGAATGGTCAAACATTCCCATAGACACACTCCTAAACCTTGTGGACAGCCTTCCCAGAAGAGTTGAAGCTGTTATAGCTGCAAAGGGTGGGCCAACTCAATATTAAACCCTACGGACTAAGACTGGGATGCGTCGCAATACTGAATGTAATGAACCGTTGTAATTGTAAGCTGTCTCTCTCTCTCTCTCTCTCTCTCTCTCTCTCTCTCTCTCTCTCTCTCTCTCTCTCTCTCTCTCTCTCTCTCTCTCTCTCTCTCTCTCTCTCTCTCTCTCTCTCTCTCTCTCTCTCTCTCTCTCTCTCGCGCTCTCTCTCTCGCGCTCTTGCTCTCTCTTCAGTTAGGCTTTGTTCCTGCATGATCCAGGGTTCCAGGCGGCAAACCCATCAGTATCGAGTTTTCTGAGGAATTATCTGAAGAATAGACTCATCCAATGGGACACTCCATCTGCTAGAGTTGCTAGTGACCTGTAATAGACATCTGCTTCCATAGGGGTCTCTGCATCATTGTGTTGGTGGGATGAGTATCTTTTCTAATCATACACACAGCAGGTGTGGTGCAACACTCACATATATGGGACTGCCGCAGGAATCCAGAGGGGTGTAACATAACATTTGAGTTTTCCTAAAGAGAATCCTCCCTTTATAAAAGGGATCTTTTTAAATGGTGGCATTGCCTTTATTGTAGAACATCCCACTCTTATATTTAGCAAAGGCTCAAGTGTACTGGTAGCTACCAGGTTATGTGCTATAGTCTGTTCAGGGAGGGTCATTTCACATAACCCCATCCAGAATAGTACTATATTCACAAATAGAGCAGGTAAGCCTCACATACATAAAACTGTAGAGTCCTTGGTACTCGCTATGTACTTGTTGAGGTAGGGCCCTCACAGGGCTTCTTCATTTATTACATGTTCCTTATATACTGTATATACATATATAATTAACAATCAGATCAGGAATTTCAAAGTATAGTCTGAGGTCCTTTTTGTTTCTACTGGGTATTGAAGCAAGAGGGTTAACATGATAACTGCTGAACGAGCATTGGTATATTCCATATGTATTGTATGTATTCCATATTTATGTACGCAAAGTATTCCTTTAACCACTTGCTTACTGGGCACCTAAATCCCCCTTCTGCCCAGACCAATTTTCAGCTTTTAGCGCTGTCACTCTTTGAATGACAATTGCGCGGTCACGCTACACTGACATTTTTATAATTTTTTTCCCACAAATAGAGCTTTCTTTTGGTCGTATTTGCTCACCTCTGGGTTTTTTATTTTTTGTTAATAAATTTTGCAAACAGGTAGTTTTTCTCCTTCATTGATGTACGCTGATGAGGCTACACTGATGGGCACTCATAGGCTGCATTGATGGGCACTGATAAGGCGACACTGATGGGCAGTGGGCACTGATGGACACTAATAGGCGGCACTGGTGGGCAATGATGAGGTGGCACTGGTGGGCACTGATTGGTGGCACTGATGGGTAGCACTGAAGGGCATTGATAGGTGGCACTGAAGGGCACTAATAGGTGGCACTGATAGGTGGCACTGATAGCTGGCACTGATGGGTGGCACTGATCGGCACTGGTAGGCGACACTGATAGGAAGCACTGCTAGGTGGCACTAATGAGGCACTGATTGGCACCACTGGTGGGCATTGATAGGTGGCACTTGTGGGCATTGATAGGTGGCACTGATTTCTGGCACTTACATACTGTGGGCACTGATTGGTGGGCACTGATTCGTGGTACTGACAGGTGGCACTGGCAGGCGGTACTGGTGGGCACATATGAGGCTCTTCCTCTTTGGGACCGATGTCCCTTCATACAGAAGATGGTTATCGGCTTTTTTTTCTCCTCACACTGTCAGCGTGAGAAGAAAAAAAAAACGATTACCGATCCTCTGTTTACATCACGTGATCAGCTGTCACTGGCTGACAGCTGATCACGTGGTAAGGGGCCGGGATCGGAAGCAACCGTCATTCGGCTATAGCGCGGATCTGAAGCAGTTAAAGCAGGGATCTGCAATTAGCGGACCTCCAGCTGTTGCAAAACTACAAGTCCCATCATGCCTCTGCCTCTGGGTGTCATGCTTGTGGTTGTCAGAGTATTGCTATGCATGAAGGGACTTGTAGTTCTGCAACAGCTGTAGGTCCGCTAATTACATATCCCTGCTTTAAAGTTAGACTTAGATTTTCCTTGGAAGAAAATCTTCATTGTTGCTTGCAAAAAAATGTTCAATGCAATTTAGACTTTGTGGCATGCTATATTAACTCCACCACACTTCATTTAACTGTTTCAGCCAACCCTGTGCCTTCCCACCCCGCTAAAAGTCAAATATAATGCTCGTGTCTTCAGACCCATTCCTCATCCCACCAATTCCGCATGTTTAATAAATTAAGCTGTTTGCAAAGTGCATAAACAAAATCTTGCATCTTTGTGTCTAAGCTCCCATTCTCACCGGCGCCACAAGTTGCACCCCATTGCCGGCAATGGAACCGTTTATATCGCATGTCGCAGCGATTATGAAAAAGGTTCCGGCACTACTTTTTACTGATTTAATTGCGACTTGCATAGACTTCTGTTAAATGAAGTCGCAAGCCCCAATGAAATCGTCAGTGCAAATTGCACTGACCTGAGACTTTGAAATCGCGCCGCAGTAGCCCAATTTCAAAGCCATACTGGTGTGAACCAGGGCTTATTCCTCATGTCCCTCAGACTCAATTCCTAAATGGTGGTTCCCATAGGCCTTATGCCCCGTACACACGGTCGGATTTTCCGACGGAAAATGTGTGATAGGACCTTGTTGTCGGAAATTCCGACCGTGTGTGGGCTCCATCACACATTTTCCATTGGATTTTCCGACACACAAAGTTTGAGAGCAGGCCATAAAATTTTCCAACAACAAAATCCGTTGTCGGAAATTCCGATCGTGTGTACACAAATCCGACGCACAAAGTGCCACGCATGCTCAGAATAAATAAAGAGATGAAAGCTATTGGCTACTGCCCCGTTTATAGTCCCGACGTACGTGTTTTACGTCACCGCGTTCAGAATGATCGGATTTTCCGACAACTTTGTGTGACCGTGTGTATGCAAGTCAAGTTTGAGACAACATCCGTCGGAAAAAATCCTAGGATTTTGTTGTCGGAATGTCCGACCGTGTGTACGGGGCATTACAGATACAAGCTGCAGTGCTTTTATTTCTCCTGTTCATGACCTTCAGTACATCAGATGTGTATTGCAGTTCAATTTTATGAGAACTAGCTACATATTACTCCTTATGTCAAAAATCACTTATTAGATTCAGCGGGAGCAGGCCAACGCTCATGGTTCAAATATGGTATTTTAATACAAAATTACCCTTGGAGAAATCAATATGCAGTGACTGCTCTTCAAAGGAATGTTTCATATTCCCATCGCACACATTCCTGGTATAAGCTCTAAAGGTCGGGTGCTGCAGCAACAACCAGTTGGATACTGGTTCAAGTCACAACGTAGATACTTGCCAGCACACCAAGGATCAGCACAGGGTGGCGTCCAAACGGTTTGGTTTATTGCATGATCACAACACAAAGAGGTGCAACGTTTCGGAGTCACGCAGGACCCCTTCGTCAGGCTTGTAATAAATGTGAAAATAACAGTGGAGAGAATTTAAGTAACCATCAACCAATCAAAAATCAAGAAAAAATCAAGAAAAAACAAAACTCCTCCCCCCCAGAGAGGTATAACGTCACAAATCCCACCAGAAAAGACTCAAAAATTAGCATAATAAAAGGATAGCATGTTTAAAACAGATCACCCAACATATGTAAATTAGGGGTTAAAAAGCTACTGACATTACCTGTATTTGTCATGTAAAAAAGTGGATCCTGAGCTATAAGGGTAGAGCCCGTTGCTAGGGAACATAACTGATGATAGCATGATTGAGAAATCATTGCTGCATTGCCGGGGCTGCCGATGTCATAGAAACGAATGACGCCGGCTGGCCCCGCCCATAATGGCAGACTACATCCAAATGGGGAGGTGGGGAGGATTTGAGCAGTGTGAGTGATGTGGGAGGAGATTAATTTGAATTCTTATTTATATTTATTTTTATTATTATTTTTATTTTTATTAAGTTTTCATTATTTATTTTTATATTTATTTTTATTTTTATTTATTTTTACAATTATTTTCATTTCTAAATTTCACCACTTTTGTTTCCCCCTCCTCCTTTTTTCCCTCCTCTTTTTTCTCTCTTCTCTTCGATTACTTACAATCCTTTTCTTTTCTGCTTTCTTATCTATCTTCAACTCCTTGGTCCCGATCAATCCCCCTTTCTTTCCTCCGTGTTTCTCTCTCTCTCTCTCTTTCGTTTCCTTCACATTCTGCATTTCTCCTCTCACATCACTCACACTGCTCACATCCTCCCCACCTCCCCCATTTAGATGTAGTCTGCCTCTATGGGCGGGGCCAGCCAACGTCATTCGTTTCTATGACATCGGCGGCCCCGGTGTTCTGCCGAGAAAGTTCCGTTCGGCGGATAAGGACCCCCCTCTACTGCACAGGCGCAGTAGGATCCGGCGGAAATAGCCGAAGGGGAATAGGTGAAAATCAGCTGTACATGGCGCCTGTAAGAGGGCCCCTCGCGGGCTCACTTCGCTCGCCACGCTTCGGGCACGGCCTCGCTTCGCTCGGCTCTTTTTTATTCCCCGTCTAGGTCCACTTGGATGGTGGGGAAGGAACCTGGACCCAGAGCGCAGGCGCCGTGTACAGCTGATTGTAGATTTTGAGCTTCGGCTATCTCCGGCGGCTGATAGTAGTTCGTACTGCGCAGGCGCTGCGCTTGCGCAGTACAGGGGGGGTCCTTATCTGCCGAGGGAACATTCTTGGCAAGACACCGGCAATGCAGCGTCTCCCGTTGCCCAGTTACCGTCCGCGCATTGCGCATGTGCGGCCAGCGATCTCTGCCTAGATCCACTTTTTTACATGACAAATACAGGTAATGTCAGGAGCTTTTTAACCCCTAATTTACATATGTTTGGTGATCTGTTTTAAACATGCTATCCTTTTATTATGCTAATTTTTGAGTCTTTTCTGACGGGATTTGTGACGTCATACCACTCTGGGGGGGGGGAGTTTTGTTTTTTCTTGATTTTTTTCTTGATTTTTGATTGGTTGATGGTTACTTAAATTCTCTCCACTGTTATTTTCACATTTATCACATGCCTGACGAAGGGGTCCTGCGTGACTCCGAAACGTTGCCCCTCTTTGTGTTGTGATCATGCAATAAACGAAACCGTTCGGACGTCACCCCGTGCTGATCCTTGGTGTGCTGGCAAGTATCTACGTTGCTCTTCAAAGGAGACACTGCCGGCAGTGCCCTAAGGGTTGGTTAAAAAATTAGGTATTAAAGTCAACCTAAAGCATTGATTAAGATTAGGTGTCAAGTTATATCATTTTTTTTTCACTTTTTTAAGTGCTTCTCTGTAAACCAGTGTAACATTTCTGTTTACTGGTTTTGTGGTTATTACTTTTATTAATATTATAATTTTTTATTTTATTTTATAGTGTTAGAAATTACACTATCCTGCAATGATGAAGGTAACCATATTCAATACTTTCAATAACGAGTCCTACATAAGTAGCCAAAGCATTCAACTGTCCGAAAATGCAAAAATGGCATTCATTGGTGTCATCCTCTTCTGCATCTGTTTCTTCATCTACTTCATCCTAGTACTTCTGATGGTTTACTTCACCACTCCTCACCTCCGGGAGAACGCACGATACATCCTTTTTGCTCATATGCTCATCAATGACGCAGTGTACCTCAGCCTTGGGCTCTTCCTGTGTTTGGGCTTTGTATTCCTCCTTTATGTTCCTTTACCCATCTGTTATATCCTGGTGACCTGTGCGACAGCTACATTTCAAATCACTCCGTACAACTTGGCTATCATGGCCCTGGAACGATACGTGGCTATTTGCTTCCCGCTTAGACACATCATGTTATGTACAGCCCGGAGGTCATATTTTGCTATTGCAACAATGTGGTTTGTTGGGTGGCTTCCTAATGTTGCTGATTTTATAGTCCTCATTTCCTCTTTTGAGGTGAAATATTTGTCTCAGAATATACTGTGCAAGCGGCAGTCAGTACATGTCCTAGCAGCCCAGAACACCATACATTTATGCACCCTAACTGTGAGTTTTATTCTGGTGTCTCTGGTCATTCTTTTCACCTACATCAAGGTTATGCTGATAGCTCACAAAACTGGCTCTGGAAAGTCTTTGGCCTCCA
This sequence comes from Lithobates clamitans, assembly GCA_037952925.1. Lineage (NCBI taxonomy): Eukaryota > Metazoa > Chordata > Amphibia > Anura > Ranidae > Lithobates > Lithobates clamitans. The sequence continues at coordinate 451,107 of JBBGZY010001446.1, read as the reverse complement.
GGGCTGGTAGAACCTTGGTCCTTCATGCAGTTCAGCTCTTTCTATGTCTGCTCTCTCTAACTTCTTCATTTTCAGAAACGTATCGTGGGGATTATTTTTTTATCGTAATTATGCTCAATTTTTTGTTGTTTACTTGTGTTCCAAGACTTCTCAGCCCTCTTATTTATGGCATCAGAGATGAAGTATTTAGTAAAAGCATTAGGAAAATGTACTCTACCATCAAATAAGCTCTGTGTAAACCTTCATTCTTCAAAGGTACCAGTTATTGTACAAGTTATTTTAGATTTTCTCTACTGATCATAATGCTGTGTGTAGGCCAACTTTTGATCATCTTGGACCAACAAGAAAATGGAACTAATTTTTCCCCTGCTGGAGCTAAATGGATCATACTTTAGAGAGGTTTTTGCCTTCCTCAGGATAAACTGTGGGTATATGATTCTGCATATGAAAGATTTATTTTCTTTTTTTCTCCTCTGTTGGTTGAACTGGATGGACCTGTGTCCTCTTTCATTCAATAAGTTTTTATTAAAATATTAAACAGTAATACAGGAAAAGAAGATGTACAGTATATAGAGGTATTTCTACAGTCATAGCTATAAATATTGATGAAATGTCATGTTATTAGTCATAAGAAAATGTACAGTATAAATGGTAATAAAGTTAATATAAAGTGAAATTAAGTTGTGGATTTATACATATTGTACCGCCATTTTAGCATAGATAAATGTATAAATGTTGTTGTGAGATAAATTAAAGGGATGGAAGTCTTGGATGATTCCATTGCTTCTGTGGTCCTAGAGGCAGCATGTTCTGGTTCTTTTGAAAGCCGTAATTAAGGCCATGGCAATTGACTATGCTAAAACGCTCTTCAACCTCTGATTTTTGGTCTCCGCGTACTTCCCTGTGGTACAACCCGAGGCTCCCTGAATTCCAGACAATAACTGATCCCGCCATTTGGGCTCCAAAGGTATAAAATATCTTGATAATGTCTTTGAAAAAGGTTCACTGGTTACTTCTGACAAATTGAATAACAGCAAAATGATCTACAGAATTCTTTGTGCTTCCACTTTCTGCAACTTTGCCATGCCATTTATGCCATGCCTTTTATTCTCAATTCAGTACATGCACCCTTCACTTGCTTCCAGATGATCAGGAATCATTTTTGCGGGAGGTATTAGCTAAACCTTTATCCGTGATCTATAAGGCTCTTTTTCTCTCGGTTTATGTGGGCCTTGACCCTCTGAAATTGAAATGACAGGCTGCGGTGCCAGAACTGGATGGAGATATCTGCGATTAACCGATCTTGCAGTTGGTTGCCAGGAGGGATAGGCTTATCCAGTTCAAAATATTATATATGGTCTATCTCACACAGCAGCCCTTTACCCAACGGTCATGCCAAAATTGTTGGTGTTGTTCAGGAACTCGATTTTTTTTATGTGTTTTGGCCATGCTTCCATGTTCGAGAATTCTGGTCTGTAGTCACCCATTTTATTCACTCTCTAACCACTATCTCCATTCCCCGGAGGGTCACAGTTTGTCTCCTGGGTCTGGTGAACCCCTTAGCATTTACAACGGCAACAAGGACCCTACTTGGCCTGTTACTCTTCTATGCCAGGAAAGCTATTGTTTTAAATTGGAAGTCGGATAGACCCCCATCCTTTCAGTGTTGGAAATCTTTGCTCAATTCTGTACTTCCACTTTACAGAATTACTTGCCTCTCCCGTGGGTGCCCTAAAAAGTTTCATAAAGTATGGGATATTTGGCTGAACTTACCCTCCACGACGGTGGCCATATCTGGCCCCGCTGGTGGTGGCACATCCTGATTGTTGCTCATTATCTCTAGACTTTGCAACGCTGTGTCTATGATACTCACATTGAGGTTCCTCCTTGCTGTTCCATTACTATTTATCTGTTGGTTCTGTTATTGCAATTGATTCGTCATGTCTTTTTACCCCTATACCTCGACCTAGGAGCCTATGTTTGATTGCGTATTTTCCTATCAGGCATTGTTGCTGTTGGTATTACTGAACAACTGCTGGTGCTCTTCTGATTACTTGCCTTTATGTGAGGTATATCTGAGCTATAAAAGTTCTAAAATAGGGAATTGGCGCTGTTCGACTATATGTGCATTGGATATTGCTCATGTAAAAATACGTATAAAAATACATATTAAGTGCAACACATGTATGTGTAAAAAAAAATGAGAATAGGGAGCTAAAAATAAGTGAAATGCTCCTACAACCTTATCTTATACAATAAAGTGCAACGTGCTAGAACAAATATACTCAAAACTGTCTATAAAAATGAAAATCTGCAAACATTCCAAATTAGTGATGAAAAGAAAAAAATGTGGTACAAAATTGTGAAAAACAACCTAAACCATTGCAATAAAGTCCCCAGCATTAATATGTGAAAAGTCCAATTCATAAACCAAGTGATAAAAAATATATAGAAGTGATAAAAATGTGCTGAAAAATTAAAAAACAATGTCTCAAAAAATTTGTGTTCAGAAAAAATTCTTTTGATGTGTCCCTCCAATAGAAAGGCGATACTCTCAGTGTGGCAAGCGTTCCCCGTCTTCCACTGCACCCCCACTCGTGCCCTCACTCACCGGACTGCCCAACCCCTGCAGGGGTAAAAGGCATGCAGACAAAATCCAGCGATGATGAACCTTGGTAACGATCCTCAGCGCAGTGGTTGTCCTTCCCTTCTCTGATGTTAGGGTATCCCCAGCATTAAACATCCATATGTAGCAAAAAAGAAATTGATCTCATAGCGTGAATCCAAAAATGATGTATTGATTTATTATTAAAAACTAATAAAACTTAAAGCCTAGTGGGCAGCGTGGTATAGCGTGCGTTCCATCGCCCGCCTGCCTGAAACCGGAGGAATCAAAGCACAAGAGGTTGACGGATGGCGTATCACGTGGCCACACCTTACGCATTTCGTTATCAAGACGTCATCTGAGGCGTGCGTGTATAAGATAAGGTTGTGGGAGCATTTCACTTATTTTTAGCTCCCTATTCTCATTATATTTTTTACACATACATGTGTTGCACTTAATATATATTTTTATACGTATTTTTACATGAGCAATATCCAATGCACATATAGTCGAACAGTGCCAATTCCCTATTTTAGAACTTTTGTTGATTTGAACTTCACCTAGGTAATATTCTGTGTCAGGGGGGCTGCAGTTCTTTCTTTCTTCTCTTTTTTTCCTAAGCGCGGAACTATCGTTTCTTATATCTGAGCTATGGTTTTTTTTTGTTGCGTTGGTTACTTTACCTGAGCCAGGGAATGCCCAAAAGGTCTGTTTTGTACTCTACTTTTTAAAACCTTAATAAAAAACAATGAGAAAGGAAAAATAAGAATAGAAAAGAAGGAAAGAGAATGAATACAAATGGAGAAGGATCTGGGGAGGCAAATCTACACGAGGAATGAGCATGTGGATGCTAATCATAGGCCCGTGCACAGGGTGTCCCAGGTGTGCCTGGGCACACCCTAATCATCCTGTGTGGTAAAAATTTCCCGTTTAAACATTTTATAATTTACCAAAGCCCCCTAACAGGGCTCCTAAAAAAAAATAAAAAATAAAATAAAAATGTAAAAAAAAAAAAAAAAACTACTGACACCATCCACTGCCTTTCTGACACCAATCCCTGCCCTACTGACACCATCCACTGCTCTACTGACACCGTCAGTATAAATACACATGCACACACACATACAGTATGTGTTTGAGTATTGAGGTGCACACCCTAATGCAATAGGCTGTGCACATAATATAAGCAATATTTTGTTTTATATGCGTAACAATGACCTATCAAAGTCTTTTGGAAGATAGGATTCAAACCAAGGAGACCAAATCTTCTCAAATGTATGTGATTTATCCTGAAGGATGGCAGAAAGCTTTTCATTGGACATACACCACATCTTATTATTTTTACTTAGATGGATGTCGGTATAGAAGACCAAAAAGCCTTTGCCAGAGTCTGTATGGCTACAGTGAATAGAAACATCAAGCGTCAAAGTAGATTTTTGGTGAAATTGGGAGGTTTTAAATTCAGTAAAGCTTCTTTTGAATTTTTTTGGATTCTTTTACCTATTAAACTATGTATTATTCTATAAATACAGTGGGGCAAAAAAGTATTTAGTCAGCCACCAATTGTGCAAGTTCTCCCACTTAAAAAGATGAGAGAGGCCTGTAATTGTCATCATAGGTATACCTCAACTATGAGAGACAAAATGTGGAAACAAATCCAGACAATCATATTGTCTGAATTTTGAAAGAATTTATTTGCAAATTATGGTGGAAAATAAGTATTTGGTCAATATCAAAAGTTCATCTCAATACTTTGTTATATATCCTTTGTTGGCAATGACAGAGGTTAAACGTTTTCTGTAAGTCTTCACAAGGTTGTCACACACTGTTGCTGGTATGTTGGCCCATTCCTCCATGCAGATCTCCTCTAGAGCAGTGATGTTTTGGGGCTGTCACTGGGCAACACGGACTTTCAACTCCCTCCAAAGGTTTTCTATGGGGTTAAGATCTGGAGACTGGCTAGGCCACTCCAGGACCTTGAAATGCTTCTTACGAAGCCACTCCTTCGTTGTCCGGGCAGTGTGTTTAGGATCATTGTCATGCTGAAAGACCCAGCCACGTTTCATCTTCAATGCCCTTGCTGATGGGAGGAGGTTTGCACTCAAAATCTCACGATACATGGCCCCATTCATTCTTTCATGTACACGGATCAGTCGTCCTGTTCCCTTTGCAGAGAAACAGCCCCAAAGCAGGCCTGTTCTGAGTGGAACTTGTCCTGTTAAACCGCTGTATGGTCTTGACCACCGTGCTGCAGCTCAGTTTCAGGGTCTTGGCAATCTTCTTATAGCCTAGGTCATCTTTATGTAGAGCAAAAATTCTTTTTTTTCAGATCCTCAGAGAGTTCTTTGCCATGAGGTGCCATGTTAAACTTCCAGTGACCAGAATGAGAGCAAAAACACCACATTTAACAAACCTGCTCCCCATTCACACCTAAGACCTTGTAACACTAATGAGTCACATGACAACGGGCAGGGAAAATGTCTAATTGGGCCCAATTTGGACATTTTCACTTAGGGGTGTACTCACTTTTGTTGCCAGTGGTTTAGACATTAATGGCTGTGTGTTGAGTTATTTTGAGGGAACAGCAAATTTACACTGTTATACAAGCTGTACATTCACTACTTTACATTGTAGCAAAGTGTCATTTCTTCATTGCTGTCACATGAAAAGATATAATAAAATATTTACAAAAATGTGAGGGGTGTACTCACGTTTGTGAGATACTGTACATGTACATGTATACATGTACAGTGGGGCAAAAAAGTATTTAGTCAGCCACCAATTGTGCAAGTTATCCCACTTAAAAATACGAGAGAGGCCTGTAATTTTCATCATAGGTATACCTCAACTATGAGAGACAAAATGTGGAAACAAATCCAGACAATCACATTGTCTGATTTTTGAAAGAATTTATTTGCAAATTATGGTGGAAAATAAGTATTTGGTCACCTACAAACAAGCAAGGTTTCTGGCTCTCACAGACCTGTATCTTCTTCTTTAAGAGGCTCCTCTGTCCTCCACTCATTACCTGTATTAATGGCACCTGTTTGAACTTGTTATCAGTATAAAAGACACCTGTCCACAAACTCAAACAGTCACACTCCAAACTCCACTATGGTGAAGACCAAAAAGCTGTCGAAGGACACCAGAAAAAAAATTGTAGACCTGCACCAGGCTGGGAAGACTGAATCTGCAATAGGCAAGCAGCTTGGTGTGAAGAAATCAACTGTGGGAGCAATAATTAGAAAATGGAAGACATACAAGACCACTGATAATCTCCCTCGATCTGGGGCTTCACGCAAGATCTCACTCCGTGGGGTCAAAATGTTCACAAGAATGGTGAGCAAAAATCCCAGAACCACACAGGGGGACCTAGTGAACGACCTGCAGAGAGCTGGGACCAATGTAACAAAGGCTACCATCAGTAGCACACTACGCCGCCAGGGACTCAGATCCTGCAGTGCCAGACGTGTCCCCCTGCTTAAGCCAGTACATGTCTGGGTCCGTCTAAGGTTTGCTAGAGAGCATTTGGATGATCCAGAAGAGGATTGGGAGAATGTCATATGGTCAGATGAAACCAACGTAGAACTGTTTGGTAGAAACACAACTTGTCGTGTTTGGAGGAGAAAGAATGCTGAGTTGCAACCGAAAGAACAACATACCTACTGTGAAGCATGGGGGTGGCAACATCATGCTTTGGGGCTGTTTCTCTGCAAAGGAAACAGGACTATTGATCCGTGTACATGAAAGAATGAATGGGGCCATGTATCATGAGATTTTTAGTGCAAACCTCCTCCCATCAGCAAGGGCATTGAAGATGAAATGTGGCTGGGTCTTTCAGCATGACAACGATCCCAAACACACTGCCCGGGCAACAATGGAGTGGCTTCGTAAGAAGAATTTCAAGGTCCTGGAGTGGCCTAGACAGTCTCCAGATCTCAACCCCATAGAAAACCTTTGGAGGGAGTTGAAAGTCCATGTTGCCCAGCGACAGCCCCAAAACATCACTGCTCTAGAGGAGATCTGCATGGAGGAATGGGCCAACATACCAGCAACCGTGTGTGACAACCTTGTGAAGACTTACAGAAAACGTTTAACCTCTGTCATTGCCAACAAAGGATATATAACAAAGTATTGAGATTAACTTTTGATATTGACCAAATACTTATTTTCCACCATAATTTGCAAATAAATTATTTCAAGAATAAGACAATGTGATTGTCTGGATTTGTTTCCACATTTTGTCTCTCATAGTTGAGGTATACCTATGATGACAATTACAGGCCTCTCTCATGTTTTTAGGTGGGAGAACTTGCACAATTGGTGGCTGACTAAATGTTTTTTTGCCCCACTGTATATACACATATAAAATATACTACATATATGGGGGGGGGTATGTCTTCATTTTGTGTAGTCTTCAGGCATTTGCATTACTAATGGAACCTGAAAGACAATCTCAGAAAGAAAGTTAGACAATGCCCTCTTCCATCAAATCTGTTCTTCCTTTAAATGCCTTGATCTGACATGCATGACTCCATCTTTACCAGTGGCGACTCCAGCTTTCATATCTAGGGGGGCACATGGGGGGACAGGGACAAAAGTAGGGGGGGCAACTATAAAATGCAATTTTATATATATATATATCCTGGGGCCCTTTACTATGATCCCACAACGGCCCTTTCACATGTTCTGCAGTGAGCTCCCTTCCTACTGTATTGGGGCCCCCCAGGGTGGCAGAAAACAAGAGATATATGTCACCAGCATACAAAGAAAACATAAGGATCCAAAGCAGTGGGAGAACTAACAGGGTTGCAAAGGATGTCTTGCCTCTGGGCCCTGGTGTTCTGCCACTGTGGGGTTCCCCAGCCTCCTCTTGCTGTCCTGCCCCTGCTATTGACAGTGCTGGTCTGGCATCTCTTGGAATTTACAGGCTGGTTCTCCTGTCTTAAGGACGGGAGAAATCAGTCTGTTTTTTCAGTAACTGAGAGTCCTGGTGGAGTCCTTCATGAAACTCACTCTTCTCCCTGCCAATGAGGATGCAGGGGAAAGAGCAGATCGGGCGGCCGTGGTTGTGTGAGCGAGCAGAGGGAGGGGGGAGGAATCACCCGCAGGAGCTGCCTGGGGACGCTCTCCCTCTTAGACATTGCCTTTTTGTAAAAAAACAAAAAATTTTTTTTTTTATTGGGAGGACACATGGTGGGGCACAGCATAATGTTGGGGGGGTCAGGGCCCCTCTGCCCCACCCCCTAGGGACACCATTGTATCCTCTCCCAAGTCTAATAAGTAAACTGAGGGTCCAATTTTGTCTATGACTGCATTAGGGCCCTTCCACTTTGCCCTAGGAAACCCAGAAAAATCTTGTAACATTACTCTATCCCCAATTTGATATTCACTAGTGTCTCCCATTGCATTAAACCACTACTGTAAGCTTTTATGGGTACATTTATCAGTGGCACACACAGCCTTATGTACTGTAATCACATGATTCTTTAAGATCTCTACCCATGATTCAGATAATGACACAGTTTCTAATACTGCTGGGACCAAATTTTTTAGATGTTCCCCCCTCACAGACTGGTGTGGGAATCTATCACAGGCTGGTGTGTGAACCTATCACAGGCTGGTGTGTGAACCTCACAAATGGACTGCTGTTGACGATTGGAGAGGAAGACATTCGAGCCAATATCCAGATAAATCAAGAATCTATGGACATCGAGCAAACGAATCTTGGCAATTGGGACTCTTTGATATCTCCTTTATTCAAGAAAATACCACCACTTACAGTTGAATTGGATACATTATTTAAGAGGCATAGTAGCAAAATTATAGAATTACAAGAACTGGTGAAGGAAAACCTCATCAGTTCTAATAAAATTGCTAAAGAATTTCAGGATCCTTGTTGGAGCATACCCAATAACACTTTTACTCACCCGCTATCGAGAACTCTGAATATTGCGAATATTCAATTTAAATTAATATGTTTTTTGTTTGGTTTATATTGTTGTGGCAGAAGACAACTAAGAACAATCCAGAAAAATAAGGAAAGCCTACATGGCATCAATCTTAAGAGCCAGCTAGGGATGTCTAAACAGTTTAATTGGTTATGAATCAAATTCTAATTCAAACCAATCCAAGTGGGGATATATGTATATAGAATATCTACATAAATCGGCCAACAGGAGGTACTTGAGGACTGAGCTTGAGAACCACTGACCTAGATCATCCTGCCATTTTGCCGTATATGAGTGTGGATAGGAGGTTCACCCTCCCAGTATAGATGCATAGATAAATGCAATGAGGCCTTTGGTCATGAGGTTATTTAACCACTTCAATAACAGGCACTTATACAACTTCCTGCCCAAGCCAATTTTCAGCTTTCAGCGCTGTCGCAAATTAAATGACAATTGCACGGTCATGCTACACTGTACCCAAACAAATTTTTTATCATTTTGTTCCCACAAATAGAGCTTTCTCTTGGTGTCAATTTGTGCCAATTTGTGGTTGGCAGTAGACATGTGCAATTCGTTTCGTTACGAATTCGTTTTTTTTTACAAACTCGTTAATTCGGAAATATCCGAATTAATGAAAACCCGTTGAACAAATTTTTCTGAATATTTGTAAATTCGAATATTCGAATATTTGTAAATTAGTACATTCATAAATTCGTATACTTGCACATTCCTAAATTCGTAAATTTGTGCATTCGTAAATTAGTAGATTAGTAAATTAGTAAATCTGTAAATTTGGAAATCTAAAATAATAATAACTTAACAATTACTAACTATTAAAATATAGGTATTGTAATTTCCTTTCAAATTTGGCTGTTAGTGAACGTAACAAATACAAATTTATCCGAAGTTACAAATTATCCGAAACAACGAATGTCGCATCCAAACGAATGGAAGTAATGAATTAATAATAATATATAACAATAATAATAATAAAAACGTTTTATTATTTATTATTAATTTGTTCCGTTCCATTTGTTTAGATGCGGCATTCGTTATTTTGGATGATTCGCAACTTTGGATAGAATCGTATTTGTTACGTTCACTAACAGCCAAATTTGAAAGGAAATTACAATACCTATAATTTAATAGTTAGCAACTATTTCAGATTTTCTCATTTTCAGGTTTTCGGTTTTTTGAATTTCGAATTTCCAAATTTCCGAATTTTCTAATTTACGAATGTACGAATGTATGAATTTACCAATTTACGAATTTACGAATGTGCGAATGTACGAATGTACGAATTTACAAATTTAAGAATGTGCGAATGTAAGAATTTATGAATGTACGAATTTACGAATGTACGAATTTACTAATTGCGATCATAACGAATGACCCGAAAAACGGAAAAAAAAATGAATGAAACGAAAACGAACACATTTTTTGGCAGTGCACATGTCTAGTTGGCATTAGCCACATGTAAACAAACTCATAGCAAGTTGTACAGACAGTCTCCTAATGCTCTATATAGCCAGGTATTTCAGGTTTTGGGTCACTAATAAGGTGTTCCATAAGAGAAAGAAATATTTTCTGTAATTCTTGAAAATGTTATGTGTGACTTGCAAATTTTTCATGAGTTAACATGAAAGATGTTTTGAGAAAGGTCCTGTCTTTGTGAAGAGGCTAGATTTTGACAATCTAAAAAAAGAGAAAAAGGTTGGGACTTTAAATGAAGTGTGTGGTCATTTGCAAGCACTACACTTAAATCCCTGGTTATCATTAGAAAAAAGGAAATTGTTTGGGACTTTGAATGGGATGTGTGTGAGTAAAAAGCAATTACATACATAATAAAAAAAAAGGTTTATTAATAAAATTGCATTGGACCTGATGCAATGTGTGAAGTGTAGAAACAAAAAAACTCAAGGGGACAAAATGACCAGAAACATATATAGTAGACGAAATCGGCAATTGCTTCTGAAGAAGTGGAATGAATCCACGAAACGCGTCAAGCCTATTTATGCAGATTTATACTTTATCATGTTTGTATACTACAATGTCCCGTGGATTTTAAAGCTTGTGCAACATGTATACTGTTTATATGTATTACATGCCCATCAGCTTGTCATACTGGCAATGCATCAGGTCCAATGCAATTTTATTAATAAACCTTTTTTTGATTATGTATGTAATTGCTTTTTGCTCACACACATCTCATTCAAAGTCCCAAACAATTTCCTTTTTTCTAAGGTTTTGACAATCAACTATAGCAGACCTCCATTTTCACGTTAGTCTCTTTTGTTTAATAAATTATCAGTTTAATAAATCTTTCTTTTACTTTGTAACTCTTCTCTTCCAAAAAAAACTTTCAAAACCTTTTCACCATAAGCAGAGGATATTTTCTTTATCACTTACATCTTTTACTCATTAATGTGTAGAATACAGAATTGTAATTGAGAAATTAAAGAGAAATTTGCCAATTTTTTCTAAGGATTATGGATAGAAACAAGTAATGATGGAAAGCATTCGATGTGGAAGTCATAGATTCTTCCACCCTGGGTAGGATATTATCCCCCAGCATGGTAATACCACAACAATCCACTTGGATTTGTACTACTACACGTTCTAATGGCTGTGGATTTTCTAGCTTATTTGTATCCAAATGTGGCCAGTGGGTCGAATGCCGCCCTTTGCTTGACTTTATCAGCCCCTTGGAGCACTATTCCTCCAACTGATGCAAAACACTATTCTTCCTACTGACACCAACAATGGAGTACTATTCCTTCCACTGACGTCAACCACGGGGCAATATTCCTCCCACTGACTCTAACGATGGGACACTATTCCTCCCACTAGCAAATGCAAACCTGGCTTTACTCAATCTCTCCACCCAATGCGCGAATGAGGAATGCCAGTGCTCAGCGTAATGCCCCTGTCGGCCATTCAATATATAGTCTGCCAAAAAAGGTTCGCAACACAGAAATATCTTCAAAAGATATGTGAGCTTATTGGCACATCAGCTTAAAATCATAGCTGTAACTATGGCCAGTGTGGCTGAAAAGGATTAGCATGTCTGTTTTGTTGGATTTTCATCTGATGTGCCAATCAACTGAGTTCTTGCCATGTTGTCAACCTGTTTGATGAACTTTATTCCTCCCATCAATACCTATGATGGGGAACTATTTCTCCTCCAACTGACCACAGATGCTATGTTTTTTTTTTTGCTCCCACTGACCAATAAGCCTGAGGCATTGTCTACTCCCATTGACTCTGGGGCATTTTCTACTTCCACTGGCCACAGTCCTATGCCCCTATAGTCTAAAAGGCAGAAAGATGACCCTTTGTTTAGAAAGTTTGGAGACCTCTGTTCTAGAAGTAAATGCTGTACCTACTGTCAGAAGGGTAGACCTTTCAATGATTTTTACTCTTAAAAAAAAAATACCATCAAGCAGTAACATAAGATACGTGATGTTTTCTGATTTTATGCATTACTTATAGATTGCACAACACAGTTCTTTAAGAAAAGAAATGTAGAACAATTGCAGGATTTGGATGATAGTCAACCACCAAATAATTCCAAACATTTTCCATGGAGGGGATGCCACTGGCCTTGTTTTTAAGGGAATGTAGAAGATCAATGATAATGTTCAGGGTTGAGACCTCAGAAAGAGATTGCTTAGCCACCTCAATACTGGGAACTTTTACAGACCGGGAGCCCGGCTCCCGATCATGACTGTGGTCCAGTAATTGGGTAGACCTTTCCAACCACCCTGTTAAATAGATGCTAGTGTTGGGCTACAAGGGGTTAATTCTTGTGCGTGCTGCTCGATTCTCTGTGTTCGTTTGGGCGGAAGTGTGTCGCGGTGATGCGGTAATATCTCTACGCGTTTCAGCCAATCAGCGGGCCATCATCAGGAAGCTCTAGTTCCGCCATTTTGGGTGAGGGCATATATACCCTCACTCGGAATTTCGTAATTGAATATTACAATCACCGGTTAGTACCTTGGCAGTGCGTACAATCTAATATTTACACACATGCAACCATACATACCATTAGTCAAAATATGTCTCAAAATATTTTAATGCGAAAGATAAAAAAAAATATCATTTAAAATGAAACGAGTTAATCTGTATGTCATGCAATTTGACTTATACGAGGACCTCTGGTGGTGGTAATTAATATGTGTTTAAAAGTTACCTACAGAGTGGTCACTGGGTGAACAAAAGTGATATGCCCCGTACACACGGTCGGACATTGATCGGACATTCCGACAACAAAATCCATGGATTTTTTCCAACGGATGTTGGCTCAAACTTGTCTTGCATACACACGGTCACACAAAGCTGTCGGAAAATCCGATCGTTCTAAATGCGGTGACGTAAAACACGTACGTCTGGACTATAAACGGGGCAGTAGCCAATTCGTCTCTTAATATTATTCTGAGCATGCGTGGAACTTTGTGCGTCGGATTTGTGTACACACGATCGGAATTTCCGACAACGGATTTTGTTGTCGGAAAATTTTATAGCAAGCTCTCAAACTTTGTGTGTCAGAAATTCCGATGGAAAATGTGTGATGGAGCCCACACACGGTCAGAATTTCCAACAACAAGGTCCTATCACACATTTTCCGTCAGAAAATCCGACCGTGTGTACAGGGCATTATGCTAATTAGTGGCCATCTAGTGTTCAAAAACAGGTAATGACCTCTAAAATAGTAAATTACATACAAAGTGTTCATTAAGTGAAAGGAATAGTGAATTAAATAATAAATGACCATCTAGTGGTCAAAAAAGGGTATTAACTCTAAATTAATGTTTAATACCTGAAATGTGATTCTTAATGAAGTGATTATTTATAAGAAATTAAATTCTTTATAAAAGAATGTGAATAATATCAACTTTTGGACATAAGGGGACGACATTAACCTAGAATGAACAGTTAAATTGGACCCTGATAACTAGTAATCTGTTAAAAAAACAGTTAAGAACAAGTTCATCATTCATTCCCAGTGGTGATAAAGTTTGAAGTTAGAAAATTCATTTCATTTCATTTTGTGATATTTGTTTAATCTAATTAGCCCCTCTCCAGTGTCTATTGATGGTGTCAATGGCATATAAAGATAACACAGCTGGATCTTTATTATGTACCAATCTAAAATGATTGGACACTCTGTGTTTGGGGAATCCATTACGGATGTTTGTTATTTGTTCACCAACACGCACTGCCAATGTTCTCAGAGTCCTGCCCACTTACTGATAACCACAGGTGCATTCCAAGACATAGGTTACGTGTCTGGTGCCACATGTGATACTTTTTTTTTATTGAATACGGTAGGCTGGTTTTACGTGACTTGAAAAAGGTGCATTTCTTGGGAGCTGTTTTTGTGCTTTTACAGGGGCCACATCTTCCACATCTGTAAAAGCCTCCTAGATTGAACATGGTAGTGGGATATTTTTTGGGGGATTCGGGGATGTTTTTCACTAGCCTTGTTCTCAGTCCCGGAGCTCTGCGGTATATGAACTTCGTCCTACTTGGTAGTATTTGATTTACAATAGGATCTCTTTGTAAAATTGGCCAATATTTTTTAATACTTTTTTCCAGGTGTTTGAACTGTTTATTGAAACCTGTGAAGAATGGAACATCACAGGCTTGGTCGTTTTCCTTTTTTGTAGCTAAAAGGGTACCTCTGTTAGCATTTCCCACTAGATCTCTCACTTCCAGCAGGTGATCATAGGGATAGCCTTTATCTTTGAATCTTTGTATCAATACATCGGTCTGTTCTATATAGTCCTGATGCATCGTACAGTTTCTTTTTATACGTGTAAATTGGCCTTTTGGGATAGTCATCTTCCACTTCGGATCGAAATGTAACCATTTCAGTCTGTATTTTTTAAATAGGTTTTGGTGTTTAACATATCGTCATTCTTGAATATATGTAAATCCAGGAAATCTATATGTTGTCTGTGGGTGTTTACAGTAAATTTCATGCCATAGACGTTATTGTTGATCTGGCCGATAAACTCTTGTAAGGTGGTCTCTGAACCCTTCCATATCAACAAAATATTGTCTATATACCTGCCGTTTACTTGCAGGTCTGGCCAGATGTCTCCATATATGACTTAATTTTCCCATTTGTTAAGGAAAATGCATATTTAGCCCCCATGGAGACACCTTTAATTTGATTGTAATGTTGGCCACCATACCAAAAGAAGTTATTCATCATGGAAAGTTTTAAGCCATATAGAATGAATTGTTTCTGCTTATACTTTAAAGCAGTATACTTATTTAATGCCCACGTCACTGCACTCATGGCATCTTTTTGGCGAATATTAGTATACAGCGATTCCACATCTACTGTAACCAATATACTATGCTCGATGATTTTTACATGTTTAAGGTGGTTAAGAACATCTGTACTGTCTTTCAGATACGATGGACTCAGCCACTAAAGGCCGAAGGAAAACATCAATATATTCTCCCAGCCTCAAAAATAGTGAGTTAATTCCGCTCAAAATTGGCCTTCCCGGTGGTTTGTTCGCATTTTTATGTATCTTAGGCACTGGGTAAAGAACCGGCATAATGGGAGCATCTGGAACTAAGTATCCTTGTTCTTTTTTATTAAGAATATTACTGGCCCCTGCTTTATCTACTAGATTTTTTAGCTGTAATTTGGGATTTCTTGTAGGATTATAAAAGATCTTTTGATAGGTGCTCTCATCACCGAGAATTCGTGTCATTTCCCTCTCATAATCTGTCTTATAAAAAAAACCACAATACGCCCCTTTACATAGGAATAGCCATATTGGGCTTCCCCTTTCCATGTGTATGGTACTAGTGCCTGGTTCAAAGTTCCCTAGTTTGGCTGTTGAGGATATGGTTATTACCCCCGTTGCAAACACAAGTTATAAGGACCCTTCGGTAAGCACCTTTTGAACTCTATACACCATCCTTGGCTGTTTCTTACAGATAGGGTGTTTCTCTTGTGCCTTGTTTTTCTATACGTAAAGACACATACATATTTGTGGACTTCCTTCTAGAGCTCTATATTGCTTAAGGCATGAGAAAACGCTGATTGGTGGACGATCCCGCCAGGTTTGCCTGCGTATATTGTTTCGTATACTATGCACCGCAAGTATGCTTTCTCCTTGTTTTATACTAGCTGTTACCTGCCTTAGGAGATCACATTGTACAGTTTTATACGCCACGGCAATTGGGTTGTGTCCACCTATGATCACATGCTTTCTAGGTTGGTTGCTTCCCAAGGCTTTTTTTTCGGGGGGTAGAGGTGAGGGGCAGACTCCTTGACATGTTAGTTTTTGTCTACACTATCATTAAATGATTGTTACATTCTTAGTTTTGATACACTATTCGGCTGTCTTTGTTTGTTTTTCAATAATTTTTTATTGTTTTCATGTGTATATTACATAATATCATTGCACCGTTGGACTCAATGACACAGCCCTCAGTTGGTTCAAATCATACCTCACAAATAGGACAGAATACATCTCCCTGGGCCAGTCCAAATCAAATCCGCATACAGTTACCTGCGGTGTCCCCCAGGGGTCAGTTCTCGGCCCCATTCTTTTTATTCTCTACCTTACTCCCCTTGGCCAAATTATTAGCCACCACAAAATTTCATTTCACTGTTATGCCGATGACACACAGCTATATGTAAATGCAACAGCTGAAACCTCACCTTCACAGTCAACCCTATCAGTACTCACCACCTGCCCGGAGGAGATAAAGGTATGGATGGAGCACAACTTTCTTCAATTAAATAGTTCCAAAACTGAAGTTATCATGATTGGCACTCCTTATCAGACCAAATCACCATTCATTACCAGCATTACCTTTTCTGGTTCTAATATCCCTCTTTCATCAACAGTTATAAATTTAGGTGTAAAAATGGACTCCTAACTCACTTTTGAAGCCCATATAAATCATCTATGTAAGACCTCTTTTTACCACCTATGCAATATTTCTAAACTTCCGTCCCATTCTTTCCTTCTCAGATGCTGAAAGGCTGGTTCATGCCTTTGTCTCCTCCAGACTGGATTACTGTAACGCACTTCTCAGCGGGATTCCTAGAAAGAGTCTGCAGAGGCTTCAGTGCATCCAAAACTATGCAGCAAGGATCCTGATGGGAGTGCGGAAACATGAGCACATTACTCCTATTCTCCATTCACTCCATTGGCTTCCTGTCTCTGCCAGGATTGAGTAAAAGGTTTCCCTCCTTATGTACCAATGTATACATGGATATGCCCCTTCTTACCTCAAAGAACTTATTAAACCACAAAACACATCACGTTCCCTCCGCTCCGTGCACTCGAACCTTCTTCAAACACCTAGAACTAGACTTAGGACAATGGGAGACAGTGCTTTTTGTGCAGCTGCCCCACGCTTGTGGAATGCCCTACCTGACACTTTGAGGGCTCCTCAATCCATTGACGGTTTTAAAAAAGACATTTCTTTTTAGCAAAGTTTTTTGCTCTTCTTAGATGTCTGTTTCTTTGTATAAATAGCTTTTTTTTAACATGTAGCGCTTTGAGACTTTTTGAGACTTTTTGATGTAAAGCGCATTATAAATAAAATGTATTATTATTATTATTATTTTATTTATTATATTAGACTGAAATCTCCTGAAGAAGCGTTTAAGGGTGCGTAACATGTAGAGTTTTCTTCACTACGTCTCTACCACCAACCAGCTGCTCCTTCCATTTGACAGCATCTAATATTGAATCATTATTGATCGATCTGTTCTACTGTGGTAATAGTTGGTTGTGTTAGGTGGTGTGAGCGTCGTTTAGACCAAACGCCATGTTTTGTTTTTAGCATGTCATGTCAATAATGTGAATTTTAAAGATTAATAAAAGTTCATTTTGTATTTCAACGCTACAGATTTGCCTCTAAAGTCCGTTTCCTTCTTTTGAATACATTTTGCAATATATTTATTTACGTTGGCACACTCATACCTATCTGTATCCACAACGCCATCTTGTGGTGATACATTTAAATTTAAATTTCGGCTGATTATCTTGTCCAGGGAATCCTGGTCCTCTGCTGGAAGGTGCAGAATTAACTTTCTTGCTTCCTCTTCAAGGGCCTTAATGGCCAGATGTGCCTGCTGCGAGGGTGGAACCCCATATGACCGTATCAAGCCCCCAAATCTCCTGATCCAGTCATCTAAATCCTGATCTGGTCCTGTAGTCTGGTCTGTTGCGGTAGCAATCCCGCCAGCAATAGCGAAGCAATGGTAGACCGTTTAACTCCCTTAGCGCTGCGGCCAGCTGACTCTGCCGTCGTTCTGCTCCCCTCACCACTGACTGACATGGCTGATCCTGTTCGTGTCGCCAAGTGTTGTGTAGCGGCATCAGCCAAATGATCAGACCAGTGGTGATATGTAAATTCTACTGTACTAAACAATGGTAATAAACATAACATTGCATAGGGAAGATCATATGAGAGGGGAGTATAGTATAGAACAGTAGGGAACATGGCAATGGAACATATAAGAACAATTCTACAAATGGCCAATACATGGCAGTAGAATTCCTGATCTCAGTTCAGCTTCTGAGAGAAAGAAGACAATTATTTCCCACATGTTCACCTTATGAAGGAAGTTCCTGGGAAGCTCATGGCTGCATGCATCTGGGTTGGCACAGGCTTCACACTAGCACTGTTGCTGTTGTCTTCGGTCAGGAGGTTCTGGTGGCTGAAGATAAGGCCACCCCACTGCATGGGCAGCCTCTCCAAATGGACTGTAGCAAAGTCCTCTCCAGTGTATGGGGCTTAGATAGATGCTGCATGCTCTTGTGCTCACTGCTGGTGGCCCCCACACCAGACTTAACAGGGGAGAACCCAGTACCTGCTGACAGCTCAATTGCCCAATGTCAGAAACCATGAAATCAGACCGAGACAGAAGTACAGTTAAATCACACTTGTTTAATAATAAAAGTAAAAAGAACAAATGTAGTCAAAACATAGCCAAAGTTCAGTAACCGGAACGGATAGTCAGCCAAGCCAGAAGTCAGGGATCAATGTAGTGGAACAGCAAGCAGGATCTGGAGCCAGAAGGGATGTGAGCAAGGCCAGTCTTTAAACAGGAACACAGGAGCTAGTTTCTTGTGATGTTGACCAAGGCGAAGGCAGAGCTCCTCTGGGCTGGACGGCTTAAGTATGCAGGACTGACGAGCAGGATATCATCTACAGCTGACTAACTGTGGAGAGATAGGAGCCATCAATTAGCAGACAGCTGAGTGGCCAGCTCTGAGAAGGAAGGGCTGAGCCCAGCCCTGACACCCAGTCATTGCTATCCCTTCAGGCAGGGTTTCTCTGAGCCCAGGAAGCAGGGAGGAGCTAGAATTCATATCCCCTGGGAGTGTCCAAGAGCCCAGAGGATTGCGGGAGTTTGAAAATAGGGACCTGCACCTGACTGTAGATAAAGGGGCACTCCGCCACAAAAGTAAATAAACTTATTATAAAGACAAATAATGTGAGACCAGAATGTGTTGTTGTGGACGCTGTCTGTGGAGGTCAAACTGATTAGCAACACAGTATAGGGCTCCCAAGCATGCCATTTGAAGGACTGGTGTTTCTACAATGTTCCAATAAGGACCATCTTCCTGCTAAACCGTATTTTTTAAAATGTATGTTTGCATTGTAACATGGCCCAGCTCTCCATACCCTTCGTTTGACAATCCCTTGCCTATTAGCTTTAAAAATGTCATACGGTAGTAAGTTTTAAAAGTTCTTCTCCCAATAGACTTCGCTGAGGTTGGAATTTAAGTTTGCAGCGATTAATGATGGGATTGCCGAACCAGATGCAAACAGAACCCAAGCACATTTGCTCATCCCTAGTGCTGATTATGCCGACAGCTCTCCTGCTACCCATTCTTGATTTACTAGGCATACATTATGGCTAGGTTCACACTGTGTGGAGTGGTTGTGGGTACGGGATTCCCAGCTGTTCCTGCAACCACCCCCAGCCAAAAAGCACTCTTCTTTAGAAAAGTGCGGGGCTGCCATTCATTCTCAATGGCACCCCCCATCCTTCTCAACCCGTTTGCATGCACTTTTTTTTGCATGAATTGCAGGCACAGCAGCCCATTCAAATATATATAGCTTGCCGTGCATGCAGAAGTGTGAACCTAAGGTCTGTTAAGATCAGTGGTACCTACCGACACTGGCTGCTACAGAGAGAGTCGGCTGGTAGGTCCTCATCAACATTTTGTTTATAGTTATTCTCTTGTTTGACAGTCACCTCCTTTCTCCAACATATGGGGTTATACACTATGCCATTTATCAGCGTACTGAGGATTGGGCATGCTTTAAGGTCATAAAATTGTCCCACTTAGCCTTGTTTCATTGCATCAAAGTTCCTTCAGACTCATTCATGCAGGAGACATATACAGTGGGGACGGAAAGTTTTCAGACCCCCTTAAATTTTTCATTCTTTGTTATATTGCAGCCATTTGTTAAAATCATTTAAGTTAATTTTTTTCCTCATTAATGTACACACAGCACCCCATATTGACAGAAAAACACAGAATTGTTGACATTTTTGCAGATTTATTAAAAAGGAAAAACTGAAATATCACATGGTCCTAAGTATTCAGACCCTTTGCTGTGCCACTCATATATTTAAAGCGGGGGTCCACCTATCTATTGTTTTTTTTTTTTGAGTTCATTCACAAACTTTTCTTCTCAGCATTACATACTCACATATTGTGTGTAATATGTCCGCCTGTGTCAGATTTCGTCGGAAAGAATAACTTATATTATTCACTGCAGGCGGTTTCCATCTTCATTGTGGGCATTTGAAGCCCACAAGCATTTATTTCCTGGATGTGGTGAATGCTGTGCTCCCAGCATTCACCGCTCGTTCCCGCACATGCTCAGTGGCATCCTGGGAAGCCTGAGACTAGCTCCCAGGAGTCTGGGAGAGGCTAGAAACACGCCTACTCCCACGGGAGGAGAACCAGGAAGTGCAAAGAAGAATAGAAAAATAAAAGGTAATTATGGCGATTTAAATTTTTTTAAACGGCATTTCAGCATCTAGGTAAGGAAGAGAATACATACAGATATTGTTCAAAATTTGGGTGGAACCCCGCTTTAACTCAGGTGCTGTCCATTTCTTCTGATCATCCTTGAGATGGTTCTACACCTTCATTTGAGTCCAGCTGTGTTTGATTATACTGATTGGACTTGATTAGGAAAGCCACACACCTGTCTATATAAGACCTTACAGCTCACAGTGCATGTCACAGCAAATGAGTATCATGAGGTCAAAGGAACTGCCTGAAGAGCTCAGAGACAGAATTGTGGCAAGGCACAGATCTGGCCAAGGTTACAAAAAAAATTCTGCTGCACTTAAGGTTCCTAAGAGCACAGTGGCCTCCATAATCCTTAAATGGAAGACGTTTGGGATGACCAGAACCCTTCCTATAGTTGGCCGTCTGGCCAAACTGAGCTATCGGGGGAGAAGAGACTTGGTGAGAGAGGTAAAGAAGAACCCAAAGATCACTGTGGCTGAGCTCCAGAGATGCAGCCAGGAGATGGGAGAAAGTTGTAGAAAGTCAACTATCACTGCAGCCCTCCACCAGTCGGGGGGTTTATGGCATAGTGGCCCAACGGAAGCCTCTCCTCAGTGCAAGACACATGAAAGCCTGCATGGAGTTTGCTAAAAAAACACCTCTTATTATGGTGAGAAATAAGATTCTCTGAATACGGCCAAGTACAGGGATATCCTGGATGAAAACCTTCTCCAGAGTGCTCAGGACCTCAGACTGGGCCGAAGGTTTACCTTCCAACAAGACAATGACCCTAAGTACACAGCTAAAATAACGAAGGAGTGGCTTCACAACAACTCTGTGACTGTTCTAGAATGGCCCAGACAGAGCCCTGACTTAAACCCAATTGAGCATCTCTGGAGAGACTTAAAAATGGCCGTCCACCAACGTTTACCATCCAACCTGACAGAACTGGAGAGGATCTGCAAGGAGTAATGGCAGAGGAACCCCAAATCCAGGTGTGAAAAACTTGTTGCATCTTTCCCAAAAAGACTCATGGCTGTATTAGATCAAAAGGGGGCTTCTACTAAATACCGAGCAAAGGGTCTGAATACTTAGGACCATGTGATATTTCAGTTTTTCTTTTTTAATAAATCTGCAAAAATGTCAACAATTCTGTGTTTTTCTGTTAATATGGGGTGCTGTGTGTACATTAATGAGGAAAAAAATGAACTTAAATGATTTTAGCAAATGGCTGCAATATAACAAAGAGTGAAAAATTTAAGGGGGTCTGAATACTTTCCGTCCCCACTGTATGTAGCCTTTTGGGTTTATAACAACATTGTCTTTCGTAATGTTTTAATTACACCATTGGAATTTTTTTCAGGGGGACACAGTCAGAATTTTTCAAATGTTCTTCTATGTATATCAATAAATATCATTGATTAATGGCAAATACGCTATATTACCAAAAGTATTGGGACGCCTGTCTTTTCACGCTCATGAACTTTAATGACATTCCAGTTTGCGTTTGTAGGGTTCAATATTGAGTTGGCCCACCCTTTACAGCTATGACAGCTTCAACTCTTCTAGGAAAGATGTCCACAAGGTTTAGGAGTGTGTCTATGGAAATGTTTGACCATTCTTCCAGAAGCGCATTTGTGAGGTAAGGCACTGTTCTTTTCATCCCAAAGGTGTTCTATCGGGTTGAGGTTAGGACTCTGTGCAGGCCAGTCATGTTCCTCCACCCCAAACTCGCTCGTCCATGTCTTTATGGACCTTGCTTTGTGCACTGGTACGCAGTCATGTTGGAACAGGAAGGGGCCATCCCCAAACTGTTCCCACAAAGTTGGGAGCATTAAATTGTCCAAAATGTCTTGGTATTCTGACGCCTTAAGAGTTCCCTTCACTGGAACTAAGGGGCCAAGCCCAACCCCTGAAAAACAATCCCTCACCACAATCCCCCCTCCACCAAATGATTTTGACCAGTGCACAAAGCAAGATCGATAAAGACATGTATGAGTGAGTTTGGGGTGGAGGAACTTGACTGGCCTGCACATCAACCCGATAGAACACCTTTGGGATGAATTAGAGCCGAGACTGCAAGCCAGGCCTTCTCATCCAGCATCAGTGCCTGACCTCACAAATGCGCTTCTGGAAGAATGGTCAAACATTTGCATAGACACATGTGCGTGAAAAGGCAGGTGTCCCAATACTTTTGGTAATATGGCGTATATGTAGCCTTTTGGGTTTGTGACAGCATAGTCTTTCATAATGTTTTAATTACACTGTGTGAAATTTTTTTCAGTGGGGCAGTCAGAATTTTTTTCAAATGTTCTTCTATGTGTATCAGTAAATATTATTGATTAATCCCAACCACAGCGCTACCTGCCTGAAGATTGCATGTTCTCCCTGTGCCTGTGTGGCTTTCCTCAGGTACTCTGGTTTCCCCACTCCAAAGACATGCTGCTAGGTTAATTGCCTCCTGTCTAAATTGGCCCTAGTACAGTGCCTTGAAAAAGTATTCATACCCCTTGAAATTTTCCACATTTTGCCATGTTACAACCAAAAACGTAAATTTATTTTATTGGGATTTTATGTGATAGACCAACACAAAGTGACACATAATTGTGAAGTGGAAAGATAAATGGTTTTCAACATTTTTTACATATGTGAAAAGTGTGGCGTGCAATTGTATTCAGCACCCTTTACTTTGATACCCCTAACTAAAATCTAGTGGAACCAATTGTCTTCAGAAGTCACCTAATTAGTTAATAGACTCCACCTGTGTGTAATTTAATCTCAGTATAAATACAGCTGTTCTGTAAAGCCCTCAGAGGTTTGTTAGAGAACCTTAGTGAACAAACCGCATCATGAAGGCCAAGGAACACACCATACAGGTCAGGGATAAAGTTGTGGAGAAGTTTAAAGCAGGGTCAGGTTATAAAAAAATATCCCAAGCTTTGAACATCTCATGGAGCACTGTTCAATCCATCATCCGAAAATGGAAAGAGTATGGCACAACTGCAAACCTACCAAGACATGGCCGTCCACCTAAACTGACCGGCCGGGCAAGGAGAACATTCATCAGAGAAGCAGCCAAGAGGCCCATGGTAACTCTGGAGGAGCTGCAGAGATCCACAGCTCAGGGGGGAGAATCTGTCCACAGGACAACTATTAGTCGTGTTCTCCACAAATCTGACCTTTATGGAAGAGTGACAAGAAGAAAGACATTGTTGAAAGAAGCCATAAGAAGTCCTGTTTGCAGTTTGCAAGAAGCCATGTGGGGGACACAGCAAACATGTGGAAGAAGGTGCTCTGGTCAGATGAGACCAAAATTGAACTTTTTGGCCTAAAAGCAAAATGCTATGTGTAGCGGAAAACTAACACCGGACATCACCCTGAACACACCATCCCCACTGTGAAACATGGTGGTGGCAGCATCATGTTGGGGGGGATGCTTTTCTTCAGCAGGGACAGGGAAGCTGGTCAGAGTTGATGTGAAGATGGATGGAGTTAAGTACAGGGCAATCTTAGAATAAAACCTGTTAGAGTCTGCAAAAGACTTAAGACTGGGGCGGAGGTTCACCTTCCAGCAGGACAACGACCCTAAACATACAGCCAGAGCTACAATGGGATGGTTTAGATCAAAGCCTATTTATGTGTTAGAATGGCCCAGTAAAAGTTCAGACCTAGATCCAAATGAGAATCTGTGGCAAAACTTGAAAATTGCTGTTCACAGACGCTCTCCATCCAATCTGACAGAACTTGAGATATTTTGCAAAGAAGAATGGGCAAAAAATGTCCCTCTCTAGATGTGCAAAGCTGGTAGAGACATTCCCAAAAAGACTTGCAGCTGTAATTGCAGTGAAAGGGGGTTCTATAAAGTATTGACTCAGGGGGGCCGAATACAAAATGTACCCCACACTTTTCATATATTTATTTGTAAAAAAAGTTGAAAACCATTTATCATTTTCCTTCCACTTCACAATTATGTGCCACTTTGTGTTGGTCTATCACATAAAATCCCAATAAAATACATTTGTGTTTTTGGTTTGAAAAAAAATTTCAAGTGGTATGAATACTTTTTCAATGCACTGTATGTGTATATATGAATGTGAGTTAGGGACTTTAGATCGTAAGCTCCTTGAGGGCAGGAACTGATGTGAATGTACAATGTAGGTGTAAAGCTCTGCGTAAATTGACAGCGCTATATAAATACCTGTAAATAATAAAAAAATATCTAAAAATGGCAGCGACTCCCTTATACTTTCTTTTTTCTTGTATTTGCATTGTTGTAGGTTTAGGAGTCACTTCCTATCTTTGTCATGGGGGGGGGGGGGTTTATACATTGACCAATTTATCTATGTATATTTTTATACTGCTCTAAAATTAGAAAAAAAAATGGATGGAATTTCACTTTAGTAAAAGAAGCAAACAAATTAAAAATACAATTAAATAAACACAAATCACCCTGTGCTCTACAATTTTGTCCATAATGAATGAATTTAGATTTTTAGTTTGGAGTTAATTTCTGTAAAACAGTACATACGTATGTTTATTAGAAGTAAGAAAAGTTTGCTGAACCTCATTATTTCCAACAACATGCTTACTCTCTGGTGCTTTCATAATGATAAATCAAAAGTGACCAACCTCAAATAATGAGTTTAAGATGATTAACACCCGAGGGATGTAGATTGCAAAATTTGTATGTTGTAGTCATAAAACAAGCTGTTTGTATTCCCTTTTGCCTCTCCTGAAGGATCGGTAATTAGAGAGTCACTTTACTCACGGGTGAACTAATTTTAAAATGATGACACACATCAGTTAAAAGTATACCTCTGCTAAAATTTCTTCTTACATTATGGGCATAGTTTTAAAATTGATATAATGTGGAAAAATACATATATATATATATATATATATATATACATACATATGTATATATATATATATATACATATATATATATATATATATACACTACCGTTCAAAAGTTTGGGGTCACATTGAAATGTCCTTATTTTTGAAGGAAAAGCACTGTACTTTTAAATGAAGCTAACTTTAAACTAGTCCTAACTTTAAACAAATATACTCTATACATTGCTAATGTGGTAAATGACTATTCTAACTGCAAATGTCTAGTTTTTGGTGCAATATCTACATAGGTGTATAGAGGCCCATTTCCAGCAACTATCACTCCAGTGTTCTAATGGTACAATGTGTTTGCTCATTGGCTCAGAAGGCTAATTGGTGATTAGCAAACCCTTGTGCAATCATGTTCACACATCTAAAAACAGTCTAGCTCCTTCCAGAAGCTACAAAACTGACCTTCCTGTGAGCAGATTGAGTTTCTGGAGCATCACATTTGTGGGGTCAATTAAACGCTCAAAATGCCCTGAAAAAGAGAACTTTCATCTGAAACTCGACAGTCTATTCTTGTTCTTAGAAATGAAGGCTATTCCATGCGAGAAATTGCAAAGAAATTGAAGATTTCCTACAACGGTGTGTACTACTCCCTTCAGAGGACAGCACAAACAGGCTCT